>JAKSZU010000021.1:19583274-20783274 GCA_026018925.1 Tupaia tana
GAGGCAGGCTTTGGAAATTTCTCTTAATAGATGTGTAGTCAGAATATACAAACTCTCTGAGGAACTTATTATAAATAAATGTGAATGTAGGGTCCAAACTGAACCTACCCAAGTCTCACATAACATGGAGTACTGATAATCCACTGACATGATAGAATAGTCAACATTATCAAATAATTTTGGGGAGATTAAAAAAAAATAAAATAATGGTAGAAAAATGGTATAATTGTAAAAGTTAATTATTACACTTTAGACCCTGCTGTAATAGGGTAGACACAGTGGTGGGAACAAAAATATATGCTCAGTTTTTAAGAATGTTTATTCCATTGGACCAGCAGTTAGTGTAATGGCTATGTTGCTGGACTCCCAGGTAGTTGACCGTGGTTTGAGTCCCAGACCTGGTACTTAAACTCACGCTGGGCGCGTGTGCATGCGTGCCCAAGATCCTGAGAGGAGAATGGAGGAGAAGGGATTGCGGGGTGACCATCCCCCCTGGGGAGTGATTTCTCACTTTCTGTCTCTCTGTCTCTCTGGCGAGTGCTTGTGCCCTATAGCAAAAACCTCTCAAAAAAAAAAATTATTCCACGAGCAAGAGAGAGGGAGGGGGACAGAGAGACAGGCACATCTAACAGGGGTCCCACACTGCCATCCAGTTTATCTCAACCAACGTGGCTCACAGGCATACATGTGTGCCCAGGATGCTCAGGGAAGTACCAAGATGGCGACTCAGGACTACTCCCATGTAGGAATAGCTGTGTTATCATTGCACCACTGTCTGTCCCCCATAACCAAATGTGGAAGTTTATCTTTGAGAGAGTATACCAGTTGTCGTTGGTCTGGAGCCTACTAAATTGTTGTCCTGTCAAAAGCTTCCTTTCTTGGAAGGATTCTATATAAATTTACTATTTTAAGTAATTCTTCTTAAATTTATTCTAGTTTTCTTTTTCCTGTGTATGATGTAATGATAAGATGAGACGTAACTGAAAATTCATAGTTTACTTAGACACTTAGACTATTTTTTTTTTTTTTTTTTTTAGGATATGGGCAGCATTTTTATGTCACAGCATTTACAGAATGGAAACTAAATCACAGAAAATTTTGTAGTTTCAAAATAAGGCAAATAACATTGACAATATAAAGGAGTGAAAAGGTTATTTAGATTAAATTACTATCTTTTTCATTCTTACAGTTATCTGTGATACAAGGATGTATGTTAGAGAAAGGACATCCCTTCAGTAAGTGGTACTCGGTATACTGGACTTCCATAGGCAGAAAAATGGAGCTATAATCATCTCTCTCAACATATGCAAAAATTTATTCAAAGTAGATTAAATGTAAAACCTAAAACTAAAAACCAGCAAAAGAATAAAAACAGAAATACTTTAAGATATTGGTCTGGGCAGAGATTTTTTTTTTTTTTTTTAGATGTCAAAAGTGCAGGTAACAAAAGCAAAAATAGACAAATGGGATTATATCACGCTAAAACTTCACAGCAAAGAAAACAGTTAATGGTGTAAAGAGACAACCTTGAGAATGAAAAATATTTGAAAACCATCTGAAAAGGGATCTATATCTAGAATATGTAAGTAACTCAAGCAGCTCAAAAGCAAAAACATTATCCAATTTAAAAATGAGCAAACAATCTAAATTCTCAAATGGTACTTCTCAAAAGAAGACATACAAGTGGGCAAGTAGTATATTAAAAATGCTTAACATCATTGATCACTAAGGAAATGTAAAAAAAATCACAATAATTCATTTCAGTAAAAATGGCTGTCATCAAAACAAACAAAATGCTTGTGAGGATACAGAAAAAGGAAAGCTTTTTACACTTCTTGTGGGAATGTAAATTAGTACAACCATTTTAGAAAACATTATGGAATGTCCTCAAAAATTTAAAGACAGAGACCAGCAGTTAGCATAATGGCTATGTCGTTGGACTCCCATGTAGTTGACTGCGGTTCGAGTCCTGGACCCGGTGGCTTAAACTCACGACGGTGCATGTGCGTGCGTGTCCAACATCCTGAGAGGAGAAAGGAGGAGAAGGGATTGTGGCGTGGCCATCCCCCCTGGGGGGGTGATTTCTCACTTTCTGTCTCTCTGTCTCTCTCTGTCTTTCTGGCGAGCACATGTACCCTATAGCAAAAACTTCTCAAAAAAAAAAAAGAGAAAAATTTAAAAATAGAACTACAAGGAATCCCACTACGAGTATGTATCTAATGGGAAAAGAGAAAAATTGATATGTTGAAGAGTTATCTGCACTCCCATGTTTATTGGTGCACAACAGCCAGTATATAAAATCAACCTAACTGTGAGTAGCTGAATAGATAAAGAAAATGTGATGATTAATAGAAGAATAGATAAAGAAAATGTGAGATATATGTTATATATGTGAAAAAATCATTCAGTCATGAAAAGAAATAAAATTCTCTCATTTGTAGCCACACAGATGAGCATGGAAGAAGTTATGTTACGTTAAATAAGTTAGGCACAGAAAGATAAACACTACATGTTCTCATTGTGGAAGCTAGAAAAAGTAGATGCCCTAGAGGGAGAGAGTAGCTTAATGGTTACAGGAGGCTATAAATGGAGAGGCACTAAAGAGGGGTTGATTAATGGGTATAAAAATAGTTAGATACAGGATTAAATTCTGATGTTATGTAGTACAGTGGGATGATTATAGGTAACAATAATTCACTGTATATTTAATAAATAGGTAAAAGAAGGGTCAGAAGGTGGCATGGAGGTTAAGGCTCTGGATCCCACATAGCTGCCTCCACAGTTCTTGTCCTGGACTCCAACAGCTTGAGAATCACCCCAGGTGTATGTATGTGCATGCCCTAACCCCCAAGAGGAGACTGGAAGAGAAGAAACTGTGACATGGCATCTCCCCTTGGGAATGATTTCTCACGTTTTCTCTCTTCTTCTCTGTCTTTGGCGAGTGCAAGCACTCTGTGGCAAAAAAGTAAAAAAAAAAAAAAAAAAAAAAAAAAAAAAAAAAAAAAAAATGCTAATTTTAAAAAATTTGAATTTCTGCAACAAAATAATGTGAAGTGTTTGAGATAATGGATATGCTAATTATCCTGATTAGATTACATTGTATACATGTGTCAAAACATCACATTGTATTACATAAAAAAAAATATGTACAATTATTATGTGACTATTGAAAATTTTTTTTTTGAAAAGAGCATTTGTGTAGATGCATCGTAAGGTTACTATTTTGTTAAAGATTAGAAATGAGGTGTGTGTGCTTTTAAACTTTTTGTCTACATTAGAATTTGGTAATTGCTCATTTATTTTGCTCTATAACATTAGAAAAATGTAGGAAGGTTAAATAAAGCTTAACAACAGTTTTTTTTTTTTTTTTTTTTTTTTTTTTGAGAGATCCTTACTATAGTGCACTAATGTGCATGTGTTGCCAGAGAGACAAAGAGAGACAGAAAGTGAGAAATCCCACCCCCCTAGGAGGGATGGCCATGCCACAATCCCTTCTCCTCCATTCTCCTCTCAGGATCTTGGGCATGTACACACATGCGGGTCCTGGGTTCAAACCTTAGTCGACTATGTGGGAGTCCAGTGACATAACCATCACACCATCTGCTGGTACCAACACTATCTTTTTTATCTTATGATTTTTTTATTCACATTCATTCTGCATCTCTAGAACATACAGTATGGTTTTTCGAAGTACGCATACAGGGCAAGACAATTAAATCCATAATATTATCATATACATTTTTTCAAAGTTTGTTATAGGGCACAGGTCTTCTCCAGAGAGAGAGAGAGAGAAGACAGAACTTACCCCCCAGGGAAGGTGTCCATACTACAATCCCTTCCCTTTCATTCTCCTCTTGGGGTTTTGGGCACGTGTGCATATGTACCTGGCATGATTTTCATGTCCCTAGGTCTGAGACTCAGACCGTATAGTTGGCCATATGGGATCCAGCCACCTTAACCTCCATGCCACCAACTGGCCCCATAGGCATCATTTTTATCAGAGAACTTTACATTCTCAAGTCTGTTAAGTATTTTTTCCTGGAGCTCCTCCTACCTACCCTTTACTATCCTGTGTGCGACAGGAACTCTCCTGTACTGCTGGCAGGGATGTAAACTAGTACAGCCACTATAGGAAAGAAAAAAACAATATGGGGGCTACTCCAAAAACTACAAGTACAGCTACCACATGACCTAGTAATTTTCCACCTTGGTATTTAGCCAAAGGACAGGAAAAGACTCAGTCGAAAAGACACTTGCACAGCCATGTTTACTGCAGTTTTATTCATATTTACTAAGTCATGGAATTAACCTAATTGCCCCCAAAACTGATAACTGGATTGAAAAAAAATGTAACATATGTACACTATAGACTATTAGTCTGTCATGAGGAACAATGAGATCCTGGCATCTGGTACAAAGTGGTGGAATATGGAAGATTTAATGCTAAGAAACGTCAGCCAGAGTAAAAAAAGATACACATTGCATATACTTGCTCAAAATATATCAATGTCTGCACTCGATGGCAGAAATTGCAAGTTCCAAAGATATAATATGGAGGACAAGTGTAGATGCCAGAGTTATTTTACTTGACTTCATTCATTCATCTATTTATTTTTTTATTTGACCAGAGAAGGATAGAATGAGAGAGAAACAGAGAGAGAAAGTGAGAAAGCAAGCCACCAAATCTGGAACTCAAATCCTGGTTGGCCTTGTAAGAGTCCAGCGCCCTTAACCATCATGCCATCTGCCAGCCTGAGATTGTATCTTAAAAATATTTTATTAAATTTAATTTGGGACAAAATTTTGATTTGTTCAGCCTTTGAATTTTTAACTTTATACAACTATCATTTGTATTAATACATTCACTTTCCCACTCCCATTTTCTGTGGAGTATTATTTTTTTAAATTACCTTTTGGGGAACAGTAGATACCATAGTGGTTTTATTGCTGGACTCCCACATGGCCAACCACAGTTGAAATCCCAGACGCAGTGGCTTGAAACTCACACCAGGCACATATGCACATGCATACCTAGGGCCCTGGGAGGAGAATGGAGGAGAAGGGATTGTGATGTGGCCATCCCCCTGAGGGGTGATTTCTCACTTACCCCTCTCTGTCTCTCTCTCTCTGGCAAGAGCACAGGCCCTGAGGCAAAAACCTCTACAAAAAAAAATTGCTTTGTTTCATGGTTTTGTCTTATGTACATTTCTTTTTATTACAATGAGATCTGTTTTCTACAGCATACAGTGTTATGCTGTCAAAGGAAGCCATATATTGGACAGTCTGAAAGAGATTTTCAACATTAAAAAAAAAAGCAAGGGGCCAGCAGGTGGCGTGGTGGTTAAGGGTTGTACTCCCACATGGCCAACCGTGGTTCGAGTCCCAGACCTAGAGGCTTGCTTTTTCACTTTCTCTTTCTCTGTCTCTCTGTGTCTCTCTCTGGAAATATTACAATAATAATAATAAGTTTAGAAAGTTAAATAAAATAATTCTTTAAAAAAATAAAGTGAGAAAAATACATTGAATATACTCTAATAATCAATATAAGGTATTTGAATATAAAACAAGATTTTAAAATACAATAGATTATAAACAAAACAAACCCAACTTTTAAAAATTATTTATTTAACTTTTATTTATTCATTCATCTATTTTAATTTCAGCAGAAAGAGACACAGAGACAGAGAGAAGGAAAGTGAGAAAGTAAGCCACCAGGTCTGGGACTCAAACTGTGGTCAGCCATGTGGGAGTGTCCAGCGCCTTAACCATCATGCCACCTGCCAGCCCCATGAACTCAATTTTATCTCCTGAAAATTAGCATGCATTTATATATTAAAGATGACATGCTTAATATTTAACACTATTTAATAGTTATATTTTACAAATTATTGAGGATACTTGAAAATTAATTTTGAATTGTTTTGAGTTTTTGTGTTGTGGATAATGCTAAAATTTCTTTAACATGTGACTTTCTTAAACTTAAAAATTTCAAAAAGTTATTATCAAATTCACATTTAGAAGAGAATTTGTACTGATATTATAGTCAATGTTCTTGGTCTCTCCGAAATACCTATATCCAGGAAGAAAAATGAGAAGATAATTAGAAAGTCAGGGTTGGAGAATAGGTAGGTAGAAGGGGAAAACAAAAGTAAGACATCTGGCCAAAAGTTAGGGAGTAAATTTGCTGAACAGTCGGAGTGAAAAAATAAAAATTTATAGCTTTCCCTTTAAAAAACACTCCATTCCTTCCCTGGAGAAGAGATTGTGGGGTGGCCATTACCCAGGGAGTGATTTCTCACTTTCTGTCTCTCTGTCTCTCCAACAAGACATGGGCCCTACAGCAAAAATTTCTTTTCTTTTTTCTTGGAGATGTTTTTGCTATAGGGCGTGTGCACTCGCCAGAGAGAGAGAAGAGAGAAATCACCCCCTGGGGGGATGGCCTCGCCACAATCCCTTCTCCTCCATTCTCCTCTCGGAATCTTGGGCACGCACGCACACGCGCCTGGCATGAGTTTAAGCCACCAGGTTCAGGACTCGAACCACGGTCGACTACATGGGAGTCCAGCAACGTAGCCATTACACCAACTGCTGATCCCTACAGCAAAAATCTCTTACAAAAAATAAAACCTATATTACTTCTCAAGTTAACGACTTTAGAGCCTATGGAAAAGTACAAATGTAAAGCTGAAGAACCTTTGTTAATTTGTTCCTATTTAAATATAGTGATCTGTCTAAGAAACTGGCCAGGGCCAGCTCACAACACTGTCGTTAAGGCTGCTGGATCCCACGTGGCCAACCATACCTTTGACGGCCTCTGACCTGGAGGTTGGGGAGACAGGCTGAGTGTGTGCATGTGCCCTGAAAGGGAAAAATGGAGGACAAGTGACTACGGTGTGACCATCCCCTATGGAAGGGCTTTCTTACTTTCCCTCTATCACTCTCTGTCTCTCTCCTGTAAGTACATGCATCCTGTGGCAAATTAAAAAAGAAAATGAGAAAAAGAAAAGAAATTGGCCAATAGATTATTTTAAGTCTCTTTACATCATATGAAAACATTAAGCATCTTGCGGTGTTACAACAGATTACAGTAGAGTATATTGCACTTAAAATAGAATACAACACACTTCAGTAAGCTTTTTATATTATTTAGATACTTTTTCTTTACAATTTCTGCAGCTTTTGTTTGTTATAGGCTGTCGGGAAAGGCATAAGGATAGGATTTAAAAGGATATACTTTCATCTGATTATTCTTGAAACAAATTAGAAGGGTGAGAAGAGTCTGGATTCCAGAGGCCTGGAACGCAGTCAGATTAATGCACATAAGAAAGAGATTGGTCTGTGGAATTCTCTATTTTACAGAAAATGTGTATTCTTCACTATATTCAGAAAAGTATATGTAAGATCCAAAATCTCTTCTGTAAAGTCCAAGCTTTAGAGAAGATCCTATGTCTTTTATAAATTGTAAACTAAAACTATAGTTCCACCCCCTCCATTCTCATTCAGTCTCTCTGCCATGTGGAAGGATTCGAACTAATTTTATGGGCTGTACTGGCTGCTATGGGGAGTATGTGGGAAGTGGGACTTTGTCATTTCACTGGTGGCAAAATAATTTAATGTCACTTCGGAACAAATGTTCGGCAGTACCTATGAAAATTAAATATATGCGTATTTTATTAAGTAGCTTTCTTTTGCATATATAATCAAAAAAACGAGAGAGAGAAAGAAAGAAAAAGACAAAACCAAAATGCTTATATTTATCAAAAAAAACCACATGTACAAAGTATACGCCAGCCTGGAGATGCAGTGGTTAAGGCAGCTGGAATCCACATGGTGGACTGCCAGTTTTAAGTCCTGAACTCTGTGCCTTTTTGAATCTTCAGTGTATATCAATCCAGTCTCTTGTGTCTGTCATTATTTTGACTTCTGATTTCTCTTATGTCTCTCTAAGAGGTGTTTTTCTTATTGTATCAGGTCAAACCACCTCAGAAATCCTTAATCTAATCACATTTCCAAAGACCCTTTGATGGTATAAGATAACATTTATGGATTCTGGAGATTATGGTGTGGATGTATTTGGGGATCAGATTCTTAGCCCCAGCCCATGTCTTGACATATTGGATACAATGATCTTTTCTTAGACTTGCAATTGTGGTAGCTATATACATTTGAAAAATGATAGGGATATGTAAATTTTTACAAATAGAGGTTGCTTAGAATGACCTTAAACTTTTTATATTTTCCTGTATTCATTGGTCTTTCTTATTAGTTTGACTGTTTTTATCCCAGTCCTGCTCAAACAGTCTGTATTTATGTAAAAGCAGCACTGTATTTGTCTACGGATCCCAGTAATCTCCTCATAACTTGTCAAACTCAACCAATATGCTTTTGAGTACAATATAATAGAAAAATAGTCTCTTATCTGAGAATGATTTTTTAAAATGTTCATTTCCAGGATGAGATGTTTGCTATACCAACTTCTTCCTTTTTTCCTTCATTTATGATAGTGTGTGTGCACATTTTTAAGAGAGAGAGAGAGAGAGAGAGAGAGAGAGGGCACCTTCCACAAGGTTTGATCATCTTCCTCTAGTCCTTGTCCATAGAATCTTGGGTGCTCACATATGTATTTAGTGTGTTTTAGGCTGACTGAGTTGGGATTCAAATGGTAGTTACTATGTGGGATTCAGCTTCTCTAGAGGAGCACATTACCAGTGAAACACAAAGTCAACCCACTACACACTAACTTCTTAAAACAACCATTCTTTTTTTTTTCTTGAGAGGTTTTGGCTATAGGGCGTGTGCACTCGCCACAGAGACAGAGGTAGATAGAGAGACAGAAAGTGAGAAATCACCCCCCAGAAGGGTGGCCATGCTGCAATCCCTTCTCCTCCATTCCTTTAAAAACAAAAGCTCACTATACTGTTTCTTAAATGATAAATGTCGATAAAAACTTGATTATGAAGACAAACAAAAGGTGTTATTATTAAGGATACCTTAAGAATATCAGGAATTTTGGGGGGACCAGCAGTTGGCGTAATGACTATGTTGCCGGGCTCCCTATAGTTGAGTCTCGGACCTGGTGGCTTAAACTTACGTTGACCATGTGTACATACGTGCCCAAGATCCCAAGAGGAGAATGGAGGAGAAGGGATTGTGGTGAGGTCATCCCCCCTGAGGGGTGATTTCTCACTTTCTGTCTCTCTGTCTCTCTCTGTCTTTGTGGTGAGTGCATACACCCTATAGCAAAAAAATTCAAAAAAAAAATATCAAAATTTTTTTTCATTTTGCAGAACAAGCAGATTTAAAAGATTAAAAAAACTGAAATGATATAATACATCATAAAAGTTAGTCTGATTAAGGAAAAGGAAAGCCAATATCTATAGCAACAAAACAAAATACGTAAAATTCAGAGAGAGAGAGCTGTTCTTATAAATAGTTTTTATAGAAGAACACTATGAAAATAGCAAATCTTTATCATGAGCATACGTTGTTACTATTATCGGTCGGTAGGTGGTATGTAGTTAAGGCACTGGACTTCCAGTTGGCCAACTGCAGTTTGAGTTTGGATCTGGGAGATTGCTTTCTCACTTTCTCTGTTTCTCTCTGGTGAGCATACATGCCCTGTAGCAAATTAAAAAAATAATAATGACAAATAAAAATTAAAATAAATCTGAAAAAAATTAGAATGGCAAAAGGAATGGATAGTTATACATATGTATAATTATATGTAACATTCTGAAACAAGTGGATTTTAGGCAGTTTTTTGTATCTTGGCAATATAAGGACTTCAAATGTTCATGGAAAAGTCATATTATAAAGAAGCTATGCATGGATTTCAACTTTTCTTGGACCAAAGAAAACAAACTTCTTTAATTTTTCTTGTTTATTCAACACTCATTATTTTAGTCACAAACCTAGTTAATCCAATTTTTATTTCTAAGTAGTTATAGATGACATTTAATCTCCCTTCCATTTTGCATATATATACATGCATGTGTATGCATGTGTAGATACATATATACACACACAGAGACATGTTTACATTTATCCACACATACATATATATATATAAACACACATATATATGCATATATGAACACACGTGTGTGTGCATGTATATATACAGAGAGAGATCTCAAACAGTCTTCATGCCATGTTCCACCCCTAGCCTGAGCTGGCCCATATCAAGATCATGCGAGCTACCAGTTATGCAGAAAGACCCTGCGATAAACCCAGGGCCTTCCCCTGTGGCTTAGCCTCATGGAGTGTTGTTACCACTGCACCACTACAGCCAGCCAAGCACTTTGTTGACTTTTAAAGACACTGCCCCTTTGGATTTGTCAACTTTATCAGCGTTCTCATTATTGAATACATTTAGAATATTAATATCCATTAATTACAGACCATACATGTATATATGATAACATCATAAAACTATTTTGTGCCAAATATTTTTTTTTTTTTTTTCTTGGAAAGGTTTTTTTTTTTTTTTTTTTTTTTTTTTTTTGTTATAGGGCGCGTGCGCTCGCCAGACAGACAGAGAGAGACATAGAGACAGAAAGCGAGAAATCACCCCCTAGGGGGGATGGTCACGCCGCAATCCCTTCTCCTCCATTCTCCTCTCGGGATCTTGGGCACGCACGCACACGCGCCTGGTGTGAGTTGTAAGCCACCGGGTCCGAGACGCGAACCGCGGTCGACTACGTGAGAGTCCAGCGACATAGCCATTACGCTAACTGCTGGTTCCCCCAAATATTATTTTAAAACTTAAGATGTCTGTGGAAACGTGGTGCAAATTAGTCACTTTTTAAAATTTTCTTTTTTGCTTTTTTAGAGAGACTTTTGCTATAGGGTGTGTGAGCTCACCCGAGAGACAGAGAGACAGAAAGTAAGACATGACACCCCAAGAGAGATGGCCACACTGCAGTCCCTCACCTCCTTTCTAATCTCAAGATTTTGGGCATGCATGCACATGCACCTGGTATAAGTTTTAAGCCACCAGGCCTAGAACTTGAACTGTGGTCACCCATGTGGGAGTCCAATGATGTAATCATTACACCATCTGTTGGTCCCATTTTTATATGCTTGAGAAAAAATAGGAAGGAAAGACAGTGGAGAAAAGTTGTCAAACTTTTTTTTTTTTTTTTTTTTTTTTTTTTTTTTTTTTTTTTAAAGTTGTCAAACTTGTAGGACACACAATGAGTGTTCAAAATACAAACATTTTTTTTCCAATAGAAATATAAAGTGGTCCATATATGTAATTTTTTCCTGCAAAACTACTTGTTTTTACATTTTTCCATCTGTCAAATGTTTCCTTTTCTTTCACTTCACAGCCACACTCCACACCCACTCTCTACCAACCACTATCCCCCCTTACAGTCTCTAGCATCTACACGCATCCTATCCACCATCATGGATGCAGATCTCTCAGCCTCTACCAAAGACAGTACAAATTAGGTGGAGCTATACGATGTGTATCTTTCAAAATCTGGCTCTCTTCACTCAATCTTAATTCTTCTCTATTCATCCATTTTGAGTCAAACAATAGGACATTGTTTCTTTTTTAAAAGAATTATTTATTTTAATTTCATTTATTTTTTTAAGTTGACCAGAGAGACACACACAGAGAGAAGAAGAGAGGTAAAGTGAGAAAGCAAGCCACCAGGTCCAGGTCTCAAACCATGGTCAGTCATGTGTAAGTGTCTGACGCCTTAACCACTATGCTACCTGTTGGGCCCAGAATCTCATTGTTTCTTATAGCTGTATAATATTCCATAGTTAATATGTGCCATAGTTTTTCAACCCAGTGATCAGTTTTTTGACACTTAGATTGGTTCCATGTTTTAGCAATTGTGAATGATGCTCCAAAACCCACAAATGTGCAAGTGTCTTTCCGACTGAGTGTCTTGCTATCTTTTGTGTAAATACCAAGAAGTGGGGTAATTGGGTCATATGAAAATTCTATTTGTAGGTTTTTGAGAAACCTCTATATTGTTTTCCATAGAAGTTTAGCTAATTTACATTCCCACCAATAGAGTAAGAGGGTTCCCTTTTTACCACAGCCTTGCCAGCATCTGTTGTTCTTAATGATTTTGATCCTAGACATTCTAACTGGAGTTAAGTGGTATCTCACTGTAGTTTTAATTTGAATTTCTCTGATGACAAGAAACTTCGAGCATTTTTTCATATGCCTCTTGACCATTGCTAAACCTTCCTTGGATAGTTGTCTATTCAATTTGTCTGTCTATTTTTCAATTGAATTTTATTTTTTTAATAACGAGCTGGTTGAATTCCCAGTAAATTCAGACTACCAATCCCTTGCTTGGGCAATAATTTGAAAATATTTTCCCTCATTCCAGGGGTTGTGTTATCACTTTAATTAGTGCTTCCTTTACTGTGAGAAAGATTTTTAGCTTTATGTAATCTCCCTTGTCTGTTTTTGGGACTATTGCTTAGGCTTTAGGAGTCTTATTTAAAAATCATTCGCTTACTCCAGTATCTTCAAAAGTTTGCTCTACATTTTCTATTAACGGTTTTGTAGTTTGAGGTTTTATATTTAAGTCTTTAAATTGTCTATACCCTTGCTCAAAGATCATTTGACTGTATGATTTGCAGTTTATTTCTGGATTCGCTATTCTGTTGCATTGATCTGTCTATTTTTATGTCAGTACCATGCTGTATTGATTATCACCACTTTGAAATGTATTTTAAAATCAAGTAGTAAAATGCCTCTTATTTTATTTGCTTGGCCCAATTTTGCTTTGGTGATATGGGGTCTTTTATGATTACTGGCAAATTTTTATAATCTTTTTTTCTGTTTCTGTAATTCATAGAAAGTGTAGTCCCTTTGATCCCCACAGTCTAAAACACATTACATAGTATCCCTTTGCTGGTCTCTTGCACATTCATGAAGAATAGTCTTCATTCTCATATGTTCTTATGTGATGCCTTGCCAACTCTATTCAACAAATAGAAGGTATGACAACTTTTGGGGATGCTGTTATCATTTCTGACTACTAATTTTGTGGTCACCAAGAGAATACTGGTAAAAGTTCTAGGCTTCTGGACAGTTGTGCTCAATATTCTGTTACCAATATGCTGTAAATATGCAGTATTATCCTTCCCACATTGTGTTATTCTCCGGCCCTTGGGCACGAATAATGCACCATGTATTCTGATCAAAGTAACACTTCCATATATTTCTACCTGTAGTCCTCTCTCCATAGAAGAAAAACTAAGAGTTTACTATTGGGTCATATAAATACCCTCTTAATACAGATTTGCAAAACACCTTTGTATCTTTCCTGCCTCTTATTTTCCAAATGTTGTTTTCTGCCCCTATATTTTATTTAGTATTGAAGCAGTGTATGCTACAGAAATTGGATTATAACAAAGAAATAATGCAGTTACCATTATATTTTATTGTAGGATTTTTGTCAGAGCTGAGTTGGGAGTATCCATCAGAGATTCATATTTTAATATCAGAATGATTTGAGATGTTGACTGAAGCTTAGTCATTAGTAAATATCACATGCTTTCCTGCTTATGTTCTTTATTCTGATTCTAGCACTATTACTTAAAATGGGATTACATGAAAAAAAAAAACAAGAGCTGCTTCTTAGTTTAGTCTTTCATTGTTATACGTAATAATAATCCTTTTTTCATTTTATGACAAAAAGCTTTTTTAGGTCAAAAAAAGTATATGTTTTATAATATGCATACTGTTTTTTTTTTTTTTTTTTTTTTTTTTTTTTTTTTTTTTTTTTTTACAACAGAACACTAGTGAGAAGCAATAATTTCATAAGATTTTACCAAGGACAAAATAGTAATAGAACAAGATATTTTGAACCTATTTTTAAACCTATTGCAATCAAGAGAAGCCAAGAAACTGTCACAATATGCGCACATACATGGCTCGGCTCACTGTTATCAACGTATAGCTACCATAGATCTTGAAAAAAGAGGGAAAATCGGAAACCGTGGAAGTCCACTGGCCACCTACCAGAAATGGCTTAATTTATGTGACCTGTTCTATGGCAATTTAACTTTAGTAATCAGTACCTAGAGGTATAAAATAATTGAATGTGTTCTTTTGTTTGTTTTTGTTTTTGAATTTGCCAAAAGGTGCATGCACTAGAGAGAGAGAGAGAGAGAGAGAGAGAGAGAGAGAGAGAGAGAAAGGAAGAAAGCATCCCCACCTCCCACTGTGATCTTTTCTCCTCTATCTCTCCTCCTTTCAGGATTTTAGACACACATGCACTTGGCATGTTTTTCAAGTCACCAGGTACAGAACTTGAACTGTGTGGCTGACTATATGAGAGCCAACTGCCTTAATGACCAGGCCAGGCCATACATGGAGGCTGACCTGAAATTTATGTGTTTTTTTTCTTTTTTTGGAGAGGTTTTTGCTATAGGGCACGCGTGCTCGCCAGACAGACAGAGAGAGACAGAGAGATAGAAAGCGAGAAATCACCCCTCCAGGGGGGATGGCCACGCCGCAATCCCTTCTCCTCCTGGGATCTTGGGCACGCACGCACACGCGCCCGGCGTGAGTTTAAGCCACCAGGTCCGGGACTCGAACCGCGGTTGACTACGTGGGAGTCCAGTGACATAGCCATTACGCTAACTGCTGGTCCCGAATTTATGTTTTAACAATGGTTTAATTGTACCTGAATTTAAGTTTCCCCAAGGAGATGACACAGTGAGTAGTATCATTTTTCATTTTTGTTTTATAAACCTTCTCTGATTAAATGCCTTTTTTTTTTTTTTTTTTTTTTTTGCTTGCCTTTGTGTCTAGTGTATTGGGCACACCCCATCAACAAGCAAAAGAGTCTCCTAAGCAGCTCTGGGGAATTTATTTTTCTAAATAAAAGAATAATACATTTTCATTTTCTTGAAAAAATAGTCAAAAAGAACTGCCTAGTTAAACAAAAGACATGTTTCAATTCAATCAGGATCAGAGGAAAATAACAAAGTTAATTTCCTAATTTTGTTTTCTGAACACATCTTCTATTGTATCGCTCTTACCTAATGAGCTGAGATAAAATAGCATATTAGAAATTCTCTAGTAAGAAAATTATTTACTGATCTGTGTCAAAAACAGCATTATACATTTTCATATGCCTTTAACAAACTAATTCCATATTTAACCTATACTTATTTTTCTTTTTATAATACTGCAATGATACGATACATGCAAACTTTGTAAATGATTCAAGCAGCAAGTGTAAATTAAGACAATAAGGGCCACCTGGTGACTTGATAAGGATCCCACATGGCTAACTGCACAGGTAGAGTCCTGGACCCAGTGGCTTGAAAAAGGCACTGCGTGTGTGTGCCCAAACTTCCAAAAGGAGAGAGAAATGGAAGAGAAAAGATTGCATAATAACAGTCCCTCATAGAGGGTGCCTTCTCACTTTCCTTCCTTCTCTTTCTCTGTCTCTCTCCTGTTGAGTACATGTAATGTCTGGTAAATAAAAAAAATCATAATACAATGATTTTTAAAACTTTTTGTATATATTAAATTTCCATAGTATATATTAGTCATAATATGAAATTAATGAGATTTCTTTTGTGTTATTTTATTTATTGTTATTATTCTATATTGCTATAGGACACATGTGCTCACCAAAGAGAAATAGAGAGAGAGAGGGAGTGGGAGAGAAGGAAGGAGAGGGAGGAAGAGAAGGAAGGAGGGAAAGTGAGAAAGCAAGCCACCAGGTCTAGGGCTCGAACTGCAGTTAGCCATGTGGGAGCCCATTGTCTTAACCACCATGCCACCTGCTGGCACTGAATAGGTTTTCTGATCACAATATGTGTTTATTAGTCACTTATTCTCCCTAAAGTTGTTTAATGGTAAGTGGTAGAGGCAGTTTCAAGTAATTTTAAAGCTTAAAAGCTAATTATTAATAGAAAACATATTTACAGATTGCCCTGGTAATGAAATTAAAAATTAATCGAGATTATACTAGGCAACAAGAAATTTATGTAGATTATTTTCTTTAATCCCCACGAAAACATTGCAAAGTAGTACCATTATTATCTCCATTATACAAATCGAACATCTGTAGCTTAAAGTAGAAAAATAAATAGTACAAAATTACAGAGTTCTTGAATGGTTGGACTGAAATTTTAACCCAAGTAGTCCCACTGAGCCTCTCAAGAATATATCCATGTATTTATCTTATTATTAAAGATAATCACTTTTTAAAAATAATTATTTTATTTAACGTCATTTTTTTTATTTGTTTATTTGTTTTAATTTGACTAGAGAGCGACAGAATGAGTGAGTGAGTGAGGAAGTGAAAAAGAAAGCAGACAGGTCCAGGACTTGAACTGAGGTTGGCCATGTGGGAATCTAGCACCCTTAACCACCATACCACCTGCTGCCCACCCCCATCATCACTTTTAAAATAATGAATGAAGATTATTGCAAACCAAGATTTTGAAAATATTTATAATTATTAGAATCAATTCTAATGAATAATGCACTTTGAATCTAGTCCTGAATATTAGTAATAATATTAATTCTGAGCCCCAATGTTGTGGTGCAGCAGAAACACTAGTGCCCCACAAGTTGAAAACGATATGGCTAACCACAGGTTCTGATCTCGGGTCAGCTTGAAAACAGGTCATGTGTACACACCAGGAATCCTGAGGAGCTGCAGGATGGGGAGGAAGATTGAAGTGTGGGGAACCCAGTCAGAAGTACTTATCTATCTCTCACTTCCTTTTCCCCTCTGTCAGGTGTACACATGCTCTCTAACACGAGAAAAAAATGGTTCAACTCTATATTCATTCTCTGATCTTTACACTTATAGATGATATTTTTATTTCTATTTCTTTTTTCTTTTTATTTTGGAGAGGTTTTTGCTATAGGGCACATGCGCTCGCCAGAAAGACAGAGAGAGACAGAGAGACAGAAAGCAAGAAATCATCCCCCAGGGGGGATGGCCACACCACAATCTCTTCTCCTCCATTCTCCTCTTGGAACTTGGACACACACGCACAGGCGCCTGGCATGAGTTTAACTGGGTTTGGAACTCAAACCTCAGTTGACTACATGGGAGTCCAGTGACGTAGCCATTATGCCATCTGCTAGTCCTGAGATTTTTGTCTCTTATTTCTTAATTGATAAGTTACCGAAACCTCCTTCCACTTTTCGTTCTAGACTATGTTAGGAGAATCTATAGAAAAAGAAAGACAGGGAAAACAGTGGGCCAGCCTGAAAGTATTAAAAATTATCTAACATGTTCAAGCAACAATATGGAAAAAAGGAAAACTCACTGCCCCTTATTACCACCATCATTTTCAACACATGGCACTATGCATATGACCAGAACTTCCTGAGTCTTTGTGCAGCCAAGTCTGTTTATAAAGAAGGAAGGTAGGGGCCAGCAGATGGCATAATGACTATGTTGCTGGACTCCCATGTAGTTGACCGCGGTTCAAATCCCAGACCTGGTGGCTTAAACTCATGCTGGGCACATGTGCATGTGTGCCCTAGATCTCAAGAGGAGAAAGGAGGAGAAGGGATTGTGGTGTGGCCATCACTCCTGAGGGGTGATTTCTCGCTTTCAGTCTCTCTGTCTTTCTAGTGAGCACACATACCCTATAACAAAAACCTTTGGGGGAAAAAAAAAAAAAGGAGGAAGCAAAATACTATTTATCAACATATTCAGGATTTACCTTGTGAAAGATTAGTGCCACAAGAGAGAAAATTCTAACCAAAGCACTAACTCAGGCTTCTATTTACTTCATATGAATTTGACCTAAATTTAGAACTTGTTATACAACCAGTAACAAAGGTGGAAAAATCATTCCTTCGAAAAACAAAGTTTTAAATTGTTTCCCTTCATTTTCCTCTCCTTTTCTTTGTCTCCCTTTTCCTCTCTTCCTTTCCTTCTCTTTTCCTCCTCCTTTTCTCTCTTCACTTAGGGATGTGGCTTCCAAATTTAGAATTACTTTTTATTTTTGTTTTCTACTATTTCCATTTATAAACTATGCTCAAATCATTTTTAAAATTTAATAGTGCTCTTCTGTAAAACTGAATATAAGAACAGATCTCTATTTTTTCCACTTATAATAATTATTTTGATTTTGATAATTTATTATATGGCATCATTTCATTTTTGTTATTTTAAAAATGTTTATTTATTTTTGATTGCCAGAGAAAGTCAGAGTGACAGAGAGATAAAAAGAGGGGTGAATGCACCCCTAGTGGGGTATGGTTCAGCCACAATTCTTCCTCCTCCATTTTTCCATCCTGTCAAGATTTTGGTCATGCATGCATACCTGCTCAGCATGTTTTTCAAAATACTGGAGCTGGGATTTCAACCGCAGTCCCCCATGTGGGGTCCAGCTCCCTTAACTATTGAGGCCATGAAGATGACCTCCATTTACTTTCAGTAGATGACCCTACATCATTCTGAAAAGTGAAGGTGAATGTGCCTGTTTCTGGAGTGGTAGTTAAGGAAGCTGGTGGTGAAAACACTTGGCTGACTCTGCTATTTGAATCCTGGATCCAGTGGCTTTGAAAAAGCCATCTGGCGTGTGTGTATGTGTGTGCCTAAAATCTCAAAAAGAAGAGAAGGGATTGCAAGATGACCATCCCCCTCGGTAGTGCTTTCTCACTTTCTGTGTCTCTCTCTCTCCAGTGAGTGCACACACTCTCTGACAAAAATAAAACAAACAAACGAAAAAGATAAGGTTAATTCTGCCTGAGTGTTACTAGCACTACACTACAGAGGGAGTTACGGAGTTGTTATTACGATCCTTGCTGGATTTGTCGTAGCTGTTTCTCTAGAGGGGAGACAAGAAAACCATAAAAACCAAGATGGGATGGGACGGGAGAAGGAGGAGAATCCAGCGTGGGACACTATTGAGGGGGCCTTCTGGATGAGCAAAAAAAAAAATGTGCTTTCTTAGGATGGAATTTACTCCTTGTAAAGGTTATATGAAAACTGTTGAAATAACAAGCAAAGTTCTAGAAATATTCTATAAGCTCAGTTGATTATGCAGCAGCAGAGTTAAAAAGATTGACTCTAATTTTGAAATAAGTTCTGTGGATAAAATGCTCTCAAATAGTATCACATGAACAGAGAAATCTTTCCTGATTGGGAAGTCAATGGAAGGAACAACTTCCTTGTTGTCATATGCTAAGATAGCACCACAGTCACCCTAACCTTCAGCAACCACCACCCCGGTCAGTCAGAAGTCGTCAACATTGCAATTAAGTCCTGAACCAACAAACAAATTATGAATTGCTAAAAACTCAAATAATCATTCGCATTTTTATCAACAAAATATTTTCAACTAATGTATGTACATTGCTTTTATTTAGACATAATGCTTTCATACACTTAATACACTAGAGTATAATGCAAACACATTTTATATACAATGAGAAATCACTGTGACTCACTCTATTGTAATATTTGCATTATTGACATGGGTTTGGATCAAACCCACAATGTCTCTGGGATAGATCCATATAAAGAAATTGTTAATCATGAGTGTTCAGGAAAGGGGAGATTAAAAAATCATAAATATTTGAAAATAGGTTGACGTTTCTTTTCAAAGTTAATCCTACACCTAAATAATGACCCAGTAATTCCAAAATATTAATATTTATCCCTATGAAATTAAAAAAAACAATATGTACAAAAATAGTCACAGCAGCTTTAATCACATAACCAAAAATTGTACATAAGACTGTCTATCTTTAGATAAATGGATACATTCATACAATGAAATTAACACCTAGTGATTTTAAACAGCAAGCTATTGATTTTTTCCTAAAAGTATAAATAAATAATAAAACCTAGCTGAGTGAAAAAAGCCTGGCATAGAACCAAATGTGCACTGTGTGATTCCAGTTAGTATTAAGTTCTGGAAAGGCAAAACTAAAATGTGATGATACATATCAAATCAGTAGTTGCCTTGGGTTGAGAAGCAGAGAGAGAGACTGAATTGGGGCTGAGAGAAACCTTCTGGGGTGATTGAAATGTTCTGTATCCCTTGACTGAGGGGTGCTTACTTTGATTTTCATAACATAAAGTGCACAGATTCTATGTTTACAGATTAATGTGCATGGCCATTAATTAATGTGCATGGCCAATCTGTAAACGCAGAATCTGTGCACTTTATGTTGTGAAACTCATAGTAAGGTTGATTTAAGGAAAAAAAAATAAATGTCGAAGTTGAAACTGAGTTTTCAGTCTATCATTCCTTATCTCACCGTCATCCAATAAGATCCGCCAAAACCTAAATGATTTAGAGATTGAAAATGATGTGTGTTCGTGAGAAAAAGTAAACCATTGACACTTTATGTTTATAAAAACTTAAGTTATTTTAAAATACTGTAATGGACAGAATAGTTCAGAATGTTGGGGCATGTGATTTGGCATTATTGGCAGGTAACAGAAACTGAATAAAAAAATGGAAATGCACAGATTAATAAGGTATATGTATTTTGCTTTAGAAACCACTGCAGATCTGGAAATGTAGAAAGAATAGTTGGATCTTTGGAGTATTAAGACAAGGCAAGACAAGTCTTTTATTTTAAAATGTTAAGTCATGCTTGACTAAGAATAACTGAACTCTCCAGTAAAAAGATCAAAATTAGTTTGAAATTATGACCCCATGACAATTAGGAATTTTGTAAAACATCTTACCACAGACAGATACACACCCTCTTGCTCTCCCCTTTTCCTCAACTTTTTATCAATATAGAAATTCTTAATAACCTATGCTCTTATTTTCAGTGTAATATATATATATTAATAAACAACACTTCTTAGTGAAAAATCACTCAGTGTTATAAATTATGTTTTCTTGTTCTCTTAGGTCCCCAAAGTTAATTTGTATTACTAAGGATATTGGTCTATTTCTTCCCCTGACAACAGAAGGCTTATGGGTACAAATGCTATAAGCAAATATCTGAGATTAAGTGCTGTTTCTAGGCAGATACTCGGGCTGCAATGCCCTATCTACAGCTAATGGACCATATCATAAAGACACATATTGTTAGTCAATGAAAACTGATGGATACACAAATGCTTGCAGTATTTAGGTGGAACTTCAGTTAGAAGTATTTTGACCCTGGATATAGAGATACAACTTATAAATATGGATGCAGATCATTTTTGAATACATTCTTTGCCTTTGTGATGATAGGTAGATATATTTTCAGCAGAAAAGTTATTCAGAAGTACACAGTCTGCCTCTCTTAAGCACTGTCAATACAATTTGCATTTAAGTTGTGTATGTGCAGTCTTGAGCAAGGGATTTGAAGAGCTAGAAATTTTTGATTGATTGAAATATATAAATAACTTTAATGCAGTTTGGGTGCTCTTTTTGTGAGGAAGTGAGTATGTGTGAGTGTGTGTGTGTGTGTATGTGTGTGTGAGAGAGAGATTTTAAAGTGTCAAACTTTACCTGAGAAAAATTCACAATTTTAACAGGAACAATTTGATTCTAATGCTATTGTGAAATATACTGATAGTTATATAACCACTGCACAGCGTGTTTTCTATAACTAAATGAACAACCATTATGCAATGTTTTAGAGTTCTCGCATAAACAAACACTGTGCTTTTCTTACTCCATGCTAGAAGGGAAGAGGCTTTCTTTTTTCTTTTTTTAAGGCTGCTGATTTTGAATTTCATTGAATCCAAACTAAACAAAACTAGAGGGGGGATATTCTTCATGTACGATTGTTAGTATCTGCTCAAAACCTACTCCTTCCATCACTTTTGAACAAAAGTGTCACTTTGCAAAATTAGATTATTAATTTCCACAAGCCATGAATCTCCACCTTTGTGATACTTTTTCAATATAATCATTAAGAGAAAGTTCATGAATACTTAATGAAAAAAGAAGCATTTGCATTATATAAATACCTTCAATCTCCTGTTCTGTATGCAGTGGTTGCACTACCATCTGGCAAAGGTTTCAGTTGACTGAAGCTGAAGCAATAAATTAATACAGTAAAAGATGCTACCAACAGTTTTAAACCAATTAAAATGCTTGAAGCGGGCTCAACGCATGTTAAAATGTTATGTCTGCTTCTGCCAACAGCCATGCGTGAAAGCAGTATAATGAGCCAACCATGGCTGAAGGGAACTTAGCCAGAGTCAAGGGTGCTTTTCATTGTGGGCACTTACAGCAATGGAATTGTCAGGTAAATACTAGTACATGCCAACCCTCTACACCCACCCCCAACACACACACACCTTGACATCCCCACCTCTCAGGTAAAACAGGAAGTGAAACTTAGTGTTTATTACTGTTGAACACCTGGGTAATATTGCATTTCAAATGACCAAGCTTGGGATTTCAGGTCTCTGTGAGAAATCTCTACTTACTGGGACAGATTAGTGGAAAACTAATCTTAATTGCATACCTCAAATAACCAGAAATCACTGTTGGATTAAAGTGAAGAAAGATATTGACCACAAAAATGACTTTAAAAGGAATGCTATTAGGTTGTTGGAAAATTCATGATATATTTTTCTATGCAAGAATGCATTATGACTTTTCCAATGACCCGATATTTTATGTGGAGAAAAATATTTTGTTTTATTTAAAGCTACTTTTTATAAAAGTAGAGTTTTTTTCAAAGACCATCAATCTCTTAAGATCCCTTCAGATATGTAATGTGTATCTAGCTGAAGTCAAACAATAAAGAAAAATGAGTTATCAGAGAATAATTCATTCTCATAGCGTATATCTAGCATATTGGTATTTACTGATAACCAGTAAATCAAAAAGCATAAAGAACATATTTCTCATCTGAAAACAATCAGAATATTTTCACAAGAAAGAATGGGATTATCCATCCCTTCAACCATCTATATACATACATCATCGTCATCATCTATCACTCTAGCATCTATCTCTAAGTGAACAGCATTGATATGAGATGTTAATGAAAAACCACACTGTTGTAGTCTATTTTCTGTTGCTAATACTGGAATACCACAAGCTGGATAATTTGTAAAGAATAATGACTTATTCACTTTATGCTTCTGGAGGTTCAGGGTTGCGGGTCTGCATCTTGTGAGGGCCTTTTTGCTGATAGGTACCCTGTAGAGTCATAAAGTGGTGTAGAGTGTCACATGGTGAGAAGGAAAGGGTGTGTGTCAGTTTTAGTCTCTTCCCTCATTCTTAAAAAAGGCATTGGGGAGACCAGCAGTTAGCGTAATGGCTATGTCGCTGGACTCCCATGTAGTCGACCACAGTTCGCGTCCTGGATCCGATGGCTTAAAACTTACGCTGGGCGCATGTGTGTGCGTGTCCAAGATCCTGAGAGGAGAAGGGATTGCAGAGTGGCCATCCCTCCTGGGGGTGATTTCTCACTTTCTGTCTCTCCATCTCTCTCTGTCTGTCTGGCGAGTGCATGCGTCCTATGGCAAAAACCTCTTAAAAGAAAAAAAAGCCATTGTGGGGGACCAGCAGTTGGTGTAATGGCTATGTCGTTGGACTCCCATGTAGTTGAGTGTGGTTCAAGTTCCAGACCTGGTGAGTTAAACTCAAGCCAGGTGCGTATGTGTGCATGTCCAAGATCCCATGAGGAGAATGGAGGAGAAGGGATTGTGGCATGGCCATCCCCCCCTGAGGGGTGATTTTCTGCTTTCTGTCTCTCTGTCTGTCTCTGTCTTTCTGGTGAGTACACGTGCCCTATAGCAAAAATCTCTCTGATAAACAACAACAATAAAGCCATTGGTATTTTATCATGTGGGCCCCACCCTGACTAATTTGTCTAATTGTAATTGTATCCCAAAGGCGGTATGTTGTGGAAGGCTACATATTAGATATTGCACATGAGCAAATGTTTGTCCATTTTGTACCCTTCCCCTAACATGACTGTCTGCTTCTGTATTCCTGCTTGTTCTTCCCATGAGAAAATAGCTAGTGCTAAAATCGCATCTGGGACGAAATCCTGTACCTGCTACTGTCTTTGCTAACTAGCCCGAAATCCTTTTGTTTAGCAATGTAACTGCTTATGTGGAAACCCCACTTCCCTCAGAAATAATTAACCTGCTTGATTCACCTTCTGTAACTGCTTGCATAGAAGCCCCTGGTAACTGACTGCCTATAAAGAGACTACTCCAACTTCAGTCGGGGCTACAGTTCTGACTCTCGGTGCCCCCCTCCCCCCGAGCCTCAGACTGTAGTTGCTGGCCAGCTAATAAAGGCTCCCTTTAAACTTAATCTGGCTTTGGTGGTCGTTCATTTGGTGGCATTCTACAACAATGTCGTAATACCATGTCAGACTAAATTTCAACCCTCTTAATAGCATCACAATAGCAACCAACGTTTTTCTGTTTTTAGGTTTTTGTTGTAGGGCACATGCACTCAACAGAGACAGACAGAGAGATACAGAGAGCGGGAACATGAGAAGTCACCGCTCAGAAGAGATGGCCATGCCACAATCCTTTCTCCTCTATTCTCTCAGGATTTGGGACATGCACACACATGCCCTCAGGATGATTTTAAAGCCACTGGATCTGAAACTTGAACTGCAGCCTGCCACATAGGAATCCAGCACTTTAACTACCATACCACCTGCTAGCCCTATAGCAACCAAATTTCAACACACAAATTTTTATGGGGCCCATTTTACATCAAACCATAGCTAATACAAATAGTGTTCAAATAATTTGAAAAACAGAGAGAAAATTTACATCCATTTTGCTGTTGCAGTGTGCTTATAACATACAGTAAGCTTGCAATAAATATCAGTTATTATTTTGAAGAATATTTTTCTACTCCCCTCATGCTCTATACTATTTAAGTTGATTCTATCTGTACTTAATTCCAATTATATTCCAAACACATATAATTGACTCTTCTGTTTGTTTTACTTATTTTTTAGCATTAAGAATTTATGTGTGATTACAATTCTTAAAGCGTGACTATTTTTGTAAAACCAATCTGCAAAGTATATAAGATGCACCAACAATAATAACTTTGTAAAGGTACTTTCATTGTAATTAATTTGTAACTCAGAAATGCTTTAAAGACAGCTTTTTAGTAATAAATCTTGAAGCGTGGCAAGCTTACAATACAGTTTTCTATGCTCATCAAATATGAATTGACTAGATTATTTTAATGGTACTTTTGAAATATAGTACACCTGTGTGGAACATTATTTTAATAGTCTGCATCCAATTTGCATAATGTCAATCATTTAGCATTGAATGGAATGTCTTTATTTTAAATTAAAATAATGTTTTTCTAACTTCAAAATAAGTAAGATTGTGATTAAACTTGTATTTCCTGAATGTAGAGCCTGTTTTATTCTTTTCAAAGTTACTTATGCATTTAATTACTTCACACATTAATGTTAGTGATGTGTTCATAAAAGACTTTTAATTGACATATAGATAGACACACTATAATGTTCCATTTAAAGAGATTAAATCGTGACAAGGTGAAAATGAAAATAGTTTCTTTTGCCAATTTAATATTCATAATATTAGCAATATCAAGTTTAGGCTGTTGTTTTTTCCTTAGTTGAGGTCCCACAACCTCCATTATATTTATGTTGTTGTTGTTCCTCTTCAAATTCTGTTAAACTTTTGCTGTGTTGGCCATGGGTTATACAGGTGTGGAAGTTAGATTTAAAAAAAGGATCAACAGTGTCAGGGAGATAATATGTGCAAAAATAGCTCATATTATAATGATATTATTGCTAGTTTCAAAACAAGGATGAATATTAATATAATAAGTGTGAAGATAAGAATTCTTAAGAAAACTCATAAAGTAGGCCTCATAGATTAAGTAGGGTTTCCTGATAAGGCAGCTTGGTTCCAAGAAAATAAGCCTCCATATGTTACCATTAAAAAGTCTCTGTTGAGCCAGCAGGCAGCATGAAAGTTAAGGCAGCTGGATCCACATGGCCAACTTCATAGTTCAAGTCCTGGACCTAGTGGCTTGGAAATCAGGCAGAGTGCGTATCTGTGTGCATGCCCAAAATCCCAAAAGGAGAATGGAGGAGAAGGAATTACAGCATGGTAATCCCCCCTGGGGAGTGATTTCTCATTTTCCTCTCTATGTCTCTAGGAAGCATACATCCCCTGTCACAAACCAACAATAAAAAAAAAGTTTGTGTCATAGTGATAATGTTCCATTGGTCAATGTAAGTCACATGGTCAAACGCAGGGTCACTGTGGGAGGGATCTCTATTAACTCATAGCTACCAGGATTGTTAAAAGCTACTTATATAGCTATCCCCCCAATAGCTCTTCTTAATCTTTTTTTCAAGGTTTTGGTTATGAATCATAGTTGTCAAAAATTCTTGCAAAATTAAGGACCTGACCTCCTGGTGATAATGATTCAATTATAGATAAGCCAGAGAAGATTTATTCATTCCAGGCCATCTTCTCTTTCCCTTCCAAATTGAAATAAAACCTGTTTTGTATATATTATATTCAGATACGTGTGTGTGTGTATAATACATATGTTATATATAAATTATATATGTGTATATATATACGTGTATAAAACACATATAAACAAGCAAAAAAGCAAGTGAACCAATATTAATGAACACTGTAAAATAGACAAATGATAGAGAAACATCCTATTATTTCTGAGGTCTAGGTTCTGGTGGGAACACTAACTCCACATTCATAATTGGCTATCTTTCACACCATCTTCTTTCCCATTTTTTTTTTAAGAGAGATTTTTGCTATAGGGTACATATACTCACCAGAGAGACAGAGAAAGAAAGCAAGACATCACCCCTAGGGGGGATAGCCACCTCACAATCCCTTCTCCTCCATTCTCCTCTTGAGATTTTGGGCACCCATGCATATACTCCCAGTGTGAGTTTTAAGTCCCCTGGTTTGGGACTCGAACTGCTGTCTACTACGTGGGCTTCAGCAACATAGCCATTAGGCCATTTACTGGCTCCCCATCTTCTTTGCCTGTTAACATGGCACTTCTCAATCTTGTTGAGGTTAAATGTTTCAGTCAGTTGCCATTTTAAAGAAATACAAAGATGTCTTTCAAACACTCTTTCAGCTCTTTTAAACTGTCAACATGTAACTTATTAAGCAGTATAATTTCATGCATATTAAAAATGGTCAGCTTTAAGGGAACTTCTATAGGATATGTCACATTCTTTTGAAGTTTGATCAGCCTTTGACAGCATCATTCGGTATTAACTACAAAATACATAACGTGTATCTAAACTACAAATTATGATAAAAATAAATCATCACAAAAAAATGAGCATATTTAAATCTTGTGGTGAATTTGGTATGGCTAGAGAATAGTGTTGGGTGGGTGTACAAAGATTATTACTTGGAAGAACCAGTAAAATCTTATTTAGGGTTTATCCATCATGACTGTGTATCAAAAAGTTTTTAGCATATTTAAATACAGATTTGCTTAAAAAATAAATAAGTGGAAAATGCATTGGGAAGTTAATGAGTCTTTGTTAAGAAAATTGAGGAATTTTTTTTAAGAACTATTTTGTCTACTTTTGTTGTTTTTTTTAAGTTTGCTACAGGGCACATGTGTTCACCTGAGAGAGACAGAGAGAGAAAGGAAGAAAGCAAGCCTCCAGACTCGAATTGCCATGGGCCATGTGGGAGTCCAGCACCTTTAACCACCACGTCGTCACCTGCTGGCCTCCCGTTTTCTCTTAACAGTAGGATAAAATGTGATAAAGGCAGTGCTGCAGATACATTCATAGTGCTGAGTAATAAATATTTAAGAAAATGAAATGGTAGGATTTACGGTGCTTGAATGTGGATGCCGAGAGTAAGTGAAGTTGAGCCTTAGAGCATTCTGAAGGGTATTGATACTATTGTGAATTCCTATCATGTAAACTTAAAGTGGAACTATGTATTTCTCATAGCTGCCTTCTCTGTCTTCCAGATTTGCATAAACCTTGAGAGAGATTTAGACAAAAATTTGAAGAAAAATCTTGAAACCACAGCCATCTTCTTAAGCTGAAAAATCTTTGCAAAGCATAGGTCACTGTGGCAACTCCCAGATGTGGACCTGTATTTGCTGGGGCTTGAGGCAGTAGATGGGACCACAGCAGGTCTATCTGAACCCCTCCTGAGACAGAGAAACTGAAGTAGTTTCTCTAGGGTAGGGTTGCATTTAGCTCGATGACAAAGCATAGCAGCTTCTCCTGCAGGCTCCCCAAGCTGCAATTGGAGGTGTGAAGGTGGCGATAGACAAATGTGTTCCAGCACTTCCTTATGAGGTTCATCTCAGCCTCATAGATTCCTATTCATCTTTGCTTCCCTCGCCTTCCTCTGTCTGATTTTACTGATGGTTTGTCCTTTGGACATCAATCTTCTGTTCCCAGAACAAACAATAGTGTCAATTAGACTGTATAACTGACTTCCACAACTTTGTAAAGTAAAATTCTTGTAATTAATTATGGATAGTTTTAAATATAGAGAGAGTATATTTATGTATTTGTTCTGCAGTATATTTATGTATTATATATGTTCTTCAATATACATTTTTATAATTATAGATAAAGAGATAAAGATATAGATATATATATATGGATAATATAGAACCAGATGGTAAAATCTGGTTTTTAGATGGGTTTCAACGTCATTCCAGATGGTCTGATGAAACTGGGTCAGGGGAAATTCATGCAGTTATTTTAGGTTTATATGAAATTATGGATAGTGTGCTGCTGTTAGGCTTATATTCTTATGAATAAATTTCCCATCTGTAGTAGGTTGAATAGTCCCCCACCATTCCGCCCCCACCCACCCCCCCCCAAAAAAAAAAAAAAGAAAGACAGTTCAACTCAACCCATGGTACTTTGTCAATTTGACCTAATTTGAAATAGGGTCTTTGAGAATCTAATTAAGGTAGGTATCTCAAAATGAGATCTTCCTAGATGAGCATGGGTCTTAAATCTAAGGAAGTATGTCCTAATAAGAGACAGAAAGGAGTGGGACTGGCCTTGGCAGAGGTTAAGTGGTTACTACTGTGCGTTGGGAGCCAGGTGTCACAGGACAGGTCATGGTTTGACTCTCACCCTAGCAGTATGAAAAGCAAATTGAGTGTACATGTATGTGTGCCCCAAATCCTAATAGCTAAGAGAAATGGAGGGAAAACTATTGTGATTTGACCACACCCCATTAAGGAGTGCTCTCTCTTACTCTCTTTTTCTCTTATTCATTCTTTCTGGCAAGTGCACATATATTCTGGCCAAGTGAGAAAGAAGAAGAAGAGGCTATTAGAAAGGGAGTTTCATAAGAAACAAACCAAACAAGAGGTTAAAAACAATAATAAGAAAAAAAAAAAAAGATGGGATCATCTCCATGCATGTATTTAGAAAAGAGTCCTTTTTTTTTTTTTAGCCCTGAGTACATCCCAGAAGGAATACCTGGGATGTACCGAATCTTATTCTAAGTTCTGTGTTTACTTTCATCCACTAAACAGTCTGTGTGATAAGTTTTCTGCTGAGATAACTTAGTGCAGAAATCTCTCGGTTTTTTCTGTTGTCCCTATTAAGCCCCAGCCTGCCCCATGCCATAGATGCCTTGAAGCCTCCATTTATCGGCATTACACTGGATAAAACCAGTTACTCTCTGGATAAGAACACAAAGACAACAGTAGCATGCTCTAGGGTTGTGGAGTGTCCTATTTTGGTAGTAAAGAGGGTAAAGAATACAGTTTAGCAAGGAGCTGGAGGAAACCAGCTGGGCCCTTTTTGCCTGCCTGCTTTCTGCCCAGTATGGTGCTCCAAGGCACCATCTTAGAAGCTAAGAGAGCCAGACCACACCAGACAATGGTGGGTGGACTGAGGCTGGATTGTCCTAGTCTCTGTCACTGTGTTAAATAATTTTTTAAAAATAATTATTTTACTTAATTTTATTTATTTTTTATTTAAATTTGAGCCGAGAGGGACAGAGTGAGAGTGAGAGAAAAAGAGAGAAAGCGAGAAAGGGAGAAAGAAGGAAAGCAAGTCACCAGGACTGGGACTCGCACTGTGGTCGGCCATGTGGGTGTCCAGCGCCCTTGATCACCACGCCACCTGCTGGCCCCGAGAAATAAATATCTAATGTTTATAGATTATCTACTTTAATACATTTCCTTATAACTTTGCAAAAATAAACAAAGAATTTACTTTTCTAATAAGTGAACAAACATACTATTTAAAATGTATCCTAACAGTCTTTCTTGTTTAAGACATTTATAATCAAAAAAGAATGATTATAATAGTAGAGTCTATTTGAAAATGACTAGAGACAGTATTCTATAGGATAGTTTTCCTTGACCTCAACCAAAGATTTCACAAACATGACAGTGTACTAAAGCAGTTTGAGGTTTTATTGTTTGCTTTTCCAGTTTTATTGAGGTATAATTGATAGTTTAAAATTGTATGTATTTTAGATGTACAATGAGAAGTTTTGATATATGTATACATTGTGACATGATTAGTATAACCAAGATAATTAACACATATTTCACCTCATCTAGTTACATTTTTATGTGTGTGGCAAAAACACTTAAATCTACTGTTAGCTCATTTTAAGTATGTAATATATTATTATTAACTATAGTTACTGTAGTTACCATAGTATACATTAGGTAACCAGAATGTAATTCATCTTGTAACTGAAGTTAATCCAAATATTTTGGTGAGTTTTTCCATAAATTTTTTAATCCCATTTTAGTAATATAGATGTATAGGAATTAAACATTTTTGAAGGTTTTTTTTTTTACAAATTTTAAATTTAGTACATTTTGATTTAATGAACATTGACACTGACGACTTGGAAACTTCCACCATGACCCTCTCATAAAAATCCTGGCTTAAAAATGTACTTATTCTTCACGTTTTTAGCCTCTTCTTTATAAAGCCCAAGGTTACAGGGCAGTGGTGTGATTGTGAGCTATGACAGAGAATGACACTTTCCCACAATTACTTATTCCTCTTCTTTTAGCTGGAAAGGAAACTATGAGGCTAAGGTTTTATCTCCAAATCCCTTCATGGTTTTATGTGGGCATGCTGCTAATTACAGCAGATAAGATGGAAATGGTGGTGATGTGTGTACTCTAAGACATATTTTTAAGGTAATTACTTGCCTTACACGTACTTCTTTCCACACTTTGCTACAAGCAGGATGTGAACTTGATGGCAGGAGCAAAGTCATCCCTTGCATACCTGAGTATGACAGAGCCCTCGGAGATGGCAGAGCAGCAGGATAAAAGGGATCCGAGTTCTTGTGAGATTAGTGCAATAGTTTAAAACCATCTGGGTTGACCAGCTACCCCCATAGACTGCTATGGAAGAGACCAATACAATTCTGTTTATTTCCACTATTTCATTGTAGGATATTTTTGTTACTGCTAAGTTGTAACTCGTTAAATAATGAGATATATATAAACATTAGTTATATCCCTTGATTTTTTTGAAGAATTATTTTAATTTTAGTTATTCATTCATTTATTTTAACTTGACCAGAGAGAGAAACACAGAGAGAGAGATAAAAAGTGAGAAAGCTGGGGACCAGCAGTTAGCGTAATGGCTATGTCGCTGAACTCCCACGTAGTCGACCGCGGTTCGAGTCCCGGACCCGGCGGCTTAAACTCACGCCGGGCGCGTGTGCGTGCGTGCCCAAGATCCCGAGAGGAGAAAGGAGGAGAAGGGATTGCGGCGTGGCCATCCCCCCTGGGGGGTGATTTCCTGCTTTCTATCTCTCTGTCTCTCTCTGTCTGTCTGGCGAGCGCACGCGCCCTATAGCAAAAACCTCTCCAAAAAAAAAAAAGAAAAAAAAAAAAAAAGTGAGAAAGCAAGCCACCAGGTCCAGGACTTGAACCATGGTCAGCCACATGGGAGTGTCCAGCACCCTAACCATCATGGCACCTGCCGGCCCCATGTCCCTTGATACTATGTGGGAAAGAAAAAAAAAAAAGAAAAAGAAAGAAACTGATTTTGATCTCTTGAAAATAATGAGTTTATGCCCACCCTGGAATTTCATTTTAGAATTATTTATTATTTTATTTATCATTATTATTTTTTAACTTGACCAGAGAGAGACAGAGAGAGAAAGGCAAAGTGAGAAAGCAAGCCACCAAGTCCGGGACTTGACCCTCAGTCAGTCATGTGGTAGTCGAGTGCCTTAACCACCATGCGACCTGCAGACCTTGTACACTGGATTTTATTTCTAGCCAAATTTATCACTCTGGACTTCTCAAGTAGCAGAAACACAGAAAATGTAAAGATTGGAAGTCACATACTTGTTGAAAATTAATGCAGACTATTGCTTTCAACAATTTCTTTCTTAAACAGAAAGGCGTGGATTCAAATTAGAGGTTGGAAAACTTTTAAAAGACAGAAATCAGAGAAAAACAAGGAGTGCTAATGACTTAAACAGGCAGTGGTGGTACAGACCCGCTGAGGAAAAGGTCAGTGTTATTCTCAAAGTGCACATACAGAGTACTCTCTTTTGAAGCGGGGAAGTTAATATTTGAGAAAACAGTCTTGTTCCAAGAACATCTTAGGCCCACTGTGATACATTATTGTTCTGTTTTAGGAGGTGGAAACATAAAACTAAACTTGAGGAGAGGAAAATAATTCTGGCTTTAAAATATACTTGCTGTATTCACAGTGGATCCATTTTACATGACTATTACATTAAATCCATCAAATATATTTTCTATGTTTAAAGTAATTCCTATTTTTATTGTATGTATAAACATCAAGTTAGCATCTTTAAGGAAAAATTAGTACTTGGTTTACTTGTGACATAAAACTTATTATGTATTTACTCGAACATCGCTATATAGGTGAATCAGTGTCATCAAATATGTGAATGAAATTAAGAATAAAATAGTTCTAAGGCCAGCCAGTGGCTCCCACCTGACTTACTGTGAGTTTCTAGTCCTGGCATCTTGAGAAATTTGCCAGATGCATATGCATGTGTACCCAAAATCCTGAAAGGGGGGAGAGATGGAGAAGAAGGGATTGAGGCATGACCTTTGCCCATGGGAGGTGTCTTCTCACTCTTTCTCTCTCTCCTATGAGTGAATACCTTCTCTGGGAAATTAAAATGATAATATTTCACACTGTACAAAGGAAAAATAGCATTTGTAAGTGCTTAAAATTTATGCTTATAATTTATAAATTATATATTTATTTCAAATTCCACAGTCAAGCATGAGCACTCTTAGAATCATTTGAATTGAAACTTGCCTTAGGGCTTCAATTTCAGAGGAGCCTTTAAAAGGATATACAGGCTATGGGACCAGCAGTTAGTGTAATGGCTATGTCGCCGAACTCCCATGTAGCCGACTGCGGGTTGAGTCCCGGACCTGGTGGCTTAAAACTCACATCGGGCACATGTGCTTCCATGCCCCAGATCTCAAGAGGAAAATAGAGGAGAAGGGATTGTGGTGTGGCCATCCCCCCTGGGGGGTGATTTCTCGCTTTCTATCTCTCTGTCTCTCTGGCGAGCGCGTGCACCCTATAGCAAAAACCTCTCCAAATAAATAAATAAATAAATAAATAAATAAAGGATAGACAGGTTAGGGAGGAAGATGATTAGCTAATAATTTAAAAATCAGCCACTAGACCTAACTCTCTTTCCTTCCTCCCTCCCACACATACATACCACAGAGGAAGAAATGATACTTTCCTTCCATACCCATGAGATTTGGAAAGAATATGTTCTTATTTTCATTTGCAATAAACATTTGTTCAGTTAAATTTATGCACAAACTCAACCATATCTGAATAGGATCGCTTCCCTTTAAGTTCATTCGATAGAATCCTTGGGAAAAAATAGGTGTCTCCTGCAACTGGGACCCCTGTCCAGTGATATCATGGAACTTTAAAAGGTTTGTGGAGGGTCAGTGACTGACTTAATGGTTAAGGGGCTGGATCCCGCATGGTTAACTCTGTGGTTCAAGTCCCACGGAATACGAAAAATATGCTGGGAGTGTGCACGTGCAAGCCCAAAATCCTAAGAGAGGAATGGAGAAGAGATGGAAGTGTGGCCATCCTTCCTGGGAGGTGATGTTTTACTTTAATTCTCTCTCTGCCTCTCTCCGATAAGCACACTCACCCTATGGTGAAAAAAAAAAAAAAAAAAAGATTGTGTAGAGATGAAAGTACAGATTTATTTTTGTGCAAAAACAATTTGAAATCCATGCATAATTTTTCAAATTACCTGTTTTCCATGAACTTTTTTTTCCCCTGTGGTGTTTTTCTTTTATTTTCTTTCAGATGTTATTGATCCACAAAAGATCTTCATTAATTTAAATATTTCAATAGCAAGTGCAGCTATCTGTGAACACATGTCAGACTTTAGGCATAAAACTCCGTGAGGAGAATGAACATACTATAAGGTAGCACCTAGCCGAGGCTATATAGCTACTGCGATTATTAAGTAGGTATTTCTTTATGTATTTTTTTTAATTTCAAAAGAAGCAGTTTTAGCTCTAATAAATCTAAATAAAAAAATGTTAAGAAAAATTTGAGTAAGACTTAAAGACAGGGAAAAGGTTAGGGGTCTGTTCAAACAGTAGGTAAATACTAAAGAGTCAAAAATAACATATTCAGACAGAGCTAAAATCTAGTAACAAGTGCACTAAAATTTTCTTCTGAAACACTTTTTTCTCACTCTGTTCTCCCTTTTACCAAAGAGAGGCATAACCTAATTTATTTGCAAAAAAATAAGTTTAGTCTCAGTTTGGTCTGTTATTTGCCCAAACACTCATGAGAATAGTCATTGATTCAGTTGGCTTTGCTGTAACCATTTATAAGGAACTTCAGATTAGACTCTGTAAAAAGCCTCCCAAGGCTACTGAGCCAAGTCAGGAACTCACCATCTGATTGTGCCTTTAAGTACCTGTATTTGAAAGTTTTTTAGACCTGTTAGGAAGTGACATTCTTTACTTACCTTCTAGGCAGTAGTGTTTATGGTGCCAGGCAATCTTTCCAAGAGCTTCTGCTGGCTTTCTTGAGATTTACCTTAGTTCCTTCACTTTCTGGTCATGTCTTTAGATATGACATTCTAGTCAAAGCCCTGGCAATAATCAGTATTTCTAATTTCTGATGCAAGGCAACAAATATTATTGAACTTAGACAAATAACCATTTTGCCACATAATATGAATACTCATGGATATTTTCTAATTCCAGAGGGATTAGGAAGGAAGAAAAGTTTATGTTATAATTTCAAAAAAAAAAAAACATTAACAAATTGCTGAACCTATCAACAGCTCAAAAGAAGACAAAAATCCTTGGGACCAGCAGTTAGCATAATGGCCCATAGAGAAAAATCAGTAATGTTTTAGTTTAAAAAAAAGTCATAAAATTCTGTTTTACCAGTTTATTCTCATGTAATTAGTCTCTTCTGTTGAATTTGCTGTGTTACTGTGGTCTGATCTTTCTGTTTAAATTCTGGAAATTAACATTCAACATTATTATTGATATCTTCGGACTTGTCCCTACCATTAAGTTGGTCATTTTCTTGATTGTTTTTTGTTCTCTTATTCCTGTGTGTGTGTCTTTAGTTTCCCTGGTATAGATAGCACTCCCTTCAGAACTTCTTGAAGAGCTAATCTGGTGTTGGTAAATTCTTTCAGGTTTTGTTTACCTAATGATGTTTTTATCTTTTCTTCCCATGTGAAAGATAATATTGTCAGGTATAGTATTTTTGGCTGAAATTGTTTTTCACTTAACACTTTGAATATATTTTCCCGTTCTTTCTTTGCTTACATTGTTCTGGAAGAGAGGTCCAATGTTAGCCTGATGGGATATCCCTGATGGCATACCCTTTGTAAGTAACTTGATGTTTCTCTCTTGACAATTTCAGTATCTTGTCTTTGTCTGTAGTTTTTGGCCAATCTGGCTTTGATGTACCTTGGGTTGATTCTATTTGTGGTATTTCTTGGGTTTGGATTTTTGAATACCTCTCTGTGTTAGGGACGTTTTCTTCCGGGATTTCATGAAATAGATTATCAAGGGGTAATCCATGAACTTTTTATTTCTCATTTTATACAAACAGTAAATGTACTAGTAAAGGTGGGTGTAATCACCAAGTTTAGAGTTTTTCTGGGAAAGCTGTAGGGTAGTGGCAAAAGGTAATGGGGCTGAAGCAGCATTGGGTTTATTTCCAACATCCACTCCGATGGAAATTTTTAAAATTTATTTATTTTCAGCTGATGTTTGTGGTGCAGTCATCGACTTCTCTGTGCAAATGATAGTGACTCTAATTGTGCTTCACTCCCTTGGCCACCAGAACAGTTCACTCCGCAGCACTAGAGCATGCAGTTATCTTTTTGCTCCTCTGCAGTGCTCGCACTGCGGATACTGTCTGGTGTAATGTGAGGAAAATGGAAACAGCATCAAGGCTTCTACATGTGGAGCAGGCAGGGGTTTTGTGGGGATATCAGAGACAACTAGGAGATTTCTGCACTCTCTGAAATTTATTTTAAATTTATCTCACTAGGAAACTTAAGATAGATTAGATAGTGGATGGCAGTGAACACAGAAAACAAAAAATTTCATATGCCTCATATATTCCCCTTTAGGATGAGCCCAATGTTGAAAAATGGATTCTTTTCTAAGCATGTGTATAGGCAAGGGTCTTTTAGTTTCTTTTTTTTTTAAAGATTTATTTGTTTATTATGATTGTTTTCTTTTCATTTTGATAAGAGAAAGCCACAGAGAGAGGGAAAGTGAGAAACCAAGCTACCAGGTCTGGGACTTGAACTTTGGTTGGTCATTTGGAAGTCCAGTGTCCCAAACTCTATACTACCTGCTGGCCCCAAGTCTTTTTATTTTACTTGTTGTTTACTATTGTTTAAATGAGGACCCCTTTCTGATACCTTCAGTTGTTTATTTTTCTTTCTTTTTTCTTTCCATTCTTTTCTTTTCACCAGAGGCCATGTACTCACAAGAGAGATGGAGAAAGAGAGACAGAGATAAAAACATCCCTTAATGGGCCATGGCCACGTCAATCTTTTTTCCTCCATTTTTTCTTCCTGTTAAGATTTTGAGTACGCATGTGTATACACCCAGTGTGTTTTTCATACTACCAGGACAGAGATTTGAGCCGTGGTCAGCCATGCATTATCTGGTTTCCAATGCACTGCACTTAACCCCTGTGTTATAAGCCAACAACATCACTTTCTTTTATTTGAGTTATTCTTGAACTTAATAGTTATGATTATTTTACATTGCTTATTTATTTTAAATACTGCTTTATAATGCTTTATATAGCAAGTAGATCTGGAAAGGACTTTGGAATACACAATTTTTTTTTTTTTTTTTTTGAGAGGTTTTCGCTATAGGGCGCGTGCGCTCACCAGACAGAGAGAGACAGAGAGACAGAAAGCGAGAAATTACCCCCCAGGGGGTATTGGTCACGCCACAATCCCTTCATTCTCCTCTCGGGATCTTGGGCACGCACGCACACGCGCCCGGCGTGAGTTTTAAGCCACCAGGTCCAGGACGCGAACTGCGGTCGACTACGTGGGAGTCCAGTGACATAGCCATTACGCTAACTGCTGGTTCCCATGGAATACACAAATATTAACCCTGGCATCAAGCTCCATCTTCATGGCAGTTCCTCTGCTGTGTCATACTTTGTGTACACCCTGCTCTGCTATTACTTCATAATTCTTTCCAATACACCTTGCATATCTCCTCGACTCAGCACAAAAGCAATGATGCTCTTCCCAGGCTGGATTAGATGTTCCTTTCCTTCCTTCCACAGCATGCCATAAACATCTCTCACTTCACTCCCCAGCAAGAGCTATGCCTGTCATTTCACTCCTGATCCCACCTTACTGACTTGCCGCATTCTTTCATTTTATTAGTCTCTGAAAACTAGCACAAGTTTTAGCACTTCGAGATCCTCAAGACACGTTTGTGAAATAATTTCAGGAGCTACTTACTTTACATGTTCACTGTGACTCACGTTGATTAAGGACTTCATGTGTATTAAATTAACTGCAAAGCCAAGACTTTGCACTTACTTATTAGGCTCAAGTTCTTGTCATTTCTAATGACATCCATGCAAAAAGCAATGTCCTATTCCATGCTCTCAGTATTCTGTCCAGTGTATCTATCACTGTAAGACATTGACCAAGCAAAAAAGTAGCTAGAGGAGTGAAGTGCATTAAGAGGAACTGTTCGAGAAAACATTTACCTTTTGTTTTACCTCTCAGTGTTTTGCTACAGCAACTGTTTATAAGTCTGCCCTCACTTGCTCTGTCACATCTGTAAGAATCTGCTGGGGGAAAAAAAAGGTGCAAAATCTGTTTCTCAGTTTGGTGAACAGCAGTCTTATTAGACAGTGTTGAGGTGCACTTTGGCTCTGTCACAGTGCTAGGAGAAGCCAACAAGTCTGTGAAATGCCCTGAGAGAATTATTGGTGCAGAGGTCTCAAAGAATTAAACATCTGTCAATTTCTCACTCTTTCTCTTTACGATTCATAAGATGATAGAGTATAGATCTTAAAAAGTTTACTTTTATACCCTAAGATATATTTTCCCTAGGACTTTCTTTTTTCCAAGATGGACTAATGGGAAATTTTATATTTAATCAGTCAAAATATAAATATTGATATCATTGAAAGTAGCCCTTTTCCTTGGTTATAGTCAACAATTGAGGTACAGAGAATATAAGCAATGTGCTCTTAATAATCCTGTTCATTAAGGGCTAACATAATTTTAGGTTCTTGTCTTTAAGCCTGAATTTCTTTTCACTGTATTAGCTCTCTTTATAATTTTATGAAAATATAATTGCCATAGTCCTTAGGAAACAGACTTGAGAAAATCAGAAATTAATTACTATTGTATTCACAGTACATTCATATGAAAAACAGAACTACGTGTTAGTTGTGATAACTTGAAGTTGGATAAGCAACACATTTTGATATTATTTTAATATCAATTGTATCTTTGTAGTTCTACTTTTTCCATGCAGTCCATTATGAGGCATATGCCACTCTATTTGTAATATTCCATATTTTTGAAAGTTTTTATTTTGTTAGCCTATGAGAGAGAGACAAGGACAGAGTGTAAAAGAGAGAGAGGATGGGTAATCCCTGCCTCTTCCACAGTGTCCCTACACTGTGATCCACCTTCAGTCTCAGTTAGCCCAGACTGTGGGCATGTGTGTGTATGCCTGCCATGCTCTGGAAGATCCTGCACCAGGAATCAAACCTAGGGTTTTTTCTGTGTCCTGTTGTGCTACAACTCTACCATCACCTGACCCTTCTACTTTTTAGTTATCTTCTGACCTACACCACATCAAATTAAGTTTTAATTTGTTGTTTCTCATAAGCTTTCTTCTAAGTAAACTGGAAATTAGTATCCCTTCTCTAAGATAATACAATGTTTTCTTATTAGTTTGAGTATTTAAATAAGAAATTATAAAATAAAATGGGAATTGAAAAGCAGAATTCTCAATTCAGAGTTTTATTTTCATTTCTTACCTGTGATTGTTGTACATCTTTATGGCATGTAGTATGGTTTTTCGAAGCATGTGTGGAGAAGTTAAACTTTTAAAATATAGTTACTTGGGGGAACCAGCAGTTAGCGTAATGGCTATGTCGCTGGACTCCCACGTAGTCGACCGCGGTTCGCGTCTCGGACCCGGTGGCTTACAACTCACGCCGGGCGCGTGTGCGTGCGTGCCCAAGATCCCGAGAGGAGAATGGAGGAGAAGGGATTGCGGCGTGACCATCCCCCCTGGGGGGTGATTTCTCGCTTTCTGTCTCTCTGTCTCTCTCTGTCTGTCTGGCGAGCGCACGCGCCCTATAGCAAAAAACCTCTCCAAAAAAAAAAAAAAGAAAAAATATAGTTACTTGGCTGAACTCACATATAGCTGACCACGTTCAGGTCCTGGACCTGGCAGCTTAAAATGCACCACGCTTGGGACCAGCAGTTAGCGTAATGGCTGTGTCGCTGGACTCCCATGTAGTCGACCATGGTTCGAGTCCCGGACCCGGTGGCTTAAACTCACGCCGGGCGCATGTGTGTGCGTGCCCAAGATCCCGAAAGGAGAATGGAGGAGAAGGGATTGCGGCGTGGCCATCCCCTCTGGGGGGTGATTTCCTGCTTTCTGTCTCTCTGTCTCTCTCTCTCTGTCTGGCGAGCGCACGTGCCCTATAGCAAAAAAACCTCTTCAAAAAAATAAAAATAAAAATACACCACGCTCATGTGCCTGCATGCCTAAAAGCCCGAGAAGAGAATGGAGGAGAAGGGATTGTGGCATGGCCATCTCCCTAGGGGGGTGATTTCTCACTTCTTGTCTCTCTGGCAAGCACATGTGCCCTATAGCAAAAATATCTCAGAAACAGCAAAACCAAAACCAAAAACAAAGAGACTGGATAGGTTAAACAATAATTATTTTCTCGCTGATCCCAGCCTTGTAGTCCAAGACCAATGTCTTGCCAGAGTTGATTCCTTCTTAGGTCTCTCTCCTTGGATTGCACATTGACACTTTCTTCTGTATCTGCACATGGCCTTTACTCTGTATGGAGGCTTCTCTGCTATCTCTTTTTATGTCTAAATTTGTTCCTGTAAGTACACAAGTGAGATTGGATTGATGACACCCCCAGTGGCCTCATTTAACTTCTCTCTTTGTCACTTCTGTCTCCAAACAGTCACATTCTGAGGTACTATGGTTTTAGCATTTTTGAGAGGGATACAATTCATCCCAAAACAGGCAACGCATATCTCAAATATATTAAAAAGCATCTCAGGGACCAGCAGATGGTGTAACGGTTACATGGCTGGACTCCCATGTAGTCAACTGTGGTTCAAGTCCTGGACCCAGTGGCTTAAAACTTACACTGGGCATATATACATGCATGCCCAAAATCCTGAGAGGAGAATGGAGTAGAAGGGCCTGTGGCCTGGCGCTCTCCCTGGGGGCGAGGAGTGATTTCTTGTTTTCTGTTCTGTCTCTTTGTCTCTTCAGCAAGCACATATGCCCTATAGCAAAACTCTTTCTAATAGAAGTATCTCATATGAATGTTTCTGCAGTGTTATGAGGTGAAAATAATGTTGAAAGCTCGGTTTAAGAGTTAATAGATTCGAGTATGAGACCTAACTCTCTCTCTCTCTCCCCCACCTTGTATAACTCAAAATCTTTCTTCAGTTTAGTAATTTCAATAGTAAAACAAAAAAAAGGTGGAGCCATAAGCTTCTTATGTTCCATCTCACTAAAATTCAGTGACCCATGAAATTTTTAAGTATGTAAAAATTCATTTTGATTATATACTACTTCTGATATTTCCATCATATTAAATAATGAAGTTCCAATTTTTCAAGGTTCCTAGGCTATCTTTTAAAATAAGAATATAACTCTTTCCACTTTGTTGCCTTCAAAGTTTTGCTATCAGGACTGTGTTAAAAATGCAAAATGAATTTTTAACAGCGCATTGACACTTGCATTGTTAATGTGCCTCCAGGCATGTAATTAGCTAAGAAGTTTAATCTTTTATATTCCAAAGTTTGATCAGAATGCATAAGCTCAGAAAAGCTATAAAGTATTGACCAGTATCTTTGATTTAAAAAAAAAAGAAAGTTCTAAGCAGCACTTTCCATAAATGCAAATGACCCTTGTTGCTGCTCAAAAACTATATTAAATATAATAAAATGATTTTTTCTGTTTGAATATCAAACCACAGCAAAGTGTTTACTATCTTTCCTATCTTAGATTTTTTAGAGATTCACTTTGTTTGAAGAGACTTGAAAAGAGGCATGTGTAGCTCTCTGATAAACGAATGATTTAGTCTATGAATGATTTATCTTTCATAAATCATTACCTATTATGGGGGAAACGACTCTGCTAGTATAATATATAAAATGGAATTATACTGACTCTTTATACAAATTAATGTTTCCCATTTATCTGTGTTTTATAAATATCAACATAGGTATTTGTTTCCGTAGCATTCAGGCTTACAGTTGAACACACAATAGCAGTTATTTGATAGATGAGATTAGAGGAAGGGATTAGGATTGCACTGGTTACTGTTGATTCAGGTTATGAGTAAGAACCAAAGTGAGTAAGGACCAGAAAAAGGAACTTCACATATGAATTGGAAACATCAAAATGGGAAATAGAGAGATGCTAGCCATATCATTCTGGAGGTAATTATATTTCACCTGGAAAGCTCACACATAAGAATATGCTCTAGTTGTTCAAAAGCTGTATCTTCGTTATTTTTGTGTCTTCTCATTGTTCAACAAGTAGGTGGTAAGAAAATCTTGTTAGCTAGAAGTGTTCCCAGCCAAGGAGGAAAACCAGGGAGTGCTATAGCATCTCGGCTTTAGAAAAAATGTGGAGATGACTTATAGTGTGGGTATGTAACATTCAGGTAGGAGAGGTTAATGTTCGAGGGAGGAATAATACAGACCGTTACAACAAGAAGATACTATTATCACAACATAAAATAGACATTAGGGAAGGCTAAGTATAAAAAAATAACTATTTTGGAAGAGAACAGTCCTCTGACTGAGATAATCCTGATATCAGGTATATGTTTATATACTTCTGTGTAAAGGCTTTCCAGGTATATTTATATATCCAGATTTTTTATATATTCTATATATAAACATATATACATACACACACACACACACACACACACATATGTATATAATGTCTCTCTCCTCTCTCTCTCCCTCTCTCTTTCTCTCTCTCTCTCCCTCTCCCTCTCTTTCTCTCTCTCTATGTGTGTATATGTACAGTTAATATGCAACAGGAACTGTTCAGAAAGCAGCTATCCATGGATTAATTTCATAATACAAGCACCTTACACGACATCTTTTGGATCTAGGTGGGAACAGAAATGGGAATGTAAGTGAACAGTTGTGCTCTGACCTATTTCTATGTTCCTGTAGTATTATTGTATTCATATTTTTCATAGGGAATACTCTGTATTTACTATTCCATATTTCTCTATGGATGTGGCCATCCATGAACCATCTTGCAGACTTTCTGAGATATGACTGTGTCTCAGATGTACTTGAATTGCTCACAGTGTCATTTATTCTTACAATAAATGTTTACCCAATCCGTAATATATATCAATTACAGTGCTGTATACAAGAGAATTGCATGAAACTATTTCTTTCATCAGTGAACACCATGGTCCATGGGGATACACACACCCCCTTTATTACTACACGTATTGGATTATTTTACAAGGAGCAGGGATTATTGTAGTAATTGTACAGGGATCTCTCTAAGAAAGTAGGGTAAGGGTATCCAGCAGTGTGCAGCGCTCCATGTGAGATTAGAAAGATGGATAGGCGTTTGTGTTGTGGTTTATAAGGGAAAACATTTGTAGGCATGGCGTTTGTGAGAATCAGGAATTATAGAACAGCTTGTTATTCTGGGAGCCTCAGTGTTGAGTACTAGAGGAGGGATTTCAGAAGGAATGAATTATGGAAAGCCAGGTAAAAGTCCAAAAAGGATGGGTAGGGAAATGAAAAAAGGAAAGACGTAGAAGAAAAAGCGGATCAGTAGAAAAAGGAACAGATTATGTAAGGATATTCTAGCATAATAGAGTGCTTACATTTTATACTTTATGGGAGACTCAGTAAAGGAAGTTGATTAAACAAAAGTGATTAAATAAGTTATATGTGAGGGCCAACAGGTAGCATGGTGTTGAGGGTGCTGGACTCCCACATGGCCAACTGTGGTTCGAGACCCAGACCTGATGGCTTGCTTTCTCACTTTCTCTCTCTCTTTCTCTCTCTCTGCCTCTCTCCCTCCTTCCTTCTCTCTGGTGAGTGCACGTGTCCTATAGTGAATTAAAAAATTAAATTAAATATTAATCTAAAAAGTTATATGTAAATTAAATAAAAGGGGAGTGATTAAATAAAAGTTACATGTGAATAAGATTTTTTTGTAAAAACAAATGTTTAGAAAATTTTGAACAGACAAGTATAATACTTGAAAATCACAGAAGTTATTTTGAGAACATCTGAAAACACTCAGCAATGCAGTGATTCTCAAATAAGAGGGAATAGAAAAATCACCTACAATTTTGTGTTAACCATGTCAAGTCCAGAGTACCCTTCAGATTTTTAAACTAACTCGGAACAGGCCTGGGCATCTGCATGTCAGCACCACTCCCAGCTTGTTCTTATGTAAGCGGTGGCTGGAACGTATTTCGACAGAACAGCTTCATAGCTCTGAGTGTCATTTCAATGGATCAAACTAGGTATGAAGAGAAATGGGTTTAAAATCTGGCTCTGAACTAGGAATAACATTGATAGTAATTCATAAGTATATCTGTGTGCACATAATGCGACTGTGGAAGTCGGTTGGTTTCAAACCTCAAAATTACTATCTTATTAGGACCAGCAAGTGGTGTGGTGGTGAAGGCCTTGGACTCCCACATGGTTAATCACTGTTTGAGTCTCATACCTAGTGGCTTGAAAATCATACAGGACACATACTTGTGTGTGCCCAAAATTCCAACAAGAGAATGGAGGAGAAGGGATTGAGACATGGCCATCCCCTTTGAGGTGTGATTTCTCACTTTCCCTCTATCTCTGTCTCTTTCTCTTTAGTGAGCACACAAACTCTATGGCAAAAAAAAAAAAAAAAAAAAAAAAAAAAAAAAAAAATTAAAAGAAAAAGCTCAAAATTGACTATATTATTTTAGGTACCCGAAAGACAATGATTAATTCAGGTGAAGATTTTCCCCATGTTAAGTGAGGAAACCGATTCATAGAGGATGAGTGACATATTCCAAGTCACACATAAAGGGGAAAGGAGAGTAGCTATTGAAACCAAGTTCACTGATAGGATTTGCATGTTTCTCATTTCTTCTCTACCTCAGTTCAGTAGATCCCTTATTTATAGGAAACCAGGCAAATTCTATGGTATTTTTGATTATCACAAATAAAAAGATTCAGTTCAGAATCATTCTAAACTGAGGAGTGGTTTTGGCCCCACCAAGACGTTTGACAGTATGATTTGGTAATCACTACTTCAGGGACAGAGAGACTACTGCCATTTAATGAATAGAAGTATCTAAACAATTTATAGTGTGTAGGACGGCCTCCCAGAAGCTGTGATGTGGACCAAATTGTCAGTGATGCTGAAATTTAAAAATCCTCATTCGCATTAACACATACTGATATCTATTCCAGTTCTAAAATTCAGTGAATATCAAATTGCTTATGCATCTGATGCACTGAATAGGAAATGTTTGAGAAGGGGATGGATTTCTCTCTTGTCTACCCTTAATATTTCACAATCTCTTAATTTATTTTTATTCTGATAGCTTTTAGTCTCAAAGTCTGTGTTATTTCAATTTCTTCTCTCTAAGATCTACTGAGAAAATAAAGAGCACATTAAAATTCACTCATTTCCCACAACGTGTTAAGCAATTTTTGCATATGTTGGCTCATTCCATTCTTAAAGTGATATTTTCATATAGGTATTACACCTTTTGCCCTTTTGATCTCATTATATTGGACTTAAAAATAAAGTTTTGATTTGCTTTAGCAAATATTAGGTCATCAGGATAGTCATGACCTATTTTTCTATGCAACAATGCATCATGAATTTCCCAATGACCCAATAAATAAATGAATAGCGTATTCTTATCTGCATATATTTTTTAATATACAGTTCTCGTTCCACTGTCTGAAACTCAGTACAGACTCATGCAGTGCAGGAGCTTCTTCCTGCTACAGAAGTGAGACTTCCAGGGAGAAAGGCAGAGGAACATATGTTTCACAGGGCTCAGCAAGAACATCACCGAGAGCAAGCTCCAGTGCTTGTCATTTTTATGAGACACTCTCAAGAACAAGCAGAGAACTTGGTCTGCAAGTGAGAGGATCAGTAGACTTCATTTAAAAGCTAAGAGTTTACAACTCCAGACTTGTCTGACAAAAGTCAGAACCTTTGTCTTCATTGTCTTCAGCTGTAAAGTGTAAGACTGGTATAGGAAGTTTCTTGCTTCCTTTCTAACTTTATAAGATGTGATATTTGGGGCAAGCAGATGTCATAGCAGTTACATCGACTCCCACATGGTCGACTATGGTTCAAATCCCAGACCCAGTGACTTGAAAATGATGTCAAGTACATGTGCGTGCATGCCCAAGATCCTGGGAGGAGAATGGAGGAAAAGGGGTTGTGGTATGACCATCCTGCCTGGAGGATGATTTCTCACTTTTCCACTCACAGTCCCTATTTCTCTCTACCGTAAATTCACATGCCCTAATGCAAAAGCCTCATTGGTTTTGCATATATAGATATATACACATATACACACACACATACATATATGTATATGCATATATATACACATATATCTATGTGTGTGTGTGTGTGTGTGTGTGTGTGTGTGAGAGAGAGAGAGATCTGTTTTTGTAGTTCACTCATTTGGAATTCACTTGAAGTGTCACATAGTTCTCTGGTAACCATTCTTGCAAAAGGTCGAAAAAGCCTGTGTATGTATGTTCTTCCAAGAGATGAAAATATATTTTATAATTTGAAACATGTAAATGTGTATTCAGTTTAGATACACTTCATATTTTCTTTTTTAAAAATTTTTTGAGAGGTTTTTGCTATACGGTGCATGTGCTTTCCAGAAAGACAGAGAGAGAGAGAGAGACAGAAAGCGAGAAATCACCCCCAAAGGGGATGGCCATGCCACAATCCCTTCTCCTCCGTTCTCCTCTCGGGATCTTGGGCACACACACACACCTGCACCTGGTGTGAGTTTAAGCCACCAGGTCTAGGACTTGAACCGTGGTCGACTACATGGGAATCCAGCGAAGTAGATATTACGCCAGCTGCTGGTCCCACACTTCAGGTTTTCTGAACTCAATGAAAATATTTTCAAATTTTTGATCAAAATTTTAAGTAAATGTTTTTAATTAATGCTAGAGACAAGCATTCATATTTAATAGAAAAAAAGAAAATTGACTCGGAATGGAAATGTATACTTGTACTGATTGTGTCTTATATTTGGAGATTTTTAAATGCTTCAGAATAACTCAATTCCATTAAGAAGAAACAAGCGTAAAGAAGCTATCTTTGTAGAGTCTCCCTCTTCTGTTCCTCTATAGATGCCTTCCATGTCCAAGTGCGTGGCAGGAAGGTAGGAAGTAGATTGAATTAAAATAGAAACAGCATGAAACCAGCAGGGGGATGATTTCTCACTGGCATGATGGTTAAAGTGCTGAATTCCACATGGCTGACTATGTGGTTCGAATCATGGACCCATTGGCTTGCAAAATGCCAGGTTTTTATGCATGCATGCCCAAAATCCCAGGAGGAGAATGAAAGAGAAGAGGTTGTGGTGTGACCATCCTCTCTGGGGAGTGAGTTCTCATATTCCTTCTCTGTCTCTCATTGGTTGACCCATGCTCCCTATGGAAAAAAAAAAAATACCTTAAAAATAAATAAAGAAGCAGCAGCAGCAAAACACTGGGAGGTTGCATTTTTATGGTAAATCTAAGAACTTTTAACTAAATTGACTCTTTCTGACATTGGGTAGAGACTGATGAGTTGGTTAGAGCATTAGCATCTTCTCTTTGCCAATTCGTATCCATCTGCAGCCTCAGAATGTGAACTTCTTTGAAAGTAGGATCTTTGCAGAAGTAATTCCTTTTGGATCTTGAGATGATATACTGAATTTAGGGTCAGTTCTAAATAGAATGACTAATATATTTATAAGAAGAGACATAGAGACATAGAGATAACAGAACCATATTAAAATGGAGGTAGATGGAGAGTGGAGTTACACTATTACATGCCAAAGAACACCTGGGTCCACTGGAAATTAGAGCAGGCAAGGAAGGATTCTTCTCTCGCCTTTGGAGGTAGTACTATGTTGCTGTCACTTGGATATTTAATATTTTGAAATGTGAAAGTAATTTTGGAATTTGGTAATGACTAGAATCTGCAAAAATTGAGGTTCATGATAGAAAAAGTACAGGTTGCCTGGAGACTACTGATGAAAATAGAGACATTGAAGGTAATTTTGTTGAGGTTTCAGAAGGAAAAGTGAAACGCTTAGACACTAGAAGAAAGCAGATCTGTGTAAAAAAGGAGGGGAAAAACACCTTGGGTGCATTGTATATTACTGTTGGGTAGAAAACAAGAAACATGAATATTTAGCTAGTGATATTTTCAACTAGTGTTGAAGGTGTAATCTCCTTTGTAAGAAGAAAATAATAAGAAAGAAAATGTTAAACAAAAAGGAATCAGAGCTGGATGATTTGGAAAATGTTTAGCCTATCTATATCTCAAAAGATACTAAAACATGCACTTAAGAGAATGCCAAAGTGTGGCTGATCACATTTTGCTGGAGGTACTGATCCAATACTTCATCTCAGCAAAAGCCAGAAATTAAAGTTGTCCAGGAAGGATCTTTGGAGAATCCTTGTGTCTAATGTCATAGATCCCTTGATATAAATAGGAAACTGATGAAGTTCTGAAGAATGTTTTGCCAGAAGAAGATCACACCTAGATTCTTACTCAGACCTGATTTAGATGACGTGATTTGTATCTCTGACTTTAAAATATGTGACACTTAGTTTTGGCTGTATACTTGACTGGATAAAGGAATACCTGGAAGTTTAATGAAGCTTTACTCGATATGCCCATGGGGGTGTTTTTAGAGGAGATTAACATGGGAGTCTTGGCAAACTTGATGTAGAAGATATGCCCTCAGTGTGGTGGGTAAACTCCAATCTAGAAGACAAATGGGTACTCCAATCTAGAAGTCGGTGGGTACACTCCAATCTAGAAGAGGTCTGGAAAGACAAATACAGAGGACAAATGGATCTCTACTTCTTCTTCTTTTTCTTTTTCTTCTTTTAGAGAGAGATTTTTGCTATAGGGCATGTTCCCTCATCAGAGAGATTGAGGCAGAAAGTGAGAAATCACCCGCCAAGGGAGATAGCCATGCCACAATCCCTTCTCCTATATTTTCTTCTTGGGATCTTGGGCATGCACGCACATGCACCTGGCATGAGTTTTAACTCCACAAGGTCCAGGACTTGAACTGCAGTCAAGTACATGACAGTCCAGTGACATAACCATTATGCCATTTGCTGGTCCCCCAGATGAATCTCTTTAAAGGGAGCAAGATAAACTTCTTCGCTACCTTGAACATTATAGATAGAACTCAAGTCTTGTAAGTCTTTGCACTCTAAGATTTACTCTAGTGGTCCCCTGTGTTCTCAAACTTTCACCCTTAAATTGTGAGTTATAGCATCATTTTTCCTGCCTCTGAGACTTTGGGGCTAGAACTGAACCATGCCACCACAATCTCAAGTCATCAGCTTACAAACAACCAGTTGTGGGATTTCTCAGTGGATGTAATTGTGTGAGATGATTCCCTCAGTGAATTCTCATATATTGGATCATCAGAAAAGTCATGATACATTTTTGCAAAGAAAAACATAGAAAAAGACATCATGACTTTTTGGACAACTCAGTATCTATACATATCCTATTGGTTTTGTTTTCCTAGACAACCCTGACTAATACATATATGTAGATGATGTTTTGTAACTAGTTAATAATACTTTGGAAATTTTGGTGGACCCTGGGTATATTTTTCATGTGGAGTGGATGTGAATTATAGTAAAACAGAGAGTGGATAATGAAGGCTTCAGTAGTGTTGTCCACAATTTGTGTCTAGATATCCAGTTTGTGATTATTTCTTATAGTAGTTAGTTGATAGGAGACACATAAAGTTCTCTCAGAAAGAATAATTTATGCATGTATGGAGCTTGGTAGACTATATCATTTTCTTTTGCTATTTCTCTAAGTTTACTTCATTTGTAAGAGTGAGAGACAGAAAGAGAAGCACTCCCAACAGAGTCTCATGCTGTAATCGTGCCCTTGCCAATTTACCGAGCCCAACAGGATTATACACGTGAGCGTATGACACGTAGACATCCATTAGTGAACTGAACACAGAATCTTTTAGGTGGGACCAGCTTCACCTGAGCATTTAATTCTGCTGCATCAACTAGCTGGCCTTTGTTTTCATCTTCCATAATAATTTCCCCTGTTCTCCACTCCTTCCCAGTTTGGTGACGTTCCTCTAGACTAAAATAGCAACAGTGTATTTGGTCAGTTGGAGAACAGCTTCTCTCTTATGGATCTAGTTTTGCTTGAGCAGCACATTATCACACCAAGCTGCTCTCCTTTTCTTTATTGTTCCTATTATAGTTTGTGTTTCTCTCTTTACTTCAAGTAACTTAAAATCTTTCTAAAATCCTAACTTAAAATGATCACGTATTTGCATAGTATATATTTTCCTACCTTCGTAGACCCCTCATGATTCTCGGAAAGACCAGACACAGAAGGTATCATTAGTATCCCTGATGAGTGATACTGAAAAATTTACCTACCTTCATTGAGTAAGTACTCTATTAAACTGTCTTTCAGATGTATTTAAAGCAACAAATAAAGGCAGACTTTTTTTTTTTTTTTTTTAAATTGCCTTCTTTCTGCTTTTCCTGGTATCAAAGGAAGTTTAACAATATTTTCTTTTGAATTCATGCAGAACAGCTACAGGCTGTTCTGGGACAGAAAACAAATAGTAAAATAGATGTGAAAAAAAGGTTCCAAAGCATAGAAAGAGCTAATAAAAAGAAGACTATAAAAGCAGAGTATATTTTATAACCTGTACTGTGAATAATATTCTGAGACACACTAAAATAGAATATATTTGCTTATTCCTTCAAAATCCAATGGTATCACTAAAAATTAGAAGATCCTGGGGCCAACATGTAGCATAGTGGTTAAGGTGCTAGATTCCCACATATTTGACTGTAGTTCGAATCCCAAACCTGGCCGTGTAAAACTCACACTGGGCATGTGTGCGTGTATGCCCAAAATCTTGAGACGAGACTAGAGGAGAAGGAATTGTGTCATTGCCATCTCCCCTTAGGGTGTGATTTATTGCTTTCTGTCTCTTGGTCTTTTTCTGTCTCTCCAGTGAACACACATACCCTATGGTAAAAATCTCTCTCTTAAAGAAAATAGAAAATCCTCAGCTTTGCTCAATATATACCTGAAATAAAAAATAAAATGTGACAGAACTTATTGTATTCATGACTTCATATTATGCTTCAATTTGGCAACAAACAACAGGTATTGAGGTAAATAATATAATAATTGACCGATGTATTTCAATATTTTATTCTATTTTCAGTTCATTGCTTAAAGTAAGTTGTAAGCAAATATATGCTCTATTATGGAGAGAAGTAAAATATTAAATTAATCATGAATAAAATCTTGTATAGTGAGTCCTTTATTTCAGAACTTACAATGTTATCTCTTTGGTCATATTTATTAATCTTTATTCCTCTCATCTCATTGATGACATGCAGTTTAATGGCTTATCTTTATAGGGAGTAGAGATTGGAGAGAAATGTTTGAAATTACAAATATGAAGCCTTTTCTGAACAATTTGAGTAACATTGCAAATTTTAAGCACAATTTATTTGATTACTCCCATTTTGCTGCATTTCACCATATTTTATTAAAAATAAATGTAAAAGATAACCTCTATGACAAAGATAGATACATGATAGACAGAGATGAGAGAGAGAGATGCCTTCATAGTCTAGAAACAGGAAAGTCAGGTTGGTGTTGGTGAAGGTACAATACTCTTGGTGTAAATTAAAAAGGGGTGGGGAGGCAAATAGTAATTCAGTGGTAAAACACAATGTGCTGTGAGACAATCTCATGTGGGAGGTTTTCCTGTTCAAGCCCAGAGACCTCCTTAAGTATGCCTGGCACACATGTGCCTGTGATCCAGGGCTGGCCGGATCTGGGGATGGATTGTGGCATTGAAACCCTGTTACAGATGTGCATTCTCTTCCTCTCTCTCTCTCATTTATGAATCAAATGAATATATAAACTAGACAGAAATGGAAAGAAGAAGATAGGATATTCTTATTTCTTAATTTACTTTTTTCTTCTTAAAGTTTTATTTGTTAATTAGTTTGATTTTGTTTTGAAAAGATATTCTTCATAAAAATAGATTCCAGCTATGATGGTGTTTGTGTTGTGCAAAGTAGATGTGTTTCTATGGTTAGTACGGTATTGTTTTACAAACATCCAGTTCTTAAAGCTATGAGACATAATGAGGGGCTGTCAGGTGGTGGTTAAGGGTGCTGGACTTCCACATGGCCGACCACAGTTCAAATCCCAGACCTTGAGGCTTGCTTTCTCTTTCTCTCTCTTTCTCTCTCTCTCTCTCTCACACACACATACACACACACACATACTCACTCACTCACTCTGTCTCTGTCCCTCTCTGGTCAAATTAAAATAAATAAATAAAGTTAAATAAAATAATTCTTTTAAAAAATACATATTAATTGGTTGAGTTATTTGATATTCTAAATGTGAATAATGAAGTAGACCCAAATAATATTTTAGGTCTCACCAAGAACATTGGGTGCAAATATGAAAGTTATTTTAAGGTTTTATATTTTTATAAAATTAAATGTATGTATATACATATTATACATATATACACACATGCATATACACACACGTATATGTGCATATCTGTAGTATGTACTATATCCTATATCGGTATGTATATCCATATCTGTATCTATGTATCTCAAGTACATACTACAGATTTTGTGATTGAGTTGCTGAGAAGATTCCCCACAGTGGTATGTATTCCAAGTTGAACATTTAATTTTGTTTCAAACTATACCTGTTTCTAAAATTTAAATGGGAAAGTTTTGAAAAGTATGATCTCTGATCTGTGAAAGGCTGTAAGCAAAAGCACTCTTCTTTCTTCACTCAGGTCCATCTTGGTACCCAGACATTTGCTTTAGTTGGTTTTTACATCTCTTTCAGTTCAGTGTTTTGCAAAAGTTAGGAAAATGTGTGACACAACAATCATACCTACATTTTTTTTTTATCAGTCTGATCTTGGGAATAATTAATGCTCAAAATGACTTGTGAATTTATAATAGACATGGAAGCTTACATAATTAACATGGGATTTACAATGCATGTATAGCAACACACTAATTAATGCATATATATGGCTTTAAATGAATAAATACTTTATAAATATAAGTATTTGGTTATTTCAGTCCTAATGTATATTCTACTATCTTGGTGGAAATATGGTATTTATGGGAACTTAGCATAAATCTTCCAACTAAGTTACCAAAGATTTTCAACATGTAGTCCAGTGATAAAAAGAAATCTGCATAATTTGGTAGTATAGTTATCCTACAATTTTCAGTAAAAGGAGATTATATGTAAGTTGACACACAAACTGGAATGTTTTGCTCTCCATATAGTGGATGACATAGACACAGTAAAAACTTACCCATGATTATTGAAATGGTATAAAACTGGGGACCAGCAGATGGCGAAATGGTTGTGTCGCTGGACTCCCATGTAGTCGTCTGTGGTTCAAGTCCTGGACCGGGTGGCTTAAATCCATGCCAGGTGCATGTGTGTGTGTGTCCCCAAGATCCTGAGAGGACAATCGAGGAGAAGGGATTGCAGCATGGCCATCCCCCTTGGGGGGTGATTTCTCCTTTAAAGTCTCTCTGTCTCCCTCCATCTTTCTGGTGAGCAAATGTACCCTATAGCAAAAACCTCTCCAAAAAAATATATAAATAAATAAAAGAAAAAAGAAATGGTATAAAACTAAACAACAACAAAAAAGGTTTACGTTTCCAGGAATTTTAGCAGCCAGATCAGTAATTATATCCATTTTATATGTAAATAAGCACGTGTGTATAATGTATATGTGCACACACATATGTATATTCACACATATTGATAAAAATATTGAACCATTTTCTCTTGTAGAGGAAGTTTAGAGTTTAATGAGAAGTCCAACCATTTAAATTCTATTCCCAATTGAGTGTTACTTATCTAGCTTTGGAAACTGCATTTGTCTCATGAAATATCTCAAACATTGCTGTCAACATAGCTTAATAATGTGAGCAAAAGGCATATAAATGTCAGATGACAAGATGCATCACTGGAAAGAATCACACACACACACACAATTTTGCTCTACTTAATATCTCAGTCTAAAAATATATAATTTTACTTTTTACTTTCTTAAACAATCCGTAGACTACTACAGATATGTGAGTATTCAGAGAACAATGTGAACTAATTTCTATATTCCTATATAAGCAGTTTTTCCCTTATTTAGTATTGATGTATTAAGTCCTACTAAATTATAGATAAGTTTTATGAGTTACAAAGTTACATACTGGAGCCAGCAGGTGGCGTGGTGGTGGGGACGCTGGATTCCCACATGACTGACTGCCTGCCATTTGAGGCCCAGACCTGGTGGTTCTCTCACTCTGTGTGAGCACACACACCCTGTAACAAATTAAATTAGTAATAGTAAATAATAATAATTTTGTCCAGCAAATGGCAAAGTAGTTCTCTCACTGGCTGACTGTGGTTTGAGTGCTGGACCCAGTGGCTTAAAAATCATGTCAGGTGCATGTGTGTGTGTCTCCAAGATCCCGGGAAGAGAAGGGATTTCAGTATCGCCATCCCCCTGGGGGAGTGATTTCTCCCTTTCTCTCTCACTCTTTCTGTCTCTCTCTCTCCAGTGACTGCACAGGCCCTAAGGCAAAACCCTCTAAAATATTAATGATATTAATAATGATAAATAAAATTAAAAAAATATTGTTTAAAAAATAAAGTTACAGGGACCAGCACTTAGCGTAATGGCTATGTCGCTGGACTCCCATGTAGTCAACTGCAGTTCCAGTCCCAGACCCGGTGGCTTAAACTCACACCGGGCACGTGTGCGTGCGTGCCCAAGATCCCGAGAGGAGAATGGAGGAGAAGGGATTGTGGCGTGGCCATCTCCCCTGGGGGGTGATTTCTTGCTTTCTGTCTCTCTGTCTCTCTCTGACTTTCTGGCGATCGCACGCACCTTATAGCAAAAACCTCTCCAGAAGAAAAAAAAAAAAAAAGAAAATTACAAATTTTACATAGCAGCACTGGTGTTAGGAAGCTAGTGCGTAAATCTTTAAATTAATCAGACAAAAGGTAAAAGCTCTTGTTTGAAGTTAATGAGCACAGGGAGTTACTACCTAATAGTAGAAGACAGACAAATCTTGATTACTCAGGTGTTAATTACCAAGGCTACAGATCTTTATTTTCCTTTGCTCCGCCTTATGAATTTTTTTTCTCATTAGTTTGCCTGTTTCTCATTTTATTGCTGCTTTTAATTTCATCACAAAGTGGAACTGTAAAAATTGAAGTTATATATCCTTAAAATATTTGTCAATTTCAATACATAGGCGAGCACTTGGTGTGGTTTGCCAAATGTTTGTTGAGGATGAATGATCACTGCTATTATTTTTGTATTTCTCAAAAAGAAGATATTTTGTTTCATTGCAAAAATGCACACACAAAACAATCAGATATTATTTCGAAAATGAAGGACTCATTTTTTAAATTAAAAACTTTGCTAGGGATATACATATGCTCTTCAGGTACATTGTCTATCAATTACTTGTTCTTCCTAAAGACAACAGTACCCTTACGATTATTCAAATAAGCTTTTGTTTGTTTCTGTCAATGAGTCTAAAATTCCATATATTTATATTTTATTGTAAAATTAGAAGGGACTAAAGATAATCTTGAAAAACTAACAAACAAATCTAACTATTAACAACTCTCAATTTTACCTTCTTAAATCTATTAACATTTAGCAAAAAAAAAAAACATGATTGGATCAAAACTCACTTTCTACTTCTATGATAATGAAAACCTATAAATATGCATAAATAAGTGTCCAAATAAGTATATATGTTACTTTTGGACTTGTGCTGCATTTCTACTACACAGATCATTAAGTACTAGGAAATAATACATTAAAATTACTTATAGTTCATAGATAGACATGCAGAAATAATTTAATATTTCATCTTTTATAGAATAATTATATTGTTTTTGTAAGTCTTCCCTTTTATAATATCTGCAGTGAACTTAACAATAATTAGAATAGAAAATAATGTAATTCCTGCTTAGAAGCATGACCCTTTGTGCAAATAGAAAAATAACAGTTTTGGGCACACTATTGAAAATGATATAAATATGTTTACCATTTAAAATTCAGCAAAGGAAGGTCTGAATGAATGTTTGGTATTCTAGCCAATGCATTCTTCAGTCAGGGGCTGATATTAATCAAACTTCACGTGCTGAAAATGTTTTGCCCTTGGGTTAAGAGCATACATTCCTGTGTTTTAAACCTATAGGTGAGTAAAGGTGTAATACAAAAAGGCTTTTATAGGAACTGATTGTGGTCTAGGCCTCTAGAGTGTAAAGTTACAGTGGTTTCTGGATAAAATGAATAAAATGTGTGTGGGTGAAAAATTTTGGATCTCACTGGGGGAGGAGGGTCATCCAAAATGTATAAACAATGGATGGCTTGTAAACACAGGCAGCTCTTCTCACGAAGAGAGGACAGTCATCGTGTATCCATTGTTTCTCCTCCTGTCTTTCAATAGTAAAGGAATTTGCCTCCAAGTTTGGCCTTGTGATGGGTTCTGCACAGTGCGAAATGCAAGAATTAGTAAGTCATTTATTTTTTAGAGCAAAATCCCTAAATAGGAACCGCAAACCAATGTTCATAAAATTTTCACGTAAGCCAAAGCTTAGACAGTTCAAGTTAATTTTGTTTGAAGTTCTGGTCTGTTATTTTCACGAGTGAACTGATTGCTTCCATTGGAATCACAGAAAAGATATGCTGCTATGTTTTATCCAAGAGGAATGCTAATATATTCTGCCTGCTAGACTAATATTCAAAATAACTCACAAAATGAAGTATCAACCCATTTCACAAACAGTTTGAAGTCCACCCTGAATGTTTTTCTACAAAATATAAAAGCAAAATTTTATGGCTGCCAGAAACTTCTAAAGGTCGTCTAATATCCCAGCTTTCTCATTTACTGAACAGGAATGAATATATTCTGTTCTCCACTAGTTTATTCTACTGGATCCTGTGAAAGACGGTTATGTGCCAGGCATTGTGTTAAGGATCTGAGTATACAGAATGAATAAAACTCATCCCCATTGTAAAGTCCTTTTGTCCTGTGAGTCAGAGAGAGTAATATACTTGATTAATCATTTAAAAATACTTTTATTTGGGCCAGCAGGTAGTGTGATGGTTAAGGTGACTAGATGCCACATAGCCAACCACGCAGTTCGAGGCCTGGGCCCACTGGTTTGAAAACAACCAGCCACACATGTGTGCATGCCCAAAATCCCTAGAGAGTAGAGAAGAAGGGATTACAATGTAGCTATACCCTCCCCACAGGGATGATTTATCAGTTTATCTCTCTCTCTCTCTCTCTCTCTCTCTCTCTCTAGCAAGTACATACACCCTCTAACAAAATTTTTAAAAATATGCTTTTTATTTAATGCGATAAGTGTCAGTTTTGAAATCACTACAAAGTGATACGAGAATGCTTTGGTAGGGAGCTTAATTCTACCTGGGAATTGGTAAACTTTCATAAACCTTTTAGCTGAATCTTGGTAGATGTTGGCATGTATTAGAAAAAGGAAGATTTTCTAAAGTTGAAGTAAATATAGAGTCTTTTTTTTTTTTTTTTAAATAGATTTTTGCTATAGGGCATATGCACTTGCCAGAGAGACAGCACCCCACAGGTGGGATGGCCACGCTACAATCCCTTCTCCTACAGTCTCCTCTCAGGATTTTGGGCTTGCACACTCAGACATGCCCAGCGTGAGTTTTAAGCTACTGGATCCAGGACTCGAATTGTGGTTGACTATGTGGGAGTCCAGTGAAGTAACCATTGTGCCATCTGCTAGTACACAGATAGTCTTTTATTTAAAAGATTTGTTGGTATAGGGTGTGTGCGCTTGCCAGAGACAGGGAAAGGCAGAAAGCAGAAAATCACCCCCTAGGGGCACAGCCGCACTGCAATCCCTTCTCCTTCATTCTCCTCTAAGGATTTTGGGCATGCATGTAAATGCACCTGGTGTGTTTCCAACCCCCGTGTCTGGGAATCAAACCATGGTGGACCACATGAGAGTCCAGTGCTTTAATCATTATGCCTCTTACTGTTCCCAAGATAGTCTTACTTTATTTCCATTTGACACTAATGCCATACAAGGATCCAACCCACTCTATGAAATATGGTGCTTTGGTGTTGAAAGAAGTCACCTGTCACATTCCTAAGGATACTTGGTCCAAGGCTACTTCCTTGCAGTTAAACATAACATCCTATGCTTCTGTAACCCAAGGTCTCTCCTATTCCCCTAGTGGTCCCAACAGATCTTTTCTATTGTTTCCTTCATTTCTCCTTTTGACTCCTCATCCACAATCTACATCTCCAGTTGGTAACTTTGCTTCCCACTGCATAGAGAAAACAGAAACAGAAGATAGCTTACGTTGATTTGTATCACTATACCTCACCATCTCCCACTTCTTATCTTACATGCTTTACCTTTTTTGCTGTTCCAAATAAATCAGTAGTCTATATTCCTTTACTCTAGCTAACTCTAACAGCTGTTCATAAGTTCACATTCCTGCTAGTGACTCATGGATATTTCTCAAGATGACCTTCTCATTTATTTCTTTTATGTAATTTTTTTTCTTTTGCTGAATCTTCCCTTTTATAATGATAAAAAGGTGATGTTACCACCTTATAAATACTCTTAGTTTTTATTCACTTAAAGATGAATAAATCATATCATCTTATTTATATATAGGCCAGCTGATTCTTCTCTCCTCTGGAGAAAATATCCTAAAAAATAATTGCTTGTATTGTCTTTCTACTTTCAATCTTCTCTATCCTTCTTGAATTCACATGAATTAGGTAGTCAAGCCTACTACCCCACTAAAACATCATTTTTCAATGTCACTAATGATTCTGTAGCTAAAAACCTTGATCATTTCTCTCTTTACATTTTGGCAGCATTTAACCAATTTCTCTTTCCTTTTCAAAACACTTTCTTTTCCTGGATGTTAGACATCACACTCATTTGCTTTTCCTGGTCTCTTTTTCTGATTCAATATCATTTCCTCAAAATTGAAACATTAGGCTATGTCAGGCAAGTTAAGTGTATGGTAAAACAAATAATCGACTCATCTTCTGTATGATATTTAAGAAAGTGTCAGAAAACATACTAACCGTGATAAAACTATTTTGGTAGTTTTTTCAAAAGCAAATTTTATGTTAAAAAATCGATGATAAAATATTAAATTATAGAAGTTAGAAACCATTATTACTAATTTTTCCCCTGAACTTTACTATGGATAAACATGTCACTAGTGTTAGGGTCCAATTCCTTCTGACCACTATTATTCTTCCCTAAGTTTTACTATTTTGGAAAATTTTGCCATAAGATCCATGCACTCACTGGAAAGAGAGAGACAGAGTCAGAGAACAGGAAAGAGAAATTGAGAAAGCATTTCCCCCATGGAGGGGGGTGATGGCCACAATTCATTCTCTTCTCAGGAGTTTGAGCAGTTATGCACACACGACCATGGTATTCAACCAATCAGGTCAGGACTTGAACAGCAGTCAGTCGTATGGGATCTAGTTATTTAAACCACCATGCCCCCAACTGGTTTAAACTCTTTTATTTTCTCACTCCTTGCGTAATCTTGTATAGTCTCATAGTCTGAAAAATCATTTGCCTTGGTGATTCTCAATGATATCTTTAGACTGAGCCGTTTTTCTAAGACCTGCAGTATGGGACTGGATACACAATTTCTCAGCTTGGATATTTAATGGATACTAACTTGGGAACAGTGGAACACATTGAATCATAATATTTGTGTATTAACTTAAGTATCTTTTATTTCTATCATGAGACAGAGAGAGAGAGAGAGGCACCCTCCACAGGATGTCACCACCATGTGATCCTTCACCGAGCCTCGGCTAGTTGGGATAACATGCAAGTGCAAGCACCTCAGGGTACTCAGGGTGTCCAGAATCTGAGCCTGGGCCTCAGAATCAGTCAACAGCACCATATCACCACGTTTGAACTCCATAATATTTATTATTATTGTTTAAGCTATTTTATTTTCATTTCTCCTATTATCTTGTTATTTTTAAAACATTCAGTTTGGGGTTAGGCAACAAAGTGGATTATCGTTTGATACACAAGAAACCCATAGCAATAAATACTTTGAATATGAACTTAAAATGATTAAATTACTGCTACTCTTCTGATCTCATCTCTTTTTTTTTTTAAAGAAGTTTTTGCCTTAGGGAATAGGCATTCACTGGGGAGAGAAAGAGACACAGAGACAGTGAGAACATGAGAAATCACCTCAGAGGAGGGATGGTTATGCCACAATCCCATCTCTTCCATTCTCCTCCCAGGATTTTGGGTAGCACGCACATGTCCCGAGTGTGATTTTCAAGATCTTGGGTCCAGGATTCAAACCGTAGTCACCCATGTGTGAGTTCAGCAAGGTAACTGCTATGCCATCTGCCAGTCCTGTGAACTCATCTCTTGCTGTTCTTTTATTTTTTTTGTCTTTAATTCAGAAAAATCACTTTCTTTTTTTTTCTTTTTTATTGTTGTTGCTATGCTATAATTTTTAAGAATTATTTAATTTATTATGATTTTGATTGCTCTAGTAAATGTGCACTCAACAGAAACAGATAAAGAGAAAAAGAGAGTGAGTGAGTGAGAGAAAGAGAAAAAAAGCCACCAGGTTTGGGGCTCAAACCATGGCCAACCATGTGGGTATCCAGTGCCTTAACCACCATGCCACCTGCTGGCCCCAACTATAATGTTTATATGGCTTTTTTCTCTTATGTTTATTTTCTCTTGGATTCTATTTAGGTTTAGTCAGAATTCCTCAAATCTCTTTCTTTTTAGATTTCTAGTTATTTCCTAAATTTTATGAATTTTTTTTGTCTTTTTGCCCTTTATTTTCCTTATTTCTAAGTTTTAAAAAGTCAAATTGTTCAAAATTGCTATATAATTTCATAAGATCTTTAGGTTTTTTAATCAGCTTGTCTCCACTTTTTTCTTGTTGTTTTTTAAAGTTCACTTATTTCTTTCATGAACTAGAGAGCCAGAGTGAGAGAGTGAGAGTGAGAGTGAGAGTGAGAGAGTGAGTGAGAGAGTGAGAGTGAGAGAGAGAGTGAGAGAGAGAGTAAGAGAGAGAGAGAGAGAGAGAGAGAAAGAGAAGACCCCAACAGGGCCTTCAGACTGCAGTCCACTCCCTGCCAATCCCAGATCATGGGCAAACATGTGTCTGGACTATTCAGAGAAGTCTCTGAACATAAACTAAGTACCTTCCCCTGTGGGATTGCCTCAGAAAACGTGTTCACCATGGCACTACTATCCAGCCTCTTTATCTCTACGTTTTGGATGTGTTTTGAATGCTCTCATTATTTGTAGGGTTAAAATTCTCCTTTTATCATTTGATTCTCTAAAAGATTATTATGGGATTTAATTGTAATTTTTTTCTGTGGTTCATTTGCAAGAGCAATGAGTTTTTCTCCAAATGGTTTCTGTCTCTAAGTGGAAAGACTTTGGCAATGGAGGTTCATTTTGTTAATTTTTAGAGTTTATATGTCTGGAGTGCTCCTACACCCTTAGAATGTATCACATCATTGTGCCCAAGAACTGACTAGAAAATGCGGCTGTGTTAGAACAGATGCTGTTTTCATATTGGCCCAACACACTTTCAAGTTTGGGGGTTTATCATTATCAGGGTCATAACAAACACAGTTGCCTTCCTTATGCTTCCTCCTGTATATCCTTGCCGATATCACACATGTCACGGAGGCTGTTTGGGGTCTTGAGCTAATGAGGATGATTTTCTTTTCTATTAAGTTCATTCTTTTATTTCCTCTGAAAGCAATATGCACTCCAAACAAGGTTATCATGCCACAATCCAGTTTCAACGGGTCCAGATCATGAGTACATGTGTGTGTGATGTACTTGTGAAGATCCCAGGATGTGTACACAGGACGTTTTCCATGTGAGTCTAGTAGCATTACCACTATGCCACCACCTGGCTCCAGGGATCATTTTGTAACTAGCTGTGTTATAGTTATTTGTACATTTTCTGACTAATTTTAAGTTATTTATCCATAGGAGATAATCAGGGAGGTTCATAAACATGATCTTGACCAATTATTTCATGATCAACTATGTAATGAGCAAATCAAGTTTATTTTAGGTAAATCTGGGTTGACTTAAAATTATACAGTAGGCTAATGTAAAACAACAGTAGATCAAGGTATTATAGTTAGCATCATCTAATTAAAAAAAAATAGCCTTAGAAATTGAGAACTAAAAGGAAAATTCTTTAACTGGAAGTACTTTCATTGATACCTATAGTACATTCTTAAGTCATTGGTAATGGTGAAATACTGGAAGTTTTCCATTTGGGAAAAAAAAATGAAATTGTCTATTATCACCACTGAACTGTGGATCTTAAACAAGGAATCAGTCAACAATCTAATCTAAATGTCAGTAGGTTTTTCTGTTCCATACTCTTCAAAATTGGCATAGACATTAAGAAAACTAAGAAATTATGAGACAATGTTAATAAAGAATGAGTTGAGGATGAGTAAGATGGATTTGCTCAACTTAAAAAACCAAGAGGAGCAAACTCTAATGTGAGAGTAATAGATTTAATAGATTAGTTTACTCACAGAACAGACTAGTAGAAAAGTGAAAAAAAAAGTAAGACACCTCAGAAATAAGTAACTATCCCCTCAGTTTCTTTTGGAGTAGGCATTTCAAATCATTAGGAAATTTGCTAGTCATTATATAATTTGCGAGTCATTATATAATTCATAGATAATTATTTAACTTTGTAAAAAAATCATTTTATCACTGCCATTCAGTATTACAAAGAAATTCCAGATGTCTTTAAAGATTTTACAATGAAGACATAACTATAAATACTTCAGAGAAAAATTTAGAAAAACACCTTACTGACATCAGTGTAGGACAAGATTTCTTATATAAGACATAAAGAATACATATGTAAAGAAAATTTGCTCAATTTTTTTTTTTTTTTTGGAGAGGTTTTTGCTATAGGGCGCGTGCGCTTGCCAGACAGACAGAGACAGAGAGATAGAAAGCAGGAAATCACCCCCCAGGGGGGATGGCCATGCCGCAATCCCTTCTCCTCCATTCTCCTCTCGGGATCTTGGGCACGCACGCACACGTGCCCGGCGTGAGTTTAAGCCGCCGGGTCTGGGACTCGAACCGCGGTCGACTACGTGGGAGTCCAGCGACATAGCCATTACGCTAACTGCTGGTCCCAAAATTTGCTCAATTTGACCATATTGTATTTAAGGATATATATTTATCAAAAGGGAAGTCAAGTAAAAAGTCAAGACACAAATTAAAAAAAATTACAGTGAATATTTCTGACACATGAGTGATTTAAAATATATTTTAAAATTTCTAAAAATCTGTACTAAATGAAAAAGTAAAAGAAAGACTCAAATAAAATACCAAGTTAACAGAGATGAGAATTTTTTAGGGCCAAGTTAGTGGATGATGGTAAGTCTTAAACAGCAGTTAAACTTTAGTGTCGTTGTATAAGTAATTAACAGTATAATTAGTTTTCTCAAAGTGACCAAGTCTCTGTTCCAAATTTAACATCACATTAATTTCATTAAAAGATAAAAAGTTCTTTCATTTCATATTTTTTGAAGTGGAAAATTATTTTTGCACTTTGTGACTTGGTGAAATAATATTGTAATAGAAATTGTATGAATTCTCTATCCAAATTAAACGTTCATTGTACAGAACACACTAAGATGTCACTAGGTATTGACTCTGAATTTGTACATTACTATTTAGGGATAAAGTTGTGTAATATAGTATAAAATTACCTGATGATAGCTACAATATAGGCAAAACTGTATGTTCATTAGTTGATCCTTATCTGGTCTCCTCCCAGAAGAAAAAAGAAAAGGAATTTGTGATAGTCTATTTGCCATAAATTGTCTGGAATATTTGGAATTTGGCAAACTACACAGAATCTACTGAAGCCTACCCACAGAGATATCAGACATTACAAATAAAAACAGAAAATGCATAAAGTGATCAAGGATAAATTTTGATGAGAAAAACCTGCAGTAATTGACCTTGCTAAACTAATTCAGAACATTGTATATAATTCACTTCAATAAATAGGAATATAAGTCTAGAGGTGAAAGATAGTATCTAATTTTTGCCATATGTTTACAATTTTGGAGGTCAATTCTGTTTTCAAATACATAATGAACCTGGGACCAGCAGTTAGCATAATGGTTATGTCGCTGGATTCCCACATAGTCGACTGCGGTTCGCGTCCTGGACCGGGTGGCTTAAAACTCATGCCAGGCGCGTGTGCGTGCGTGCCCAAAATCCTGAGAGGAGAATGGAGGAGAAGGGATTGCGGCGTGACCATCCCCCCTAGGGGGTGATTTCTCGCTTTCTATCTCTCTGTCTCTCTCTGTCTGGCGAGCACACGTGCCCTATAGCAAAAACTTCTAAAAAAAATACGTAATGAACCTAAAAGCTCAATATATTAACTAGACTCATATATTAATACTATTAGTATATTAGTATATTACTATTACTATTAGTATATTACTATTAGTATATTAAATTATTTAGTTTAGAACATAACTTTGACTTCATCTGTCTTCATATCATATAATAAACATCCAACAGGGATCAGCAGATGGCGTAATGGCTACGTCGCTGGACTCCCAGGTAGTCGACTATGGTTTGAGTCCCAGACCCGGTGGCTTAAACTCATGCTGGGTGCGTGTAAATGTGGACCCAAGATCCCGAGAGGAGAATGAAGGAAAAGGGATTGTGGCATGGCCATCACCCCTGGTGGGTGATTTCTTGCTTTCTGTCTCTCTGTCTCTCTCTTTATTTCCGGCAAGTGTATGTTCCCTTTAGCAAAAACCTCTCCAAAAATAAATAAATAAATAAATAAATAAATAAATAAAAATAAACATCCAACAATGTATAAGAGACAGAATTATGGACTAGCTGCTGACTGTAAGCAAGAGGTGTGTATATATGTGTGTGTGTGTGTGTGTGTGTGTATATATATGTGTGTGTTTGTAAATATATATATATATATAGTGTGTGTGTGTATGTGTGTGTATATATATATGTGTATATATATGTGTGTGTGTGTGTGTGTGTGTATATATGTTTATGTGTGTGTGTATATATATATATATATATTTTTTTAAGGCTTTTGCCATAGGATGCATATGCTTGCCAGAGAGATACAGTGAGAGGGAAAGTGGGAAATCATCGACCTCTGTGGCGGTGGGGGTTTCCATGCCACAGTCCCTTCTCTCCCACTGTCATCTAGGGATTTGGGGCATGCACGCGTACTTGCCCAGCATGAATTTTTAACCCACCAGGTCTGGAACTTGAATTGCAGTAGACCACATGGGAGTCCAGTGCCTTAACCACTATGCCACCTGTGGGCCCCAATAAGATCTTCTTTATGGAGAAAAGAATAAAGCTTTATGCAGAGGAAAGAATGAACTTCAGTATATCTGGAAGCACATAAGAAGGCTAAAAATGAGAAAAAATTGATTTTATATTCCATCCTGATACTTCTCCGTCTTCTATTGGAAGCTCATCTGAGTATCTTTAAATACTTGTCTCTTCTCCAAACTCTGGCTTCCAGGGGCAATGAATGTATTTTATTACCCCTTAATTCTCGCTTCTAGAACAAGTATGATAAATTGGATAGCTTAAGCTACAAGCACTTATTTCTCATCCTTCCAGAAACTAGAAAGTCCAAGATTATGGTGCAATTTGATCCATTTTCTTGTACAAGTCCCCTTCCTGCTTTATAGATGGTCTTTTCCTTACATCCTTACATGGTATGTAGAGAGATTTCTGTCTCTTCTACTTTTTTAATAAGAACATTAGTTCTCTTCAGGAGGGCCCCACTTCATAACTTCTTCTGACATTAATTACCTCTCAAAGACTCATCTCCAAATACCATCACTTTGGGGTTAGGGGATTAATACATAAAGTTCTATACATGGTTTTAAAAAAGTTCTGCACAAAAATAAACTGTTAATAGCACTTAAATTCTATTTTCCTGTAAACTATTTGAGGTCCTCTTCTATTTAGTACATATCACTAACACCTTTATTCATTCCAGCACCAACCTGTTAACGGTCAATGTTTTTGGATTTTGTTAATATCAAACATGGAATGTTCGTCACATTGTGAAATTCAAGCATTTCATTTCTCTAGAGTTTCCCCCAGAAACATTTTATGTCGCTGGTTGTACCAAATGGTTTTTATTTTAATTTCTTCTATTCAATCTCAAGATGTTCTATAGCTTCCATTCTTCCAGAATGTTTTTCTTCCTTTGACTTTGCATTGTATCACCTCTTGCCCTCTAAGCTCTGTTTTCTTATGTCTTTTATTTATTTATTTCCCTCAAGTATATGGACTTTCAGACACACACACACACACAAAGAGAGAGAGAAATAACCCACTAATGGAGAATGCTTATGTGTAATCCTTTTTCTCCATTTGTCTGTCCTGTCAGAATTTGAGGCACACATGCATGCCCACCCAGTGTGTTTTTCAAACCACCATATCAAACTGGGGTCAGCAATGTGAGATCCAGCTCTCATAACCATTGGCTACAAGGTACAACACAAGGCTTTCACATTTTTAAAAATGAAGCAAAGACTTAAGGATGTGACTATTCAGGAGGGGAAGTTAGAAACGAAACTTACTTTTACTTTTTCTTCTTCCATATTTTAGAAAATTTATGTGCTTGATCTTGCATTGTGTTGAACAACTGAGTTAAAAATTTACCTTTGAGCACTTTCATTGTACTCACTAGAGGGAAAAACATATTAATTTTAGTACTGTTAATTCTTTTTTTATATGTGGAATTTAATATTATTTAGTCTCAACTTTTTACCTTTGTCACTTAATATACTTTAAAAAATGATAATTGGTAATGTTAACCTAGCTGTTATTCTTTAATTTATTTTTCTGTGGAAAATAATTGGCTTTTATTAGCTGCTTCATTATGATTTGCATAACTGCCTAAGGAAATTACAGTTTGACACTTATTTATAATTTTCATCCATAATTTTATTCTCTATTCTTTAAAATTTTTTAAAAATTATTTTTGTGAACCACCTTTAAATATTATATCTTCGGCTAATAATTTTTTTTAATCAGAAAGAAAACCCTATACTGAACTGTACCTTGAGAAATAGTCAATTATCATTGGATAGGGGCAGAGTTTTGTGTTGTCTTAGTCCATTTGAGCTGTGATAACAAAATAACATAAACTAGGTGACTTAGAAATAACATTTTTTTCCTCATAATTCTGGATGCTAGATAATCCAAGATCAAGACTCTGACAGACTTGGTGTCTAGTGAAGGCCAACTTCCTTTTAGACTGTTATCTTCTCATTAAAATCTCACTTGGAAGAAGAGATAAAAGTCCGTTCTTTTTTTTAAAGAACTAGTCTTATTCATGAGAGTCCCACCCTCATGAGCTAATCACCTTCCAGCAGCTCCTGTGCATGGAAAGAAATACTGTTTTGTAGTCTGTTAGGTCTGATTCTGTCTAAATCATGTCCTTTCATATGCTGTGTGTGTGTTGGGGGACATACTCAGGGTGGGTAGCATGTATTGATTCTTGTGAAAGTGTCTCTCCCACATCATATCCACATCTTCATCACAACAGAATTCTTTCTGGACAGTGAGAATCATGGAGTACATTTGACTGGGAGTTACTCTTTATTCTTTGAAACTCAACCAACTCAGGCATCCATTCTGTCACCAAGGTTGCTGATTTTACTTTAAATATTTCTAAATATCACCCATGTATACTGTACATTCTTAACAGGTAACATCCACTACCTTTTCCCTGTTATTTTTCCAGTTAGAATTTTGGAAATTCTAGATTCAATACTCTACTGCTTAGTATATTCATTATAGCTTCAGTTATACTTCTGAAATGCGGGTGCTCATATTTCATTCTAAAATATTTTACTACTGCTATTTTTCATTTTGAATCTAGTTCAAACTGTTTATCATGGGTAGTGTGACTTTCAGTGAACTGAATTTTACCCAAAAACATCTTTCACTACTTAAAAATCTCCACTTTGGGCCAGCAGGTAGCATGGTAGTCAAAGCACTGAATTCCCACATGGCCAACCACAGTTCAAATATCAGACCTAGTGACTTGAAAATCATGTCAGGCACATATGTGTTCATGCTCAAATTCCCAAGAGGTGAATGGATTGCAGTGTGGCCATCCCTACCACCCAAGGGGATGATTTCTCACTCTTCTTCTCTCTCTCTTCCTCCCACTCTCTGTTTCTCTCTCTCTGACAATCATACATTCTATCTGACAAAAAACCTGAAGAAAGAAGAAAATTCCCCAGCTTGCTATCAACCACTTACTATTTCTAACCATATTTTTCTGTAGACTTTATTCAACCTATTTCAGTTACTTAACATTTCCTATTCATCTGTTCACTTGGAATCTTTTAAATTGTGTTCTCTCTCCATTAAAAAAAGAAAATACTTTTTGTCCTTTTTGATTTTATAATTTGTCTCAACTTTTACACTTATCATGCCTTCTACATGTCTAATCTTTCTTTTTCTGTCTTATATCATCTTAAAATATTTTACTCCATTGGGACCAGCAGTTAGCGTAACGGCTATGTCGCTGGACTCCCACGTAGTCGACCGCGGTTCGAGTCCCGGACCCGGTGGCTTAAACTCACGCCGGGCGCGTGTGCGTGCGTGCCCAGGATCCCGAGAGGAGAATGGAGGAGAAGGGATTGCGGCGTGGCCATCCCTCCTGGGGGGTGATTTCCTGCTTTCTATCTCTCTGTCTCTCTCTGTCTGTCTGGCGAGCGCATGCGCCCTATGGCAAAAACCTCTCCAAAAAAAAAAAAAAAAATTTTACTCCATCAAATATCACTGAAGATTAAATAATAACCATGAACATCACATTTATTTTTATGGCTTGTCTGTTTTAACCATTAGACTGAAAAAGAGCTAAAAATAAAGTGTATTTTTATTTTTTTTTATTTTCAGTCTCCAGCATTTAGCAATATGCCTGAAAAATTGGGTACTTAACAAATATTTTCTAGGAGCCAGCAGGTGACGTGGTGGTTGAAGCACTGGACTCCCACATGGCCAATCATAGTTCAAGTCTTGGAACTAGCAACTTGCTTTCTCACTTTCCCTCTCTATCAAGCACATGTGCCATATAGCAAATTAAAATAATAATAATAATAATAAACAATTCTAAATATAAATAAATATTTTCAGAATGTAATTGAAAAGGATAGAATTTTAAGGCTATTGAGAAGTGTTCTAAATTATATATCAACAATAGATTATTAAGAGTTTGCATCTAACTTTGGGGATAGAACTTTATTTGTACGCTTGAAATTGTCTATGACAGTAGCTCTCAAGTGTTCACAGTGCCTCCCCACAAATATACATGATGTGCACATGCACACACACATACACACACACAAACAATGATAACTATGTGAGGTGAGGATATATTAATTATCCTGATTGTGGTAATTATTTTAAAATGCAGTCATCTTTCGGGACACAGGTTGTATATTTTAAATATACACAATATTTATTTATAAATGATATCTGAATAAATATGGAGAAAAGTAAATATTCTAATAAGTGGTGTTTTGACTTTAGTAAAGACACAATATACTTCTTCTCTTAACTGGGTCATTCACATGACCCTCAGTGACTCTAGGTATATAAGGCTCTTGGTAATCACTTGTCCAACTCAACTCTCCTGAGTGTTATCTTTGACTGTAGATAAAAATTCAGCCCTTATGGTTAAAGTCATTGGTTGGCCTCATTAGTACAACATTGAATGGTAGCTTATTCATCTACTTCTCTCTGTTTTCATTGCCTATGGCCACACTAATTCAAATGATGCTCATTTCTTGCCTAGATTTCTATGTTAGCTTTATAACTGGTTCCCCACTGTCAACCTTGCCCCTCTGCAATCATTTTCATTCAGCAGTCATAACATTCTTGCAGAAATGTAAATTTTATCTTAGACACCTGCTTAAAAATAGCTCTTGCTATTTCGTCTTATAGAAGCCTGTTCTTTGCCTTCATGCATTTCTTGCACATTGTTTTCATATGTATAGTCGTATGCATATATGCATGCCTAATATATGTGTCTCCACATCTAGACTGTAAGGTCTACAAGGGCAAAAATCTTGTCTTTTTGACAGCTATATCCTCAGCAACCAAAACATAGAGGTTGCTCAATAAATACCATTGACTAAATATACTAGATAAATTATTCTTAACTTCCATTATCAGGCAAGTTTTAGCAAACGTCCTCTAAAGTTTTGGGTTAATAAAATGAATTCATGTATCAAAGCATATTAGTCAATAGTTACAGGAAGTTCAAAGTGATATTAAAAAATTCTATTTTCACTCCTCTGAGGCAAATTCCCAAGAGGTACACTCAGTATTAATATTTAGCTCCTAGAATCGGAGGCAGTTTGTTTTCTGGCAGCCTGTAGCCTTACCGTCCTGGGTGCCTGGAGCTGACTTCTTCTAATAGGAAGTTTTGGAACAAAATGTTTCAGCATTTGTACATATCAAAGGTTCCATGTCTGTAGTAAAAAAAAAAATGCTATTTTGTATTGACTCATATACTTTGAACCCTCACCAAAAGACCCTATAGCAAAGAATTGAATCAGATATATTTGTAGTTGACAGTGACTAATGGATACTAGTTGGCCTTGCTGTTCACACAAGAGCAACATTAATTTGCCCCCCTTCTTTTTTTTAATTTATCAAGGTAAAATGAACACTATTCATATAAGAGGACTTCAGAAAGTTCATGTAAATAGAATTAAAGTGCAAGTCTGTATTCGTGCAGAAAATTTTGAAATCATGAATGTGTTTTTTTTCATAATGAATGTGTTCATGAACATTTTTTTTTTTTTTGAGAGGTTTTCGCTATAGGGCACGTGCGCTCGCCAGACAGACAGAGACAGAGAGACAGAAAGCGAGAAATCACCCCCCAGGGGGGATGGCCACGCCGCAATCCCTTCTCCTCCATTCTCCTCTCGGGATCTTGCGCATGCACGCACACGCGCCCGGCATGAGTTTTAAGCCGCCGGGTCCGGGACGCGAACCGCGGTTGACTACGTGGGAGTCCAGCCACATAGCCATTACGCTAACTGCTGGTTCCCTTCATGAACATTTTTTAAAAGAATTATTTCATCTTTCCTTCCCTTCCCTCTTTCTTTCCCTCTTTCTTTCCCCCTTCCTTCCTTCCTTCCTTCCTTCCTTCCTTCCTTCCTTCCTTCCTTCCTTCCTTCCTTCCTTTCTTTCTTTCTTTCTTTCTTTCTTTCTTTCTTTCTTTCTTTCCTTATTTAAATTTGACCAGAAAGGGACAGAGTGAGGACGAGAGCGGGAGTGAGTGAATGAGAGACAGAGAGAGAAAGTGAGAAAGCAAGCTGCCAGACCCAAGACTCAAACTGTGGGCAGCTATGTGGGAGTCCAGCACCCTTAAGCACCACATCACCTGATGGCCCCATGTGTACGAACTTTTAAAAGATCCCTCACATATGTAGAAGGAATCATTTTAAATATTTTAGTACATTGAATACCAGTCATCCCTATGAATAAGAGTACAATAGAAACATGTCACAGAGATTCTGTCTGAAACCAATTTAAATCTCCATATAGGAGGGCTCATTGGGCTGCTGAATAAATGCCTGAATTAAATAATGTAAAAACTTTTGAAAAATTAAAATATTTACCATTTAAATGAGTCAGTGCTTTTCAATGACATAATTAAACATTTCCTTTGGATGAGAACTCTGTTTGGTTTGAAGGGAGTTTAATTTGACAATACTGTGGAATATTAGTAAAAAGTTCCTGAAAGATTTTGAATATTTGGACCATTGGACTGCTCTTTTGTTGTTTTTAGTTAGTGAAGAATATTTTCTCTCTGGTATCATACTGTAGTCCTTACATTGCATGACTTAGGTAAAGGTGTGCTTTAGAATACGAGGGTTACTCAGTAATCATACATTCCAGAATTCAATGGCCCATATCAAATTCTTCTCTCTAGGCTACCAGCCAGACATCCTTCAACAGAACACATTCTGTATTCTACCATTCAGATCCACAGTCTTCTTCCCTTCATAGAAAGAAATTTGGTTTCATAGTCAGGTAGATGTGGTTCATACCTAGGTACTGGCATGTTCAGTGTTACCTTAGGAAACTGCACTAAACTATTTGTATTTATGCTTTCTCTTTTCTAACTAGGCAGTGTCTATCTCAGGGTAGTGAGATTTAGATGAAAGACCATGTAAGTCAATTAAAGTAAAACTATAATATATTAAGTATTAATTAATTGCAATTATATTTTTCTCATTTTATAAAGGTGAAAATATTTTCAGACTATCATATACTGTAAGTTTACGTAAGTTCACAATAAATCCACCCTGAAGGCTTAACTGAGTTTCCCCTATCAATCCTTATAAGATCTTTTGAAACCTCTTAGGGCAATATCATTTTTTTCTTTCTTTTTTCTTTTATCTTTCTTCTTTTTATTTTTTTATTTTTGCTATAGCATGCATGTGCTAACTGGAGAGACAGAAGGAGAGAAAGAAGAAAGAAGCAAGAAATCATTCCCCAGGAGGGATGGCCACATTGCAATCCTTTCTCCTCTTGCGATCTTGGGCATGCAAGCATACATGCCCAGCATGAGTTTTAAGCCACCACGTCCGGGACTCATACCATGGTCGACTATGTGGAAGTCCAGTTATGTAAATATTATGCCATCTTCTGGTCCCCATTTGTTTTCCCTGAGTTTTGATACTCCATTTAGTTAGTTTCCTCCATTTTTACAAATAACATTTATCTCTTCTTTTGAGACTCTTCATGTTCTCATCATTTAATTCTTTGTAGTTAGTTAGCAGGATTGCATACGCAAAGTAATACATCATGCACACAAACTGCCAGTTTACATGAAATGCCTCCTGCTATAATACCAAACATTAACTTTGTACATGAATACTTTAAGTTATACATTGTAAATTCATAGATAAACAAGGAGACATCCTAATTTTCTCAAAATAGAGGAATAGCATAATTTTATTGATGGTATAATTTCACTTCTTTCTATGCAACTGAGAAAAAGGGGAAGAGAAAAGGAGTCAGTCATAAAGTTTAAAAAAATTGGTTATAATAGTGCTTGGCTTTTAAATCTAGGGAAATAGCAATGAAAAATCACAGTAATCAGATCTGGCCTGAATAGAGCTCTGTGTAATTAGTGCATTACACATAATGATAATGATCTTGTATTTTATTTAATTTTATTTATTTATTTATAAATGACTGCCATATTGCACCTGGATACTTTGCAATAATTAAAATAATTTTTAAAGTACAAAATGTGTCTTAAATTAAAAAGGCTCACCAATTTCCCAGACTGATAAAATAAACTCAACTAATTAAAAGCCAGAACTCTTATTTTTAGTTTGTCCGGGGATAAGAATCCTGGCATATCTATTTATTTCTAAGTGAGAATAATGCCCAGCTACATAGGGGTTTTACTAATAATTCCATTTAAAGAGCCAAAATTCTAAGTGGTAGCAAATTTTAGCTGTAAAAATGTAATTATAGGAAAAATAATTTCAGAGATATATCCCAGAAGATCTTTTTAATAACTTTATTTTTCAAGTATGTATTGATGAACTGCCATATTTAAGGGAGTCTTCAAAAAGTTGATGGAAAGCAAATATTATAAAAAACTATGTATGCATGTCAATTTTTAAAAAATTTGCCAGAGAGCACATGCACTCATTATGGAGAGACAGAGAGAAGAGAGAGGGAGAAGGATCTCACAATAGAATGTAGTCACACCTCAATCCTTTCTCCTCCATTTTTTTTCATCCTCTTGGATCCTGTGCATACATGCACATGTGTCCAACATATTTCTCAAACAGATTGTTCTATACTCAAATTGCACAGTCGACCATGTAAAATCTGGGTCCCTTAAGCCTTAGGCCACAGGGCCGGCCTGGATTTAGATATTTTTTGCACCAAAATACACTTGAATTTCAATTACATTTTTATACACCCTTAAAAGACTCCTTATAGTAAATAATATCCAATGTAATATAGGTGTGTATTTTCATCAGGCATGTTTTTCCTGTGCTCAGAGTACTTAAGCTCTTATAAGAAAGATGATTACATTAAAAATATTCCATATCAGGTCTTGGCCTTAATGCCATTTTCTCAGACACCTCTGCACATGAGAGCCAAGTGGAGGGAGAGCAAACATGCAGGCTGAAGTGTAAAAAAAGAAAGATGAGACACACATCCAAGTAAATAACTTATGCACCTATGGTGGCCACAGCAGCAGAAATGGAATGTGGGAGGCTCTAGGCGCTGGCACAGGTTGAACTGCAAGATACTGTCTAATCTATCTCTGGATCTAGAACATCCATAGTGAGCAGATCACCAGGACCTCTGAGAGAGACCCACATTACTCATTCCAAAGCAGTCCCAATGGCCCTTATCCTTGGACCTGTGACATTCTGGGAATAGTGTTGTTACTTGCGACCAAGTGTAATACGTGTACATCACTCTCTCCTGTTATTGAAAAAAACCTTGTCAGAATAGCACAAATGGTATTAGAAAGATTATTGATGGAGAGATACCAAAAGAAAAGGAAATGAGTAAGTAGTCGAGATAGCTGCACTTTAATAGCCAAGATATGAAATCAATGTTGATTCCCATCAACAGATGAATGGATTAAAAAAATGCAGTATATATACACATTGGAATGGAATGCTCCTAAGCCATGTGAAGAATGAAAGCCTGTCATTTGTGGAAACATGGATGAAACTGGAAGATATGTTAAATAAATAAGCAGGCACAGAATATAGAGAAAAAAAAATCATGTTCCCCCTCATATATATTTAGACTCTAATAAGGTTGGCCTTATAAGATTAGAGGGTAGAATAGTGGTTACTATTGGAGAAGGGTAGGGAAGGGAGATATTAGTAAATGAATACAAAATGGAGTAAAATAAAAGGAGAAAGTTCTACTATTGTGTATCACAGTAGGGTAATCACAGATATCAGTATTCATTGTGTATTCCATAGCAGCCAAAGAGAAGATTTTAAACATTCCCAAAGTAATGAGAAATGTTAGCGATATATTATTACCTTGATTTGATCATTACATACTATATTTATATACTGAAAAATCACATCATACCTCATAAATATTGCCAACATCTGGTCTTTGTCTTGTGAAAAGAGAGGCATAATATAACCAATTACAAATACCTGAGGTCAGTGATTCCTGGGAAAAGGTCACAGATATTTTCAGAGCAGAAGGATGTGGGTTTGTGAAAAAGATTTTGTGATAAGGAACCTTAACATCACTCAAGATTTATTGTACAGAAAAACAAATGAATACCATTGTAAGAAAACAACTTGTGCACTATTTTGAATTATAAGATATCCAGAGTATTAAAGGGAACTCAAAACATTTATCCCAGAATACTTTTTGTCTGGGATTTGTTCTCAAATTGTTTTCCAATAACAATTCAAATGTGCTATTTTAGATTAATATGGACATTACATTTGTATTTGTTAATAAGAATAGTTGATTTCATGAAATTAACTCACGTAAAAATGCTTTCCCTTTTTTATATAGGTTTTTTATTCTCACCATTTCTTATCCCTTGCTAATTACTTTTAAAACGCAAGCCATTCCACTAACATCTATAGCCCCAGCTAGGTGCTACTTTATAGGATGTTTGTTCTACTCACTGAGGCTTATGCTTAAAGTTGGACTTGTGTTCATGGAAATGTATAGGTCAGCACTGCTTGCTGTGAAAATATTTAGTTTAATTAAGATCTTTAGTGACTCAATAAAACGTGGGGGAAAAAATAGTATAGAAAGCAAACATAGATACCAGAGACAGTGTGGGAGGAGAGTGGAAGATGGCAGAGGGTAAGAGATAGGGAATCAAGGATGGGAAAAAAAAGTACAAAACATACAGGAAACAAGAAATGGAAAATTATTTGTTGATGATAACATGTATGTTGATGTTCTTGATTGAGCCAATATACAGTGTACTCTGGATGGAAAATCTCATTTTGTATGCTGTAATGATGTACAGTGAATGAATGTAAATAAATAAATTTTTAAAAAGAAAAAAAAAAACTATTGAAATACTGAAAAAAAAAATGCAAGCCATTCAAAGACAGTTATGAAAAATGAAAAAAGAAAACTTTCATCCTGGAGTATAATAAAAATAATAGTGAGCTTTCTTATAATTTTCACAGGCTGTGATCTTACCAACATGCTAACATTAAAACCCCGAGTGGTAAGATTCATACATTTGACACTTGGTCCAAAGAAATATTGTTTTTGTGTCATCAAAACTATGTCATCTTCTGTAAGATAAGACCATTACCAGCAACTCAGGATATAGGTTTTTAGAAAAGGTAACATATAGTTTAAGAAAAGTACCATTAATTTTCCAACCATTATTGTTGGAAGTGTATAGACATGGACCATTGGTTCTGATTGGTCTGTATGATTTCACAGTATCAGAATAGTGAGCTATCAATATTTATTGAGTTTTTTTTTTCCAATATGAAAAAGTAAAGATAAAAAAGGCATATAATTTATAAATGTGTAAAAAATTTCTTGGCAAGAAAAGGTAACAATGGGACAATTTAGAAACTTACAAAAAATATTGGGGGACAAAAATAAATTATTTCTTATTTGCAATATAACTCCTAAACTGTATTCTTAATCAGCATTTAGTCATTCAAAATTAGAGAGTGTTCTTACAGAAAAACCTAGGCTTTCTCCTGGACTGATTATATGAAGTCTTCAAAACAGGTCTTCTTGCTTTTGATTATGTCCCTCTTCTTCTCTTATGAGATATAGTAATGTTACTACTGTATACCTCTATTGCCTTTCCTGCGTTATTATTTTTTTCATTGTGCAGTTTTATTGGCTATTATTATTGGAACTTTTGTTCTAATTCTGATTAATTTGATTATAAATCATAAGGCTTTACATGGTATTATGATTTGAACAATCTCTTCTTTGTGAAGGGTCCCTTTGTATTTTATTTTGTCTTATTTATTTATATTAATTCACTGTACATCAATAAAGTATAGAAAATAAGATAGATTTTTCATCTAGAATATATTGCATACTGGCTCAATCAAGGATATTATACTATATGTTCTCATCAACAAATATTTTTTTATTTCTTGTTTCTTATATATTTTGCATACTCCCTTGATTCCCTACCTCTCATCTTCTGCCAATTTCCCCCTCCTCCCACACTGTCTCTAATATCTATATCTACAGTTGTTTTCCATCCCCTTTTTTCAATCACATTTTATTGATTCATTAAATATCTTAATTAATTTAAAATCTTTCAATAGCAAGCACAGCTGATATATTCGTATCTATGAACACAAGTCTGACTTTAAGCATAAACCTCAGTGAGTAAAGTAAACATACTATAAAGTAGCACCTAGCTGGGGCTATATTACTTATTGCAGTCATTAAATAGATATTAATAGGTATTTTAATGAATTTTTTATTTCAAGAAAAAGTTTTAGTTTTAATAGATCAAAATCAAAAAATGTTAAGAGAAATTTGCTAAAACTTAAAGCCAGGAAAAAGGTTAGAATTCGGTTTATATAGTAGGTAGATGAACCTATCAACAATTTAAGAGAAGAAAAACATCCTTAAATATGGAAATCAAAGCATCAAAGAAATCAGTAATGTTTTAGTCTAAAGTAAAAAAATTATTTTTCACTAGTTCAGACTCACGTAAGTAATCTCTCTTCTATCAAATTTGCCGTGTTACTGTGGTCTGCTCTTTCCATTTAAACTCTAGAAGTTAACATTAAGCTCCAGGCTAATCCCTACCATTAGGCTGGCCATTCTCTTGGCTGTTTCTTTCACTCTTATTTCTGTGTGTCTGACTTTAGTTTTTCTGGTATAGCACTCCCTTCAGCACTTCTTGGAGAGCTGTTCTGATGTTGGTGAATTATTTCAGGTTTTGTTTATCTGAGGATGTTTTTGTCTTGCTTTTCCCATATGAAAGATAATCTTGCTGGATATAGTATTCTTAGTTGAAATTATCTTTCACTTAACACTTTGAATATATTTTCGCATTCTTTCCTTGCTTGCGTTGTTTCTGATGGTAGGTCCAATGTTAGCCTGATGGGATATTCTTTGAAAGTAACTTGACGTTTCTCTCTTGCCAAATTTAGTGTCTTGTCTCGTCTGTAGTTTTTGTCAATCTGGCTATGATGAGCCTTGGGGAAGATTTTCTTGGTTTGATTCTATGTGGGGGTCCTTTGTATTTCTTAGATCTGGATATTTGAGTACCTCTCTAGGTTTGGAAAGTTTCCTTTCAGGATTTCATGGAATAGATTATCAATGCCCTTATTAGTTTCTTCACCTTCTGGGATACTGATGATCCAGATGTTTGAGCATTTAATGGTATCTATTATTACTTGTATATTATTCTCATTTTGGGGGGTTATTTTCTTAGTCTTTTGGCAATTTTTTCTAGATCAGAGGTTCTATCTTTTACGTCTGAGATTTGATCTTCTACATGATCTAATTGCTTTTGATATCTTAAAGGGGGGTTTTGATTTCCCGTATTCCAGCCTTCACCTCTAACAATTCCATTTGATTCTTTTTAATGATATGTATCTCTTCTTTCAGATAATCCAAGAACTTCCTCACCTCCTGGAACTCATTGTTTCTTTTCTCCAACATTTTCTGAAGTTTGTTGTCTCTCATCTCTTGCATGTCTGTTAGCTTTGTCACTATGGGTGTTTCAAATTCTTTATCTGACTTTTCCATGAGTTCTCTTACAATGTCTGTGGAGGAAGAGAAGGTATTCTTTTCCCTTAGAGGAGGGATATTTTCTTGGTTTCTTATATTTCTTGTGCTTCTGTAGTGGTTTCTGGTCATCTGATGGATTACACGTTTTTTTCCTAGTTTTTGGACTTAAATCTGAGCATTCAAAAGAATGCAGAAGGAGGTGACCTCTAAGGTGATCTCTAAACAGTACCATTTTTCTCCCTTTGCACACTTGATTTAATAGAAACTGAGGATTAATCTAACCCTAAAAGTGTTCAGATATTTGGCTACTGAGCACCTAGACCTGTCTATAAAATCAGTGTATGAAGGCTGAGCAGAAAGTCAGAAAAGTAAAAAGAAAAAGAAAAGAAAGAAATTAAACAAACAAACAAACAAAAACAGAAAATGCAAGACAAAAGCAATAATAAAAAGAAAAACATTTTAGCAAAGAATGAAAACCTCAAGGCACTCTAGTGCACTGTGTGAATGAGGCTATAAGAACTCAGATATAGATAGCAACTGATTGGCTTGTCCTATTAGGGTAGGGGGAAAGGTAAGAATTAGCAATACAAAAGAGCAGCAACAGAGAGCTCAGAAGTTTAAATATTTTTAATAAAATATTAGAGTGGCAGAGAGAGATGGAGAGAGACAAAATTGGGTGCTCTAACCTGGCTCCTGGCTAGATCTGGGGGACAGGTGGGTGAAGTCTGCACAGAAGGTCTTCTCTTCATTGGTACTAATCCCTGAATGGGGTCACTCAGAACTCAAATATAGATAACTGCTGATTGATTTGTTCTGGATCCTGGCTAGATCTGGGGGAGCAGGATGGTGAAGTCTGGGCAGAAGGTCTTCAGTGTTCCTAATGCTGAATGTGGCCACTCAGAACTCCTTATGGTATTATTGTCATACATATTACATCTATAAATGTTACAAAGTCAACCATAAATTGTTTATGATTATTACTGTCTGTAAGTTTATGATATTTAAGATGAGAAAACAAAGGAGAACAAGCATACAATTACATATTTTACTATATTAATTTCCCTATTTATCAGTTCTGGTTCTCTTTATCTGTTTCTGTAGATTCAAGTTTCCATATCAAGTCATTTCTTTATCCCAATGTAGCTTTGCTCCCAACCAACTCTTTTGTGGTGTTACTAGCAAATACATTATATGTTCATTTTATGGGACTAGAAAGTATATATTCAGTATATAGTATATTGTTTTATATGACTGTATTTAAAATGAGATTAGAGAATAAATAAGATCAAATATAAATCTATATATGTATGTATATAAATAAGTGTATATATATATATAAGTGTATAATTACAAATTATCTTCACAAATACTGTTTGATTTTTCATGTAGATTCAAATTACTGTCTGGAGTCACTATCAGTCTGAAGAAATTATTTAGTATTTATTATAGTTAGGTTTACTATCAAGAAATTCTCTCAGGTCTCAGGTTGTAGTGATTGCTTGTTTTTATCTAGGGCTTCATTTTTGAAAGACATAGATATTGGATTTGGATTTCTGGTTGATACTTTTTATATCACTTCAAATATATTTTCCCACTGCCCTCCAACCTCCATTGTTTCTGCTGAGAAGTCAGCTGTCAATATTATAGGATTCTTTATAATGAGGAATATTTTTCTATTTTATTAATTGAAAGGATTCTCCTGTTCTTGACTCTCAGCTTTTTTTTTTTTTATTATGATGTGTCTCTTTGGATACAACTTTACTTGAAATTGACCAGGCTTCCTGAATGTGTACATTTATATCTTTTAATAAATTCAGGAAATTTTCTGGCATTATTTCTTTGATTTTTTTTCCTTCCTTTGATTTCCTCCTCCTTCTGGTAATCCCAGCATGCATCTGTTGATGTGCTCAGTGCCGTCTTATATTTTTCTGAGACTTTGTTCATTTTTGTAATTGTTTTGTATCATATTTTTCAGATTACATAATCTCTACTAATCTATCTTTAAATTTACTACTTTTTCCTTGGTCAGTTTAATTCTCCCATTAAACACCACTAGTAATTTTTAAATTTCATTATACCCATTTAAATTGCTGACTTTCCATTTGTTTCTTTTTTATAACTTTTATATATTTATTAATATTTTCTAATTTCACATAGCATTGCCCTCATAACCTTCTTTATATCCTTATTCAAGGTTTCTTTAGCTAATTGGACATGTTTATATTGGTTACTTTAAAGTCTTTATGTGCTAATTTTGGTATTTGTTCACTATTATAGCAGTTTCTATTTCTAATCTTTTTTTTCTACTGTATAGGCCACTTTTTTTTGCTGTTTTTTTCATGCTTCAAACATTTTGTTAGACCTTTAAAATAATATAATATTCAAAGTCTTGAATCCCTCAGAGACTTGTTATTATTCGCTTCTTTACTTTTCAGTGACTGGCTAAACTATTTTGGTGAGGTCTATTTATATGTCCATTCTCTCATGATGCTAAGCCTTCAGAGTTGCTCATTAGGGAATGTAGCCTTGAATATCCCCCCAGGTCACCCTGGGATGACAAATGTTTGATCATATTTACTTTATTTCTTTTCTTGAAGACAAGCAGTTGTTAAATTCTGAAAAATTACTGGCTGGTTGTGCTATTACTTTTGACAATACCAGGTAGGCACAATACCAGGCAGGTATAAATTACTCTACAAACAATCCAATCAAAACCAGACTCCTTTGAGTAATAGTTCCTGAGGTCAGCGTTTGACATTTGTTTTCAAACACTGTAGGTTTTCTCCTAGCTATCTCTTTCCCTATTTCTCTTGTGCAAACTAGCCAATCTACAGTTTAGCCTATTTCATCAATGAATCTACCAATTTTCTTCTGGTGGCTTTTTGTGAAAACCTTCACTGTTTTTTTTTTTTTTTTTTTTTTTTTGAGAGACAGATTTTTGCTATAGATTGTGTGTGCTCACCAGAGAGACAGAGAGAGAGGAAGCGAGAAATCACCCCCTGCAGGGATGGCCATCACACAATTCCTTCTCCTCCATTCTCCTGGGATTTTGGGGGCATGCCAGCACATCACTCAGCATGAGTTGCAAACCTCCAGGTCCAAGACTCAAACTACAGTTGACCATAGCCCTTTGGCTTGAACTTCACATTCTGCTGCAAATGAAGTTCCTTTCTTTGGGAATAGATTAGAAGCTTTCTGTTTTGTGGCCTGCTGCTTTTCACAGGCAAGATGTCTGAACCATGGCTCTGAAGCTAAGAATAGGATTTAATAATGTGCATTCCAAAGAGTCACATTCCCACTTCAGGTGATGACTGGTAACTGGGGGTGCAGAGAAATAGTTAGGTTATCTCATGTTGCCACTCATGTATCAAAACCACTGCCTTATTAGCCAGGTCAAGAGTAGTCAGGGCCACAGTATTCTCAATGGTGTTGTGTTCAGTATAGAGCTTTCATTTTTCCAGTGAGAGTTGGTAGAAGAAGAGAACTCCCCCACACACATATTGACTATACCTCCCTACAACTTCACTTTAGCGGTAGAAGGCTGGGGACGAGATGGGAATTGCTGCACAGCTCAGGAAGATATCCCTCAGACTGAAAAAGTGGAAGTGGGAGTCTTGTGTTTTCAGCCTGAAGTAGAGTTTTCTTTCCATCCAACTGAGAGGAAGGAGAGACAGAATAAATAACATTAAAAAAATACCACATATTCTTGCTTCTTAATGAATCTGTGTATGTTCTTGCATTTTTTTTAAGTTTGTCTATTGGTGTCATATGAGACAAGGCAAGAGAGAGAAAGATAAGCACCCTCAATAGGATTTCACAGTAGTACTTCCTACCAGCCTTCCCAGCCAAACAGAATTATGGGTGTGTGTGTCCCACGTGGACAGGTCAGTCAGGGAACTGAACCCACAATCATCCATTAGGATCTAGCTTCACTTGAGCAACACATTTAGCCAGCCCAGATACAGATATTTTTTAATTTGCTATGTGCACTTAGAGATATTTCCAGAGGCGTCAAGTGACTATTTTCTGTTATTTTTACCAGATTCTCTATGAAACAGATTTGTGGAGTTATTTCTGACATGATTCTAGAAGTCCTGGTAATTTATTTCTAAAATTTGAAACCTCTGGGAGGCCAGCAGGTAGCATCATGGTTGGGGTATTGGACTCCAACATGACTGACCACAGTTTGAGTCCCAGACCTTGCAGTTTACTTTCTCTTCCTCCCTACCTCCGGTGAGCATATGTGACCTAGCAAATTAAAAAGTGAAATAAAATAGTCTCCACCTCCCAGAAAAAATTACAAACCTCTAAACAAAGTCATTTAGAATAAAGGTATTTGGTGACAAGGCATATTTCTTCCATCTATCTCCCATACCGCACACAATAGATGATAAATAATCATTGATTCAAATGTGACATATGGTACTTTAAAATAATGTAATTATTTTACTTTCATCCAAATAACTCATAAGTGGAAGAAAATGTATGCATCTTAATCTACATATTATGAATGGTATTACATCAACAAAAATTTCCTCACTTCCAAATTAAATTTAGAAAGTTAATATTGAAGGCATGACTGACATTAAGCAACACAGTAACTGCCCAAGATTTGCAAAGTCCAAAGATAATTAATGCCACTGAGAATACATCCTTCCAAAGCACCCAGTTCTGTGGCTTGCCAAGTAGCAGTAACTAACATACAAAGTGTTTTATGACTTTAAAAATGCAAGTGCTAATATTTTTATCTGTACATTTTACATTGTATGAGAATGAATTGCTAACTGAAACTGAGAGTTTAAATTATTGGGTTGTCAGAAAAATCATGATGTATTTTTCTATGAAAAATGTACCAAGACTTTTCTGATGACCCAATATTTTGTTTAATGTTTATAATTAATGAGTGAAAGAGCCAGAATTCAAACCCAAGCCATCCGTTTCTAAATCTTTTACTCTTTTAAATTAAAAAAAAAAAATTGCTTCTGGACAACTGGTAAATGGTTAACTATTTTTCTGAAGTGGTATGAGAAGCTTCAGGGAAAATTTTATAAGGTACAATATGTTTGTAAATTAGAAAGCATAAAATACCACATTGTTCAACATGGTAAGCTATAGCACAAATGACCTAAATCTAAATTTAAATTTAAATCTAAATCCCTACTGGTTCTAAAATCAGCTCATGTCAGAGTCTTAATTTTCCTGAATGGCCCCATTTTTAAGAATTCATAAATATATAAGGGATAAAAATATGCTAATAATACCTTTATTCTGATTGGTATCAAAGCTAATATTTCTGTATATATTCTGCATTTAAAAATTTCATACTACAGATTTTAAGTTTATTTTGAAAGCAACTAAAACCCCTGCACTTGCACTTTTCCCATATACTTGCAATTTGAATGAAGCTCTGTGTGAAATAAAATTCATAAACAAAATGTACAGCAGTTCCCTGATATTTGGTGGGGAAGGAGCATTAAAAAGAAATGAACATTACAGAAATACTTCAGGAGCCACCTGACCCACTCACATTTGAGATTTTGAAACACTTACAAAAGAAAGAAGTTTATTATTTTGAGAAAGGGAAAAAATCTCAGATGTTATTCCCTCTCCCTCCGGCCTACATTCACATACACACCTTTTGACAAACAAGAGAATATAGAGAAAAAAACTAAAAGTGCTCTTAGCTCTCAGATATGTACTAAAATATTTGTATTAATTTTATCTCTAGCACCAACACACACAGAAGAGTTGGTAGAAAAACAAATGTATTTTATGAGTTTTAACTTTTGGAAAAATGAATCCATATCATCTCTGTGTTTTTTGGTTATTATTTTGTTTTGTTTTTTTTTTGAGGAGGTTTTTGCTATTGGGCACATGTGCTCTTCAGAATGACAGAGACACAGAAAGCAAGAAATCATCCCCCAGAAGGGATGGCTACACCACAATCCCTTCTCCTCCATTCTCCTTTTGGGATCTTGGACATGCATGCATATGTGCCCAGTGTGAATTTAAACCACCGGGTCCAGGATTTGAACCATAGTCAACTACATGGCAGTCCAGTAACATAGACATTAAGCCAACTGCTGGTCCCCCTCTGAGTGTTTTAGAAAAGAAACCTGAAGAAAATTTATGTGAAGGCATACCAGCAAACTGATCTGTGACATAAATTCATACTTTAGGGGGACCAGCAGATGGCATAATGGTTATGTCACCGGACTCCCGTGTAGTTGACTGTGGTTCAAGTCCTGGACCTGGCAGCTTAAACTCATACCAGGTACATGTGCATATGTGCCCAAAATCCCAAGAGGAGAATGGAGGAGAAAGGATTGCAGCATGGCCATCCTCCCTGGGTGTGTGTGTGTGTGTGTGTGTCTGTGTATGCACATTCAAATTTCTCACTTTCTATTTCTATCTCTCTGTCTCTATCTCTCCAGTAAGCACATGTACCACATAGCAAAAATTCTCTTAAAAATATATTAGGAATTATTTTTAATCTGTTGATTAATAAATGTTGAAGTGGTCTTTTTGGAAAAAGAAGCAATACAAATATTGGCTAAGTATAATTTTAAGTCATTTTAAAGTGAGAACTACATATGGAGAGAAACAATTTTTGTTGTGAGTTAATCTTCCCACAGTATTTGATGGTATGGTACTTGTATGTTCTTAGTGGAAATGATATTTCTAAAGAAATTATTTTACAAGATGTATTAAAACTAGTAAAAAATCTGCAGTCATGGGGAAAGCTTTATCATAGACTAGGATCAGTCATGGATGCAGGCAACAGATACATGTGTTTTTAGAAAAGGAAACAAAGCTAACCTGTAATCAATAGCTAAAAATCATTGACAAAGTCAGTTCTGACTTGGACAGATATCAGAATCCATTACTCAGTTGTTGTATTAGTTTAACATATTTTTAAAATGATTTTGGAAGCTTCCAAGAAAAACAATTTTTAAAAAATGTTCCACAGATATTACTATCTTCCCTTTTATTCTCCCCTCTTCCTTCTCTTATTTATATTTTTTTCAGGAGGTGTGCTCATCACACAGTCCCAACCTTTGAGTACAGTCCAACAGTGTATCCATGTGTGGGGGGCTGAGCTGTACAGTTATAACATTAATTATAATATAGAATAAACAGTTTTATATAGCACAGAGGGATAGTAATTAACTCTTCCTTAGGAAGTCAGAAAATGCTCCATTGAAGAGATAACCAGTTTTACCCAATGCTAGAATTTAAACCTATAGTAATCATAATATATTACACTCATTCTTCATTGCCCATTTTGAACTTCTCTTTATATGTAGTACTTATATGAGATCCTGACAGAATCGAATAAGAAAATCCAAGTACAGATAAAGTTCAGTATCTAGTCAATATCAGATTGTAGTTTGTAAAGGGGCCAGAACCAGTCAGTTCCCCATTCTTAGTTTACCAATTCAGTTCTACATCACAGCACAAATGATGGCATATCACAGGGATGAACAAAGAGCTTCTACATGCACTTTTCAAATTCAACCAAAAGTACTTTCCAATTAAAAACAACTTGGGTAACATACACTTTCAAACTAAAAGCAAATATGTATAAAGAAGTATTATTAATCCAAGCTTACTGCATTTTCCTTTTAGCAGGGTGTTTTTCTTATACATAGGTGAGATTTGTTTATTAGTAGAAGCTGCATTCCTGTTGAGCGAGATGTCAGAAAATCATTATCCTAGCAGTTGGAAATTCACTTGAATTGGAGTTTGTCCAGAGGAAATAGTATACTGAATAATTGTCCAATATTTTCCACATGAATGTACTATAATAGGATAGCAAACTGATTATTTCCTATATTATGATGAAGGGAAAATATAAATTCTATAACTGCAATAAATGAATTAATTTAGTATAGTGGTTTGTTTTGGGTTGTATTTTTTAGAGATTAAGAATGGAGATGTTTATTATTTGCTTTTTATACCATTCCCAATTTGTAAGTGAAATTCATTTATATACCAACTAAAACAGATTTGAGAAAGATTAGCTAATATAACAGTTATTTCAGTAATATACAAAATAAACCCAAAATACATATTATAGGTCGGTGTTAAGTCATATAGGGATCAGCAGATGATGTGGTGGTTAAGGTACTGGACACTCCCACGTGGCTGACCATGGTTCGAGTCCTGGACCCGGTTGGTGGCTTGCTTTCTCACTTTCCCTCTCTCTCACTCTGTCTCTGGTCAAATTAAAACAAATGAATGAATAAATTAAATTAAATAAATAATAAAAATGATAAGTCATATATTTAATTATTCACAACAATGATGCAATAGCATATTTGCAGGTGGTAACCAATCAGTATTACCACAGCATAAAATAATTGCTTTTTTTCTGACTACCTAACCAAAATATTTTAATAACATCATTATGTTTATTACACATCACATAAGAATATGGATTTATAAAGTAATAAATAATATTCTGTTGAATTATATAATGTTTCATTAGAAGAAAACTGGAACCTAAAGAATTAACCTTAATTTATTATCATTTTATCTTATGTTTCAATAGACTTAATCTTTTTTTTTTGGAGAGGTTTTTGCTATAGGGCGCATGTGCTCGCCAGACAGACAGAGAGAGACAGAGAGATGGAAAGCGAGAAATCACCCCCCAGGGGGGATGGCCATGCAGCAATCCCTTCTCCTCCATTCTCCTCTTGGGATCTTGGGCACGCACGCACATGCGCCCGGCGTGAGTTTAAGCCACCAGGTCCGGGACGCAAACCGTGGTTGACTACGTGGTATTCCAGTGACATAGCCATTACGCTAACTGCTGGTCCCTAGACTCAATCTTTTGTGTATGTCACAATACATGGTGTGATTTGGGTTTTGAGGAAATATTTTCTAGCCTTACAAAGACCTATTCACTGTCAATTATTTTCCTCTCTTATCTTCCCTATCTCTCTGCAGCTCTCTCTTCTCCAGGACTCTTTCCTGAGAACCATGCTATTTTGTTTTTCCTGGACTCTAACCTTTATCTCCTCAACTCAAGGACTTTACCATGCTCCAGTGGGACTCCTCTCACTGCCCTGCATCTTAGAAACTCTCCCAAATGAAGCCTGCTATCACTGGTCTCATATTTTCCCATCTTTAATTGCCTGAAGTCCATTGTGATGAACACTAATTTCATAAATTTCATTTTTTTTCTGGGACAGTTATTTCAGACAAACTAAATCATAAATTAGTTAAATCTTGTCTTCATTGTTCTACTTTCTCTATTAGGTGTGTTCCAATGATTTGAAAGAATAAAATTACCTTACTATAATCATAATTTGTTTACTTATACAATCATACTTACCTAACTCAATACAACCAAACAATATAGAACTTTCACTTGAAATTTCCTAACCTGAGAATGTTCATTGCTACTACCATTAACATTTTTTGGACATTTTAAAAAGAAAATTAATATTTTTTTCTCCTTTCTACTTAACACAGAACACTTCAGTGACAAGATGTGTGCGTTTTTTTCTCCACACAACAAGCATTTCTCTGGAGGACACCAACTGGGTATCCTCTAATTCAGTTTAACTATGACACTGTCTTCCTGGAGTTAGAGAGAGATCCCACAGGTTAAAGGATCAGTCCCCCAAGGCCACCCCCACTTCAGAGCTGAATCTCAAGTCCAGGACCTCCACTACTTCTGACTGACCAGCTATGTACTGGGAATTCCCAGCAACTTTCCTTGGGCTCAATAATTTGCTAGAATGGCTCACAAAACTCAATTAAACATTTTATTTCTGCTTACCAGTTTATTATGAAGGACACAACTCAAGAACAGGCAGGTCAAAGACATACATAGAGGGCAGAGCTTCAGTATCCTCTCTGGGCATGTTACCCTCCCAGCATCCCCACATGTTTCACAACCTAGAAGCCCATCAGACAAGAGTTTTGATAGAACTTTAACCCCTGACACTACCTACCTCATCTTCCCAGAAGTCAGTGAGTGGGGCTGAAAGTTCTAGCCTCTGTTAAATTTGTATTTCTGGTGACAAGTCCCATATATAGGCCCAACCCAACGTCACCTTAGTAGCATAAACTCAAGTATGCTCAAAAGGGACTCATTATAAATACTAAAAAAAAAAAAAAAAAAGAAATTCCCATCACTCAGGAAATTCCAAGGGCTTTAGAAGTTCTGTGCTAGGAATCAGTGAAAAAGGACAAAAAAAGTCCTCATACATCACAATCACCTATTCAGCATCAATCTAAGTATATATATAAACATTATTTTTCATAAGAAATGTGTGATTTGAAGAATTGGAATTGATCTCTTGAACATCTCTGAATTATACTTTTCTAATACAGAAATATGACATGAATATTATAATATATGAAAATTCATTTTTAATAGCTTTAATGAACTTATTTAAAATATTAATTTTAATACTTAGCTCTAATTTATTTTAACTAATTTTAATTAACTTTGGTATATTAATTTTTAATATTTTAATTTAATATTTAATAATTTAATATTTAAAGTATTACATGAAGAATAGTTATTGATATTTACTTTTTTTAGTTCTTGGGCCAAACTAAAGATACAGCAATAATTATTATTTTAAATATATTCTTTCAAAGGGGTTGTTACACAGATGCTGAGAAACTGTAGGCCACAATATTTATCAAGCAATTTTAAAGATTTCACTTTAATTCTGAAACACGTGAAATACTATGGATGAGTAAGGCGTTATTGTTCATTGTTGGGTTATTTAAAAGGAAAAGGTCACTGAGGATAGTTATGAGAGCCTACATTTACGTGGGAAAAAATTGCTCTGTTTGAAATTAATTATTAAACAAAGTTTCTGAAAACCACCTCTAATTACTGCCTTTAAGACTGGACCCAGAATTTCTGGAACTCCATAATTATGCCAATGCAAAAGCAGAAAACTGAAAAAAAAATACACCTGTAGATTATAAAGCATGTCCCCCTGCTAAGATAGACACTGACCAGTAGTATGATCTATGAACAATTTAGAAATTCTGGAATATTTAGGCAGTCCAACTCTGCCAAGGGAATGTATTAAAAATTATGGCAGTTATTTCTTGGGTTGCGTGAGAGCCCTGAGGAACCAACCAAGGTTGAAATTGTCACTTGATAATGGTCAGTCCTGTAGCACCTCAGCAAATCAGCTAGGACAGTGATTTTAGAGCAGCGGTTGATACCAGTTTGGATTTCTGCATCATTTGTTCTACCCTACAAAGTTTCAAGCACTAAATATATTTGGGCTCTGAGAGCATATAGTAGACAGTTCTTTGATGACTACTCCAGTTGTCAGGCCTCTCTGCAGTATTTCTCAGGGCCAACTCATGAGCACAACCTATAGCCTGATGGTGACTCAGGGACCTTGACTCATTCATTGACTCCAGAATAGTGGTGTCCTTCTTTTATATTAACTTTGAGAACATTGGTGATCTGACAACTCAAAGTTAATCTTTTCAATATGTTCCTAAATTAAAAACTCAATATTGACCATGGCTTATGAGCCAGGCCAGCAGTTGGTAGTTGACTGCTGCTTGCTCTATGTTACATAACCAGCACGTTAGTTTCAGTAGAAACAGAGTGTTCACATGGCATTTGGTTTTTACCAAAGCAAAAATCATTAAACAAACAGAAGACGCAGTGTTTTTCTCTGACCCAGCCTTGGTAGTCTCATACACTCATACCTACAGTACTCTGTCTAGGAAATAACAATGCCTGGGAGGGGAAGGAATTAGATTTTAAGTTTTGATGTTGGGTAAGTATTGTCATATTGTACAAAAAAGCACGTGATATGGAAGATAACTTGGTGCTATCTCTATAGCTGAAAGGAGCTAGTTATAGAATTTCTGCTGTAAGGAATTACTCCTTTTTAGTGTAGTGATTAAAGTACAGTACCATAAATGGCTCATATAGAAGATATTAATGTTTTAAAAATATCAGTCTATAGCCTCACATACACTATATGATAAATCTGGTTGCAGGAGAGGAAATAGATATTAGGACTAATTAGGGATCATTCTATCAGCTAAAAATATGAATTTACAAAAGAAAACAAAAGCAAACCTGATATTTGTATCTAAAGTATATAGCAGCAAACACTGCTAATACAAATGGACAATTTAAATCCACTTACGCTCACAATAACTGATCCCTATCTTGCATTTATTTATTTGTTCATAACTTCTAGGTTTCGATGAACAAAATCTTTGAAACTTACTGATGTTTTCAAACCATTTAACTCAATGAACCCAGGCATATCTCAATTGACATCTTAAGGTCTCCATTGCAGAAGAGGTGATATGGGGAATGTAATAGTCTATTTATAGATTGCTGGGATCTAGTCCTATTAAGGGAACATTTTTGAAGATTGCCTAAAGAGGAAACATATTAAGAATTTAAAACACCTGAACCACTCTTTATCATCCCTAAAGGGATTACATCTTGACTGATTTAAAAGGAATTTTCAGCACAATAGGAACTCTTTGTCAGGAAGAGGAGAACAAGTGCTGGTTTTCCTATGACATGTATAAATAGTTCACAGGCGAGCACTGACCATGACCCCCTGGCTGAATTGCTCACTAACTCTTTTGGCTAAATTACCAGTGAGCTTATATAATCTTTCAAAGGAATAGAAATTTTAGCAAACATGTGTAGTAATACCTAACAATTCAATCTAGGTTAGGACTCCAAATATATTTTGAAAATCTATTACTTAATTCTCAGAGTGCCCCTGTATGGTGTAGGTATTATGTGCTATTGTAACTATTTTACAGGTAAGAAGAGTGATGCCCAAAGAGATGAATTACCATTCTCTTACAGTTACTGTGGAGGAACCCAGTATATGAAAACAGCTTGTCTAGGGAACCAGCAGTTAGCATAATGGCTATGTCGCTGGACTCCCACGTAGTCGACCGCGGTTCGCGTCCCAGACCCAGTGACTTAAAACACGCCGGGCACGTGTGCGTGCATGCCCAAGATCCCGAGAGGAGAATGGAGGAGAAGGGATTGCGGCGTGACCATCCCCCCTGGGGGGTGATTTCTCGCTTTCTGTCTCTCTGTCTCTCTCAGTCTGTCTGGCGAGAGCACGAGCCCTATAGCGAAAACCTCTCAAAAAAAAAAAAAAAAAAAAAAAAAAAAAGCTTGTCTACAGAACATCCAAATAACTTGTCACTAGTAGTCACTGCATCCCACCTTTATCTTCCTCTCTTAAACATTTCCTACATTTACCTAGAATTTACTTTTATTTGTAGATAAAATTAGACAGCAATGTTTTCAGTTAATAGTTAATTGAGTTATAGGCATGTCAAAACAAAATATTTATAGGTGACTACATAGTTTAGGAAAGGAAAAAATTCTTATACTGCATTTTTTATATGAGAAGTCTGTTGAAGAAGAGGGTTTTCTAAAAAAATTGGATTAAATGCAACATATATGGCAAAGTATTATAAAAGTTTATATATAATCTCTGCCCTTGTATTTAAGAGAGAATATTGTTCAATATTATTATTTTTTTTGGAGAAGTTTTTGCTATAGGGTGTGTGTGCTCACCTGAAAGACAGAGAGAGACAGAGAGGCAGAAAGTGAGAAATTGCCCCCCAGAGGGGACGGCCATGCCGCAATCCCTTCACCTCTGTTCTCCTCTCGGGATCTTGGGCAGGCATGCATGTGCGCCTGGCATGAGTTTAAGCCACCAGGTGCAGGACTGGAACTGCGGTCGACTACATGGGAGTCCAGCAACATAGCCTTTATGTCATCTGCTGGTCCCTAGATATTATTTTATACCATATTTATTGTGGAACTTTATATACTTACCCCAGTGACTCCATGAACATGAGCAGAATTCTAGACTTCTTTGGAGTAGAATAAATGGATTTTACATATTCCTAACCAGTTTTCTAGTGTCTTATTCCACTCATGTGTTACTTAAAGAAATACCTGAGACTCAGTGGATTTAAGAGATTACGATAACAGAGATTTATCTGAATTCTGGCCATGTGAAAAGTACCAAAATGTCACGAAATAGAGGAAGGGATATTGAGAAAGTGGCTTTTTATAAATTTCTTCCTGATCTGGTCTCTGTTTCCCTATTATAAACATACCAGAACTCAATTAGGGGGCATCATCCCAATGAATTTATTACACCCAAACATCCCATCCTGGGACTCCATGAAGGGGTTAAGTTTTCACTTAGCATCTTTATAATACAAGCAAATTTCAACTAATTAATCTGGGGCCATCCAAACTGTAGTATCTAGCTACTAGGGTTGTACCATTTAGCAAAGGAGCAAAATTATTGCGTTTTGAATCTTCGTGAGTATCTTAGGTCAGGTTCACCTGGAAGTAAATTCTGAGACATTAGGGTTTAGAACATTTTTTCAGGACATGTTCTTTGGAGAAAGAAATTGGGTAATGCTATGTCATTGAAAGCTGTGAAATAATCTAATATAGCTATGAAGCTGGAATAGCCTTCAAAGTGCAGAATTGAGTAGGTAGTAAAGCCTTTATAACTTTATTCGCTACCTAATTCCATATAATCCATCAGTCATTGAATTTGGGTTGTCTCTGGAAAGGACATGAACTTGGACTAGATATTTCTGTTCAGTGAAGAACCAGTGAATCCCAAAGAAGGCTGATGAATGGCTGATGTCTGTCTGTTGGTAGCATCCAGCATGTGGATGCATCAGTGCATCATACATGAATGATAATCAGGAATGTTTATAACATAGAGTAACCTGGGAGGACACTAGTTAGTAAATCAAGGAAGGCACTAAGGGACAACAGGAGGCTCAGACTAGTAGCATTGAAGAACTTCCCGTCTCAGCCTTTGGGACTAGAGTCAAACTTTTTATAAAGGGTACAATAAAAATGAAAGAATAAAGGAGCCATGTACATTGTGCTTTACAAGAAAAAAGTCCCAACTTTTGCATTTTAAGCAAAATGACAAATTGGGAAAAGTTCAAGTGGAATTTTGCAGCTCTACCAATGGGTCCCCATAGGCGGATACGTAAGTAGTAAAACGAGCATTGACTGAGCAAAGTCAAGTTGATTTCAGAATATTAGTGTTTTTCTGGTTTACTTTGGGCTCAGTTCTGAGCATATGTGGCAGGGAAAGGTCAGTTATATGAAATTAGTTGGTCCCAAGAATATGAGACCCCTTTAATTATGTAGTATAATGAATAAAGGGCCCGGACTTAAGGTTTTGAGCTTACGGAGGTTGAAAGCCAATGGTCGGATCAGCTGGTGGCGTAATGGTTAAGGTGACTGGATCCCATGTAGCCAACTGCTTGGTTCAAGCCTTAGATAGGCAGCTTGAAAAACAGACCTGTGTATGTATGTGCCCCAAATCCTGAGATGAGAATGGAGGATCAGGGCTTGCAGTGTAACCATATCCAGTTGGGGGGTGATCCCTCACTTTTCCTTTCTGTCTCTCTCCAGTGAGCATGTGCACCCCATAGCAAATTAAAAAAAAAAAAAAAAAAAAACAAACAAAAAAAACAACCAAACAAACAAATAAAAAAACCCTGAATGGTCAGCTTTGATGACTTATCTGTTTGTTTTTTTTTTTTCCTGTAAAAATGATTATTAGAACAAGCATTATTTGATTCGAAGACTATTAGATCAAGCATACACTTAGGTATTTATTATTAATTAAGAAGAGACATCAGAATAGATCATTCAAAGTTATCTCACTGAAATGAGTTTAAGAATGATATTGAAAAAAATGATATTGAGATATATTTTCTTCAATTCAGTGCTGTGTGAGTTCCTTTCATTATGATATTGCTCTGGAAAAGGAGAAAACTATTCCTTTATCTTTTGTTTTCACATAATGTATAAACTTATTCAATCAGAGAACTTTTGATTAAGTGGCTGAAATAGAATATTGCCTCAATCAAACATGAAATATTGGAAAAGAAAAATGAAGTCTTTTTACTTACAATAAAACTTACTCTGCTGCTTGTATTCTAATTTAACTTAAAGGAGTATTTCATTACATTTTCTGATTAGAGGTTATTGGATTTTAGGTTTTACACGAATGGGAAGAAACTGCATCACCAGCTTGAAGGTCATCAGTTTGCAGTCTTTGGAAACTGCACTTTATCAAGTTAAAAAATTTTTAACTCACTCCAAACATGCTTTTAATAGATAACTTTTCAATAATGATAATCTTTCAATTAATAATTTTAATAGTTTCCAGAAAATTTCTGAACTTATCTTTCTATTCTTTGACTATTTCATCTGTCCCATATAATGAAGAATTTCAAAAGGCAGGAGTCAGGACTTTGTTAGTACTATAATGTACTTGAGTAAGAAATAAATCATTTCTTATGCTAAGCCAAGGAAATGCAGAAAATTTCTTACCAATATAAACAATTAGATTGCAAAATAATTCTAAATCTTTTAAGAAAAATGTAGGTATGGATCTATACCTGCCTTCCTTTCTTTCAGATAGTCTGCCAAATCCATGCAAATTAATGTAAAAAAATGAGAAGGATGACTAGAGTATAATGTGAATTTTATGGTAATAGAAAATATCGAAGCGTAGGTTTTTTATTTAAAAATTATATCTAATTTAATATCTGTAGTATGTTACAAAACTTAGCTCTCTAAAATTACCTATTTGAAGGACCTACAGATCTCAAAGTAATACAGTCTAATTGCAGGAATAAAGAGTGAGTAGGCATTATTTATGTGTTTTCTCTTGAGTAGATAATAATAAGACTGAGTGGCGAGTGGCACGGTGGTTAAAGTGGCTGGATCTCAAATGGCTAACAGCACAGTTTGAGTCCTGGACAGGGCAGCTTAAAAAACTTATCAGTCCTGTGTGCCTATGTGCCCAAAACACCAAGAGGAGAATGGAGAACAGACTGAAGCAAGGCTGTCCTCCCTGGGTTTGCTCTCTCTCCTCCCCCACAGCGAGCTCATACACCCCACAGCAATTTGAAAAGAAAAAAAAAATCATCCTCTCTTTAGTAATCTTTTACTTGTCCCTTAGTTTTTTTTTTTAAAAAGAATGCATAATATATTGAGTGCATTTTGTTATTTTTAAAACTTGTATAGAATTGATATCAATGTTTAATATTGACATGCAAAGATACTATCACCTTTATGTAGTTCAGTGAAAAGAGTGTAGAATCAGAAATCACTATTTCTGTGTCTGTCACCAACCACCTTTTTTATACACACTTATGAAAGCAGAATGGGTGTTAGAGAAGTGATGTGAAATTAGGCTTTCTGGAGTCCTGGGTGGTCAAGTAACATGCCTTTTATTCAATGAGTGCTTTAGCAAAACAGACTGATAATGAAATAAGACCTCCCTACTGTGTGTCCCTTTAACCAGAAAAATCTAAGTGTTTTTATTTACATGACATGATGGGTATAATTGTATTTGAAGGAAGGAATATAGAGTTGAGAGGAAAAGCTAGCTATGTGATTTGTACAGTGTACAGAAAAAAATAAACTCATTCAAAGATGTTTGGAGATGGGAATTCTTTGGTGACCTCAGTCATTTCTAGACTTGGTAGACATCAGAATCAATGAAAAATCTCTATGAAAAGCAAAACAAAACAAACAAAAACCCCAAATAGATATTCCTAGACCTGTTCCTTAGAAATCGTGGCTCAGAAAGCCTGAGTTTGAGGGAACCAGCAGTTAGCGTAATGGCTATGTCGCTGGACTCCCATGTAGTCGACTGAGGTTCACGTCCTGGACCTGGTGGCTTAAAACTCACACCAGACGCGTTTGCGTGCATGCCCAAGATCCCGAGAGGAGAATGGAGGAGAAGGGATTGTGGCGTGACCATCCCCCCGGGGTGTGATTTCTCGCTTTCTGTCTCTCTGTCTCTGTCTGTCTGGCAAGCGCACGCGCCCTATAGTGAAAACCTCTCCAAAAAAAAAAAAAAAAAAAAAAAAAAAAAAAAAAAAAGCCTGAGTTTGAGACCAACGAATTGTTTTTATGTTTTGTTTTTAGAGATATTTTTGCTGTAGGGGCATGTTCTTACCAGAGAGACAGAGAGTCAGAAAGTGAAAAGTCACCCCCCCACAGGGGGGATGACCATGCCACAATCCCTTCTCCTCCATTCTCATCTTGGGATTTTAGGCACACATGCACACATACCCAGCGTGAGTTTTAAGCCGCCAGGTCCAGGACTCGAACTGCAGTCAACTACATGGGAGTCCAGTCACATAACCATTATACCATCTGCTGGTCCCTAATTTTTTATTTCAAAAGCATCCTTGGTGAATTTTGGTAAACCATATTAGGAACAATCCAGTTTTATCCCTAACTTTCAAGATGAGAAAATTAAGGATCCAAAAGGTTTGATACCTAGGAGAATACGCCCTGCCCTCTACCCAGTGCTTCATAATTTATATTTTTATATCTGGTTATAGTACACATCAAAGAAATACGTTGATCTTCACAAATTAAATGCTCAGTCTTATAGAGATTTTACAGATTACTTTTGGAATAAATATCCTTGCTAATCATGTAGGTCATGGGCTCCATCCAGTTGTGTAACTCATAGGCAGGGTGCTGCTGATGATCCAGAGTTTGACTGTATTTCTCTTTACCTATCGCTATAGATTAGGCCCAACTTTTCTAAGACAATGTAAAAAATTGGAGACAGAAGACAAGATAGCCTATAAAAGATCACTTCATACAAACTTTAAATGCCTACCATTTGTTCTGCACTTTTAGGGGTTTTTAAATGTATTTCCATGCAGTGTTGCATTTTTCTAGAATACTTCTATGTTGCATTTTTCTAGAATAACTCTATGTAGTACATTGATCTTTATTTCATGTGTGCGATATCAAAAGCTCTATCTACTGTACTTTTTCTTTGGAAATATCATATGGTTCCTATACGTTCAATCTGGAAAGATCAGAAGTTGCAACTATGTGATGTGACAAGTAACATTTTCCAAAAATTACTGTCAACATCTTCCAGGTTGTCTATACAATGCATCAGTAGTTTACTCCTTGGGAAGAGATACTCCTAAACTCTCATAGGTTTGAAAGATAGAGTAAAATGATCTGTGAACCTAATGATCCTATGAACCTATTCCCAGATAATGGGCACCTGGCTTTCAGAAAACTTTTGTATCTAGCTGGTATTAAAATCTTATTTTCACTCTTAGGAGTCTATATGGAATAGCTTTGCAAACTCTGAACTAAGTCACCTCTATTTCCATAGATCTCACTGAGTGAAAGTCAAGGAGAAGTAATTTTCTTTCATCTATATAAAATATCAATAGGAGCAATTTGTTAGATGAGTTTAGTTCTTTTACAAGTTTTTTGGCTCATCAGAATTATCAAGCTCTTCAAGGCCCAATCAATGGACAGGGTAGCACCTCTTAGAGGACTCCTTCATGAGTCTCTCTAGTAGTCCCCACTAGAGAGCTGAGAAAACTGGTCTTGATTTAAGGGTTCAAGTGGACAGGTCATCTCAGTTAACTTCATTGAATACCACAGAGAATGACATGCTGATTGTGTTTATCCTCCCTGAGATCTTGGGAGAACTTAGGGCCTCTGCTTCATCCTCTAAAATTCAGAAGTTGTGTCATATTCCTGTTGTGCTGAGGTCTCAGATAAATTAGATCATGTAATGTTAATGTTAGCATTAGCACATTTGTTTAAAATTATGATGCCTTAGGCATCGTAAGTCTATGATTCCTGAAATCTCTGAATGTTTCTGATATCAGTTTACTTACCTATAAAATGAGAGAAATGAATATCATTACTAAGAGTATACTTTCTATCTAAGATTATTACTAAAGTACACTTTAAATTTCATATCACCATTCCTAATGATTGCTCAAGGCTTCAATCCATCCACCTTTCTCTTCCATTCTTCTTACAGTATCTTAACAGTAGCTTTTTCTTCTTTTCTCTTGTTCCAACTAATTATTCACAGGGAGGTCAGAAATGTCTCTATAAGGCAATTCTGATGGTGCCATTTTCCCTCAAATCTTTTTTTAAGGTATTAGCATAAATTAAATATCTAGATATAAAAAGAACCTATTTCCTTATTATTTATTATACAACAGAACCTAGTTTCTTGTCACCTAAATCACAACGAATGTTGAACTGCTTCATGTTGCTGAACTCTTGCATCTGCGTTCCTTGCTCAGGGTCTTAGAATAGGCTCGTGATTTTATATCAGCTTGCTTTTTATCGTTCATTCACTTTTTGCCTAACTTTTACACTTTCTTCAGAGTTTAGCTAAATGATTATCTCCTTTTGAGAGTAACAGACTTCTCTAAATCCCTCCATCTAAATTGGAATTTAACTGTCTTGTTGGGTGTTCATACAAGACAAATGTACCACTGTGAAAATATTTATTAACCTTATTGCAATTTTCATTTACTAACTGAAAATGTGATTTTTTTTGTTTTTAAAGTTAGATACTGAATCTTATTTGCTTTTAATCTCATTGGCTTAGTACAATTGTCTGACTCCTAGAAAATGCATGCATAAATAATGCTTGCATATACTCTCAATGAATCTGTTAATAATATTAACTATTAGATTGTCGAGAAAGCCATGATGTATTTTCCTATGTTGTTCTATGCAAAAATGCATCATGACTTTCCTGACAACCAATATTTCTCATTATATAATTTGCATAAAAATGTTCTCCTCTATTACTGTGGACACCATTTTTTGACCAGCAATACAGTGAATAATTTATGCATAGGATATAATCTAATCACCTTAATAATTGGGGAAGGACTGTTCTATTATTATGTTAATTTTAAAGACTTTTAAAAAATGCATATATAAGCACATGGAGACAACTATAAATTGCCAGGAGTATGTAATTAATAAGTGGTAATTTCATTTTATTTTTTTGTAGAGGTTTTTGCTATAGGGCATATGTGCTTGCCAGAAAGACAGAGAGATAGAAAGTGAGAAATCACCCCCCAGGGGGGATGACCACCCCACAATCCCTTCTCTGCCATTATCCTCTCGGGATCTTGGGCACGCACGCACACGCGCCCGATGTGAGTTTAAGCCACTGAATCTGGGACTCGAACTGCTGTCGACTACATGGGAGTACAATGACATAGCCATTACATCAACTACTGATTCCTTTTTTAATTATTTTTTTAAACTTGCGAATTATGTTTTAAAGTACATCTGCAGCAAAACTTACACAATTACCTATGAAATGAAAGACTCAAGGGGAGACAAATTAGCCTCACCAAGGGTTCAAGTACATTCTATCTTCATCTTTCTGATCCAAAATAACCTCAAGATAAGTAGCACAAAGTTGCTGGTACAATTCACTGATCCAAATGTAGTCTGCTTTGATTCTTAGCAGCAGGTTTTTTAATAGTTCATCCAACATGACAATAAAGCAGACTCCCGTGAAGTCAACACACTTTGAAGAACTCTGTTATTTGGTAGAGTGGTTCAGCCTAGTTATAGACAAACTAATATTTGTTTCCTAAAATAATCTATTTAGTTATTCAGAACGCAGCTAAATCACAGAGGAGAATTTGAGATATTTTTAAATGTTAATTTTCATTAGTGATCACCTGCTAACTACCTAGGCAATAAAATCCATTTCTTTACTCCAATGGGTAACAGAGGGAAAATAAGGTGGGAATACTAAGGACTGTAATACTGAATTCCACAGAGCATATCTGTCCAGTTAGGATTTTTTAAGTTTAGAAAACTTAAAAAAAATTGCTATTTTTAAGAAAATATAGTGGGGCTGACAGGTGGCATGGCGGTTAAGGCCACTGGAACCTCACATCCTGACCACAATTTGAGTCCGGACTTGATGGCTTGCTTTCTCACTTTCCCTTTCTCTCTCTTTCTCTTTCTCTCTGTCTCTGTCCCTCTCTGGTCAAATTTAAATACATAGATAAACAAACAAACAAAGTTAAATTAAATAATTCTTTTTTTAAAAAATGTCTAATGATTAAAAAAAGAAAATATAGTAAGTTTTACTTCCATGATTAGTACCTATATGTAGTTTGCTATGTTTGGGTTTTTTTTTTTTTTTTTTTTTTTTTTTTTTTGAGAGGTTTTTGCTATAGGGCATGTGTGCTCGCCAGAGAGACAGAGAGACAGAAAGCAAAAAATCACCCCCAGGGGGATGGCCACGCCACAATCCCTTCTCCTCCATTCTCTTCTCAGGATCTTGGGCATGCATGCACACATGCCTGGCGTGAGTTTAAACCACCGGGTCCAGGACTCAAACCATGCTCGACTGCATGGGAGGTCAGCGACATAGCCACCACACTAACTGCTGGTCCCATGGTTTGTTTTTTTTTAAGATATTCAAATAATCTTTCCACCTTGAAGAAACATTTATTTTTCAGCAATAGTTTCTGTGTGGTTCAAGTCCAAGCAAGTAAAAGCGATTTTCATCATGTAGATACAAAATTTAGAGTAGCTATTATGTGTTAAATTTTTTCCATTTGACTTTTCAGTTAATGGAAGTTTTGCTAGAAGTCTAATGGTTTAACAGTTGAACAAACACAAGAGATGGGTGTGAATGTCAGATGAGGTGTATGTGGAGGAGTGGGGCCTAACGAAAGACATTTGGAGAAGGGATACAGAGGTAGCGCATTGACGGGATGGGGAGGTGTGGTGTTATATGTTGAAGATATTTCGTTCAACGGGTTGGGGAGAAATGTTCACATATCGAAATGGTCTCATTGTAAGCCAAACAATATGATTGAAAGTATATGCAATAATAATAATAATAATAATAATAATAAATAATGTGAAAAAAAAAAGAAGTCTAATGGTTTGTCGTACTACCATGATGTTTTTTCTACTACTATGTTTTAGTTGAAAGTTTGAGGGCTTTCAGGTCAAACAGACATACTTTAACAACTTATATCACTCTTTTTGTTTATGGGACCTTAGATAAAATATTACCATTATTATTATTATTATTATTATTTATTGGGAATCCATGTCATTTTTTGGAAAGAATAAGACAATATAATTGATATTATGAAAAGGTACAATGTGTGAATAGGAGTAATACAGAAAGGCAGAGACAGCATTGTTGAGACAGGGAGGTAGTATTGTTATATTTTGATCAACTGGACCGGGGAGAAATGTTCACATATTGAAATGATCACCTTGTAAGCTAAAAAATGTGATTGAATATATTTAAAAAAATGTAAAAAATAATAAAAAAAGAAAAAAAAGAAAAAAAAATGTTGCCTATTCCCAATTATATCCCATTATATCAGGCTGTTTAAATTCATCCAGTTCAATTCTTTCAATTAGCATATGCTAATGTTGGGTGGATGAGTCAGTTATATTCAGACAGATGTACACCACACTGAAAAACAAAACATTATAATTAAACCTCAGAGCTTAGGAATCACTGTCCTTGGGAAGAATGACTAGGAAGAATGATCAGGTAGAAGAATGATTAAATAATCAGGAATTATTTAAGAACTGATGACCATATAGTGGTGATGTCATTAGAACATGGTTTAAATGATTTGGTTTTAGGTTTCCACACCTGTATAGAGTTGCTAATAATAATTTTATAAGTTTATTATAATAATATTTTTTAATATGAGTTGCATAGATAAATATGAGTAAATTATACACATATAATTTTGTTTAAAGATTATTTAAATGTATCTAAAGTAATGACAAAGAGGTTAAAACATGGCAGCAATATTCTTATTCTTTTCAGTTACATCACCACTTAAAAGCATTTAATTTGAACCTAAATTCTGAGCTTTGATTTCTCTGGAAGAAAATTATGACTGAATTTCTTTTTAGGCTAGAACCTCATTTTTTATCTTTACCCTTCATTATTGGTTTATTTTTCACATTATTATAAAGGTCAGGAGAACCCACAGAGTAAAAAGGAAATTAATGAATTCTGAATCAGGAAATAAAAGAAAAAAATTGAACTTTACTCAGAATTCTATAGTGGCCCTTTTCAGGAGTGTTTCAGGGAAGTACCTGCCAGTGAAATTTGCAGAAGAACTTATGTAAATAAGGTAAAGTACTTTTATGAAGTGGGTTTTAAACATTAGCTTTCTCATCTTTCTTGTTCAGAATATTGAGATAATAGCTGTTAACTCTCTCTCCCCACATTTTCATTCAGATGTAAACAGACAGACCTGCACCCCTACTCGCCCACACAAAAATGCACAAATATGCATAATGCATGTATAATTGCTGTGGTTCCATTGATGTAGTCCATAAAAACTCATGCTATAGCTTGACACCCAATTGGGGAGTGTTAGGAGATGGAACCTAATGGGAAATACTTGAGAAAAAAGTATGGAATGCTGTCTCTAGAGGGGTAGTTCTCACTAATTGTAGTAGTCCCCTTGAGAATGGGCTGTTACGAATCAAGATGGCTACCTCAGGTTTCTCTCTCACTCTCTCTGTGAGTACCTGCCTTCCTTTGCTGCTATACTTGCCATGATGTGATATTACACCAGATGTGGATCAGATGCTAGCCTGATATATATTTTTTTTAACTCTCTAGCCATCAGAATAGTGAGCCAAATAAATCTCTTTCCTTTATAACTTACCCAGATTCAAATATTCTATTATGGCAGCACAATAAGGAACCAACAGATTGATGTAATTTAGGATAGCATGTATAATATACATTAATAGATATTTTTGTTTTTCTTATTTGCTTCTCATCGAGAAAGATGAAAATTTTAATGAAACATGTTGTAGTGCTTAATGAAGGTAAAGTGTACTTTCAACCACTACTTAAACTATTTTGAAAAGAATATCAGTTAATCAAGAAATGTTGATTAATTTGATTACTTCTGACTTATCTGTTTTAATTGCCACTTTGACATTCTTTTAATATTCTTCCCTGTATTACACACCATCTGCTCTTTTCTCATATTCTTATTTTTATACAACTATTTTTTAAAGAAATATTTAACTTACTTATTATAATCAGCTTTTTAAATTTGCTACAGGGTATGTGCCCTTACCAGAGATAGACAGAGTGAGGGAGGAAGAGAGTGAGAAAGCTAGCTGCTGGGTCTGGGCCTTGAACCATGGTCAGCCACGTGAGAGTTCAGTGCCCTGTCCAACATGCCACCTGCTGGCCTCAATAAATATTATTTTTTAAGGTCTAGTATATTGTCCATATTGATTTCTTCCACTCACCCTTTCTTCTTTATTGTAGCCACGTTTCTACAAGAGACACATTCATAGAAACATGCAGTTGAAAACTGACACAAGCCCTTTTTTCTTCCCAAATTATAGTATGGTGAAAGGTATCAAAATCTAAATGTAGGGGCCAGCACGTGGCATAGTAGTTAAGGGGCTGAACTACTGAACTACCGAACTACCCACATGACTGACCACGATTCAAGTCCTAGACCCAACTCACTCTAGGTGCATATATGTGCATGCCCATAATCCTGAGGGGAGAATGGAGAAGGAACTGTCGTGTGATCATCCCAGAGAGGTGATTTCTCGCTTTCTGTCTCTCTCTCTCTCTCTGTGTCTCCATTTCTCTGGCAAGTGTATGTGCCCTATACCTAAAATCTCTTTCAAAAAAATGTAAATGTAGAATATGTGACTAAATATATTGGGACAAGCAGTTGGCATAATGGCTATGTCGCTGGACTCCCATGTAGTCGACCGCAGTTTGAGTCCCGGATCTGGTGGCTTAAACTCATGCCGGGAACATGTGTGTGCGTGCCCAAGATCCCACGAGGAGAATGGAAGAGAACGGATTGTGGCGTGGCCATCCCCTGGGGGGGGGGGGGGGGGGTGATTTCTCGCTTTGTGTCTCTCTGTCTCTCTCTGTCTTTCTGGTGAGCACACACACCCTATAGCAAAACCTCTCCAAAAACAACGAACGAACAAACAAAAGAATATGTGACTAAATACAAATATAACATTTATTTTCTACATAATAGCTACAGAATTGTCAATATTTTATTGCCGTGAATCTCTAAGTGTGTATACTATAATTTGAAAAGAACTTTATGTTTAGAATTCTTATGTAACTATTCAACCATTAAAAACAATAGTGAATCTTCCTGCCCCCTTGTCTTAAGGTGGAGCCAAGCACTGCCATTCAAGGGTCCTTGCTGTAAGAGTATGATGAATCCCCCTGCCCATTTAGGATATTTTGCCTTTAAAATCACCCTGAAATCTATAAGACGTTGGCACATATTATTCAGGGCAACTGGAATGCTGATCTTCCTCCGTTTGGCCCAAATAAACTCTTTTTGTTTAAAAAAAAAAAAAAGGAAATCTTATCATTTGTGACATGATGAACCTCATCAATATGGATGAACTTGAAAAACATTATATTAAGTGAACTAAGCCAGGAACATAAAGAGGAAAACCACATGATCTCACTTGTGTCAAGAATCTAAATAAGTCAAGCCTGTGGAAGCAGAAAGCAGGATGGTGTTCCCTGGGCACTGGTAGTGGTGGTTAAGGAGACATTGGTCAAAACACAAAATTTCAGGTAGATGAGGGGAATACATTCAAAGATCTCTTGCATATCATGGTGATTATAGTTACTAGCGATAAATCTTCTTCTAGAAAATTTCTGAATGAGTAGTATTTAAGTGTTCTTACCACGAATTTGTGTAATAATATCTATCATAACTAACTTGATTTAGCCCTTACACATATACACATATTTTAAAACATCATACATCATAAAGATATGCTTTTTATTTTTAGTATTTGTGTTAGGCATGTGTACTTGCTGGAGAGAGATGGAGAGATAGAGAGGGGAAAAAGTCACTTCACAGAGGGGATAGCCATATTGCAGTTCCTTCTCCCATTCTCCTCCCAGGATTCTGGGCACACATATACATGCACCCTGCCTATTTTCTAGGCCTCCCGGTCTAGGACTTGAACCAGTGAGTTGGCCATGCAGGATTGAGCACCTTAATCATCATGTCACCTGCTGGCTCTATACAGTTTTTGTCTACTAAAGCAAAACTTTAGATGTGCTTGGAGAACAATTATCTCCCAATATAAAGAAAACATTAAACAATTTTTTTAAAAAACGACCTAGGATTGTACAAAAAGTAGACCTGAGGCTGGATGGGGACACAGGAAATAAACCTTAGGCTCTGCAACTGTGACCCATGAAGGAAGGTGCTGAGTTTGCATTCGGATACATCTCTGAGTATAGGAGGCACATGCATCCCAGTGAGCTGAGGCAGGCTGATGTTTGGGGTGGATCATGGTGTCAGGACCCTGTTGGGGATGCTGTCTTTCTCTGTCTGTCTCACTCATGGAAGAAATAAGTAAGTTTGAAATCAAAAGTAGATCTTAATTTTCTAATCATTTTCTTTAAAATTTAAATAATAATCTATGTCTATTCATACCTAGGTTTGAATGATGGTTCCATCCATATTTTACAATAAAAATTAATTTAATAGACATTAATTGAAACCTTAATCTTACTTTAAGTAAATGAACACATAAATTCACCTACACCATTTGCACAGGTTTTCATTTCTAAAATAGAGACACAAAAGGTTAATTGGATATTCTCAAATACAAAGGCTTAGCTGTTCTCTGCTACTTCCTTATTTTGCAAGAGTGTAAAATATAAATTCTATGTATATAATTACAAAGAAAATATAAATTTACCCCACGGCTCTTTTTAAAAATTATTTCTATGCTTATGCTAATTCAGTGTATTGCAATACCAATTGATTCAATATTAGCACTTAATGGATAAATATATCTATAATGTTGACGTGTGATATGGGTAAAAAATAATTTTCTTAAATATGTACTTGGTTTAGTGTCTGAGTTTTAATAACTTTATAGACACACCTACACAAACATGCTTTTCATTTTGATGTATCAAGTGAGGAGAGAATACATCATTTTTCTCTTGAAAAATGTTTAAGAAATTCTTAGTAACTATTGAGTTTGACAGGATATGTGAATGAAATACAGTACCCAATAATATTGTAGAGCCAAGATATAGCAAGTATAATCTTATAGTTACTAGATAATTTTTTTTTTTTTTTTGAGAAAGATTTTTCCTATACAGTGACAGAGAGAGAGACAGACATACAGAAAACAAGAAATCACCCCCTGGGACAATGACCATGCTGCAATCCCTTCTCCTCCATCTCCTTTTAGGATCTTGAGCAGGAACATACACATGTCTGGAGGGAATTTTAAGTCACTGAGTCTGGGACTCAAACCATGGTAGACTACATGGGAGTCCAGCGACATAACCATTACATCATCTGCTGGTCCCAATTCTAGATAATTTAAAAAAATGTATCAGAAAAAAATGGTACATACAGGGATCCATGATTATAGGACTCAAAACAATCCAAAATATCACATTACTCCAGATTTTGTTAGAGCCCTCAAAGTAGTTTCACATGATGTTATTTTGCTAATAACATTTACAACCAGGGTCACTTTTTTTTTTTTTTTCTTTAATATTGCTATAGGGTGTGTGCACTTGACAGAGAGACAAAAGAGAAATTACCCTCTCCACCCTCCATGAAGGGTATGGTCACACTGAAATTCCTTCTTTTTCAATCTTCTTGTGGAATTTTGGGTACACACACACACACGCCCACTGAGAGTTTGAAGCTTCCAGATCTGAGACTCAAACCACTGCCAGATATGTAGGAGTCCAGCAACGTAACCATTACAGCATTTGCTGATCTCAGGATTGCTTTTCTTTACCAAATTACAGTTCCTGAAATGGGCCAAGCAGTTTTATATGGCTGGGTTTTTCTTCAAACAGTTGTTAAACCTTTTGATTTGCTTATGGTTCTTCAGCTGAATGATGTAATTTCAGGGACAGATTGACACGCTGACCTCCTCATTAGCTGTTGCTAAGTGATATGATTAGTTAGCTTCATCTCAGTCTTTATGTCAGTATTCATTATTCTATGTTTTTATGATTGGTTCCAATTTGTTTATGCCTACAAGTTGGCATTGCTTTCATTTCAGGATGGACAAGATCTTACAATTAGGATCACAAATATTTTTGTACACTGCAGATACTTTTTCCTTTTTTGGGATTATGGACATAAATATTTAACTTAGTCATCTTACATTGGGTCGTCAGGAGTCATGATAAATTTTCTAGGTTTTCTATGCAAAACTACATCATGATATTCTCAATGATCCAATACGTTATAGTAATAAAAACATGGTTTTGCAATTAATATACTATATGGATTTTCAAAAATAGCCTTAATAGACAAATTTTATATTTCAACTCATTTATTTTTTCTGCACTGTATTCCCTTTCAAATTGTCTAAATTTTATTTTTTTGGTCTCCTAAATTTAGGAGATATGAAAGTAAAAATGGTAATAAACTAGATGTTGATAATTATTAAGATAAAAGTATTTTTAAATTAACCTATGGTTTTATATTTTAGATATTGCTATATTCGAATCATATATCGATTTCCCTTGTCCTCTGTACACCTCTCAAGAAACAAAGTATTATTTTAGCAGACACAGTTTCAAACTTTGACTAAACCAACTCATCAGGACCACAGCATATCTCGAATTTTTTTTTTTTTTTTGAGAGATTTTCACTATAGGGCGCATGTGCTCGCCAGACAGAGAGAGACATAGAGACAGAAAGTGAGAAATCACCCCCCAGGGGGAATGGTCACGCCGCAATCCCTTCTCCTCCATTCTCCTCTCGGGATCTTGGGCACGCACGCACACGCGCCCGGCGTGAGTTTTAAGCTACCGGGTCCGGGACGCGAACCGCGGTCGACTACGTGGGAGTACAATGACATAGCCATTATGCTAACTGCTGGTTCCCTCGAATATGTTTTGACAATACATAAATTCATTGTCATCCTAAATAAAATCATGCTAAAGAAGAGTAAGTTAATAGTATTTAAATTTCTTTTTCAATTTCCAAGCAGCTTAAATCATATGCACAAAAGCTTATTTTTATTTGTTTTAATATTGATTTTGCTCTCTCCACTCCACTGTGCTCCAATTACACACAAGGGTTTCATTTTACATGTAAACACAATAAATTAGTCACTAATCTAATGGACTCTGAAGTCATACTACACATGCTAATTTCTAAAATACCAAGAGATGCATAAATATATTGTTTTCAATAAATCAAGGTGTCATTGACATTAAAGCTAATTTGGATGAACTTGCCTAGTGAATAAAAGCTGTGAAAGTTAGAAGAATTGTGACTATCATCACTTGGAAGAAATTCAATGGCCAGAATCTAATTAAAAGAAAAAAATTCTGTGGGGGACTAAAGAATCATAAAACAAACCAAAATAAGAAAAATTAGAGATGGGACTAGAGTTGGAGCCTTCTACCCTGCTGCTCACTACTCAGAGAGACATTTTCAAAGCTGAATAGCTAAGGAATACTTGTCATGAGGCAAAGAGGGCACATTAGAGAACACAACCAAAAATAAATTGTCTTGGGAGTGGAACAATATCTTCTTAGACATCTAATTCTATACATAATTTATTACATGTAAGTCCAGAACTCATCAAAAGTAATTAGTCATAAAAACAAAATAACATAACTATAAAATAAGTGACAGCACACAGTGGAGTAAGACCCAAGGAACAGAGATAATGGCATTATCAGATACACATTTTACTAAGTTTATAATACTTGAGATAAATATGAGATTAAACATTTTATACACAGTACAGGTCCCACAGCCTAGTGGTTACCTGATCTTTCATGGCCAGAGAGGTTTCACTACCAGCTCCAGAGGACTGAAAGACACGCTGGGCATGTGTGCATGTATGTCCCAAATCCTGATAAGATGGAAAGATGGAGGAGATGACATGTAGCATGACTATGCCCCATTGGAGGATTCTTTCTCTTTCTCTTTTTCTGTCTCTCTCTGGCAAGTGTATGTTTCATTTGGCAATTTAAAACAAAAATTATACTTAAACTATAAACTATAAGTGTAAATAAATGTATATTTTAAAGTTGAAATACAGTAAACAAATTAAAAATGTAAAGGATTGGTTGACATTAGATGGAACAGGTTAAGGAAAAGTAAATGATATGAAGTACAGGTCAGAAGAAAATATGCAGAATGACACAGAGACAGACAAAGGGATATTAAAACAAAAGAAAGTAAGAAAACAGAGATACAGCTAGAAGACCTCTAGTCTCTATGGTAGAACAATTAGCTGAGATTATTTGGTTGAAATTTGGGGACAGGAGTGAATAAATAATCAGGAGTGATATCCTAGAGGAGTTCAGAGTATGGGGTCTTTCATAAGCAAGTTAGAAAACTGAGGACTCTGAGAGCAGGGGATAAAAAGCAGGATGTAAAAGGTATAAGAAACATGAAGCGAAGCCAGCCAGTGACATGGTGCTTATGGTGGCTGGATCCCACATGGCTGATTTAATGACTGAGTCCAAATGGGGAGCATGAAAAACATGCTGGGTGAGTGTATGTGTATGTCCAAAGTCCTGAGAGGGTAATGGAGGAAAAGGGATTGTGTCTAGCCATCTCCCTGAAGGGGTAGGAGGGAAAATTTTCTACTCCTTTTCACTTTCTCTCTGTCTCTCAAGTGCCCTACAATAATTTTTAAATATAAATAAATAAGGGCTAGCAAAGGGTATAGCAGTTCTGTCATTGAACTCCCACACGGCCAACCACAGTTCCAGTTCCGAATCCCGTGGCTTGAGCCCGTGCTGAGCGCATGTGCATGTGTGCCCAAGATCCAGGAAGAAAATGGAGGAGAGGGTATTGTGGCAGGGCCATCCCCCCTGGGGGGTGATTTCTCACTTTCCCTGGCACTGTCTCTGCCCCTCCCCACACAGTACCTCCAGTGCACACACCCTAAGGCAAAATCTCTTTAAATAAATAAACAAACAAACAAAAGTACATGATGATTAATGACATAAAGGGTTGACCTTGATCAGTCATATGATGGTTTTTCTTCTTGGGCCATATTTGAAATGTAGATTGTATTGAATCTGTTATATGCTTTAAAGCTTGGCTGACTTCTTTAAGATTTTTTTAAAAGTTTATTTTGTGAAATAAAGCAGTTCAAAGCAGTTTGTGGAATTCAAAGTGAATTTATATTTTAAAGGCCCAGTAAACATAAGCTTCAGATGTTGGCTATGCCCCAAACCCATCAGGGTGATTGTTCCAAAGGCATGTTTTAGTTTACAGTAAACAAACTGATGGCTGCAAAAGGATTTTAGATTTTATAGTGGGACACCCACCCTTTCTTCATCCCAGTGTTCTTGAGTTCATGATGTAAAATATAAAGAATGACCAACAGTTGCCTACGTTATTTTAAATGGGTCAAGGTAAACTTTTGACACACAACCTGTAACCTCCCCTAGTCCTTCTCTTTGTAATATAAACCAGCTTTCTTGGTCACCATTTCTAGGAGCACATGTCTGGAAAGTATAGTCTGCTCTTTTGGGCTAATGCACTCTAAACTTAGCTCAGATAAACCACTTTTAGTTCATGTATTATGACTCAGTTTTCTTTTATGTTGTTAATTTTGTGAGAGAGCGAGCGATCAAGAGAGCAAGAGAGAGAGAGAGAGGTACCCTTGGTATGATCTCACCACACTACAGTCCAGGGAGCCTCCCAGGGAGCCAGGATTACAGGCTTACGCAGGCATGCCCAGTATTCAGGTCAACCAATATGATTGGTTACCTTCATCAGCACAGGTCTCCCTGTGCCTCCAGTACGGCACAGCAGTGCCTATTGCATGTACCACTGTGACTGGGCCGAACTTTAAAACAATTTTGTATTTGTGAATTGTATTTTTGGAGTGAATTACATTTGGATTGGATATATAATTTTTGTGGACTACTATTTCTAATTACTTTTTTAAGATTAGTGACCAAGAGAATGCAAGACACCAAATTAGTCAACCATGTACATAATAGGACTATATAGCAACGAAAGTTTACTTTTAAGCAAAAGTAAAATAAGGACTTGAAATACTATTGAAAACAATTCCAATCAGCCTGTCAAAGGAAACTTAGACTGCTCTTATCTCAACAGACTGCCAGATGCCACTTTCCTCACACTAGTTAAGGACAGACCAATTAAGAAAGTACAAAACTGTTTGATAGGGGAGATAAAGAAAATGATACTTTAGATATATGATAAACACATTTCAAGATAAGGCTATACAGATTTAAGGTCTCTGGGAAAAGGAGTTCTGGTTCCATGGACACAGGAACAAAAGCATTTGCTGCCAATGAGTTCATTTCAAAAGCGTGGTCCCTGTTGATCTGGTCTGTCCTTCACTGCTTGTCAGCTTACCTGTATTAGGGGGCTAGGGTGGAGAGGGACTCTTATCTCGATATTTATCATGGGTGTGTGTGCGAGCATCTGAATGCAGAGTGAAAACTGTGGAACAAAATCATCAATCTTTGGAGCATGTAGATTAGTGTCAATGGTAGTTTATCACTCTGGAGGAAGAGAGTTTCCCGATAGCCTTCAAAGAAGCAGCTTTAGAAAGGAAAAAATCAAACTCAGACTGAGAATCTGAGTGATAGGAAAAAGATGCAAGTACTGTTAAACCATTAATTACCTATGACTTTCCATTTTATGAAACTTTGGAAGACAGGAATTTGAACCCATTATATACTGACTGTTTTCCCCAATTCATTAGTGAATTACATCTTAATGAGATATTGTATTCCTAATGCCTAATAACTAGTTTTCTAGTTATGATTATACGTAACTACATAATTTGTTGCAATCTTTCCAAGTATTTACCACATATAATGTCATTAACTTAAAATAATTTGGTGTGTTATGTTACTGGAAATCAATACCTCAAAAGATAATAAATATACTTTACAATAGAATGAACTAGCAATAGTAAGTTTGATGATTTATTTTACATAAAGTGATAGGGGAAGTGGCATTTTATATTACATATTTCAGCAGGGTATGCATGGTTCCTCAAAACCTACTTAACACTTTTCTTAAAATTTAAGGACATCTCTGGCTAAATGAATAAAACAGGGAATCTTTAGGCCAAATAAATATGTCCTTTATTGTCATTTTATTTATTTGCCATTTCATTTAACTTTAGTTGAAAAGATCATGTTTGCTTAGCTAAGAGAATAATAATTTTCATTATCTTTATGGAGCAAAATGATTGTAGGTTGGACTAAGAGCGATTCATTCTTCCATTGCTATAGAATCAGCATTGTGTGATATAGTGCTCTAATTGTGATGATCGTATTTACATTGTATTATTCGAAGTGTGACCAATTGATATCTTCTTGTGGCTTCCATCTGACTGTATGCACACTCTGCATTCCAGGAAGCTAGAAGACGTGTAGCTTTTCTTTCAATTTTTGTGTTCTTAAATAGCAATGGTTGCCTCCACATATACTCCCATTATTATAAGAAACTCAAAAATGCCTGGGTAAGAGCTCATCTTTTTATTCAGGACTTGCTTGCAAAGAACTGTGGGAGGCATTTCATATGTCAGTATATTATTATATTTTCCTAGCCACCGTAAGAATGTAGTACCATATGAATAGAAACACAGCGTCAGCTAGAAGAAACGGAAGGAAAGTATCTTAATATTATGGCCACTCAAACATCTTATTGCGCAGATGCATGCATGCACACACACACACACACACACACCCACCCATCATGCAAGAAAAAAGTCAGCATAGAATGAATGATTATACCAAGTCACAGGAAAATTATTTTTCATTAAATAGTTAATAAAGGAAATGAAATTTAGAGGTTATCTGCTAATTCCTGTCAGATAAGTGTGTTTGTATTTAACAAGAAAAGATAAAATCAGCAAGGTAAACTAGAAATAAAAATAAAAGAATGAGATGTGATAGTTCATTGAGACACTGGAAGCATGAAAATTCTCTTGGTATTGTAGTATAGAGAAAAAAATTTAACCCCAAAACAGAATAACGATAATAGCTACAACAACAACATAACTAACTATCAGTGGGGTAACATACACACACACACACACACACACACACACACACACACACATTATTACGAGAACACAGAGACTCCTTACAAAATTTGTGGACCCAAGCAAAATGAAAATAATAAAGAAAATTAGTATATTTTTTTTGGGGGGAGGCTTGTTTTCTTGAACACTCAAGATTGAATCAGTCTTTATTTATTTGTGTTTTGGTATTTATATTCTTTTCACATTTTGTATTGAGATAGTCCTTTTTTACTTTTACTTATCTGGTCTCAAAATATAAACAATAATTGCCTTTTATTTACGTACATTTCAAATATTTTCTACGATTTACCTTTTAACTCTCTTTTTTTTCCTAAACAGATGTGTCTTTTTCTGCTCACAGAAGTACTGTGTGTTTGTTTAGTGTAGGAAGCCTGGAAACTTTCTAAAAGCAGAAAGCAAAACAAACAAACAAAATGTCAATTGCATCATCTGGGGGAAAAAAAAGTCCTGAAATCTCTATTTTTATTTTTTTTATTTCTTCCAAGTACACATGCCCTCTGGTAAATCTAAAAATTATTTTAAATGATGATGCATTCAGAAATAACTTTAGTACATCAACAGGCATATGGGGCTGGCAGGTGGTGTAGTGGTTACATTATTGGATCCCACATGGCTGACCATAGTTTGAATCCCAGGCCCAGGGGCTTGAAAATCACAACAGGCATACATGCATGTATGCCCTAGATCCCAGGAGGAGAATGGAGGAGAAGGGATGTGGCATGGCCATTTGCTCTGGGGGGGGGGGGGGATTTCTTGCTTTCCCTCCCTCTCTCTCTCTCTCTCTCTCCAGTGAGCACACATGCCTTAAGGCAAAAAGCCTCTAAAAACAAACAAGCAAACAAAAAACAGGCATAAGAGTCAAATACAAATAAAAATACAAATGAGATTGAAGAGGGGTTTGCTATTGTAGACATTGTTACTTTGACTTTAGACGCAGTAAAAGTAGATCACTTTTTATAATTTTTATGGCACATAATAATTGTACATATTTTATATAGAATAATTGTATATTTTTTCAGTCCATGAATATAATGTGTGATAAGCAAATCATAGTAATTAACATATTCATTATCTCAAATATTTGTCATTATTTTGTGGTGAGAGATCATTCAAAATCCTCTCTTTTAGCTCATATGAAATATGCAATGAATTATTGTCAACTATAGTTACCTGACTGTGCTATAAATGGCTGGAACTTATTTCTTCTGTGCAATTGTATTTTCGTGTCTGTTAACAAACATCTCTCTATTGTCCTCTCTCCCTACCCTACCCAGTCAAGTTAGCAATATTCAAAAAGGAGATCTTGGAGGTCAAAAGGTGACACAGAGTAAAACACAACACTCTTTGAAGCTGACCCACATGGGAAGGTTGTGGGTCCACATCCAAAAACCTTTCTGAGCACTCTGGGAAGCATGTACCCATAATCTGAGTCAATCTGGCCTGACCGTGACTTCAAAACCTCATCATGGGGACCAGCAGTTAGCATAATGGCTATGTCGCTGTACTCCCATGTAGTTGACCATGGTTCGCGTCCTGGACCCAGTGGCTTAAAACTCACGCCGGGCACGTGTTCATGTGTGCCCAAGATCCTGAAAGGAGAATGGAGGAGAAGGGATTGCGGTGTGACTATTCCCCCTGGGGAGTGATTTCTCACTTTCGGTCTCTCTGTCTCTCTGTGTCTGTCTGGCGAGCACACGTGCCCTATAGCAAAAACCTCCCCCAAAAAAAGAAAACCTCATCGTGGTGCCACCTCTCTGTCTCTCCTCTCTTTCTTATTCATAGAAGACATGAATAAATTTCAAAAGAGGTAAATCTTGGGTCAGTAGACGGCATGAAGCTTAAGGCACTGGATCCCACATAACCAGCTGCACAGCTTGAATCCTGGACCTGGAAAATCATGTTGGGCATGTATGTATATATGCCCAAAATCCCAAGAGGAGACTGGATGAGAAGAGCCTGTGGTTTGACCATACTCCTTGGGAAAGAGGGCGAGGATAATTTCTTACTCCTCTTCTCCCTCTCTTTGGCAAGTGCACATGCCCTGTAACAAAAACTAGAAGAAAAAAAAAAGTCTTCATCGCTAGGAAAATGACCACAAGTTTTGCTTGAAACTATCCTGTGGGAGAGACATATTGGAACTTCACGCAGAAATGTTAATTTGGCATTTAAACACAGGTTTCTGGGGCATGGGACAGGAGTCAAAATTGAAGATGAATGTGTGTGTACATTTCGTCAAGTAGTTAATTAAGCATAGTTATACCAAATGAATATAAATAATATGTAATGCACCTCTGATATTGATTTGCAATGCCTTGCCAGAAAGGACCCGTTAGATTGGTTCTGCTCTGATGCAGCCCGAGCTGCTCTTGCATTGCCCACACTCGGCTGCTTTCCTCCAAGGTATCCCGAGCTATTTCCATACAGGATAGCTTGCTCTGGATTTTTGTTTCCTTGGGACAGAACTCCTTCCTGTTTTATTTACCTAAGGAGGAGGGGAAGAAAAATACTATTCTCATTTCAGAATGTAGAACAATGACCAAATATGTATTTCTCTTTTCTGACAAAACCCAATTGAAACTACTCATTATTGGAGTATTAGATTCTGTATTTTGTAGGAATAGATTGACTATATAACTATGTCTCCCCTATGTTTTTGGGTTCCTCCCACACTGAAATACAGAGTAAGATTATGAGCACTCAAATGTGTAAGAAAGCAACTTCTACACTGGCTTTCAACAGAGAAGTGATTCCTGTTATCAACCAGGAGCATGAAAGTTATGATATTTTATCTCTTTTACTCTTTCAGTTCCTTAGGTACAGCAATCCTGTATTTTTCTGTGTAAGCACATAATAAAATATGGGTAGCATTTGCCTTAAAACCAGGACAAATAAGTCTTAGCAGTAGTTAAACATGTTTACATGGTGAAGGTAAACTTGTAGAATCCATTTAGCATTAAGAATAATAACAGTTTAGAAACCAGCAGTTGGCATAGTGGCTATGTCTCTGGACTTCCATGTAATTGATTGTGGTTTGAGTCACGGACCTGGTGGCTTAAACTCACATGGGGCATGTGTGCCCCAAAATCCTGGGAGGAGAATGGAGGAGAAGGGATTGCGGTGTGCCCAAAAATCGTGAGAGGAGAATGGAGGAGAAGGGATTGCGGTGTGGCCATGACCCCTGGGGGGGGGGTGATTTCTCACTTTCTGTCTCTCTTTCTAGTGAGTGCACGTGCCCTATAGCAAAAACCTATCTCTCAAAAGAAAAAAAAAGTAATCACAGTTCAAGCTTTTGGATTGCCTGTTCTAATTTCAGGAACTTGGAACTTAAAGTGGCAATTCAAAAAAAAAAAAAAACAAACAAACAAAAAAACCTGAGCATGTAGGAAAGTTAATAGACTCAAGGACTCAAGCTTATTGAAAGAAGTCAGTTTTCATTATCCATTTCTTTTTCAGTTGATTTTTTAAAAAAATGTAGGTTAAAGATTAAAAAATCTTTGACATAATTAAGATATGCAAACACACATACCCATGCAAACATACTAGTCCGAACACCTCCCCCCACATTTACTATTGTAGATGCTGATTTAATTACCAGTTGATATAAAGGACTCTTCTCATTTTTATTAATCAAGCTTTTTAAAAAATAAAATCTTGCAGCAGATTATATGTTATACCTACTGTAACATTCCTTAAAAAGAAAGAGAACTTGTGCTGAGGACATGCTGAATTCAACCAATTAATTTATTTTTCAAATATGACATATTTTTATAAATAAAATAAGGAAAATTATGCAATATAATTATATAGAATTTTATCCTTGTATGTACTTTAATTTTTATAGTTCAGTAAAATATAGTAGCCATTCTAACACATTTAAGGTGATATATCATCATGATATTATTTTGCATCTCCCTAATTATTAGTAATGTTGAGCATCTTTTCATATGCTTATTGGTCATGTACATTTCTTCTGAGAAATCGCTATTCAAAGTCTTTGCCCAGTTTTTCATTGAGGTATTTATTTTCTGGCTGTTGAGTTGTTTCAGTTTCTTATACATATTGAATATTAACTCTCCATCAGATGTATAGTTTATAAATATTTTCTTCCATTCTGTAGGTAACTTTCACTGTGTTAACTGTTTTTTTTTAGCTATGCAGGAGGTTTTTTTTTTTATATAGTCCCATTTTTTAATTTTTGTTTTTATTTGTGCATTTATATCATACCCAAAATGTTATTGCACAAAATAATGTCATGAAATCTTTCCTTTGTTTTCTTCTAGTAATTTTACAGTTTTATGTTCAAGCCTTTAATGCCTTTTAGAATGGCTATTATCAAAAAGATAACAGGTATCAGGTGCTGGAAAGGAGGCAGATAAGAGAACCCTTATGCACATTAGTGGGGATGTATTTGTACAGGCAATATGGAAGACAGTGTGAGATTCCCCCAAAAGTTAACACTAGAACTATGTTATGATTTAGTAATCTTGCTGCTGGGTCTATTATACATAGGAAATCAAGTCAATACATCAAAGAAATATTTGCACTTCCATGTTCATTTTACCATTATTTGCACTAGTCAAGATATGAAATCTACCTGTGTAACAATAGATGAATAGATAAAGACAACATGGTATATGTACAAAGTGGAATTCTATTTAGCCTTAAAGAAGGGAATCCTGACTTTGTTGACAAACTAGATGAATTTGGAGGACGTTATGTTAGGTAAAATAAGCCAGGCACAGAAAGACAAATACTATGTGATCTCACTTATGTATTGACTTTCTAGAAGTCAAATTCAGAAAGCAGAGAGTAGAACTGTATTTACACATGCAGAGGAATGGGGGATTGATGAGATATTGGTCAAAGGGTAAAAACGGTCAGTTTAAAAAAAAAAATTTAAGAGATGTGCTTACATTATGGTGACTAGAGTTAACAATTACATATTGTATATGAGGAAGAAACTAAAATTGTAAGGCCTTTCAAACTGACTAGGCCCTGAGACATATATAGACATGGCTTGTGTTTACCTTGAACAATGTGAGAGAAACTTTCCCAGATCCACTGACACTGTTTAAGCCATAAATTAATTTATATGATATATTAAAATGTTATAAGCTCTAGATATTCAGGTAACTAGGTCAGAGTGTCTGGGAAACTTTTAGTTATCTAGGAAACTTAACTCATGAAGAAGAAATCTATAAACAATGGAAAATTTACATTGAAAATGGCAGCCAGGGGCCAGCAGGGGGTATAGTGGTTAAGGTCCAGGACTCCCACATGCCCTACTGTGGTTCAAGTCCTGAATCTGGTGGCATGAAACTCAGACCAAACATGTGTTTGTGCATGCCCAAAAATCCCAAGAGGAGAATGGAGGAGAAGAAATTGAGGTACGGCCATATCCGCTGGGGATGATTCCTCACTGTCTTTCTTCCTGTCTCTCTATCTCCAACAGCACATACACCCTATAGCAAAAATATCTCACACAAATAAAATGAAAAACGGAAAAAAATTATGGCACCCAATATAAGCTCTTCATTTTAACTTCTGTAACCTTCTCCTCTTCCCATCTTTCTTTCTCTATAAAATGAACCCTGAATTTTATGATTTGGGGAACACTGGCTATCGGTAGCTGAGGCTGTCATCTTCCCTGGGCAGCCATCCTCATCATCAAGGTTTGAAAAACACTTTTATTCCTTAAATTAACTTCAGGTCTGATTTCTTTTATTTTAGGTTAATATAAACTACAAAATTGCTAAGAGATTAGATTTTTAGTTTTCTCACCACACACACAATAATGCTACATGTGCAAGTGTAAATTAGCTTGCTTCATCCATTTAATGATTTATACATATACCAGGACATCGTGTTTTATACCATAAATAATAGAATGTTTGTCAAATGATAATTAAAATATATAAGTATAAACATGACTAATTAGATTATCTCATGCTTCATTTTAAAATCAAAGAATTAGGAAACAATGATGCACATTGATTTTTTTACACAATAAAATTTAGATTTTTCAGGGAGATGAGGAGAATCTTTATTGAAACACTGTTCATGTATCCGCACACATACCTGTGTGTGCACATAAAAATACTTTGATGAACTTCAATTTAATGCATATAGAAGCTCTGATGTTTACAAATGCCTGGATAAAAGAGAAAAAGCATATTTGTATCTGTGTTTCTTTAAAATATGTTTTGTGAATCTAAACAGTTTTGCAATATCTTGACATTTTTTCCCTAGATTTTGAATGCCTGGTCATATTGACATACTTTGTTGAAAATAACAGGCTTTCAAATCCTCAGACCATCTTTATGACAAGAGAGGTAAACTTTCTCCTCTCTTAAATTATTATTCACTATTATTTGATATCATTTATCTGCTCTCTTGAGTGGTCTCACAGTTCTGCCATTCTTCTATGTTCATTTTGCTTTTTACTAGGATGCAATGTTGGAGGAAAGCATCAGGTAATATTTTCCTAACTTTTCTCCATACAAAATTATATTGAAAAAAAAATCACATCTAAACAATTTTCAGAATGTATTTTAAATGATTTTGAATAATATGTTTAGAGTGAAAGAATAAAGGATTAGCAGATGGGGGCCAGATGCGTAATGATTACATCGCTGGACTCCCACATAGTTGTCCACGGTTTGAGTCCTGGATCCAGTGGCTTAAAACTCATTATGAGCGCATGTGCATGCATGCCCAAAATCCTGAAAGGAGAATGGAGGGGAAGGGATCATGGCATGGTCATCCTTCTGGGCGAATATTTCTAGATTTCTGTTTCTCTCTGTCTCTATGGTGAGTGCACGTGCCCTATAACAAAAATCTCTTTCAAAAAGAGAAAAGAATTAGCAGATGGTAAATAGCTATAAGTCATTTTTAAAATAGAGGATGTCTACTAGTTTTTAGAAAATAGTTTCTTTAGAAAAAATTTTTTTCTAAAAAAGTAAAATAGCTAGATATTAGTTTTATTTTTAATTTGTAATATTGGTTGTAGAAATTATTCTTTTTCTTTTTAATTGACATTGGGTGTGTGGGCTCACCAGAGAAAGAGAAAGAAAGAGAAAGAGAGAGAAAGCACACTTCAGGGGACATGGGCATGCCCAAATTCCTTAGTTTCTATTTTTCCATTCTGTTAGGATTTTGGAAAACAATACACATGTGCACAGTATATTTTCAAAGACTAGGATTTGAATTGTGTTCGGCCACATGGACTCTTTCTCTTTTAAACAACAGGGTATCTATTAAACTGACCAGAAACTATTCATTTTTTTTTAGGGTTTAGTCATAAGGCACACGTGCTTACTGAAGAGACACAGAGAGAGGGAAAGTGAAAATCACCCTCTCAGGTTTTATGGTCACACTGAGATCTCTTCTCTTCCATTCTCCTCTCAGGATTTTGAGCATGCACACAAATGTACCCATCGTGATTTTCAGGCCACCAGGTCTGGGACTCAAACGATGTGGTTGACCATATGGGAGTCCAGTGCCTTAACCCCCACACCACTTGCTGGCCCCAGAAACTTTCTTAATAAAGAAAATGTACTAGGATATAATAGCTGGTCCCAATAGATTTTTCACAAAAATGAAATATCTTAAAATGTTATTTTTAAGTTGATTATTATAACAACCATATCTTAATAAAATTAGTTTGTAAATTATTCTCCCTGACTCCCTAAATAATAATGTTTCTGTTTTCTTTGCAGGTCATTATAGATTTTCTAAATTTTTTTCATTAATTTTGACAAAAGTCCCAATTATCTTCTGTTCTTATAAAAATAAGTCATATCAACAGATGCTAAATTGTTGATTTATCAGGAGAGGCAGTGTTAAAGATAAACACTATCATCTGAGCTTGATAAGAATCTAAACAAGGGAATGTATGTGAGAGAGCCACACAGTTACACAAAAGTAGTAGATTAAAAAAAGCTTTAGAAACTGTATTCTATTTTTTAACAATAGGGAACATAGATTCTATTCAGGGTTGGATTAAGGGTGGGTCTAGTGCAGTTCCGCAATTGTAGGTGGGTCTCCATGGCATGCAGTTTCAGGGAAAGCAGTTCTGGTAAGCAGAGATGATTATTAGCTGATGCTGCACAGCAGCCATCTTGTGATTACCAGGAATGGTGCTGAGAAAAGAAAATCTCAAGAATAGATATTAGTTCCTATGGATTTTAATAAAGAATGATACTTATATAGTTTTATAGGGATCTAAAACTTAATTTGAGGAATCCCAATATATTTATCTATTTCACTTGGTGAGGGTGGAGGTGTCCTGGGCCAGTTTTGGCCTAATCCTATTTTAAGTAAAGAAAGGATTAAGTTTACCTCAGCTGTATTTTGAAGGGCCTTCCAAAGGTCAAGATTATTTCTGCCTAGAAAGAACTTCACCCCACCCTCTATTGTGAGGATGGAGATAAAGCATTATAATTAACAGTAGGTGATCAGAGCAAAGGGGAGCGGTCGGGGGACTTCCTGGAAAATTTTATCATATACTCAGGATGTATAAGGAGCTATGTAATTCTTTTATAGTAGTATATTGGGGAGTCAGAGGGGGATCGCTTCCCAGCAAGGCTACCACAGTTTCTGGAGCAAAATCCTAGGTCGGGGGGGGGGGGGGGGGCGCACAGTAGCGGCCTTGCCAATGTACTGAACCTATCGGAAGCGGGGGGCGGGGGGGCTCAGACAGATCCTGGGACCCAGCCAGGTCAGACTCCTCCATTTGTCCACCACCATAACAGTACTACAGATTATCTTATATCCTGATTGCCTCATTGCTCTTATTTACCATGTAGATATTGAATATTGATTCACAGATCTTTGCTCTTTGTGATGGCAATGCAGAAAAAGGACCAGCTTTATAATTATTGATACTATTATTTTTTGACATATATATCAAGCTATTCTCCCAGTTTATGTAATCCAATTTTATTTTATTTTATAAATTTTAATACTTTTTTAGAAAGATACTTATTGATTTCTTCTGGGGGGAGAAAGGACAAGTTGAGAAGGGCCTGAGCATGTATATATGAACCCAGCAAGTTCAAGGAGACACTTTAGGACTCGAAGCTGAGACAATCCCTTGTGGACCCAGCACTGCCAAGCATTGTACTCCCTACTGCACTGCTGTGGCTGTCCCATCCTTTATAACTTTTAAACAAACAAACAAAAATATCTCTTCTTGTCAGGTCATTTTCTCTACTTTCTCAATCAATTAAATTATTTTATTTTATCTTTTGAGAGGTTTTTGCTATAGGGTGCATGTGCTTTCCAGAAAGACAGAGGGAGACATAAAGACAGAAAACGAGAAATCACCCCCCAGGGGGGATGGCCATACTGCAATCCCTTCTTCTTCATTCTCCTCTTGGAATCTTGGGCATGCATGCACACACGTCTGGCATGAGTTTAAACCACTGGGTCCAGGGCGCGAACTGTGGTAGACTACATGGGAGTCCAGCGACATAGCCATTATGCTAACTGCTGGTCCCAAAGTCAACTTAATTCTTTGTGTTGCCTTGATTGGTCATACTGTCAACCCTTCCTTTTTGGACATTCCCTGTTCTTTTTGTACATTTTACCTAGCCAGCCTCCCAGGTAGTGAGAAAACTATATCATAAATAATATTTCACCTTTTAATGAGTTTTATATATTAATTCCTAACCCCAGATCTCCAAAATCAAATGAACAAATATACTATTTTACATTTTAACATTTTCCTTTCCTTCTGAAAGTTTTACCATGCATCGTTATCATTAACCATTTTTTTTTTTTTTTTTGGAGAGGTTTTTGCTATAGGGTGCGCGCGCTCACCAGACAGACAGAGAGAGACATAGAGACAGAAAGTGAGAAATCACCCCCGGGGGGGGATGGTCACGCCGCAATCCCTTCTCCTCCATTCTCCTCCTGGGATCTTGGGCACGCACGCACACACGCCCGGCGTGAGTTTTTTAAGCCACTGGGTCCGGGATGCGAACCACGGTCGACTACGTGGGAGTCCAGCAACATAGCCATTACGCTAACTGCTGGTTCCCTCGTTAACCATTTTTAATATTTTTAATTAATTTTTAATTCCTTCCTTCCTTCTTTCCTTCCTTTCTTTATTTCTTTTTATTTATTTCAATTTGACCAGAGAGAGACAGAACTAGAGAGAGAGGGAAAGTGAGAAAGCAAGCCACGAGGTCCATTATATATGACCTTGATTGATGTATTATATAGTTATGCCATGGTATAGATTTTATCTTTTGATCCTACTACCTTCCTTCCACCACATCAGTGAGTTTTAGCTCATAAAACTTATCTATATTTTGTTTTTGTGTGCATGTGTGTATCTGTCTGTGTTCCCGGAACAAATCAAAGGGAAAATTTTTTAATTCTGAAATAAACATATGACCTATTTTTGTCTAAAGAAAGACTGAGTTTGTTCATGATATACTTATTTATCTATTTTTTCAACCAAGATTTTTCCCAAATTTTATCTTGAAATTTATACTAAAATCTCGTGGCATGTCCCATATTTGTCATTTAATGACAGAGGAACTTTGTGAAAACTAGATAAAAATAATAAAACCTTTGTTTAAAGAAGATATTGTCTATAAATTTGTAGCTTTGGTGTTAAAGCTCATATGGTACTTGAAATGAGCTTTGAAGAAAAATATTATCTGAGTTATTTTTACCACAGGGCATATGCAATCACTGGAGAGATGGAGAGACAGGGAGAGGGAAAGTAAGAAATCATCCTCCGAGGGGATGGCCATGCTACAATCACTTCTCCATTCTCCTCTCAGGATTTTGGGCACACAGGTACAGATGCCTGGCCTGAGTTTCAAGCCACTGGGTCCAAGACTCAAGCTGCCATTGGTCACTTGGGAGTCCAGCACCTTAACCACTACACCATCTGCTGGCCCCCATATGTAGTTTGTTTATGCATTTTCCATGAACTTTTTGAAGACATCGCTCATATTTTAGAAAGTTTTTTTTTTTTTTATCATGTTTAGTGAGAGAGTGGAAATATTTTTTTTTTAAAAAATTAGATGTTCACATGCATTGCAATCTTATGAAGTCTACATGTGGAATTTTTGAAAGTTTGCTACAAAAAGAAAAATAAGTAAAATTGATTTCTAGATGATTATTCACTTAAATCCAAATATGACGACAATTAAAAATAATTTCATGAATTATTTTGAGGCTGATTCAGAACAATATTGTGTAATAGCCAGAAGGCACACACAGTCCTCAGACAGAAAGAGAGACAGAGAAGAGGAGTGGAAGAAAGTACCCTACTTGAGGTGTGGGCTGGCAGTCCTTTCTCTGCCATTTGTCCAACCTGTCTGGTTTTTGCACATGCATACACACATGCCCAGCTTGTTTTTCAAGCCATTGGGGCTGGGAATTGAACCACAGTTGCTAATATGAGATCTGGCTCCTTTATCTACTAGACTACAGGGCCAGGTCTAGAATTATTATTTTTGTTTTAATGAGGTTTTTGCTAGTAGGGCACATGCACTTAACAGAGACAGAGAGAGACAGTGAGAGGGAAATCGAGAAATTCCCTCCAATCCCCCTCACACACACACACCCACAAAGGTGGGATGGCCACAGTGCAATTCCTTCTCCATTCTCCTCCTGGGATTCTGGGCATGCATGCATATATGCCCGGGATGATTCTCATGCTGCCAGATCCAGGACTTGAACCATGGTCAACCACATAGGAATTCAGTACCTTAAACACCATGCCGTCTGCTGGCCCCCAAGACTAATTTTTAAGTAAGTTATTGGATCCAAATATCCTCTTAAAAAATGATTAAGGGAGATCAGCAGATGGTATAATGGTCATGTCACTGGATTCCCACATAGTTGACTGGTTTGAGTCCTGGATCCAGTGGCTTCAAAATCATGCCAGGTGCATGTGCATCCATGTCCAAGATCCCAAGAGGAGAATGGAAGAGAAGTGATTATGGTATGGCCATCAACTCTGGGGAGTGACTTCTCAGTTTCTGTGTCTCTGTTCTCCAGTGAGGGCACATGCCCTATACCAAAAATCTCTTTAAAAAAAATGCTAGCAGGTGACATGTTGGTTAAAGCACTGGACTCCCACATGACCACCCATGGTTTAAGTCCTGGACCCAGTGGAGTGAAAATCATCAAAGTTAGGGCACTCCCCCTAACTTTGATATCAAGACTTGAGATGCCTTCCAAAAGCTGCTGCTGGTCCAGACTGAAAGCCTCCTCACATCTGACATGGCATGAGATATTGGGCTTCTTCTTTGAGACCTTGTAGTGACCTCCATCCCCACAGGTGTCAATGAAATACACTCCAGTCATGCTTGTCATCTGATTCCCAAGGAACCTGGACAGAGCCTTGTCCTTGTCATGCTGGCTTGCCAGTCCCACGTCTAGCCCCTGATGAATAAGTCCCCTTCACATTTCAGAAACTGGATCAGTTTCTAAGTCATAGTGTTGCTGTGGGCATTCATGCTGTAACCACCCAGGGTGTCTCCTGATTCTGGCCCAGCCTGTGCCAGGTATGTCTCAGCTAGTCATACCATCCACAAGGGCCTCAAAAGTAGTGGCAGGAGTTGCCACCATGGTTCTATCAGCTGAGTCTGGAGGTCTGCGATCCTGGGACCAACTTCTGGTGAGGCTGTAATATCGTGGTGGGAAAGATCTTAAGCAGAGTAGCTATCCTTAAATTTCTTCTAGTTTTGATCTGTGTCCATATGTCTGTCTCTGTCTGTCTGTCTCTCTAATGCTAATTTAAACAAACAAAAAAGTCTACCTCAGGCCAGCAGGTGATGTAGTGGCTCAGGCACTGGACTCCCACATGGTCAACCATGGTTCAATTCCTGGGCCTGGTGGCTTGAAACACATCAGACATGTGCATATGTGCATGCCCAAAATACTCAGAAGAGAAGGGATTGCAGGATGGCCATCCCCCCCGGAGGGGTGATTTCTTCTTTTCTGTCTCTGTCTGTCTGATGAGTACACACACCCTATAGGAAAAATCTCACTCTTTGAAAAAAAAAAAAAAAAAAAAAAAAAAAAAAGACCTCAAAAAAAAAAAAAAAAAAGGACCTCAAACAAACGAATCATTGAGTAGAGCAACAACAACTGTTTTGTATTTTACTTTGTTATTGCTCCAACTCAAGGTGTAAATTCTTTGATACAGTATTTTTGAAGCAAAAATATTATTATTTAGCTTGAGAATCTGATTAAATGTTTTTCCTGGTATATTAAAAATCATTGGTAAGGAAACTAAAGGTTTAGCGTAGTAAGGTAGGTAGTAGAAATGTGCTTAAATCTTGATGAACAACTGTCTGAGGTTCGAAACTGAAATGTAATATCTCAATTTATGGGAACTAAGTTCATCTATGATTTAAAAATATAAAATTATATTTATTAGGAAAATTAAACATAAAGACAGGAGTAGTTAACTTGGTCAGAGCATGTAAATAGTTCTGCTTTCGGGAAGATAATATAAGATATCCAGGCTCACCAACTTTCAAAATATTAATTGCTCATAAATGTTCATGAATTTATGTGTCACATTAATGGACTTGTTTGAACATGCACAAATTATTCATTATTCAACTGCCAGTAATTATGCTGCAGATTTTTCATTCTATACTTCAGCACATTATGTAAACTAACCAATTTAGGGCCTTGTCATTGATTCAGAATTCAGCATTTAAATATCAGGAAAGTAGTTACTATAATAATTGCAATTCACCATTTCTTTATTTTCAAAGACAAGAAGAATGCAAGATATACTAGGTGATTTGTATGTAATCAGTGATAAATATGAATACATTTAATCTTTACCTGTGACTATAAAAATTGCTTAAAATTTCTATTGTTTTCTCTCCAGTAGTATTTACATGGTTGTTATGAGTGTCTGGAGGACATATTTTGAGAAAAAAAATATGTTAATTTAAATATATAAGGAAAAATAATCCAGAGATCTACTAAGATATCTGTTACTATTGGGTCATTGGAAATGTCATTATATTTTTGCATAGAAAAACATAGAAAAGTATGTCATGATGTTTCCAACAATCCAATATGTATTTTGCTTGTGTATATACCAAAACTTATTTCAAGATTAGCCTTTTATTTAAAAGATATCAAAGGCATCAATAAATGTTTAAATACAAGTTGGAGCCTTGGAAGAATTAAAATATATGTATTAACATTTATGCTTGCTTTTAGGTTTCAGTCACATGTACTAGTTGATATAAACTAAATTAATGAGAATGGTGAACCCTATATATGGCATTATGTTTTTAAGTATACTGTTCACAATGTATAAATTAACTCAAAGGATTTTGGTGGGGAGGGTAGTGTTGCTTTATATACATTTTCCAAAAAACAGTCTTAGGAAACCTGAATTCGAAGTGGTGTAGCAATCACAGAACTGAAGGGAAAACAAACAAACAAACAAAACAACAATATGATGACCTCTATTCAGAATAACCCTGCTGAACAGAATAGTCTAATTCTGTAGCATTAAATTATCCCCAAAACAGAAATATTTCTAAGACATCCTCCTTAATTAAGTTATAATGTTGGGTTATAGAACTCAATGACCATACTGTTGCCCCGGCAATACTATAGAGAGATTCATTCCGATGGAGAGGGATGGGGGCTCCTGGGTAACTGCCCAATCTAAGCTATTGGCTAACACCCAGCACCAGCTTAACAGCCACATAAGTGACCCATCTTCGCGGTAGCTATTCCAGCCCCACTTGAGGTCTCTCAACCTCCACAGCCAATGCTTAATGAGAGACAATACATCCTGCGGGCCTTGCCCAAATTGAAGAGTTGTATAAAGCCAATGACTGATGTTGTTGTAAAAATGTAGAATTATCCATCGAAAATGATCAGAACACTTTTATCCTCTTTGTAATCTACTGTGACTATTAGACTGTGGTGATACATTGGTCACCAGAGATTCATACAATGCAGAGCCAGTATATATTAATTCCAGTAAAGGATAAGATTACATTTTCTCCAGGGTTTTCACATGGTAAATAGTTGTAAGTACTTTGGAGGGAGGCTTGGGAAAGAGGCCGAGTGTATTCTAGTGGCACTTCTAGATGAGAGACTAATTGAGGGACTTTATGAATTGCAAAAGGCTTGCAATGGAGTAGAATAATAAGCCATAAATCCCTTCTATCTCAATTCTCACTGAATATCTGCTTATCAGCTCTAGACTATATCTGTGGACACATTGAGAGATTTCTTTCTTTCTTTTTTTTTTTTTTTTTTGGAGAGATTTTTGCTATAGGGCACGTCTGCTCGCCAGAAATACAGAGAGAGACAGAGAGACAGAAAGCAAGAAATCACCCCCCAAGGGGGGCTGGCGATGCCTCAATCCCTTCTCCTCCATTCTTCTCTCGGGATCTTGGGCATGCATGCACACGTGTCAGGCGTGAATTTAAGCCACTGGATCCAGGACTCAAACCATGGTCAACTACATGGGAGTCCAGCAACATAGCCATTGCTCCAACTGCTGGTCCTGAGAGATTTTTTAATAGATTGTAGAACTATCAAAATACTCTATAAACTTCCCTTTCCCTGGTTTGTTGTGTTGAATTCACATCATATTTGAGAGTTCTGCACGACCTGCAACCTCTGTTATACTGGAATCCTATTAATCACACTGAGGCAAGAGAACCAGTGTCCTCATCCACATCCCCTGCCGTAACCGCCTGCCCACAGATGGCAGCCAGCACAGAGATTTCCAAGATACTCAACAACACATCTCTTAATGCCCTGATGACGGGGACTTCTGTCCAGCTGTATCATTCAGAGTTATAGTTAAGGGATGGCTGAAAAGATCGAATCTTGTGCTTGCCCATCTCCCTAAATCCATGCATTCTTCCCTTTACAATATTTCAAGAAAGTCCTGACATTTCAATTTTATAGATGGTCCTGAAGACAAGCTTTAACGGCTAACTGGCAGAAGATTCATAACACTCCAAAGTACTCAATCAAATACACAAATATCAATCCAGAGATCTACTAAGATACCTGTTACTATTGGGCAAATAAGTCTTACTTTGCATTGTATTTGTACATGTGCCAAATAATCTTAATAAAATACATTTGCTATCTGGAGATTTCCCTAGGTCAAGAGTTCAGGCATGATTTAATAGTGTCCTCTAATTCTTGGGTTCTTACAGGATATAAGTAGATCTAGCTCCCAGGTTTAGAGGCAGGGCACTGTTCCCTGCCATGTGGCTCTCTCCTCCCCTTCCATGGTGAGTTCATAATAGGGCAGGTTGCTTCCTTAAGGCCAGCAAGGACAATTTCTTGTTCTCCAGTATGCTAACATGGAGCTTCTTATAACACTACCTAATCAAGAAAGTGACTTCCTGTCAGGGCACAACCACCACAAACATTCAAAGGAGAGGGCTTTATAAGAGCATGACCCTTTGGGAATCAGTTGGTGGTGTGTATACCATAATATTTACTTAAAAGCTTAAAAGCTTTAAAAGCACTTAAAAGCTCTCTCCTTGTGGTTGGCAGGTGGGATGGTGATTGAGTCTCTGGACTTTCACATGGCTGACCGCAGTTCGAGTCTCAGACCTGGCAGCTTGCCTTTTCACTTTCCCTCTTTCTCTCCATTTCTCTCTGGTCAAATTAAAATAACAATAAATAAAATAAATAATTCTTTTATAAAAGCTTTATTCTTGGGACCAGTAGATAGTATAATGGCTACATCGCTGGACTCCCATGTAGTCGACTGCAGTTTGAGCCCTGGATCCGGGGGCTTAAATACTCACTGGGCACGTGTGCATGCATGCCCAAGATCCCAAGAGGAGAGTGGAGGAGAAGGGACTGCAACAACATGGCCATCCCCCCTGGGGGGTGATTTCTCGCTTTCTCTCTGTCTTTCTGGCGAGTGCACACACCCTATAGCAAAAAAAATGCCCCCCCAAATAAGTTTTCTTCTTTACTAGAGTATAAGCCACACATAAAAATAAATTAATTTATTGAATAAATAGATTAACTCAGCATAATCCTACTGGTCTTACACTTTGCATTATATGTTTATTATATGTAAAATAATTATATATATACATATATATGTATACATATATATACACACACACATATAATGCATGTTTTGGTATATCTACATTTGAACATTAAAAACTGTAATGTGTGAACATTTTAGGAAAATCAAAATGTCTAATATTATGGGAGGATAAGCTTGTGGAGTTTTACTTTTTTCTTATTTTTTTTATCACATATATTTCTAATATATAAAATATAAGAACAAAAATGAAAGTCTGATTAGATCAGCAGTTACTGATTTCTGTCAAATTTTCTCCCGTATGCACTCCGACAGTATTTTTCTCTCCGGTCCCTGACATACACTTTATTTCAATCCTAAAGCATCACACATTTTAGCAGGAGTTTAAAATAGTGATCTCCCAGCTAGGATGCAGGCGGTGATGGATGCAAGCTGGATCCCTGGAGACCTTGTTAAAGAAAATCACTCATATGCTCAGTGAACATTTGAACAAATGGACCTGCTGTTCTACCTAATGCTAGTGTAATTCCTTGATATATGGTCACTGTATGTGACAGCTGATACTGTCACTTAGTTTATAAGCATAACATTTCTAAGCTCAAGTCATAAAAGCTGCATATTAATACTTCACAAAGTGGTTATCATAATCAAGACAAATAAATACAATCCTTCCCCGTTGGTTTACTGTGGTAGCGAATCCACATTATCTCTGAGAGTTAAGCTTAATGCATGTCCCTCGTTGACAAAATTAAGACAATATGCTATATCTCCTGGTATATTTCTTTTCGTTATGGCATTGTGGAAAACCATAGTTGAGTATGCTTTTATGATCTATTTTTTTGGTCCACAGGTGTTTTATTAGAGATCTTTGCTCCTAGAGGTAAGTCTGTCTAGTCATAGGAGAGAATGGGTCTATTTACAGCTTGGGTAAAGTTGCCAAAGATAAGTTTAACCTGACTTTTATGACATAAAAATAAAACATTAGGTTGATTTCCATAAACAAAATAATATTAAATATTCTAAGAGGTATCTTTCTGGCTTAAACCTAAAAGTCACTTAGGTGTTTAATACAAAACTGAAAATAAATATCAACATAAATATGTAATAATAGATGATTTAGATAAATGGACTCTAAGTTAGTTCATTCGGAAATTAGATTATTTTCTAAAATGTACTTCAAAGATCTGATCTAGCTATTTAATACTACATTTAATATTCAAATAAGGAAGTTTCAGACTGGAGCATAGCAATAAAACATGAGACTCTGCAAGGCAATCCCAAATGGAAGGTCCCAGGTTTGAATCCAGAGACTTCTGTGAGTGTGTTAGGTACCCATATACACGTGATCTGGGGCTGGCTGAGGGCTGTAGATGGATCATAGTATCAAAATACAGGTAGGGATGACCTTTCTCTCTCTCACACTCATGGAAGAAGAAAATGAATTACTTAAAAAAATTTAAATAAGGGATCAAAATAATCTAATTTTGTCACATGCTGTAAGTGGGAATAGCAACTAAATAAACGGAAATTTAAATAATCCCAAAGCAATTGCAATTGGTATCAAAACTTGATTTACTCAATCTACATAATCATTTCTCCAATTCTAGGATAAGTCGATACCATAGATTGAAGTCAAGTTAATGAAAAACTTACCCCTATAACTACTGATCAACGTTTTTTGTCACAGATATAGAGACTCTAGTGGGTTCACCCTTCCTCACTTTTAAAATCTTCTCTTCTAAATTTTGGGGAATTAAATGCAGTCACCCAATAGATTTTGGTAACCTGTAATTTTTTGTTTTAGAGAGATTTTGCTATAGGGCAGATGGGCTAACCAGAGAGACAGAGACAGAGAGGTTGAAAGTGAAAAATCACCCCCGTGGGTAAATGGCTATGCCACAATCCCTTCTCCTCCACTTTCCTCTCAGGGTTTTGGGAATGCACACACATGTACCCAGTGTGAGTTTCAAGTCAGCAGATCTGAGACTTAAACTACATTCGGCCATGCGGGAGTCCAGTGATGTAACCATTACACCATCTGCTGGTCCCACCTATAATATTTTAAAAATAAATGTTTATAAAATAAAATGTATATAGAACATAATTTAAATTATTTTAAAAAATTAAAAATTCGGGGCAAGCAGGTGGCGTGGTGGTTAAGGTGCTGGAATTTCCGCATGGCCGACCAGGGTTCAAGTCCTGAACCTGACAGCTTGCTCTCTCTCTCTCTCTCTCTCTGTTTTTCTCTTGAAAAACTCATGTGAAAAAAATAATAATAAATAAATAAATGAATAAAATAATTAAAAAATTAAAATTATATAATACTAAAATCTGAATTTTCTAGACTTATCCTCTCAATTTTATAAAATAAGCAAGCACAATTAGTGAATAATGAAAAACAATAAAAAGTATTTAAATACTTCAGATAAATATATACTTGTGAGATTTATATATTCAAATGATGTGTTTGAATATATGAGCTTGTAAATATATAAACAAATAATGTTTGAAACATACTAAAATGTTATGAGTAGTTTTCTATGAACTACAACTGCATTTTGTTTGTGTAATTGTCTCTACTAAGTTTATTCTAATACTAACATTCATTACAATTTTTGCATGATGCAATGAGGATAGTTATATGCGTCCATGATTTATTATATTACCTCTTTTTATCTTTAGATATCTTTTAATTTGCCAGAGGGTGTATGAGCTCGCTAGAAAGAAACAGAGAGAAAGAAAAGAGAAAAAGTGTACCTCAGTGAGGTGGGGTCATGCCACAATCCATTCTCTTCCATTTCTCTATCTGTCAGGATTTTTAACATGAATGGACATGTATCCAAGTGTGTTTTTATTTCTTTTTTTAAAAGAATTATTTATCTTATTTATTTTACTTTTTACCAGAGAGCAACAGAGTGGGGGGGGGAGTGAGAGAGCAAGCTGCCAGGTCCAGGACTTGAACCACACTTGGCCATGTGGGATCCCAACACCCGTAACCACAACACCACCTGTGTGTTCCCCCAAGTGCGTTTTTCAAGCTGCTGGGGTTGATATTCAAACATGAGGTTAGCTATATGATATCTAGATCCCTTAATCAGCTAGACTCCAGAGCCAGTCCTCTTCTTTTGTATTAAATACATATTTGTGAATTAAGGAATTTTTTCTTCTTGATAGCTTGATGAAGTTATAGAAGTAAACAGGAGAAGTAGACCTAGTAGAGTGGGTTTATAATTCATTTTATTTATAAAATTTATGGTATTGAGGTATAATATGTATTATGGGACAGCATAAGACTTAGCAGAGCTTTTTTATGGTTCATGGAAACAAAGATTTTGTTCACCTTAATCACATACATGTCAAGAAAACTGTTACCTTTAAATTATTATTAAAAACATTGAATTTTCAGAATTTATACAAGTCAACTAATGAGGTAATGCAAGATGTATAAATTAGAATGTAAAGTCTAAGTTCGCCCATCTTCTACCCACCCCTCTTGGAGTAAATAAAGTTAATAGAAAGGTCTATATGTGGATCAGCAGGTGGCATGGCAATTAAAGCACAGAATCCCACATAACTGATTGAAGGGTTCAAATCCCAGAGAAAGTGGCATGAAAGTCACTCTAGGCATTTGTGCATGTGTGCTCAAAATCCTGATAAGAGAATGGAGAAGAGATTGTGGCATAGCCATTGCCTCCAGACAGTGATTTCTCTTTCCCTCTCTCTCTCTGTCTCTGCACATACATCTTACAGCAAAACAAAGGTTGTATCTATTTATGTAATTATCTGTTTTCATACTTATCTGTACAAACGTTCGAAAAATGTATACTGTTTTGAACTGTTCATTGTTTTCATCTCATAAAATGGGATCATGTCTCTTGGCCACAATCATTTCAAAAATCCTGGGACTGGATGTGTTTTAGGATTATGAATTTTATTTAGACGTGAGAAGGGTGATGGAATGCTAGTGACTCAGCAGAATTTGTGTAATGTACCTTAACCAAACACATCAATATGTCTGCAGTAAAGCCTGCGAAAATGCACACCAAGTAAAATAAACAAATACGTGATGAACTTGAACATCACTTCAGAACAGGTTTACCAAATGAATTTTTGACAAATTGCATTATTTGGAAAAAATTCAATATCTGAATATAACTTTTCAATGAAGAAGTTGCTCATTGTAGTAAGGTGATAGGAGCCTGCTGAAACGTTACTTTGCAACTTGCTCCTGTCATGTAATACCGCAATTTTGAAAGTCCTTCAAGCTATCATATGTAGTAGATACAACTTGTCTTAGGGATTATTTGTGTTGTATATAAACTTTAATTAGAGCATATTTTGTTTGACACTTCTCTGTTGATGAGTATTTAAGGCATTTATTGTTCTTTAGCTAGTTTAACAAGGATGGAATATTAATTTAATTTAAAGTTAGTGTTTTGAATATGTTAGTTAGGGTTTACAGAACTGGACAAACAATCACAAGAATTCTGTGTGTTAGCACCTAAACCTGACTCAAGAAAAACTAGGTATACACCTTTATATCAACTCAGGAGTTGGAGTAATTTGAAAATAGCCTTAAGGTTTTGTGAGATCAGGTCATTTTCTAGGCCATCCTGTAATCCTATGCTGAGAACTTTTGCTCCTTCAACCTGCATTATACAAAATTTTCAGAAATGTATTTATTGAAAGGTCAGGATATTAACTTTGTTGACCATCTGAACCAAATTAGGTTGACATAAAAGAAACCGAGGCTCTTACCAGGGGTTTTTATCCTAGCCGGGAAGGACTTGTTCACATATTGTCCCCTTGGAGGTCCCATGCTACATATGTCATGCTTTACATTTAGGGAGCCTTGCATTCTGGAAAATGATTGTTCAGTCTTTGTCTGACAGCTTCTATCCAGAGACCATTACCTAGCAATCTATGTTTGTTTGAGAGCTTTGGGCCCTAAAAACCAGTATGTAGGTTCTGGAATATAGTGGGACCTGTGAAAAGTCAAAATTACTGTGATTCCTTTAGATCATACCACCTAGGTTAATCATAGAATCACTGCTGTAAGTCATTTCTTGTGAGCAAGCAGGTTAGTGAGAGCTGAGCTGCTGCTGAGCTATTGTATCTCCATCTTAAAACTTAGACATTTGGAGAGCCAGCAAGTGGTGTGGTGGTCAAGGTGCTGAACTCTAATGTAGTCAACCATGGTTTGAGTCCTGGACCTGGCAACTTGAAACTCAGACTGGGCACGTGTGCATATGTGACCAAAGTCCCTAGAGGAGAATGGGGGAGAAGGGATTGCAATGTGACCATCCTCTGTGGGAGGTGGTGGGGGGGTTGTTTTCTCACTTTATGTCTCTCTCTGTCTCTCTGGCAAGTGCATGAGACCTAATAGCAAAAATCTCTCTCAAAAAGAAAAAGTCTTAGTCATTTTGTAATTCTGTTTTGGGCCTATACTCTAACTATTGGGTTATTGGGAAAGTCATGACTCATTTTTTGCACAGAGAAACAAAGAAAAATATGTCATGACTTTCCCAATGACCTAATATATTTTAGTGTCCCTGTCTCTTACCTCAGTGTGAAAGACAATTATGTTGGATGCTTTAAAAGTTGGAATAAACAATATAGATGTACATTGAAAAACAAATAGAATTTCTTAAAAACATTTTTTTTTCCTAAGTGAAGCACAGGTAGCAAGTCATTTTAGTTTATGACCAAATGAGTTTTTAAACTATCATTATTGAGATAAACTCAACTTGCTAAACTTTAGCAAATTTAGTAATGATTATATATGAGTTTTCCTTTTTTAAAGTTTCTTTGGCCCTAATCTCAGCAAAGGTAAATATGTATATAGGTGGTTTTCAGTTAATTTTCTAGTTCCATTATACAATGATACTCTAGTAATTTCATTTAAAAAAAATGTTGTTTATTTAATTAGATTATTATTTTTTTAAATTTGCCATAGGGTATGCATACTCATGAGAGAGTGAGAGAGAGAGAGAGAAGAGGGAGGGAGGGAGAGGGAAAGTAAGAAAGCAAGCCACCAGTTCCAGGATTTGAACCACAGTTGGCTAATGTGGGAGTCCAGCCCCTTAACTACCTCAACGCCTGCTGGCCCCAATCCTCTAGTAATTTCAATGGAATATTAACTGAAAGAAATCCTGTTAATTATGATAAGTAAAATTATTTGACTTTTGTGATAAAATTTTAATCTTTTTTAATGATAAAATTATGCTTTCAGTGTTGATCATTTCGAATGAATCACTTGATAAAGTACATTGAGATTTTAGAAGCAAATATTAAGGGACATTGTACTAATTGAACATCTCTGCCTTCATAAAGAGGTGAGGGGAAACTCTAATATCAAGATTTTTTGAGGAAATGTATATTATTTTATAATTTGTAATAGTAATTAGTAATTTTATAATAAAACTATTTCATGGAATTTTAATGACTTTCTATTATGCTCAAATATTTGTTCTTAAGTGAGTGAATAATAATTTTTAGAAGGTTTAACTCTAAAAGTTGGTAGGCTAAGTCAAATCTCGTCCTTGTTTGTCTCTGTTATTTTCATAATGTAAATATTGCTGAAATGCAAATACATGGCTTGTAAATCACCATTACTAATTCTTAAATAATATGTTGAGTTAAGATAAAATCTAAATATTCCATTAATATAACTGAAATGATTTTTTGGGGGGAGAGATTTTCGCTATAGGGCACGTGCGCTTGCCAGACAGACAGAGAGAGACATAGAGACAGAAAGCGAGAAATCACCCCCCAGGGGGGATGTTCACGCCACAATCCCTTCTCCTCCATTCGCCTCTGGGGATCTTGAGCATGCACACACATGCGCCCGGCGTCCCGGTCCGGGATGCGAACCGCGGTCGACTACGTGGGAGTCCAGCGACATAGCCATTACGCTAACTGCTGGTTCCCATCTGAAATGATTTTTAAATGATCTTGAATTATTTGGAAACCTGTTGTTTAGCATTGTTGAATCAGTGACATTAATTCTTCAAGCAGAGAGAAACTACTTCTTACAGTCACATGTCTAGACACATTTGAGTTTCAAAGTGTACTTTTCTGAGTTCTTGAAGAGTACAAGTTCTCAAAATTTGGCTTAGTGACTTAACACAGTCTAAAGTCCTGAACATAGCATAATATAACATGCACAGTGGTGTAGAAAAGAGGGAAGGATAAAGAAAAAAATAAATGATCAAAAAAGTGTAGCACTTTTCTTCTAGAGGATTGAGAATTAACTAGACAAAGGACAGTCATCAATATTCCCATATTCATTTTTTTCTTTAGTTTTGCCGTTAGGACACGTGCTCACCAGACACAGAAAAATAGAAAGAGAGAGAAATCACCCCTCAAGGGGAATGGCCATGGCACAATCCCTTCTCTTCCATTCTCTTGTCAGGATCTTGGGCATGCACATACATGTGCCCAGGATTATTTTCAAACTGCCAGGTCCATAGTCAGATGTGTGGGATCCAGCACCTTAACCTCCATGCCACCTGCTGGCCCCTCACGTTATCTTTTGTTCAGTGAATTGAAATGGGGTAAATGGAGAAGGGAAAAATCCCAGATGATATGGAATGAAAGGAAAAGGAAGTAAAAAAGTATGGCCTGTCTTTCATTTTAAAACTCTGGGACCTCAGATTACAGTGTGTGATAAAACCAATTCTTTGGAGAAGCAAAAGAGTGAAATTGAGACTTTGTCAGTTAAAGGACTAGAAAAAGCTCCTCATGATTCTGATAGCTCCATTCCAATAAAAAGTGAGAAGGCCTAGATTTTCCCAGTAGTTCCCAGTCACAGATACAGAATATAACTGAAATTTAAGAATAAATAGGCCTCTTCACGTTTTTTCTGATAGAATTACACTGCACAGATAATGAGATAGTCTACATTTGAGATCAAGTGGAAGACATGACTGAAATTGAGGGAGTTGTAGGTGAGGATATTCATTTCAGCTAAGTACTCCTTGGGTCATATCAATGTTAGGGACCAACAGGCTTGATAATACTGTAAGAACTGGATATGAATTACAGTAGCATCAGACCTTCCATTACAGATTCAATGAGGAAAGAAATTGCTGCCAGGAATCAAGTGAAATGAGTTAGACACAATGGAAAGATCTTATGCAATGCATGCATTCCTACATACATATGAACACTCACTCACATGAGCACAGATCTCCAAAGGTGCTTATAAAATTTTATCAAAATTTTCATTCTTTTTCATTTTACCATTCTTTTTACCATTCATCTTTTACCATTATTTTTACCATAGATAGATAGATAGATAGATAGATAGATATAGATATAGATTTCTTTTGCATGTCACCATTTATAGTTTATTTCTGTATGTTCAAGAAATATGATTACTTGTTTATTGAAAATATACTCTACATCCAGCCATTGTCACATACACCATAGTATGCAGCCATGTGGTAATGGTGCCACAATGAAGGCTTGGTTTTAAATTTCAGGTTGATCTGAACTTGCCAGGTGTGCCTGTGCATGTCCATGATCCTGGCTGGTTATGAGGCTGAGGGAAGGAATGCAACATGGTAAACCCTATCAGGTTACCTTTCCTCTATCTTCTTTCTCTCCCACATATCAAATAAATAAATTACAAAAAAAGAAAGAAAACATGGAATCCAGAAATGATGGTGCAGCAGTACTGCCATGCTCTGTGATGCTGACCATATGAGAGGATCCTGGGTTGCGTCCCCAAATCCCCCTGTGCATGAGGCACGTATGTGTCCATGAACATGGTTGGCTAAGGCTGGAAGTAGAATCATAGCATGAAGACCCTTTGAGAATGCCTATTTCTCTCTTTTCTTCTCTTCTCTTCTCTCTCTCTCTCTCTCTCTCTCTCTCTCTCTCTCTCTCTCTCTCTCTCTCTATTCTATGGAAGAAATAAATAAATAAACTCAAAATAAGGAAAGAAAAATACACCATAAGCATTTTCAACATATAGATGTACAATTGTTTTCACCACGTGTGAAAAAAGAATTATGTGGAAGATTTATAACATAAATAGAGATAAAATAGTTTTAAACAGCTTTACTCTAAAAAAATTCTTGTAACATGTCCAAAGAAATATTGCAAATATGCTAATCATTCAGAGATACAAATTGCAACTTCTTCTTTACTTTTAAATAACATATATTTATAGGAAATTGCCAAATAAGCTAAACTGTATATAGTTATTTAAATCAACTTTTATAAATGTCATTGAATATTACCAATGATTTAATTCTTTATTCCTAAATTTATATAAACCTTGAAGATATCATTTGCAGCGATGGAAGGCAATTTTCTCTGGGTTGCTCTCATTTCTGAACATCTTGCAATCAGACGCACTGACAACTTTTGTTCTGGACTGTCATTTCAAGGTTGTTTGTATAGCAAAAATCCTTGGAAGACAGAAATAGTGTCTCCCTACAGAACTGAGAACAGGTTTGTTTATGTCCTGCATAAAGAGATGGCATCTTGCTTTGAGGCAAAAAAAAAAAAAAAAAAAAAAAATTGGAATGTGAGGTTGTGATTCATTATGAAAATTTGTTATTTCCAAAGCCTGAAGTTCTTTAGCTGGAACATAAAAATGTATGTGAATAACATGTTTCTGGGTTCACCTGTATTATTCCCATGGGAATCCTATGGAAAATCAAGGCAAATAAGTACCTCCTACAGCATGTAGTAAGTAATAAAGTTCTTGGGCCAACTCTTGACTCCATGTATTAAACATGGCTGGCAGACTTGTTGACAGGGAAGTAAGGCATCCAGGTAAAGTGTAAACTCAGACCCTTCACAATTGATGACCGGACACTGTTTGGGCATTAGGAAGAAATCATTTGAACCTTTTAGGTAGCTCTGGTATTGCACTGGGGCACCCTATCACCTATGCCACAGTGGCTAGATGTAGACTAACTTCTTCAAGAATCATTTGAGCAATGTATTATTTAATATCAAAAAGACAACTGCATATAGGAGCAACAGATGATATAATGCTTATGTCACTGGACTCCCACATAATTGACCGTGGTTTGAGTCCCGGACCTGGTGGCTTAAAACTCACGCTGGGTGCATGTGTGTGCATGCCCGAAATCCTGAGAGGAGAATGGAGGAGAAAAGATTGAGGTGCTACCATCCCCCCAGGGGGGATGATTTCTTGCTTTCTGTCTCTCTATCTCTTTTTGTCTCTCTGGTGAGTACATGCACCCTATGGCAAAATTTTCTCTAAAAAATACAACTGCGTATGTTGTGTACATTATAAAGAAGAGACAGGTCTGCACAACTGCCTGAGGAATAGGGGTGTGGTGGTCTAATCTGCATTCTATGTAAATTTGGCTCTAATTAAACCCATAACTTGGCACTGATAATGATAGAAAACAGGACATCAGTATTAAAATGTAAGCAGAAAGGGGACAGAGGTCATCCTCTAAAATTTGAGGACACATTTGATTGACTTAAAGTAGACGAAACTCGCTGGGTTTATCTTTTACACAGGAGGCATGAATTGCTTTTTGTTGTGAAGGGAAATGTGAGTTTTGGCATACTATATTTTTATATTGTTTGTAAGTCATGTCTAGCAAATTTGCTACAATTTGTATGAACAAAAGCTCATAAAACAAAGGATGTCAAAAAATGGCATCGTGTCAGAATGGAAGATTAAATATAATACTTGCCTTCTTCTTCAGATCCCGTTTCTGTCTTCAAAACTGTAGAAATAAAGGTTTTATGTACTTAAAAATAATAATTGACTTTGCCGAAGAAAAACAAAGTTTGTTATAGAACAGAAATTATGAGAATTCTTTGTAAGTAGAATGCAGAAATAATGTGATAAGAAAAGGAAACAAGGTGAGCATGGTGATTAATGTGCTTGGAGGAATGGAGGAGAAGGGATTGCGGCGTGGCCATCCCCCCTGGGGGGTGATTTCTCGCTTTCTGTCTCTATGTCTCTCTCTGTCTGGCGAGCGCACGCGCCCTATAGCGAAAATCTCTGCAAAAAAAAAAAAAAAAAATCCAGTTACCTACAGTAACACGAGCAAACAATTACACTATTTAAAGCCATTGCCAGTGTTTTTCTAGCTCATGAAACCGTTAATTCAGTACACATATTACAAGTGATATTACACTGTTGATGCATTTGAAGATTTGTTGTTACCTGGTTTTACTCCCTCCCTGCTCCATTACAGTGTAACTGCAGGGGACAGGAAGGTTTTCTTGGCCATCCCTCCAACTAACTGCCTGGCCTATAAAATACTCAATACTTATTACTAAAGGGATGGCCAAATATTATGCTGTTGTGCAAGTCATGTATTTTTCTATTTTTCCATGTAAAAATGCACCACCGTGACTTTCCTGATAACTCAATACTTGATTAAGTATCAAAACAAATGGACAGGAACAGAAAAATAATTAAAATTTTAAGACAAATGAGCATATGACTAAGAGTCAAGAGACATAAAACAAAAGAAAAGAGCTTCAGCTATGAGGAAATGCATAGTACGAGAGAGGACAATACTTAAGGCAATAATTTTGTCAGAAATTTGACTGAATCTTATGTTCAAGAAATAAGTACAAGTTGTTATGTAAAATCTTAATGATTACAACAAGGATTAGCACATCTGAAAATTAAAACATCATGCAAATAAAAAATATTAGTCTGAATAAAAATAATTAAAAATTCAATTGTTAGAGCAAAAGATCAAGCTGAGAAAGTGTGAGAATCCAGTGACACAATTCAGCGTGGAAAAATATGAAAGTGTATAAAACAAGTTCCTCCAAACAGGTAAATATTCAAGAATTACCTAGAATAAGAGCACTAACCTGAGAAAACAGAGCGGTTGGAGGAAAATATTTTTTAAAAGAAACAATGAAAAGACACCTTAAAAATTGAAAAAAAAAATTTTATCTTTGATTGTGCTTAGAGAATGTCAAGCAAGATTGATTAAAATAATATATTTAAGTATAACAAAACCCAGCAAATAACCCTTTTGTAGGAAATAGACAAAATGGGAGACTCTCTGTACCAGATATTAACACTTAAAATCAAAACACATACTGATGGTCTTATCTAACATGTTGTGCCCTAAAATAAACATTGTCTTTAGTTTTCTTTCATCACAACAATTTGTATTAGTCTTTACAGAAACATTAGAATGTTTTAGGACAGCTCTTTTTATCAGGTTGTCAAGAAAGTCATGACGTATTTCCCAAAGCAAAAATATATCATGAGTTTTCAGACAATCCAAGATAAATGAGTAAATACTGGGTTGTCGGGAAAGTCGTGATGCACTTTTGCATAGAGAAACAGAAAAAAGCACATCATGATTCTCCTGACCATCTAATAGTTTCACTTAGAATTTTCTGTTAAGAAGTAAGGGTAGAAGGAGAAAGAAGGAGAAAAAGAAAAATATAATTTTGGGGAGCCAGCAAGTGTTGTGGTAGCTAAGGTGCTAGACTCACACATGACTGATTGTGGTTTGAGCCCTGGACCTGGTGGCTTGAAAATCATGCCAGACATGTATGCATGCATGGCCAAAACACTAACTGGAGAATGGAGGAGAAGGGATTGTGGCTTGCCCTTCTCCGCAGGGGATGATTTCTCACTTTCCCTCACTCTGTCTCTCGGCATGTCTCTTTCTCTCTCTCTCTGGTGAGTACACACACCCAATGACAAAAACCTAAAATAATATTTTTTTCGAGATTGCCATTCAAATGCAATGATGAATAATTACCTTATGGAATGCCTCTAACTTCTGGGGAATTTCTGTGTCAGCCTAGCAGCCTTACTTTTAACATGTGTCATGCTCTAATAACTACTCTTTTCTACTTGTTATCGTTCCTAAATTTCTACCAAAATAAGAGATATATATCCACTTTTAGAGAATATATGAAAAAACACACAAAATTCTATGAAAAATGTAATCTTTTTACAGAAACAATTATGGATGCTGTGTTGAATTTCTGTTCATTACTTTTTGAAATTTTACATAATTGGGATAAAAATATATGATAAAGATTGATGTTATGTTGAATTAAAAACAAGAATTTTCTACCTAATTTAAAGCAACTTACAAGTATTGTGCTTAATAATTACTGTAATACTATTTTTTTTTCTTTTTTTGGAGAGGTTTTTGCTATAGGGTGCGTGTGCTCGCCAGACAGGCAGAGAGAGACAGAGAGAAAGCGAGAAATCAACCCCCAGGGGGGATGGCCACGCCTCAATCCCTTCTCCTCCATTCTCCTCTTGGGATCTTGGGCACGCACGCACACATGCCCGGCGTGAGTTTAAGGCACCGGGTCCGGGATGTGAACCACGGTCGACTACATGGGAGTCCAGCGACATAGCCATTACGCTAACTGCTGGTCCCTGTAATACTATTTTGATAGGACACTATCATTTGTGGACTAATTATAATTCTTAAAATCAGTATTTTTCACTATCATATATAATACTGTAATCAATGCCTACATAACTCTATTTTTTAAAAAAAGTTATTACAATTTTAAGTAAGATAATTACTGGATTAAAGGATGAGAAGCTATTATAGAATTCTGATAAAGATTTCCAACTTGTTTTCAAAGAAATTTTAATAATTTACAGTGCCCTCAAATACTTAATAGACATGCTTGTTTAAGTGTATAATGTCTGACATTGAATATTTTTCATTATAAAAAATCACTGAAGTATATAAATGAAAATGCATTGCCTTACTTTAAATTTCATTCCTCTGATTATCAGTGAACTTGCTGTATTACAAATATGTATTGGCAATTTGTGTACGTTTTTGTACATATTTTAGTTTACTTTAGTGGTTTGCAGTTTTAATTTTGAAGTCTAAGAGATGTAGGTGCCATCTAGTTTCTTACTAAGATGTCACCATAAAAAACTTTCTTAGCTTTGGTAAGCCTCATCTGAGTAATGGAGATGTAAGGGAGATCATTTATAATATCAAAGTTTTAGGAATTTTTATAATTATTGCATCCAATGAATAAGTATCAGACTCTTGAATAGAACTTTTACCATTCTATGATAGGTCCAGTGTCCTTAGGAGATTCAACAGAATATGATTTTAAAGAGATGCCAGGAATTATACCAACATTCTCCTAACCTGAGTGCTACCAGAATGGAATTATAAGACAGGGTTTGCTGGTGAAACCACTTATCCAGCACCCACAGTTTAAATATGGAGTGAATTTTGAGAATGAGGTAGGAGTCGTCAGGGAAAATACTGTATTGTCTTTTTTTTTTTTTTTTTTTTTGGAGAGGTTTTTGCTATAGGGCGCGTGTGCTCGCCAGACAGACAGAGATCGACAGAGAGACAGAAAGCAAGAAATCACCCCCCAGGGGGATGGTCACGCTGCAATCCCTTCTCCTCCATTCTCCTCTCGGGATCTTGGGCACGCACACACACGTGCCCGGCGTGAGTTTTAAGCCACCGGGTCTGGGATGCGAACCGCGGTTGATTACGTGGGAGTCCAGCGACATAGCCATTACGCTAACTGCTGGTTCCCTCCTGTATTATCTTTATAAAGGAAAATAATTTACTGTCTTTTTCCATGGAAGATAATTTCTTTCTTCCATCAATATTCCTGAGACAACGAGTTGAAACATAAGCCGTTCATTTCTGTAGACTGGCAGCAACTCACCTTTTACTATCAGCTGAAAGCCCTTTCAACTATTAAACCCTATAGGCCTACCTTATTGCTGGCTCAGAGTAGAGTACTTCCAGAGTGCTATTGGGGTGAGCCAGCAGGTGGTGTAGTGGTTAAGGGGCTGAGTCCATATGATCGAACATGGTTTGAGTCCCAGACCCCGGATTTAAAACACACTGGGCATGCACATATGTATGCCCAAAATCCCAAGAAGAGATTGGAGTAGAAGGAATTGCAGTGTGGCCTATAGCAAAAATCTCTCTCTCAAACAAACAAACAAACAAAAAAAGTGTTATTTGAGTAGTCTGCAATTAGTCCCTGGAAGTTTACAGATTATGAGAAAAGAAAGAATACTATCTGCATGTGTTATATAATTTGTGAAAGTCTGTAAGAACTTCACACAGCAGACGTGGTTCTTTTGGTAGATTCCTAAGGAGACAATTGATGGAAGAATATCTCCATTTCTTGTGGATCTTTTTTTTTTTTTTTTTTTTTTTTTTTGAGAAGTTTTTGCTATAGGGCACGTGCGCTTTCCGGGAAGACAGAGAGACAGAGAGGAGAGACAGAAAGCCATATAGTGAGAAATCACCCCCCACCCCCGGGTGATGGCCACACTGCAATCCCTTCTCCATTCTCCTCTTGGGATCTTGGGCATGCACACACAAGCATCCAGCATGAGTTTAAGCCTCTGGGTCTGGGACTTGAACTGTGGTTGACTACATAGTAGTCCAGCGACATAGCCATTATGCTAACTGCTGGTCCCTCTTGTGGATCTTAAAGATCAGGAATGACTTCATGCCTCGTAAGGAGGTAAGTGTCATAAGTCTAGATGAGCTGTCGGGTTAAGTGACGCTTCTTTCTACCAAGGAAATCTGTTATGGCCCACAATATTCTTAGGGCTGGGATCAATAATAACCTTAGGCAACCATACTGACCCTGTTGGCAGACAGAATATGGCAACAGAGACAATGCAAAATCAGAAATGCTTCTTCATTCCTATATAACAGTGAAGCATGGCAACTGTCTTTTCTCTGTGGACTGCTCTCTTTTCATCTCCCCACACCAGAAGCGTTTAACCAAGAAGTGGAAAACCAAAGAAATATTCCACCAGACTTCCTTCCTGTACTCTACTTCAGGTCTTGGAAATGAAGAGAAGGAGAGCAGCCATTATTCCCATGCAGATCTCTAGGGCTAGAAATTAAGCACATTCTTGGGTGAGGAAAAGTAAGGTTCAGATCATCACATGTGAATAATTATATTTAAACTCAATTGAGGCTTAATAACTACAAGTGATCAGACATCACTGGAACCTGCTAAAAATATCATTAAGGTTCTTGAAAGGGAACAATCATAAAATATTTTAGCTAATGCCAGAAGAAAATGTGTTGTTTAGAATTGAGTCCATGATGAATTCATATTGATAAATAAATTCATTTTATATATTTGATGCTCTATGAGACATTTACATTACAAATAGATGGAAGAACTTCAAAACATTCATGGGAAAATGGAAATTAAGGTTAAACTTATTTTGCTGCAAAAGATAAAATCCAAGCATACTCTTTTTGTAATATACATTTTATGTGAACTTTTTCCTAAGTGTGTGTGTGTGTGTGTGTGTGTGTGTGTATAAATACTACATTTAAAATATATATGTGTATATAATTCTTTTAGTTTTAGTCATTTGTCTTCTAGGTGTTTGTAATTTCATCTAAGTTTTTTCATGTGTTCACATGATTTTAGCATTTCTTTATCGCTCTTCATTCCTTTAGAAGCAGAAATAATATTCCTCCTTCATTCTTGATTTTGTTAATTCATGTCTTCCTTGATGTTCCCGTGGTATCTGTATGTGAAGTGGTCAATTGTGTTTATTCAAGAAACAATCTTTTGTTTGCTTTGATTTTCCTATTTCGTTTTATTGATTTTTGGTAGACTATTGATTATTTCTTAACTTTTGATTGTTTATTTAGTTTTCTGGGCTTTTCTTTTTTATGCTTTTTTTTAATCTAGAAGCTTAGATTACCAATTTGAGCTGTTTCCTTCCAAGTCCTTTGAAGCTGTAAGTTCCCTTGTAAGCACTGTTTTAATTCTATCATGAAAATTTCTCGATGCACTGTTATCTATTTTATTCCATTTAATTGCAAAATCTACCTTCTGATTTCCTTCTTGACTGATGGGTAATTAAAAAAATATGGTTGATTTTCAAAACTGGAGCTTTTACAGATTTCTCTCTGTTGTATATCTGTAATTATTAGGTTGTTGCAAAGTTGTGACTTTATTTTAGTGTTGTCTATGCATGACTTTCCCGATGAGCCAGTATATTCTGATATGGCCAAAGAATGTACTTTACATGATTTTAAGTGTGTTGAGATGTTTTGTGACTTACTATATAGACTATCATGGGATAATATGAAGTATGTCACAGATGCACTTGAAGTAAATGTTTATTCTTCATGCACTGGTAGATTGTTCTACAGATATACATTAGGACAACTGGTTAATAGGGTTCTTCAAATTTTCTATGTCATTTGCTGATCTACATAGTTGTGCTATTAGTCATTGCTTCTGGGTTTTGAAATCTCTATTTCTTTAAATTATCTGTTTCTCTTTCTTGTTTAGTTTTGCTTCATACATTTTGGGGGATATTAAATGTGTAATATGTATAATTAACATAGCTTCTTGATGAATTCACAGTTTTATTCTTGTGAAATGTCCTTCTTTTTATCTGTATTTTTTTAAAGTCTATTCTGTCTAAAATTGGTATCACCTTTTTATAGTTATGTGGCTCTGTCTTTTTTATGGCTATTTTGGAATGTTTTTTTCCCATTCTTTTTCACATACTTATGTCATCATATCCAAGATTAGTCTCAGAGATGTCATATATTTAGATAGTGCTTTTTTATTCAGTATGCCAATTTCTGCCTTCTGAGTGGGTGTGTTTAGTTTGTTTACACTTAACCCAATTTGTTACATGTTTGAATTTTGTCTTACCTTCACAAATAAATACTCAAATTCATCACTCACAGTTCTACTTGCCTGATTGCTATAGAGCCCAATTCAGCTAAGCTTTTCTCCACTATATCCTGAAGGTCTCTTTTTCTCCATTTTCCGGTAATGTGTGCTCCATATCTTTCAGAGCCATCACTAGCAACAACCTTATTTGTTTATTTAGAGAAATCTTTGCTATAGTGCACATGCACTTGCTGGAGAGACAGAGAGACAGAAAGCAAGAAGTAACCCCTTGGAGAGATGATCCTGCCATAATCCCTTCTCTTTCATTTTCCTCTTGGGATTTTGGGCACACAGACACATGTACCCAGCATGTGTTTCAAGTCGCAAGGTCTGGGAATTGAACTGGAGTCAATTATGTAGGAGCCCAGTGATGTAACCATTATGCCAACTGCTGGTCCCACTAACAGCAACTTTTAATGTCGACATTTCCATCAGCAGTGATTTCAATATTCTTTATAAAGACATAGGTTCTCACATCATTCTCTGTTCTCACTAGCAGAATTGTTAACATACATTTCCAACAACCTGTTCAAGGCAGTTTTTCTTCTATGTGCTGCAAAATTCTTTCAGCTTCTGCTCATTACCCAATTCTAAATCCATTTCTACATATTTATGTATTTGTTCCAGTGATTTCCCACTTCCAGATTCTAAAATCTATATAATTCTATTGTTGCTATAACAAATCACCATGAATTTAACAGCTCAAATCAACACTAATTTATGTTCGGTTCTGGAGGTCAGAACTCTTAAAATCAATGTTAACATGATTGCACTCCCTATGGAGACTATGAAAAAAAAATCATTTTCCTTGTCTTTTTTAAGTATCTAGAGGTCACCTGCCTTTCTTGGTTTGTGGACTCTTCCTGCATCTTCAAGGTCAAAACAGCATCTTTCTCTTTCCCTGTCCACTTCTTTCTCCTCTGTTTCTGTTGTCAAATCTTCATTTCAGAGCCTCCTTACTACCTCCTAAAGAACTCTGTTAATCTTTTGATTACATTGGTGCTATCAATATACCCCAGAATAATCTTTCCATCTCAAAACCTTAAGTTCGTCACATTTGCAAACTCTCTATGCCACATAAGGTAATGTATTCATAGGTTCTGGGGATCTGAATGTGCAGGGCCTTTAATTTGTCCACCCAAGGTAACTTATTTCAACTATATACTTGAAGTCTGTCTCTTTAAAAGGTACAGGAATTTATGATCATATTTCTTTTTATTTGCTTATTTGTTTTCGGTTTCCTGGAGATTATATAATATATATGATTTTATATATCTATATATATATACATATATATATGTATATATATATATATATATATATAGATAGATAGATATATAAAGTCATTGGGAGAGTGTCATGGCATATTTTTCTGTTTTTCTATGCAAAAATGCATCATGACTTTCACAACAACCCAATAGCTCAATCAAACATTTGTCAGAGATTATTCTCAAACACCTTGAGCAAGCAAGGTTTCCAATTTCTATAGAGCAAATACAGGCAAGAGAACTGGTCAGAAACAAAACTGTTCTAAACATTTAAACTAAGTTCTTACCCACAGGACAATGAGGAACACAAAAGTTATATACACAGAGATTATATGGTCATTTTTATATGGAAAGAATTACTGTGAATCATGTGGGAAAAAACAAACAAACAAACAAACAAAAAAAAAAACAAAAAACAAACACAGGGCAGGACTGAGTGTGACTGTACCCAACAGAATGTAACTTGTGATGTTTGAGTAAGAGGGAATGAGAACTTGAAATAGAAGCTTGAAGTAATGGAAATAAAAAATAATGGACAATTATAAAATGCTTAAGATTGAAACATCAGTAGGACCTAGAGATTTGTTTTATTGGGGGAAGAGGAAAAAGACAGTTAAGAGGTGATTGATGATTCCTAAATTCCTGGCTCATAAAATGTGGTAGATGTTCTATCACTCACTAAAAATTAGCACAGTAGAAAATCATCACAGTTAAGGGTAAAGAGAAGGCCATAAATTGGTTTTACACATATTTGGTGCCTTATTTTTACATTTGTGGGCCTGGATCTGTGTATCAGAGAACAAGTTAGTTCATTGATATAAATTTGTGTTCTCTATGTGAGTGAAAATCAGTTCCAAGGGCATATATGAAAATAATACAAATTAATTGTGTTAGAGTAGAATAGACCCTAGGACTTCAGCAGAAATTTAAATATTTACTGAGTAGAAGATAACATTTTCAAAGAAGATTGAAAAATAATGACCGGAGAGGTCAAATAAAAACCAGGAAGCTGGGGCCAGCAGGTGGCATGGTGGTTAAGACGTTGGACTCCCACCTGACTGATTGGAGTTGCAGACTTGGTGGCTTGCTTTCTCACTATCCTTGTCTCTCTTTCTATCTTTCTCTTGTGAGCACATGTGTTCTATTGCTAATTTAAATAATAATACATAAAATAAATAATTCTAAAGATTTAAAAACAAACAAAAACCCAGAAAGCTACATGTGATAGGCAGAATTAGGCTTGGTCCTCATGGTCTCTGCGCTGGGGTTACTCCTGAAATCAAGACACATTGTATAGTAGAAGTAATGGATGACATTCTCTTATATAGCAAAAGAGAAGATATATTCAGATAGAAGTTCTCAATCAGTAACCACTATGGTAGTCAAAAAAAAGAGATGATTCTAAGGGGTCTTTGTTTACCCAGGCTAATTTATTGAAAAAATTAATGTTTTACTCATGGCCTCAAAGAAGCAAGTGGATTGTCTATGGAAAAGGCCTGCCCTCTAGAAACTAAGGGCTATAACTACAAAGAAATGTATTTGGTCAACAATTCTGTCGTTCATTTAGAGTTTCAAAAAGGTCCCTGAGCACCAGATGATGGTACAGTCTGGCAAACATGTTAATTGATTGTACCTTTTGAGATCCTCAGCAGAAGATCCAGGCTAATACTGCCTAGACTTTTGACTTACAGAAACTTTGAAATAATAATGTACTTTTTTTTTTAAGATGCTAAGTTTGTTACACAGTATAGGAAACAAGTGCATTGTAGTATCACCAAAGTCAAAGCACATTTTTCAGAAAAAAAAGTGACTTAATAGTTTTACCGATGGCTAAGAGTACAGAGATGGTCAGGGGGTAGACAATGCTCATTTAATGATGTGGAAATATTGTTTTAGCAGGATGCATCCAGTTAGAGCTATTCTGGTGAATTTTGGGAGTGTAGAGTAGATTAAAGTGGTTTGGAAGGAATGGAAGAAAAGTAATAATAATATGAAGTACACTTATAGGAGAAGCTTAACTCTTTGAAGAAGATGAGATCTAAGAAGATTGCTAATAGGGAATGTGAGTTAGTAAGATATTTTTGACTCTAAGTTGTCAACGTGCCCTTTTTCAAAATCAGAAGAACATTTTCAAAGGCTCTTTAGAGATTTAATTGAAAAATGGCTTAGGACAAGTGAGGTGATCCACACAATAGCTTTACTATCTTGCTAAATGTTTTATTAGATCTAACATGTTCTGCTTTATTCATTTACGTATAAGTGTCTAAATACATAATTTAAAAATATGTAGGAAGTTTATCTTTCTGTAGAAGATAAATTATTTATATAATTTCGCTTTTTATTTGCTTATTATAGGAACAGGATTTTGTTCAAATGTCTGTCAAAATTAATTATTTTTTTAACCCTTTATATGTGGTAGTTAACAGTTGATGGTATCCATAAAAAATGCATTGCCTGGTATGCAGTCATATCTAAAATATTCATAAAAAATGCATTGCCTGGTATCCAGTCATACCTAAAATACTCTTTGGATTCAAATATTTTAGTCAATATATGACACATTTTTTTCACTGAACTATTAGTCATTGTGATAAAGGAAATATATCCTACCTAAATCAATTACTGCTTTTTCAAAATAGAAATACATAAAAGTATGATTCCTGGGCCAGTCAGTGGCATGGTGGTTAAGGCATCTGAATTCCACATGGATTACTTTGTAATTCAAGTCCCTGACCCCAAAACACACTAGGTATGTGTGCATGCATATCCAAAATCCCTAGAACAAAATGGAGAAGGGATTGCAGCATGACCATTCCCTCTTGGGGTAGGACTTCTCTTTCTCTCCAGAAAGCACATGTGCCCTATAGGGAAAAAAAAAAAGAAAAAAGAAGAAGAGAAAACTAAAAAAATAAAACAAAACCAAAAAAACCTATAAAAATCATGATTTCTAAGGAATTTGTCATTATTTTCCATAGCAATCATATAGACCTTAGTAACATAAAAAGGCAATTATCTGTATGTTAAGGGTTATATATGCGTTTAGAAGATTAGTATATAGTTTTTACACAGTACCCACAAGCCTCAACTACTTTAAAACCACCATGCATATTGAGCCTTCAAGCCTGTTTTTCCCAGTGCTAAAGAATAGTTATTTCTGGGAACCAGCAGTTAGCGTAATGGCTATGTTGCTGGACTCCCACATAGTTGGCCACGGTTCGCGTCCCTGACCCGGTGGCTTGAAACTCACGCCGAGCGCGTGTGCGTGCGTGCCCAATATCCCGAGAGGAGAATGGAGGAGAAGGGATTGCGGCGTGACCATCCCCTCTGGGGGGTGATTTCTCGCTTTCTGTCTCTCTGTCTCTCTCTGTCTGTCTGGCGAGCGCACGGGCCCTATAGCGAAAACCTCTCCAAAAAAAAAAAAAAAAAAGAATAGTTATTTCTGTGATAGAAACTTTCATATTATGTAATAAATAATGCAGTTTATCCAAGTCATAAGAAAGAACAATATTTAGTATTTTCATTATAAATAAGATATGCTTATATAAAAAGAAATTTAGTAGAAAAAACTTTTACCCTGTCAAAGAAGAAATAGGGAACAGGATGTAGATGATCTTTACAAATATGTCTTACTGTCCTTGACATTAAGTAACTAGAGGAAACATCAGAAAATAAGCTATTATTTAAACACTGGAAACACTAAATATGAAAAATACATAGAACTGTTATGTTAGTTTTTAAGGTACAGGGGTAGAATGGACAATGACTATTGCTTTAATGTCTTTATTTCATAAATCTTGAGGCTCAGGTACTGTCACTAAGAAATCTGACATGTTCTTTCTGCCTAATTAATTGTTACATGTCATGTATCTTGCTTATTAAGATTTTTAGATTTTTTCACATCAGCAGAATATGAAAATAGTTATGCTTCACCGCACTACTTAATGTTATGTGCCAGGAAGTACGAAAAAAAAAAAGATGGTTAAAATATACCCTTATTATGATATTTGTTGAAGTAGGAAATGCTATGAAATCAGTCCCAACGAGGGACATGTCACAGTTTGCTGTCATTAATATTCGGACAGATGTAAGCGGGAATGTTCTTGGAACTGAGTGAAGATGCTTACTCCACAGATGGTACTGCTTATTCCAGCCTTTGGAGCTTCCAAAGACATGTTCCTAAGGTTTCTTTCTTTTTTTATTTTTTTAACAAATGAATACTGAAGGGTATCTCAAGGTCTGTGATATGCTGAATCAGACGGAGCTATGTGTGACTATTAATACTTCTTAACACACATGGATGCGTACACACACACGCACACACTCACACTTTAATCGACTGAGTTGGTTTCCGCAGAGACATTTATCCAGTCTTTCAGCTGAAGTATGAAGCCCAATTCAATTTATTGTGCCTTCCCCAACCAGAAATACAAAATACTTTAGATTCCAAGCAATTATAATCCTTAAGTGACAGCATAAATGAAGCCAGAACACAGGAAATAATTTTTAAAACTTCAGCACTGTATATGATAAAACTACAATTAGTCGTCGTAAAATAAAACTTGAAAGTATTCCATATATGCATTTATTAATTGAGGTAGTAAACTTTCATTTGTCAACACGAATACTATGTATTTTTGTTTGTTTGTTTACATATTTCTGGTGTTTGTAATAGAAACTTATGCCTCTTATACTTGAGACGCATTACACGGAATTGCAGCTCACTGTTGAAGGTAAGGACTCAGCCAGACTTCCTGGGATTGAATCGCAGTTCTTACCAGCTGGCGACCTTGAAATAAATTGTCAGATTCCCAGTGCCTGAGTTTTTCAGGTATTAAATAGGAGATAATAATAGCATATGCCTCACAGGATTGTTGGGAGGACTGAAGATTGTAATGAAATACTTATATATGAAGTATATGAAATACTTATATATGAAATACTTCAACCTGTGCCTGGCAGCTCCTAAGTGCTTTGTAGATACTATCTCTAAATAGCTGATCTAGTGAGGGCACGTACACCCTTCCTTATGCAATACAAACTTCCAGAATGCTTTATATGTTCTATGATCATCTAAGTGTTTTTTACATCAAGGTTGTAGACTCATGTCAACAAATATTTATTAAGTACCTAGTGTATGTCATATTCAAATTTGGCCACCATATACATTTATCAAATCTACCAATACTGTTGGAACCATGAGTCATGATTTTTCTATATCTACTCAGGGTTACTTATGTAGCATTTCATTCCTGAGAGTAGTTCAGCAACATTAATAGGTGTTTTAGCCATGTGTGTTCATATTATATTTTAAACTGTGAAACATATGATTCGATTTAATCTTAATTAAAAATGACTAGACAGACTTCAAAAAGCATTCAGTATGGAAACAGATAAAATGTTAAAAAGGTAATGTTGGCCAGTACTGACAAAATTATATTAATAAACTATTTTTTTACAGTTCTACTTTACTTCAAGCATAGGCTTTGTCATAAAGGCTCTAATTTGTTACATTTCTAAAACCTGTTATTGAGCTAATATTTAGCATGAGTGTGACTCAGAGTTTTAAAAGAAATTTACTCTCTCAAATCTAAATGACAGTTGTAAGAACTGGATAAGAAGTGAAATTGAAGGGATCAGTCCTGTAGCCTAGTGGTTGAGAGAACTGAATCGCATATGGCTGACTGTGGTTTAAATTTTGGCCCCAGCAGCTTGAAAAGCACACCTGTCGTCTGTGTGTTCATGCCCCAAATCCAGACAAAATGGAGAAATGCAGGAGAAGGGATTGCAATGTTACCATGCCCCATTGGGGATTGCTTCTTCCCTCTCCTTCTCTATTCTTCTCTCTCTGGTGAGTGCTTGCACTTTCTAGAAATTAAAAAAGGGAATAAAAAGAAAACATTGGGAATCAGACAGTGCTGCAGTGGTAATACAATGCTCCACTGTGCTAGGGCACGTGAGAAGGCCCCAGCTTGTTTTTGCTGCCTCCCTGTACACACTGGGTGTGTGTATATATCAATAATGGGGAGTTTGAGTTGGTGGTAGATAGCATCAGGAAAACCTTGTTTGGGGTGTCTGTATCTCTGTCTTTGTCTCTCTCATAGAAGAAATAAAGAAACATTAAAAATAGGTGATATTTAATTAAAAGTGTATCATCAGCTGTATATTCCTTTTCAGCCATTAGTGGACTGAACTGATTTGAGTTTTAAATAGAAAGTACTTACATAGATATATTTATTGCAAGGGGAAATATTCTCTCCTTAGACTCACTCAACGTGATACAGTCTGCTTTCAATGAAACAGCAATATCAACTCAATCCATTTTTAGTACCTCTTCCCTCAAAATATCAAATTATGTGGATTAATGTAGGTTTCTGTTTGTTTTGCTTTCTTGCTTCTTATGTTTTGCTGTCTATTATATTTGCATGCTGATATCATTAAGAAAAAAATAACTTCAAATACAGAACTTGGAGTGCTTAGGGTAGTCTTGAGATTGTTTTGCTGTGACTATTATAATAAATCATGTTTTGTGTGTATGTGTTGGTTTTTGTTGTTTGTTATTTAGGAGAACACATTTTGAAATCTGAAACCATTTGGGATATAATTGGATATTCCATTTGCATGAAATTTATGTACTCGTTTTAAAGACAATATTCATTTACTGCAGAGATTTGCTCTTAGGCAGGATGAACTAAATATCAGTGCATCAAAGAAAACTCTGGTCTTTTTCTGCCCAGAATGATTTCATATTTCTTCTTGTAAGAGATTCTGTTTCCTTTGAGAAACAACAACTCATTCTATGATTGACACATGGACTGTGAGCTAATGTGACCAGAGCAGTAATATGTCACGGTGATTGTTCGTGGCTGGGCATCTTTTAAAAGTTATATGTTTTTAAATTTTTAATTATTTTTTTTTTTTTTTTTTTTTTTTTTTTTTTTTTTTGTGAAGACAGCCATATCCAAGACATTGGATAAAATTATTTGGAGAGAGAAAATACTTTCTTCTGACATTACTAAGCTGGAAGTCTTAGTGGTCACAGCCTGAAGAGGATTTGTTTCAAAATAAAGCCACTTTAGGGAAGGGGAGGGCTAAAAGGTGGAGAGCATAAAAGAGTATTCCGATGTCTTTCTTCATTTGATCAGTTCTTCTCCAAGGTTAGAGTGCTCCCTTTCAGTTCAATGACCTTCACAGTTGTGTAAATCAATCAACAGCTCTTGCATTTCAGTCAGTTTGAGTAAGGTTTTTAAAAACTTATAGCCAGGGGCGGGCGTGGTGGCGCCCGCCCTATGGCAAAAACCTATGGAGGCTGGAGGATTGCGGCATCAACTCCATCTCACTCTCTGTCTCTCTCGGCGAGTGCACGATTTTTTGGGAACCAGCAGTTAGCGTAATGGCTAAGTAGCTGGACTCCCACGTAGTCAACCGTGGTTCGCGTCCTGGACCCAGTGGCTTAAAACTCTCACCGGGCGCGTGTGCATGCGTACCCAAGATCCCGAGAGGAGAATGGAGGAGAAGGGATTGCGGCGTGACCATCTCCCCTGGGGGGTGATTTCTCGCTTGCTGTCTCTCTGTCTCTGTCTGGCGAGCGCACGCGCCCTATAGCAAAAACCTCTCCAAAAAAAAAAAAAAAAAATTATAGCCAGGGCCAACCCTACAGTCCAATGGCTAAGGAAGCTGGATCCCACATTGCCAACTGTGGTTTGAGTCGAGGCCCAGGCAGCTTGAGAAACATGCCAGGCATGTGTGCATTTGTGCCCAAGATCCTATGGGATGAAGAGATGGAGAAGGGATTGCAGAATACCATGCCCATGCCTTCTACCCCACTCCCTTGTCTCTGGTAAGCTTACATGACCTCTTGCAATAGTAAGAAAAGAAGAGTTACAGTCAATTCAATCTTAATATATGATTTATGGCGTGTTTTGTAATTTCTTTATACTAAAACAGGAATTCCAGAAAAAACTTTAAATCTCAATTAAGGTTATGAAGACTATATGTTAATTACATGGACAAATCTATAATATAATTTTCGTCCTCTATAAAAACTTGTTATAGTCTAAGTGATAAAATAAAGTTGATTCATTATCCATATTTTATAGCATATTCTTTTTCTTAAGAAAGCATCTGTGGTCAGTTGCCTTATAACAACCACAAAAGAGATTAGTTGGAAACACATTGAAATACATACCATTTTGGGGCCAATAGGTGGCATGGTGGTTAAAGTGCTAGGCTCCTACATGGCCGACCACGGGCTGAGTCTCAGAGCTGTCTACTTGTTTTCTTACTTTCCCCCTTCTCTTGCTCTTTTTCTCTCTGACTCTTTGGTCAAATTAAAAGAGAAATAATAATAACAAATAAAATAGAAAAATAATAGAAATGCTCATCATTTTAACTTCTAAAACACCTAGTCGGAAATAAAGCTCATAAATTAACAATTGACGATTAAAATTCATTTTCAAAATATATATAAAATTGTGCCTCCTAATAAATATACATATAATATTTATGCTTTCTTGCGCTTTTAAAAGTTTTTTATTCCAAATAAAAATTATTTAGTTTTCTATAGGTCATATCTAAATCTGAATAAGTTCTCAACTTTATTCTGATTGAATTTTTGTGGTAGTAATGGGATAAACACATGCACTAGATATACAAGTGTCTAGGATATTTATATATAGATGTTTCTAGAATTTTAAATCTACTTAGACCTAGATATAAAATATCTAAAACTTTTCAGTAAAACTAAACCAAAAATTTAAAAGTAAGAACCCATAAATAGGGATGTAGGTTATTACACAATTAAATGTTTCAGTCAGACTTCACTTGATCAAAGTGATCAGGCAAGCGGAATTAAAAGAAAATAGGCAAAGAGAGGTTGACTCCATGGTGTAGCAGTAACTGCTCAAGAGATGCTGGATCCCACAAGTCCCACAGCCTGAGCCTTTGGCTTGGTCTGTCTGAAACAGTGAGCATGTGCAAGAGTGCCTGGGGTCCCTGTGCTGAAGGACTGTAGGATATTGCGGAGTGACCAGACCCTGTGGAGGGTACATCTCCCTCTCTCTCTCTGTCTCTTCCTCTCTCACTTTAAATAAAAAGATAAATAAAAAAAAATTGATTTAAAAAGGATAGCAAAGGGACCAAGTAGAGGCACAGTGGAGTGTGCCCATGATCTGGGCAGGCCAAAGACTGGTGGGTTGTGGCATGCAGATCCTCTCGGGGTTGCCTTTTTCTCTGTCACTCTGTCTTTCTCACGCAAGATATAAACGCGCAAACAAAAAAGGAAAATAGACAATAACTAATAATAGACAATAACTAACATGTATTAAAATGTTGGCATGTGTAATGCCAAAATTTGATGAATCTTTTGCACATTTTAGATCTGGGCTACTTTTCACAGGTTGGCAGGCAAAGTCTTTTACACACCGTATATTTTCTTTGTATTCTATTTGCTCAAAATATACAAATTCAGTGTGATAGTGTACTTACTTTAAAAATTTACAATCTTTCTACAAATTTCAAATCTGTATTTCTCTATAATAAATTACATAATACCACCAGATTTCATTTCTCCCGTCTTAGCCTAGAACTCAAAGTTCATACCTGTGATGTAGTTATCTATGCATGATTTTTTCCTTCTAGATTTAAGCTATTTACTGAGAATGTATCATATTTATTTTTGAATCTCTCTCACTTAGCACAATATCTAGTATGAATTTTCAAACCAGATGCCTGGTGTTTACACAGGGCACAAGTAGGGTGACCAGCTGTCCCAATATGATTGAGACAGCTTGGTTATTAACACTGAAAGTCCCAAGTCCTGGAAAATTTGTATTCCCAAACTGAGAGCATTGGTGAGGTGGGAAACAGGTTTAAGGTGGATACTTCTTATTTCAAAATTACTTTGGGAGGCAGCAGGTAACATAGCAGTTAAGGTGCTAGACTCCCAAATGGTCAAATATGGTTCAAGTCCTAGACCCGGCAGCTTGAAACTCACACTAGGTAATGCATGCCCAAAATCTCAGGGGAAGAATGGAGGAGAAGGAATTGTGGTATGACTATCTGTCCCTGGAGATGGGGGGAGCCTTTCTTAATTTCTCTCTGTTGGTCTGTGTCTCCAGTGAGCACACATGCCCTATAGCAAAACAATCTTAAATTAATAAATAATTTTTAGTTACAAAATGCTGTAATTATACATTGTATCTGTTCACAATAGTTGTTAGTTTTATGTATTATAATGCACCATCATTTTTCTTAGTTATCAAAACGTTCTCTTCAAAAATTTAAATCTCCATTCTCCATTTTAAAACCAGGTAGATATAAGTATTTAAGAAAGTTATGTTGGACTTTATCAAAATTATTAGGCTGTAATTACAATATGGAACAAAATTTGACATTCCCCATAGATTTTACTTAATAATATACTCTTTCCTCAACTCCCTAACATTTTATAAACTTCACCATGATAACAAAGATGGTACCTACCAATGTTTCTTGGACTACTTATACTCACACCAGTGGTAATTACACAACATTAAACTCTTAGGAACAGTTACTTCAGAGCTCATCAACTCTTGGCTCTCAGTTCATACTGTCATTCCCATTGTAACCTCTACCCAATTAAAACATTTTCTTTTAAGGTTCAGAACTACTGGGGCCAGCATGTGGTATGGTGTTTAGGGTGGTGGATTTTCACATGGCCAATCGCAGTTCAAGTCCCAGACCTGAGGCTTCTAAATTACGTTGGGTGCATGTGTGTGAGTACCCAGAATTCCAAGAGTAGGATGGAGGAGAAGGGACTATGGCATGGCCAGCCCCCTGGGAGAGAGTGATTTCTGACTTTCCTTCTTTTTCTTTCCTCTCTGTCGAGGTCGAGCACATGTGCCCTATGGCAAAAAAAAAAAAAAAAAAAAAAAAAAAAAAAAAAAAAAAAATAGAACTACTGCAACATTTGTCAAGATGGTTGGCATTATGGCAACCTCCTGGTGGTACTGACTTGGGAGAGAACAGACTGAGAACTACTTTTCTGGCTTATTAACTACTGAGAGAAGTTGAGAAGGTGGATCTGTACAAAGAAAATATTTTACTCTAGATGTAGAAATATACTTCAAGTGGAAAGTAGAGTTTCTATGAAATTTTGGTTATGTGCAGTTCATATCCCTTTCCTTCCCACTGTGGGCAGGATACATTCCACTGCTAGGTGATGTTTAGTTGGCAAAATAAATTGATCAGTTCCCTGTAATATAACCAGGTATAATTTGAACAAAAGTGTTTGTACTCTTGTTTCTGGGCTGTGGGGATCTTACATGTAAAAATCACGCCCCTGTAACTGCTTCTGTTTAACCCAGGGTACAAAATTGAACAGATGTGAACTCCATCTGCAGCTTTGAGGGAAAGGAAACTACCTTAGCAAGTGAATCACAGCCATCCAAATGCTAAATCTGCCGAACTACATACATTCACCACACTGCAGAGCCTATACTTGGATCTCTGTTATTGTTGAATGCCCCTTGAGATTTGTTATGACTTTTTACACAGCAATAATATGAGAAGAACTGACTTATGCAGATATTGGTAACTAGAACTTATATATAAAATATATAGCACTGCCTTTGAATGGACAACAGATGAAAACTCTTAGAGAAAAAACATTATGACCAGTGTTATCCTACAGTGAAGAAACTATACCTAATGGGTTTCTAAAATTGAGCAAGGAGATTTAAAGGTGAAATATCAACAATGTGAATTAATTATTCTTAGCTGCATTTGTAAGACACACACACAAGATACAGGCTCAGAGAAGAATTATTAATAGCCAATGTGTGCTAGAATTAAGGAGAAAGAGAATCCACAGGTTTCAGGACCTAACAGTTTAGAAAATTGAAGTGTTTCTCTGTAAATGAAGGGTTATGACCATTACACAAAACTCCTGATGGAACCTGAGAAGACTAAATTTCAGGAACTGTCAGTAAGATTATGACTATCACTCAAAATTTAAGACTTCTGAAAGGATATGAATTGTTCACTAGATCCTGTTATGCTGTTCAAATGCTTCTAAGAAAGATTAAAGGAGTGGATGCACACATACAAAAAATTCTGGATAACCTCAAAGTATCTCTATCATTAAGTATTCTCTATAAAAACAGAAATGATAGAAGATGCACACATATAGGATTTATTAAATTGGTTCCGGAAATTGTAGTGTGGGCATGTCTGAAATCCACAGTGCAAATCAGGAGATTGGAAACTCAGACAAGAGTTAATGTCGTTTTTTAAGCAGGAAGTACTTGAAAGACATAATAATGTAAAGTTCTCTGGTGGAAAAGATGTATATGGTAATATCTATGATTTGATGGTAACATAATACATGCTTTTGAAAGACTATATTGTATGCTATGGAGATACACAACAAATTAGACTCAAAAAAGTGTTGTAATCTTTTTTTTTTTTTTTTTTTTGGAGAGGTTTTTGTTATAGGGCGCGTGCGCTCGCCAGACAGACAGAGAGAGACATAGAGACAGAAAGCAAGAAATCACCCCCCAGGGGGGATGGTCACGCCGCAATCCCTTCTCCTCCATTCTCCTCTCGGGATCTTGGGCACGCACGCACATGCGCCCGGCATGAGTTTTAAGCCACCAGGTCAGGGACGCGAACCACGGTCGACTACGTGGGAGTCCAGCGACATAGCCATTACTCTAACTGCTGGTTCCCAAAAGTGTTGTAATCTTGATTTGAAATGTATAGAGGGTGCTGGCAGGTTGGAAACAGAAGCAGGATTTTTTCTGGTACAATCTATTTATTTATTTATGGAAAGAGGTTTTTGCTGTAGAGTGTGTGTACTTAAACAAGAAATCACACCCCCTCCAACCCAGGGAAGATGGGCATGCCACAATCCTTTCTCTTCTTGTTTTTTTTGGGCATGCACACACATGCACCTGGTGTTTCAAGATGTATGTATGTGTATGTATATATGTGTGTGTGTGTGTTTGTGTATAAAATCATACATATGTTTGTTTTTTTTTGTTTTACTTTGGCTTGTCATTTTCCTTTCTTACACTATCCTTGTCAAATTTTGTATCACAAACATGAATAGACAAAGTAGGACAATGACACAGAAGTGAACCCTGAAGTTCCTTCCACTCTGAGGTAGATATATATGGGATGGCACCATATTTTCTTCTGGAGTCAACCACGTACACACATGTCCATTATGGGGTACAGGCTAAAGACGGGGGTAGATTATGGCATTGAGATCTTACTGGGGACGCTGTTTCTCTGTTTCTCTGTCTCATTTGTGGAAGAAATAACATTTAACGTAAAAAATTTAATCAAAAAGGTGAGGCTAGTATTTTTATTCTTCTTATTTTCCTGGAAGAATTTTTTGTAATCTTGAAAAACCTTGGTTTGTAAGTTTTTGTTAGAATTTTCTAAGCCATTAGTGGGGCTTTGATTATGAAAAGTGTTGTAATTAAAGTTTCAGATTCTTGAATAGTTATATGAATTTTGAATTTTGTTTCAGTTAAGTTGTATTTTTCTAGTAACATGAGGCTGAAATCCAAATGTTCATTTTATCATTTCATTTTTTGTCATTTTAACTTATTGCCTTTTTAATGTCTATAGGATCATAACAATGTCTTATTATTTACTTATTTATTTTTGCACCTTAATTACATTTTTTGTTAGTATTTCCAAAGAGTTAAAATTTCAGTACTCTTCATAGAGAATCAATTTTGTCTTTGATGATTACATCCATTTTACATTTAGTTTCTATTAATGTTGTTTATGTTTCTTCTTCCCTTCTACTTTCTGTGAATTTAATATACTGTTATTATTTTTTTCTACCTTCTTTAAATAAGCTCTTAAGTTTCTGATATTCTACTTTCTTCTTTTACAACACCTTCATGGTTATAACTTCCTGAAAATGGATTTACTTATTTAATATAGTTTTGGTTTGAAGTGTTTTACTTCTTGTCCAGTCTATATATTCTAATTTTTAGGGTGTTTAATTTACTGGCCCAGGAAATACTGTGTTGTAATGTTATATATAGAATGTATGCTATTTATTTTTATAAACATTGAAATTATCTATCTACTTTTTGCTATAGATTCATAGCTTTATTTGTGAGGCAGTTATATCTTATCGTTTTACCTATCAGAGGCATAAATATTTAGAATTTTTATATATTCTTGATGAGTGGATCCTGCTATCATTATGGCATGTCCCTATTTTTTTTTACTAATGCTCTTTGATTAAAAGTCTTCCTCATTGATCATTAATGTAGTTATACTAGTTATTTTGTTGTAATCATTGTTGCTGTTTTGGATTTAAATGGTGAATCTTTTGTTTATTACTGCAAATTTTATCCCAAACGCAGTGGATTATAGCTGCAATAACTATATATTATTTCTCAGAGTTTGTGCAATCAAACAATCCAACTAGATAATTCTGACTTGAGTCTCTGTGAAGTTGTCACAATAAAGATGTTAACCAGGGCTACTGTTATCTGAAGGTTCGATTGTGGGTGTAAAATATGTGTCAAAAATGACTTCATAACATGGTTAGACTTACATGCTGGCTCTTGGGGATGGGACCTCATGAACTGCGCACTTTGCCTCTATATAGGTTACTTGGGTTATCATTACATGAAGGCTACACTCCTCCAAAGGTAGCAATCTAAGACAGAGCAATGATAAAATCATGATATGTTATATAATTTGTACTGTCATGCTCCCATGTTTCCTCTGAATTCTACAGCTAACAAAGATCAGCACTGTTCACTATACAATTCTGCAACTATCAGAAGCTGAAACTTCTTGGTGGCTATCTCAGAGGGTCTCTTGATCCATTTTTCTACTTCCAAGTATTCTAGGGCTTTACATTTTTATAAAAGTATACATACATACATACATATATATATATATATATATATATATATATATGTATGTATGTATGTGACCAGCAGTTAGCGTAATGGCTATGTCGCTGGACTCGCATGTAGTCGGCCGCGGTTCGAGTCCCGGACCTGGTGGCTTAAACTCACGCCGGGCACGTGTGTGTGCGTGCCCAAGATCCTGAGAGGAGAATGGAGGAGAAGGGATTACAGCGTGGCCATCCCCCCTGGGGGGTGATTTCTTGCTTTCTGTCTCTCTCTGTCTGGCGAGCACATGCGCCCTATAGGAAAAACCTCTCTAAAAAAAAAGAAAAAAAAAGTATATATTTATGTGTGTGTGTGTGTATATATCAATAATTTTCTTTCAATTTAAAAAGTTAATCAATTTACATATAATATGATTTCTAATCAATATTAGTTTAAGTTAACTAACTTAACTTACAATAAGGTGATTTATTTGCCTTTCTCAATGATTTTCTTCATTCATGCATTTCTTATAGATGAGTATGACCTATTTTTATCTATTATTCTAATTTACTCCTATAATTAGCTTGGGATCTTGTAGTTCATATATGTTCAACTTTTTTTTTTTTTTCTTTTAGTCTTAATGTACAGAACCCATCATGCTTTCTTGGCTAAACAAGTTCTCTTACTTGGTTCTTTCACCCTCTTCTTAGATAGCATAAAGTATCTAGTAGATAGATTTTTTAAAATTCCATTTCCTGTACCTCCTAAGTTATGCACGATTACGTTGGTAATTTCAGTTCTTACACATGCATTTCTTATCTTAGTTGGTTAACCTTCTTTTAGGTTTGTCACATACAAATTTCTTCAAGCTTTTTTCATTTCTTTCAGCATTTCTTTACTGCCATCTGGAGATTATTTTTTCTTTCTGAGTTACACCATCTAGTGTTTCTTACTGTATGTGCCTATTAGTGACAACTTTGTTTCTCTAACACTGATTTTATTTTACTTGTATTATGACAAAATAATTTTGCTGAGTTTGGAATTCAAGTTAGACATTTTTGTTCCTATAGTCTTTGAATGAATGCACCATTCCACTGTCTGCTGTCTTGCTATATGTTCTTTTTTTCCATCTTTATTATTTGTACAGCAGCTGGAAGTCTAATTGGTGCTCCTATGAGGGTAATTGGGCTTTCTTCCTAGTTACTCATGAGATTGTTTTTCATATTTTAACTTTCAACAGTTATGTTCTGGTATGCTTAGTTATGGCATTTTGAATGCTCTGTGGTTTGTGAGTCTTCTTTTAAAGTCTGAGTCTAAAAATCCATTTTTCAGAAGCTCCCATAGGTTTGCTTACATTGCCTCATTCAACTATTTGTTTAGCTCCTTCTGCATTTGCCTAGATCTGTTCAATCAAGTGACTGAAACTGTATGTTAGAAAGTTGAGAAATAGTGAGAAGCTTATGAGGATACAATTTTTTCTCAAGAAAAAGGATTTACATGTTCCTTTCTGGGATCATCTTTATTTCAATTTCAGAAATTAGGAGAATTGGAAGTTAACAAATAAATAAATAAATAAGGTGGTTGGGAACCAACAACCTTAACCACAGGCCACAGGCTGTCCCAACGACTTGACATTTTTGTGATCTTGGGTTTTATGACACTCGTAAAGGCCCTTTTTCCCTTATTATTTTAAAAGATATCTTTTTAGAGACCAGCAGATGGCATAAAAGCTACCTTGCTGGACTCCCATGTAGTCGACTGCAGTTCGAGTCCTGGACCCGGTGGCTTAAACTCAAGTCGGGTACATGTGCGTGGGTGCCCAAGATCCCAAGAGAAAAATGGAGAAGGGATTATGGCATGTCCATCCCCCCTAGGGGGTGATTTCTTACTTTCTGTCTCTCTGTCTCTGTCTTTCTGGTGAGCACACGTGCCCTATAGCCAAAAAGCAAAAACCTCTCATAAAAAAAAAAAAAAAAAGAAAGAAAGAAAGAAAGAAAAGCTATCTCTTTAAAAATACACAGTCCAAATAAGGAATAAGATGCTCCAAAATTCTGGTCTAGACTGTCCACTTTCTGTCTTCCCCTGAATCTTTGTCCTCATTTATTTATTTATTTTTTACTCTTATATTAAGTCTTTGACATTTAAAAAAAAAAAAAAAACTTTGAGTATTATTTTTCTATTTATAACAGTAAAATATGGGTACAAAAAGAACTTCATAGCTAATTGTGTTGGAAAATTACATATCAATTTTTTTTAATCTCTTACTGACCTAAGCCAATCCTAATAGGATAATAAACAAACAAAAAAAAATAAAAAAGGAAAAAAAAAAGAATAAAAACAATTTGGTAAATAGAGATGTTCTTTTTGTCAAAAACAATTTCTTCTTTAATATGATTGTTCAAGGACAGAATCAGTGAAGGCTGCAGTATAATAATATTAGGAAATAAAATTCTAATGGTTAATTCTAATGTGCAAAATTAAACGTCCAAGTTAAAAGTCCCGTTATTTTTTTTTTTTAGTGACATATATATTCTCATTAATGTGCTTGAATATCATTCAGTGACACAGTGCATGTGATCATTTTAAAATGATGGTTTATCGTGACTAATTCTTTATGAGATTCTGGACAAAGTCTGCTAAGAGAAAATATCTTGGAAAGAAGGTTACCACAGTGAAATTTCCATACACTTGAGTTTACCATCCCAGCCAGATATGTATGACAACAAATGTTTTAATCTTTCTTCTATCTACTTTCTTATGATTGGGTTCTACAGAAACAAGGATTTTCTAAAAATGGCAAATAAGAATGAATATATTGATCAAGTCTAGGGATTTGATTGTTATCCTGTGTGCAGTCTTCATTTTGGAGAAGAGAGACAAATTTGTACGTGCAAGCTAGTATAATAATATCTTGAAGCACAGAGCTATTTTCATAGCACATTACATAATAGACTAGGTGTGAAATTAGTTTTATGGTGAATGGATACCCTGAAGGTTGTTAGCTTTTTATTATGTACAACATTTTGTACACCAATGCATTAGCATTCACTCTTACAGATGAAATTAATATGTTTAAATTAATGACTAACTCTTAAAGTGCACTCAGCATCTCCTATGTACCCAAATACTTATTGCATTTTTAGCTTGCGATAATAACTTAAAAAGGGTTTTGCTTCTGGTTTCAACCATACACTTACTTTGCATAATTTAAGAAATAAAGAGAATGTAGGAAAGACCAGGTTTTCCAAATGAAATATTATTAACAAAACAACAATCATATATGAAGTTCTGTAGTTATAAACTTTTCATGACTTGTGTCTAGTTAAGTTTTAAAATCATCTAAAGACGTGGGTAAAATTGCATGTGATCACCTCTAAAATATAATTGACATAAAATGATAAATATATAGTTATTACAGAATTGTAAATAAATTCTGGCTCAAGAAATGAGCCAGAAACATCTATATGAACAAGTTTAGTGGCAAGCAACTGAGAACCAGGTGTGTTTCTTCTTTTCAAAATGACCTGTTAGGACCCTGCATGGTGCTGAAAAGGAACTATGGGATCAAAGAACACATTACTCTCACCTATAGATCTTTTTGGGTCCATGGAATTTAGTTTGTTTGTATTTAAAATTCATATGACAACAGAAACTCTGCAAAATGTAAGAATTTATTTTTAATCTTAAAATTACATTCATGTCCTGGGAACCAACAGTTAGCGTAATGGCTATGTTGCTGGACTCCCATGTAGTCGACCCCGGTTCGCGTCCTGGACTCCGTGGCTTAAAACTTACACCAGGCACGTGTGCGGGTGTGCCCAAGATCCCAAGAGGAGAATGGAGGAGAAGGGATTGCGGCGTGACTATCCCCTCTGGGTGGTGATTTCTCGCTTTCTGTCTCTATGTCTCTCTCTGTCTGGCGAGTGCACACGCCCTATAGTGAAAACCTCTCCAAAAAAAAAAAAAAAAAATTACATTCATGTCCAAGAAATAAAAAACTATGCATAACAAAGTAATTTTTTTTTTATTTGCCAGAGAATGTGCATGCTCCCCAGAGAGATAAAGGGAGAAAATACCTCTAGTGGATTGCCTTCACAGCACAAACCCTTCTCCTCATTTCTCTGTTTCCTCAGGATTTGGGGCATGCTGACATACATGCTTTTGGCATGTTTTTCAAGCCATCTGCCTGGGGAGTCAAATCTCTTCAGCCACGTGGGATGTGTCTCCTTCAACCAGTAGGCCATTGTACACCATACTTAAAATGAACTACATGACCAATCCAGTGTCTTCTGTTTTGGAATTTTATAAACTTTTCACACAGGGATAAAAATGAGATATTTTAGATTATATAATTACCCTTATATTATACTGGAAAACGCTATTATACTCTTAACTTTTGTCTTTTAAGCAGTTCATTCATACAGGGAAAACAAATCAAAACAAAAACTATAACTCTGACAAAAGAAATGTATTAATTGATTAGATAAGCATGTGCATCATGCATATAATGCTATTGGAAAAGATGGTACTGAATTAGAATCAGTTCTTTTCTAAAATTTTTAAAAAGTAATTTTTTATTTAATTTCATTTACTAATTCATTTATTTTAATTTGACCAGAGAGAAACAGAGAGAGAGAGAGACAGAGAGAAAGTGAGAAACCAAGCCACCTGGTCCAGGACTCAAACCATAGCAGCCATGTGGGAGTGTCCATCACCTTAACTACCATGCCACCTGCTGGTCCCAAGTTCTTAATTCTGCTAAAGATTATCCAGGTAAAATTTCCTGTGAATAAGTCACATATGTCATTAGGAAAATAAATTTTTTTCTTAAGCAAATACATAATCTTTATTATGTTTTTAATTACTTTGCAGAAAGTTTTTTTTTAAAGTTTCAGAAGTAAAGTTAGATTTTATCTCACTCCATATAATCAGAAAATTATTCCAGTCTATTTCCAGGGATCTCGTTTATTCCATTAATTTAAAAACATCGCTTGGGACCTGCAAATGGCATAATGTTTACATTGTTGTACTCCCATGTAGTTGACCATGGTACAAGTCCCGAACCCAGTGGCTTAAAACTCACACCCAGCATGTGTGAATGCATGCCCAAAATCCTGAGAGAAGAATGAAGGAGAAGGGATTGCCGTGTGGCCATTCCCCCTGGGGTGGCATCAACCAAAAAAAATCCACAAAAGAGGAATAACTAAGGTTTATTGCATCCTTCATTTGTATCAGTCACTGAGTTAAACATTTTAGTCAAAGTTTTTAATTTTGTTACTACAAATTATAAATAGATATTATACATTTTTAGTTTTATGTAAAACAACTGAGGCTTAGTGTGATTAACAACTTGCCCAAAATTACATGATAGATACAATGATAGAATAAAATATGAAACCTCTTGCTGATTGTCTTACACTGATAGGAGTATAAACTCAAAATGGTAAGCCCAATAGAAAAAAAGAAGTAAAAGAATAAATAATTACTAAACGGGCAAACATAAGATTCATTTTACTTTTTTTAAATGGATTTTATTTCTATTCAAAATGATTCACCTTTTAAATATTGTTCAATTAAACATAAAATGAACAAATTTATTGACTGATAATAGCATATTTAAGAAGTTCAGTTGAACATTGCATGTCTGGCCAACTTTTGCTTGTACAATCAGAGAACAGTGTCAGTAATAACCCTCGAAAGAAGCTTAATTATTTGCATTCATCTGAAATACTGTTTCATATATACACTATTTACGAAAGTAATATGTCAGAATTATAAAGTACTGTAAAATCTTATCACATCAATAAATTATCCCAATATTTAAAGTGATGTCAAGATCATATCAATATCAGTACTGAGCACGATCACTTTTTAATGAACTGTTTTCACTTCCAAGGACACCCATCAATGGTAAAGAAAGCCACAGAATAGGTAACCATGTAAAATATGTAAAGATTATAGTACTTTCTTTTGATCATGTATTTTTCCTTAAATTATCAGTTTTATCAGTTAACTCGCTTACAAGCCACAAAAGCCAGCTTGTCCATTTGAAGCCAAAGAAGGTTAAATGGACACACATAGGAAACATCTTAAGAAAATGACAGGTTTAATACAGAACCATTCATGTGAGCAGCAGGAGACCAGCAAATTCCTGCTATGAGTGCCTCTGATACAACTGATGCTCTCCTGTGCGGAAGAAAGTTTCACAAACATGGATCATCAGGAAGATGTGTTTCACCAAGTAAATAGCAGAATAATATCAAGAAGAATTACCATACATAATGTCCACAAATGAGCTAGTCACAAATCTATTTATCTGACAATAGTTATTGTCTTTCTTTTTTTTTTTTTTTTTTTTTTTTTTTTTTCTTTAATTTGCCTGAGTGCATGTGCACTTAGATAGAGAGACAAAGAAAACTATTTTGAAAACAAATAACAGGCCAGTTTATTGAAGGGTGGTTAAGGTAGCTATATCCCACATGACTGATTGGGTGGTTTGAGTCCGGGACCCAGTAGCTTGAAAACCGTGCTGGGCACATATGCATGCATGTGTGCTTGAAAGCCCAAAAGGGGTAAGAAATAGAGGAGAAAGGATTGCCACATGCCATCATCCTCTGAACCCCTGGGGTAGAGGATGCATTTTCTCTTTTATTCTCTTTTTCCTACTTAAAACTAGCCCAGTTTAAATACCATTGAACATTTCTCATTCGTAATATATTTGGCAAGGAGAAGCATTTAAGAAATGAATAGCTGGGCCCAGCAGGTGGTGTGATGTTTAAGCTAGACCACAGTTTGAGTCCTGAACTTGGTGGCTTAAATATCACACCAGGGGTGTATGCGTTTGTGTGTATGTGTGTGTGTATGTAGCCAAGATCCCAAGAGAAGAATGGAGAAGGGATTGTGGCATGGCCATCCCCTTGGGGATTACTTTTTCACTTTCCCTCTCTCTCTATCTCTCTGTTTCTCATGGGTAAGTGCAAAAATAGGTTCTAGATTTCATATACCTCCATATGGATGCCAAATAAGCATATCAATATAAAATTCATTTACATTTTCTCTATTGTATTTTGAAAATCACAAAACATGTAGGTCATAATTACCGTAGATTATATCTCACTTTCAGAGCATGGCTATTTTAAATTTAATTATTTAGTGATTTTTTTTTTTTTTTTGGAGAGATTTTCACTATAGGGCGTGTGCACTCGCCAGACAGACAGAGACATAGAGACAGAAAGCGAGAAATCACCCCCCAGGGGGGATGGTCACGCCTCAATCCCTTCTCCTCCATTCTCCTCTCAGGATCTTGGGCACGCACGCACACGTGCCCAGCATGAGTTTTAAGCCACCGGGTCCGGGACGTGAACCAGGGTTGACTACGTGGGAGTCCAGCGACATAGCCATTACGCTAACTGCTGGTTCCCAATATTTTTAAAAGACTATTGAATGAGAGAAAATTGAACTTGCAGTTTTTTTATACCATTCCTAGTCATCTCATCAGCAGTACAAAATGTTTAGAATTCAGTATATTTCCGGTGTATAGACATGATAAAAGCTAATTTAGAAGTTATTACTTTTAAGATGAAATATTGTAAATAATGTAATCTTTAGTGTTTATTTACCTAATCATGTATTATATAAGGTGACAAGATACATTTCCTTTTGTTAATTCCATACCTTATTGCAGCTCCCATTTTTACAAGAGAAGCAAAATAAACAAAACGCGAAGGCTTGATGCTGAAACAGATGAAGCAGAAGAACTATCAACTTTCTTTTATGAAGTTGAGAATATTGATGTGAAATTAATACAATAATGCTGCTTCATTTACCTGGCATCACCGGCAAGTGAGCTATTTCACAAACATGTACTATCTAAATGATTGAAATTCTCCCAGTAGCTCACTGCAACTTTCATTATAACTGCTCTGTTAGAAGTCTTTCAATAACTTACGACACACTTTTCTGATCCGTTTTATAGTAGAGTGACTATAATTTAGCTCTTTCTTGTTGATCCAATCAGTCATTTTAAATGGTATTCATTTATTCATCAAACATTTGCTGAATGCCCGCTCATTCAAAATCTGCAGAGTACTGGGACTACAATGATGGATCTCAGACAGTAATTGCCTATTGATAGCCATTGAGTTACTAGATAGATAAAGGGTTTTGCTTTCTCCGTTAAGTAACACTCTTAGAAGGAGGGGTTTGGATTTTCTCTTGTGATTTCTTCAAAGATTTGGATAGTTGTTCTTCCTAAATCTTTTTTGAGAGCGAGTGAGAGAGAGAGAGAGATTTTTGCTATAGGGCACACGTGTTCACCAGCTGAGAGAGAAACTGGGAAACCACCCCTTAGGGAGATAGCCATGCTGCAATCTGTTCTCCTTCGATCTTCTCTCAGGATTTTGTGTATCCATGCACTTGCGCCCAGAGTGATTTTGAGGTTGCCAGGTCTCGGACACAATCCATGGTTGGTCATGTGGGAATCCAGCACTTTAACCACTATGCCTCCTGCTGGCCTTACTCTTCAAATCGTAACATTAACAAAAGCACTACCTTCTAAAATCTGTGTTTAAAATCTATGTTGCAATGTGTTTTACCTGAACACTTTTACCTGAACTATCTTGAACTTATGATTCTTTTGCAGTGTCCATGCCTACCTTACTTAGGAAGCCCTATTTTATAAATACTGTCATGAAATGAAAATATGAAGAATTGGTATAACAAGTCAGTCTATTTTCCCTTTTCTTGGATTTCTCAATAACTCAGAATTCAGGGGTTCCATATTTTCAGGGAATCTCTCACGTTGTGTAAATAAGTCATAATTCTTTATCTTTTTTTTTTTTTTTTTGAGAGGTTTTATCTATAGGGCGCTTGCGCTCGCCAGAAAGACAGAGAGAGACAGAGAGACAGAAAGTGAGAAATCACCCCCTGGGGGGGATGGCCACGCCGCAATCCCTTCTCCTCCATTCTCCTCTAGGGATCTTGGGCATGCACGCACATGCACCCAGCGTGAGTTTAAGCCACCGGGTCCGGGACTCAAACTGTGGTCGACTACGTGGGAGTCCAGCAACATAGCCATTACGCTAACTGCTGGTCCCATAATTCTTTATCTTCTATCAAGTCATATGGATAATCTCCATCATAGATGACATAGGATGGAGTAATTCTGCGCTTGGAAACTATCACATCTCTTCTCATGAGCCTGTACAATAGAAAGGGCCGAAAGCCCCAGGATCGGGAGATGACGCTGTCATTGTGGTGACAGCCCTGTGGCAGGCAGCCGTAATGGTGGCAGTTTCCAGACTCCTGCTTTCTGAATATTATTTGTTGACTAAGATGTTATTGGATACCCACATCCCATTGTCAACCCTTAAATTTGCCCACAAGCAAGTTCTGTGACATGCTGGTAGTAATTTGGGGATGTAAGTCTCTGAAGCATTTCTCTAGCTCCTGCAATAAATTCAATTGTTAACAATAAATTTATTTTCTGTTTAAAAGCTCTCTAGCTTTCCATTTTCTGTATTAAAGCCAGATTGGCATTCATAAAATTTGCAATCTTTTAAGCCATCTGATTAAACTAGATGCAGTAAGGAAGCATGAGTTTTATGGCAACTGGTTTCCTAGTAAGCCTAGTAGATTTATTTATGTATTTTTGTTTGTTTTGATTTTAGTTTGCTATAGGGCATGTGTGCTTGAGAGAGAGGCACAGAGAGAGAAATCACCATGTGAGGACAAGATCACACAGAAATCCCTTCTCCTTTATTCTCCTCTTGCGATTTTGAGCATGCACTCACAGGTGCCCGGCACGTTTTTAAGCTGTCAGATCCAGAACCTGAACTGTACAGTCAGCCATATAGGATCCAGTTACCTTAACCTCCACACCACCTGGCTGGCCCCAATTTATGTATTTTCTTATGCTATTAGAGTTAGTTCATTACTATACTATAGATGGAAAAAATAAATAGAGTTGCAGTTTTAACTAAAGCAAAAAGTAAATGCAAACACTTGGGTAACCGTTCTGGTAAAGCCATAGCTTTTTGGTGCTGGTAGATAGAAAAGAGAGAAAACTGAAATTTTAAAAGGCAGGATAGACATTTCAGAATAATTCTTATTTCACCAGTTGATGTCTAGTTTCAAAGAGCTCAGGCTTAGTTCTACATTAACATGGAGCCAATGACCATAACAAAACTGGAAAGGAACTTTAGGAAAGGAGATAAAACAAAGTAATAACATACTAATTGACAATGATGCTTGAAGTAAAAATGGATTGGAGCCATGCTTAAAGATCTACACATTTTGTGGTCTGTACTGTAAAAAAGAAAAAAAGGAATTGCTGGTTCTCGTTTGAAACATGGCCAGCATTGACATCACATCAATTCTCTGAGAGCTTTAGTTTCTAGGGACCGAGATTAAAATCCTGATCCTACAAGAAAACTGCGTTTACTAAAAGAATCAATTGCAACCACAATAGACTCATCAAAACGTGTGGTAAATGTCCATAAAAATTAACCAGTTCGAAGTTTAGAGGAAAAGAAATACGTACAAATTGATCAAAGATAATGAGTTATCTTTCTAGAAGCAGAAGGGAATAGAGTTTATTGAGAAATGTAGTTGGGCGGGGGAGGCACTGGGGCATCTTGAGAACTGTCCATCTTCAAGTTTTAAGGCTTAATTACCAAAGTCATTGGGATCCTAATCAGCTTTGTTTGCTTTTTGTCCAGTTAAAGTTTCTCTTAGGTAGATAAAATGAAATGTGTTAAGTAGCCTAAGACCTTTGGTTCCTTTTCATTGCTCCTTCAAACAATTAACAAAGAACACAAGCAAATGTGGTATATGGTAGAAAATGCATGTGAGAGGACTCAGAGATGGTTAAACTTAGATCTCTTCCATGTTTGATTTTATATAACATGATCCTCTCTGCTTAATTCATTTTTAACTTCCTGCTCACTGGAGTTTACTATGCAACTGTTCAGTTAATAAATTTGTATTTCAATATTCTTGTCAGAGACCCTCCTCTTGCCGATTTCTTCTCCATAATACTTTCAATTAAATAGCATAAATGAGGAAATGCTCTGTACAATTCATTCTTGGGGAATGGTATCTAATATGAGACTCTGAACTCTGTACTTCACAGTGTGCACTGACTCATTGCCTTTGCTTATAATTCTTCTAAGTATCATTTGACAGGGGCAGAGCCTTGGTTTGAATTCAGGAAGATAACATTGAAAATGTATGCCTGGAAATAAAAGCACACAGTTTAATTAAACTCATGGATTAGAAATGAGGACGGGGTGATTCAACAAATGTGAATGTGTTACTGAATGTCTCTTAGAATTTGACTCAATCAGTAAGCTTATTTTCTAAGATGTTATACTGTAATTGCTGAGAGAGACTTGGAAGAAGGAATGTTAAAGTGGAGATATAAATGAGAATAAAACAAACAAACAAACAAACAAACAAAAAATCTCAGAAGCCTATAAACCAATACTGCAGTTCAGAATGAAAGAAAAAAAAGTAACAGTAACTGTGGAGAATTCAATTACAAGGAGTGCTACTTTGCCTGTGCAGGAAAAGAATATTTCTATTTTGTTCAGAGTTACATATTAGTATGCAAAGAAGCTGAAGGGTAAAATTTCATCTCAGTGTCTGGAGATTTATCCATAGATGAGGTGTAGCTATTTGGAGTATTGCCAGAAATTAAAACAGTATGAAAAGGTACACATATGAAGCAAATATTCAAGTGTGGATTATTACTAATATTTATACACTAAACAAGACACAATAAATAATACAGGAAGATACAGGGTAGTTATAAACTAAGTGACTATGACATATTTCTAACCAAACATTTTTGTGTATGTTACTAAGTAGTTTGATACCAATTTTTATTTCCTGTGGAAACATAAGCTTTTGTCATTATTTAAATAACCATTAAAATTTAAATTACAAAATAACATTTAAAATCAGATTCTAAGGATTTTGTGACAGCTTTATGTACAAAAACTAAGCATTTTATGACAGTATCACACTGTTACACTATCCAACATTTTCCTACTGTGATAAACCTTATAAATTATATTTCATCTCATTTTTGAGATAACCAAATAATATTGGAAACTGAACACATTATTTTTCTTTTTATGTTCTACTGCTGCAAATATTTGGGATTCCTTTATAATTTATGTATTGATATTGTCTATCGTCAGACTAGCTTAGAACATGAATAAGATATGAAGAGAGTAAAGTGGCATATATGTAATGATATAAGGGGGGACCTCTTGGGACATATCTTACATCAGAGTATGTCTTGAATCCTTAGTCTATAGATACCTTTGATCCTTATCATCCACTTCAGTGAAATGCAAACTGCAGAGTGTTAATTTGAACTTAGGCTAAAATACACTGGGCTTGATCATATTGGAACCCTCAGCATGCTTAAATTGTTATTTTATTTTTTTTTACAAAAATCAGTGCCATTTCATCTACTTCTTTTTAGTCTTCTAAATGGATTTATATTTTCTAGACCATATTCTTAAAAAAAAAATATTGGGGAAAACAGGTGGTATAGTGCTTAAGGCTCTGGACTCTTTTTTTTTTTTTGGAGAGGTTTTTTGCTATAGGGTGCGTGCGCTCGCCAGACAGACAGAGAGAGACATAGAGACAGAAAGCGAGAAATCACCCCCCAGGGGGGATGGTCACGCCGCAATCCCTTCTCCTCCATTCTCCTCTCGGGATCTTGGGCACGCACGCACACGCGCCCGGCGTGAGTTTTAAGCCACCGGGTCCGAGACGCGAACCGTGGTCGACTACGTGGGAGTCCAGCGACATAACCATTACGCTAACTGCTGGTTCCCCCATGGCTCTGGACTCTTACATGGTTGAGTTTGGTTCTAGTCCTGGACCTAGAGACTTAAAACTCACATTGGGCACATGTTTGCGCATGCCCAAAATCCCAGGAGGAGAATGGAGGAGAAGGGATTGTGGCATGGCTATCCCCTATGGGGTGTGGTTTCTCTCTCTCTCTCTCTCTCTCTCTCTGTATCTCTAGTGAGTGCACACACCCTGTAGCCAAAATCTCTCAAAAAATTATTTTATGAGAGAGAGAGATAGAGAGAGAAAGACAAGCACTCTCAATATGGTCTCACACTATGATTTCCCTCCCATCCTATGAGCCTTGCCCAGGATCCCCGGCACACACACGCCCACTGAATGTATTTTTAACTGGGAACAGAACCCTAATCTTCCATGTGACTTCCTACATTATAGACCATTGCATTAGCACCGTACCACCATAGCTAGGTTTTCTAGAAAATATTCTAGCTATACATTAAAAACAAAGCAAATGGGGACCAGCAGTTAGCGTAATGGCTATGTCATTCGACTCTCACGTAGGCGACCGCGGTTTGCGTCCCGGACCCAGTGACTTAAAACTCACGCTGGGTGTGTGTGTGTGTGCGTGCCCAAGATCCCGAGAGGAGAATGGAGGAGAAGGGATTGCGGCGTGGCCATCCCCCCTGGGGGATTACTTCTTGCTTTCTGTCTCTCTCTGTCTGTCTGGTGAGTGCACGCACCCTATAGCGACAACCTCTCAAAAAAAACAAAACAAAACAAAACAAAACAAAAAACACAAAGCAAATTTCTTTGTCCCCATCTTCTATTTATTGGACCTGTATTTCACCACTTCATTAATTAAAATAAATAAAAATATCTTCATCAATTATAAGCTATAGGGTAAATATTTATTGATATAGACTTATAAATAATTACATTGACCATTTGAGTCAAGTTTTTGTTTGTATGCATCTCTGACAAAAGATGTAAAGGATGCCAACTCATCTCCAGATTGGTAAATTTTACACATACGTAGACGTACTTTAGGCTATTTTACAGTCTCTCAGTGTATATCACTGTGTAGTAAAAATGTAGTCCAACACATAAAAGTCCCATGCTTTTGTTATTAGTTAAGGAAGAGGGCTATGTGTGTCTCTGTTTGGGGGCATGTGAGAGTATGTGGGGTGTGCTTTGTGTGAGACCATTTGATATACATTAAACACATGATTTTTCCATGTTGACTCTGTCTCTTCCACTGAGAAGTTTATTTAGTAAAATTGGCAGATAAATGAACAAGCAGTTTTAAGTGAATGAATAAAAGCTATGATGAGGAGAAACGGGAAATTCTAGAAAATTTATGAAGAGGGCAATTAAACTAGAACAGTAAGAGCTATATTGAACACTCAAGAGTATGTAGCCAGAGGAAGGTTCTGGATGGGTTTTTGGTAAGCACTGGGTTTTATTTTTTAGAATTATTTATTTCATTTTATTATTATTATTATTATTATTATTATCTGCTACAGAGCATGCAAACTCATAGAAAGAAAGAAAGAAAGTAAGAAAGCAAACTGCCAAGTCCAAGACTCAAACCACAGTCAGCCAAGTGGGAATCCAGCATCCCAACCACTAAGCCACCTATCAGCCCTGTAAGCATTGGCTTTTACAAAACTTTCATGAAGAGCATTTCTAATGAAAACCTTATAGTAACTTTGTTAAACAAAAAGAAAACTTGAAAAACAAACAAAGAAAACAAAACAATACATGGGACCAGCAGATGGTGTAATGGTTATATCACTGGACTCCCTGGATGTAACTGGTTCAACCACAGTTCAAGTGCTGGACCAGTGGCTTGACTCTAGACAAGTGTGCATGCATGTTCAAAATCCCAAGAGGAGAGTGGAGGAGAAGGGATTGCAGCACAGTCGTCCCCCTAGGCCTTGCTTTCTGTCTCTTGTGTCTGTCTCTCCAGCAAGTGCACACGGCATATAACAAAAATCTCTCTTTAAAAAAACAAACAAACAAAACTCTGAAGAAACACACAGCTATAATACACTACTGAACTATTAATTATCTATAGCTTAATTTTCCCCTCTAATTTATCATAGACTTTCCTTTTGATTTTTTCAATAACATGCTAGAGTAATTAAATTCCTTGCTTTGTTTAGCAAAGTATTTTAAAATTTTACTTTGCTTTATAGGTTCTACGTATCATCACGGGAGTAGTCTTTGAATCATTCTGAAAGTGATATTTTGCTTCTTTGCTTCTTTACTACTATTGAGTCAAATAATAACTTGAATCCAGCTTTATTATAGTTGCTGTGTTTGCTAATGTCATTGTTTAAATATATGACTCATTGTTTTTTATTTAGATTCATCATTATAGTTGGAAGTGTTACATTGTGTCCTCTGAACACTTTTTAATTTTTTTGTTTTATTTTTTTAGAGAGATGTTTGCTACAGGACGTGTGAGCTGGCCAGATAGACAGAGAAAGACAGAGAGACAGAAAGCAAGAAATCAACCCCCAAGGGGAGGCCCACACTGAAATCCCTTCTCCTCCATTCTCTTCTTGGCATTTTGGGAACACACACACATGCGCCCGGTATGAGTTTTAAGCTGCTGGGTCCAGGACTCAAACTGCGGTGGTGTATGTGGAAGTCCAGAGATGTAACCATTGTGTCATTCGCGGGTCCCTCCATTTTGTTTTTTGTTTTATACACTTTTATCTTTGCACAGAACTAAGGGAACTATCTGTATCACTTGCCATTCAAGTCAGTGTACTTTGAGGTGAAAAGAAGCACAGTATTAATAATTAGGCTGTGGTGACAGGTAGAATCTCAGACTGTCCCAGGAAAATGATACCCTGGTACATTCTACTTCAAAGGAATACTTTACTTGAAGCATATCACCAGCATTTTAAATAGTCTTTAAATCATCTATCAAAGATATTATAACAATACAATCCATCAGATAATTGCATGATTGATCTCAAGTTCCTATTAGTCCATGTAGATTTTACTTTCTTAATTCTATAAAGGATTCTCTGAAGTCAAAGGGAGAGATTTGTGTGAGTGGTTAAATATTGTCACTGTGATCTGTGAATATGAATACGGTCAAGCCAAACTGCTGGTATTTTTTGGCCTTCAGAGAATATGTTTTGTACGTAGACTGGTATTTGAATTGCTACTGTATTTACAGGTACCCTTGAAACTGTGCTTAAAGGCCACCTGGTGACATGGTAGATACAGTGACTGGATCCCACATGGCCAACTGCACGGTTTGAGACCTGGACACAATAGCATGAAAAACAGGCCAGACACATGTACCTGCATGCCCCAAATCAGAAAAGGAGGAAGAGATGGAGATGGTGTGACCATCCCTTTTGGGGAGGGGGCTTTCTTTCTTTCTCTCTGTGTCCATCTTGCATGTACACCTATTCTCTCTCAGAGACAAAAAGAAAAACAAAATAGAAACAGTGATTGAAGTCTATGACACTGAATTTCATTTGAAAGATGAAGGACTCAAAGCCTGCCATATTAAGTATCCGCCATCATTGGACAAGAAGGCCTGTCCCCCTGACCAGCTTCATGACTGTACAACCCGGACAATTGCACCAAACCCAGTTTCTAAGAGGGCATCATGTTTGATTTAACATTTTGATGTTGCCATTTTGAATTCTTAATAATTTTATCTTTGATCTTGTGTTTTGTAAGTAACATCTGATAGAACACTAGAGCATATCCCTGCCATCCCATTCATGGATAGCATTAGTTATGCTCCTTGAGCACAGATTTCCCACAGACCCACAATGTGCGGGAGTTCAAGCAAGACTCGAAGGGAATTTAAGGTGAGGTTATATCCATGACTTAGTCAATGGCATCACTAACAGCCCCTAGAGACCATATTTTTCATACAGAACAGACATTTCTTTGACGATAGAAGAAGTCAGTGGTGTTCTATGAAAAAAACAAGAAGCCTTAGCATGTATTTTTTTAAACTGTGTAACTTCCCTGTATTAGCCAGTCTCTTAAGCTGAAAATAATGAAAGAAGAACGATATGTCTCCTCATAACTTCATTTTTCCTAAGTCTCTCATGAGAAAGAGGAAGAGAGGGAAAGACAAGCACTGTTAACGGGGTCTCACACCACCTTCCTTCTCCTGGCTGTCCCATCCTGACAGGATCACATAGGTATGCACAAGACGTGTTCGGGTCTACCCAGAATCTCAAACCTGGTCTTCCATGTGGCCTCCAGCATTGCAGAGTCATACTACTGCTGTGCCATGTTGGCTGAGCCCCCGCAGTTTTCTTTACTTTTAGTCATTCCTTATTCCTCAGCGGGAAGATATGGAGAGTGTAGGTGGAATGTGCCTTTGTCAGGAAGTGAAATATAAACATGTTAGTTTTGTGCAGTGTTTCCTTTCTTCTAGGAAGAACAAAATACATACGCATGTACCAGCTAGGAAATACGAATTATGTAATTTCAGCGATTCTGCATGGAATATATAAGGTTAAATGCTCTTATATTTGCACTTAAAATTGGTATTTCAATAAGTAAAGATGAATAGTAAAATTCATGATGAAAATTTAAAATTTTACTTTTTCCTTTCTTAGAACATTAAATTATAAATAAAAATGAAAATGAGAAAAACACTGGAAAGTCAAGACAAAGATGATGGAAAACTGAAAAAGAAAAAAAAAAATTCACATCGTAGGACTTTAACAGTATAGTATCTCACTTTCTGACCGAAGGGCTTCACACTTTCATTTGCACTGGGTGTGGCAAATTATGTAGCATGGCCTGCCTGGAAAATGAGCATATCCCTAATAACACCGACATCAGTACACTACACGCCAGGAACTCTTTCTTACAAATACAGAAATATGTAAGGTCCTCATAACCAACACAGGTACTAGGGAAGGAAGGATTAACACTACTTGCTGAAATTTAATTTTCTTCTAACTAGGTGTGACTGGATCTCAAGGCAGGTTTCACTTAACGTTGTGGAGGAATATTTGTTCCAAGCACCTGTGGTTTTATGACTTTCCCCAGCAGCCCTTAAGCTCCTTGAATGTTCAAATTATATTTCACACATCTTAAGCTATTTATCAAACCACGTCAGCGCTCCAGGCATCTGCCCTCAAAGCTCTTTTTCGTTCATGCTGGGTACTAGATCCCGGTGTGTTTTTATTCCCACCAGTCAGCTAAAGGCTGCTTTGTCTGTGCTTGTGCAAACAGTAGAGTAGTTTCTTCCATGTGTACAATTTAACCAATAACTGGTAGGTGGGAACTTTTAACACTCTACATCTTTTGCAACTGATTGAGATAATTCCAGGTATTAACCCAACTGCCTTCGAAGATTCCCTGTGGAACTGAGTCAGAGTTACCCTTGCTGTGACGCTGTTTGACCTCCCACACTTGCCTGGCTGTTTTCTTTTTCCTGACCCACTTTCTCATTACTCTACTAGTTGCTCCTGAAAAAATCCTCATAATTCCTTCTACACAAAATCTTTGTATCAGAGTCTGCTTATGAAGAAACCCAACCTAACAATCATGCTCACAGAAATGAAAATATTTGAGGATAACAAGCTACTGATAAAAAATATTTATTGAATTTACTTGAGAACATGATGTGTGTAGAAAGAATTCCCTATATACTGAATTTATTATAGCATGTTTTCTTAAGAATATCCTCAAATAACATAAAATATTAGCTCATCAGAAAAGTCATGATGTAGTTTTTATGTCTTGACTTTTCCAATGATCCAATATAAGCATTCATATACCTCATTTTACATCATAGTTTATTGTGAATTCATTGAGTAAATAAATAAAATAGGCTTTATTTCCAAATATCCCATATTCTATACATATAGTCTATTTTTTAATATTTATTCTAATTTTACTTATATTTTAATTTGCATGTGCACTCATAAGAGAGAGAGAGCAAGAAAGTGAGAAAGCAAGCTGCCAGGTCCAGGACTCGTACAGCAGTCAGCCACGTAGGAGTTCAGCATCTTAACCACCATGCTACCTACTGCCCTCCACATAGTTTTTTTTTTTTTTTTATTTTTTTTTTTATTTTTTTTTTTATGTTACGATGAGTACAATTGAGTTTTTGTATAATCCTGAATAAAATGTAGGTTTTTATTGCTTCGTGTGTTTAGTCATATTTAGCTGTGAGTTGAACAGTTTCACATTTTTTCTTTCATCTTTTTTTGTCCTTTTATAAAATAGTTATTTAATTTTATTTATTATTCTTATTTTGGCCAGAGAGACAAAAAGAGAGAAAGTAAGAAAATGAGAAAGCAAGCCACCGGGCCAAGAACTCAAAACTTGATTGTCCCTGTGGGTGTCCAGTGCCTTAACCACCAAGTGACCTGTTGGCCTCCTATTTCTCCCTTTTAAGATGTTTACTCATATTCACATTAAAAGGTGAAACTGGCAAGTTTGAGAACATCTTACGTCAGAAAAAAAGATTGGTCATAAATAAGAAAAAAAAAATGAAGCCCCCAAATTAAAATTATTTTAAAAACAAGAGATAATGGGACCAGCAGTTAGCGTAATGGGTATGTCGCTGGACTCTCATGTAGTTGACCGCAGTTCGCATCCCAGACCCAGTGGCTTAAAACTCACGCTGGGCGTGTGTGCATGTGTGCCCAAGATCCAGAGTGGAGAATGGAGGAGAAGGGATTGAGGCATGGTCATCCCCCTTGGGAGGTGATTTCTCGCTTTCTGGCTCTCTGTCTCTGTCTGGTGAGTGCATGCACCCTATAGAAAAAAAAAAACTCTCAAAAAAACAAAAACAAAAGCAAAAACAAAAACAAGAAGTAATGGACCAGCAGGTAGAGTGGTGGTTAAGGGGCTGGACTCCCACATGGCCAACTGTGGTTCAAGTCCCAGACCTGGCAGCTTGAAAATCACATTGGGCATGTATGCATGCATGCCAAAATCCTGAGAGGAGAATAGAGAAGGGACTGCAGTATGGCCGTCCTTCTAGGGAGTGATTTTTCACTTTCCTCTAATCCCTTTGGTGAGCCTACATGCTGTATGGTAAAACCTAAAAAGAAAAAAGTAAAATAAGTGGAAAAATTATTCAACTATGAGAATTTATCCAAGTGAAGCAAACTAACCACTTTTAAGCAGTTCTATTTTAAGTAACCCTAGATTTAACAATCGAATGTTAGTCAATCAAAATATTTCTCAGAAATCCAGGTTATAAATATCCAAGTGATCTATATTCATTTTAAAGTATATTCAATTAACATCGTATGGCATTTTAGAAGAATATAAGTGAGATGATTTCCATACTTGCATAGAACACTTTTTTTTTTTTTTTTTTTTGGAGAGGTTTTGCGATAGGGTGCGTGCGCTGCCAGACAGAGAGAGACAGAGACAGAAAGCGAGAAATCACCCCCCGGGGGGGATGGCCACTCTGCAATCCCTTCTCCTCTATTCTCTCTGGATCTTGGGCACACACACACACAAGCACCCACCGTGAGTTTAAGCCACCGGGTCCGGGACTTGAACTGCATTTGACTACATGGAAGTCCAGTGACAGAGCCATTACGCTAACTGCTGGTCCCCACATTTTTTTTTTTTAATTCAGCTTTCCAAGTCCATTTCTTAGGCTGAAGGATTCAGTTTAGAGAATCAGAGGAGGAGAGAGAGAGACTACCTTTTCTTCTTCTGCTCATTTTTATTATTACTCTTTTTTTTTCTCTCAAGTCACAATTTCTGATGATGGATATATTTTATAACTCTGTGTGTGTGTCCATGTAAGAGGAGGAAAAATGAAAAATGAGAAGAATTGAGAGCACACATACAAGGGTTAGTTTTGAGAAGACATGAAGAATCTTTCCATATTTTCCTAACCTAAGAGACAGAAAAATGCAAAGAGGTCATATAAATGCTCATAAAGCATTTTCAGAATAAACTATTTTAAAATATTGTAATCGATCACTCTGCCAAAGTGTCTATTTTGATCTAGATTTCTTTTAGCAGCATGAGATCATAGATAATCCCTCTTGGTTTTTCTATATTAATCTTAGAGTTTAGCCCAGAGTCTATAAAGTTAATTTTCTTAATAATTAAGAGCTATTTGTGCCTTGCTTTTTTAGCTTTCAGAGTCAGCCAGTGATCTTAGGGAATAATAACAGCTAACATTTTCACTTACTTACTTACTCAACATGCTTGTATTAAATACCCATTATGTTCTAGGAACCGTTCTCATGAAAAATGGGTAATTCTTCTTAATAATGAGTAGTAAAAGGAAAGGTTTCACAAATGGTAGGACGGATAAAAGGCCATGCCGTTCTCCCTAATTCCTCACGTTTTTCTCTTACTCCACAATGGAAAGTAAATAAATTTTCTCCCCTTGGCTCTGAGTCTTCCCAGCTTTTAAACATGGATAATACATGAGGAGTCTTCAAAAAGTTCATGAAAAATGCATATTTTGAAACACTATGTATGGATTTCAAACATTTTTTGAACCAAAATAAACTTATAATTTAAGTCTATTTTCACATAAATTTTTAGAAATACCCTTATGTTATAAATTTTTAACAAGTGACAACATAAAGCATATATAGTTAATATAATGAACCAAGAATTTAGTACTAAATGGCAAAAATAAGTTACCATGAGGTTAGGGGGATTAAAAGGAGGGACAGTAGGTACCACAGGTAAACTCTGGGTAATTTGCCATTTGACCTTCAAGCATTTTTTTTCAAGCTTGTAGTGTATATGTGTATGTGTGTATGTGTATGTATGTGTAGGAGAAGATATTTTTATCTATGCAAACATGACTTAAAGAATATATTTTAGGGGCCAGCAGGTGGCTAATGTGGCTGGATTACCACATGGCCAACCATGGTTCAAGTCCTGGACCAGTGGCTTGAAAATCACACCAGGAACATAGGTGTATGTGCCCAAGATCCCAAGAGAAGTATGGAGGAGAAGGGATTGTGGCATGGGCATTCCCCCTTGTGTGGGGGTAATTTCTCTCTTTCTCTGTCTCTCTTTTCTGGTGAGTACATGTGCCCAATGGCAAAAAACCAAAAAAATTATAGGTATGCCTTTTGTTGATGCCAGTCCTTATCTGATCACTTAATGATATGAAAATCAAAAATTAGGAATATTGATCTTATTATTAGATAACATATTATCTTTTCCATATAGAACTTAATATTTTTAACCAACCTGCAAGGCCTATCTTATAGTTCTCTTAAGTAATATGACTAGTAAACAAGTAAAATCATATGAAACGGTGACCTTTAAGAGCTTTCAACAGCTTTAATTCAGTGGCAGTACAATTTATTTAACCTTTTAGAAAGTACTCAGTTTTGACACTGACTTTACTTTTCAAAGTTATACAATCATATGTTAGAAAACGTACTTTATATTTATTCATAAGCTGTCTATATAGTGCAAGTTTTTAAGTAGCATAGTTTATTTAAAATTCTGGAATGATTTATCCTTTATATACAGACTAGTCATTTAATTACATATGCATTGATGTCGTATGCCTGTATCATATTTCTGTAATATATATGTGCATGTATGAACATGCATGCATGCATGTGTGTGTGTGTGTATACATGGGATATTTGTCCTATGTATATTTTCCCCTTCAGACTGAGCTGCTCAAGGTCAAGAACTTGTCTTACTTCTACCTTCATTTTCAAAACTTAGCACAATGTGTAGCTAAATTATCTACTCAATAAATGTTCATAGAATGAGTACAATTTGAGATAGATCACATCATTTGTCTTATATATTTTATGTATAGGCTGATGAGAGCAGCCATTTAAAGTAGTTTAGAGAAGAATGACAAAAGTTGAAAAATTCCACAGTAAAACTTGAAGGCAATAAACTTCAGACTATAAAAAATAAGGACATGTATACCTCAAAGTACCAATATGCACTAAAAATGCCATTTAAATATGACATATAAGATAATGTAAATAGTATAATCTTATATTTAGACAGGATAGGATTTATCTAGATGATTGGCAATGTGATAGACATAAAAATATTTATAAATATGAATACTTTGATACTTTTATAAAAAGTAATCAGGACAGTTCTGAAAATTGTATAGATGCTTTATCTGTACTTATAATAGTTAATTTGCATGCTTGAATGAACCACTTTTTACTTACATTATGTAAAGTTCTCCCCCACACTTAATGTGATTTTTAATAGATTTTAGAAATAGTGTAAATGTGGCATAAGGTTTCTTCTTTTTAACTCCTCTCCTAATGATAGTATAAATTTTCAATTATTACACTCTTACAATAAATGGTCTGTTGAAAATAGGTCCATCTTGTCTTTTTTTTTTTATACTCCAGAACTATTTTACATCATAAAGATAACTGAAATGTTTACTACTTAGGATGATTGTTATTACTATTTTTTTCAAATTATACTTTATGCTTCTCATTGTGCTCAAGCATCTTTCACTATTTGGAAAAATTGTCTATTGTTTATTTATTTGTGGGTGTGAAACAAAAGTGATATTTATTTCTTTATTTCCTTCTCTGGGAAGCATTGTGGTGGAAATCAATACATGTCATTCTGGATTGAAGTTAACTGCTATTTTTTAATGCAGAGAATTGACATCATATTTATGGGGATATGGAGAGATGGATCTAAAACCTACAGACTAACCAAAAATGCTCCTTGGTTACATCTGAATATCATATGATAATAAAATAAATCAGTACTTTAGAACAGTGTGCTATTCTTTTCTTTTATTATCCTAATGAAAATAATTATTTTGAAACACGAGGATCATTGACTTTGAATCTTGTTCCACATTATCTGGAACAAATTCTGCTATGAATACTACTCTTGTTATTTAAAATATCATCTAAAGTAAAAATATGAATCTAAAAAAGAGTAGTTTTTATTTTATTTTTTAATTTTTAATTTGCAGAGGGCATGTGAGCTCACCAGAGAGAAACAAAGAAAGGAAGAGAGAAGGAAAATAAGAAATCAGCCCTCCACCCCCCTGCCATGGGGCATGGTCATGCCACAGACCCATCTCTCTTTCCTTTCAGGCTTTTGGGCATGCACAGAAATCTGCCAGCATGTTTCTCAAGCCACAGAATCTGGAACTTGAACCCATGTAGTTGGCTATGTGGGACCCAGCTCCCTCAAACACCATGCTAGGTGGTCCCAAAAGAAATTTTAAATCAATAACTAGGTTTGAAATTATTGGAGAATGCTCTACTAGACAATTAAAATATTTTAAAAATGCAGCTACTTGGGGCCGGTATGTGGCATGGTAGTTAAGGGTGCTGGACTCCCACTTGGCTGCCTATGGTTCAAGTCTGAGACTGGTGGCTTGCTTCCTTGCTTTCCCTACCTCTCTCTTTCTCTCTGTCCCTCTCTGGTCAAATTAAAAAATAAATAAATAAAAATAAATAAATAAATAAAAAGAATAAGTAAGTAAATAAATAAAGTTTAAAAAAAGAAAAACCCACTCACTTTAAAAAGAATGTAGCTACTTATATTCACTATATTTCATTCTATTACCCGTATCTTCTCTATACCGGGAAGGTATAAGCTGTTAAAGTATAATCTTTCCTTCATCATTTACCCAGTATTCACCTGGTATTTGAGATATTAATCAGACTTAATTAAAATTAGTCATTATTCTCTAGACTTTGGATAGTTTAAGAGAAAAAAAGTCCACTTGGGTTTAGTTGTGCTAGATCTAATCAATATTATTGTGTGCAAGATACTGTTTAACCCTCACAAGCATCAAGTCCAACCTTTTCATTGATTTATCTTACAGTACAACCACCATATTTTCCTCACTGAATCCATGCTTATCTATGAAAACTAAATTATTTGCATTATTATACAATTTGCACGAGACTCCTGAAATCCTGAAAAAGAAATCAAATGTCAAATTGTCTCTTCTCAGAAGATCTTGCCATGTTTCTTGCTTTGCCATGAGTAAGACTACAAGCATTCAAAGAGGGTGCCAAAGATAAGAGACCTGGCTATACTATTAAAAGAGTGATGAAGGACTAAAGTAAATGAAAGTTAAGAAAGTGCCAAGTAAACTCATTCAGTACACACACACACACACACACACACACACACACGAAAGTCAAAGAGTAGACATGCAAGACTATATGGTTTCAGAAGGAATTCCCAGCAGCAGTTAAGAATCTAGGGACCTAAAACCAGAGTTAACCCCTCAAAATTCTATTTAAACTGTACAGTAATGCTTATCATCAAAATGATATCATCTGCATATTCTGAACATAAAATGATACATGTAAAAACCTGGATTGGGGCAGCCAGTTATATGATTGTTAAAGTGACTGGATTTCATGCACCTTTCTATGCAGTGTGAGCCTCAGACTCTGCAAGTGGAGACCACACTAGGTACACACACCTTTGCGCCCCAAATCCCACATGAAGAGAGAGAAACAGAGGAGAAGGGAGTGTGATGTGACCATTTCCTATGGGAATGCTGTCTCACTTTCCCTCTCTCTCTCTGGCAAGTTCACTTACCCTCTAGGAAATTAAACAAACAAATAAACAAAAGCCTTTTGTTAACTATACACATTTATCCTCTCAGTAATGATTTGATCAGAAACACTGAATTAATTGTAGAAGTAATTTCTAGAGTGACTTAAGCACTTTAAAAATGAAGTTATTGCAGGACTAGCAGTTAGCATAATGGCTATGTCACTGGACTCACATGTAGTAGACCGTGGTTCGAGTCCCAGACCTGGTGGCTTAAACTCACACTGGGCACCTGTGCAGGCATGCCCAAAATCCCAAGAAGAGGATGGAGAAAAAGGGATTGCGGTGTGGCCATCCCCCGGGGGGGGGGGGGGGTGATTTCTGTCTCTCTGTCTCTGTTTCGCTGGCACATGCCCTATAGCAAGAATCTCTCCCCCCCCCCAAAAAAAAAGTTATTCCTAGGACCAGCAGATAATATTATGACACTGGAATCCCTCATAGTCAACAGTGGTTCAAGTCTTGGGATCCAGCAGCTTTGAACTCATGCTGGGCACATATGCACGTGTGTTCAAAATCCCAAGAGAAGAATGGAGGAGAAGGAATTGTGGCATGGTCATCCTCCTTGGCAGGGTGATTTCTCGCTTTCTGTCTCTCTGTCTCTCTAGTGACCCACACACCTTATAGCAAAAATCTATCCAAAAAAAGGGAAGTTATTCCTGCTCACATTTTATTCAATCATATATTTCCATCTTAAATTATTATTAACAGCCTACTATGTACCAAGATGTATATGCTAAATTCTGTGCTTACAATGAAAAATAGTAATAAAAGATGCAACATTTCTTACAATGTAGTGTAAGACACATACATGAACAGATAAAAAGACATGTGTATTGGAACCAGCAGTTAGTGTAATGGCTATGTCGCTGGACTCCCATGTAGTGGACTGCGGTTCGAGTCCCTGACCTGGTGGTTTAAACTCATGCCAGGGCATGTGCATACGTGCCCAAGATCCTGAGAGGAGAGTGGAGGAGAAGGGATTATGGTGTGGCCATCCCCCCTGGGAGGTGATTTCTTGCTTTCTGTCTCTCTGTCTCTTTCTGGCAAGTGCATGTGTCCTATAGGGAAAAAAAAAAAAAAAAAAAAAAAAAAAAAAAAAAAAAAAAAAAAAACTGTAAAAAAAAGACATGTATATTAAACAAAACTTGCAACATACAGAAAAAACCACTTAGATGTGTATGAATACATGCATTTAGGTGGAATACACTTTAAAACTCAAGAAAAGCCACTTTGAAGAAGTGATATTTAGGTTGAGAATCAAAGAATGATTAGCGCTCAGTCAAGCAAACATTTGGGACTTGGGGGCAGAACTAGTCTACTTGTTATCTCAACAAAACTGCACAATTACAACACTCACCAGTTTCAAGAGTTGGAAGCCATTTCAGGCAACTATACCAATCTCTTTCCAAATGAATGAAGACATCATTAAAGAAAATAGTGCTCATAAATGCTGTCAGAATAATATTAGAAACTTTAGCTGTTATGTCAAGTATAAATCAATCCTTTCAACACCACATCTTCTAAAAGTCTCCAAGGCAACAAAAGCCTATCAAAAGTAATAGTGGCCCTGAATGCCTGGAGGGCAGCCATCTTATTTTGTAGTTCCGAAGAGGAAACAGCAAGTGTGCAAGAAAAATCTGACTGACTCGGCATTGATGAAATGAGACCAATAAAAGTTGTACATGTTCATGCTCTATTTCAGATGACTAGGTTTTTCTGGCTTCAAGCTCTTAGTAGGTTTAACCAGATGTGTCCCTGCCCTCTTTGCCTGCTGTTTTTAGAAGATATTTTATCACTGCTCCAGATGTTCATTTTTGTTGATGATGTCTACCACACACATAGGTCTCAAAACTGTGTTATCTCATGCAAATGACTGTGATTCATTTGTCCATTGGTATCTCAGACAGTTAACCCATTTGTTTAAATAGTGTCTAAACTTAATTTGTGAATAAAAGGAAGTGTTAGGATATGGAAGGAACAGAATTATACAAACCAATGGTCAGAAATAAGTGTTAGTCAACAACCACAAAACGTTGGCACTGGAGAAAATTTTGAGGCATTATGTGGGTCATTGGAAAAGCCCTGATGCATTTTTGCATAGAAAAATATGCCATGATTTTCCTGTTGACCCTTTAGTGTAAGTATTTTTATTTAAACATAGAGATATTTTATACTAGGCTAGTCAATATTTTTGACAGTACAAACAAAATCAAACCAAAGGGGAGGAACAGCAGGTGATGTGGTGGTGAAGGTGTTGTACTCTGGCAGATTGTTTTTTTTCACTTTCTCTCTCTCTCTCTCTCTCTCTTGTGAGAGTGCATACCCTATAGCAAATTAAAAAGTAATAATAATAAATAAAATTCAGTAAGTTATTCTTTTAAGGAAAGTTTAAACCAAGGGTTATTTAAATTATTATTATTTTCACTTTAGTCAGAGGGCATATGTGCTTGCCAGAGAGAGACGGAGTCAGAGAGATGGAGAGGAGAATGTACTCCCCATGGAGAATGGTCACAACCCAAACCCTTCTCCTCCATTTCTCTTTCCTTTTGGGATTTTGTGGGCACACACACACACACACACACACGCACACATGCAACACACACACATGCCTGGCATGTTTTTCAAACCTCCAGATTCAGGGCTGGAAATAGAAATGACCACACCGAATGTAGAGCTGGCTCAACCAAGATTTCTTACAGCATCTGTTTTGGGAAATTTGCAGCATAACACAGTGTCGCTCGAGTTGGTAGACCCATCGATTGGTTAAACCCAATTTCCTGTTTCCGTCTGTATTTACAATTCTATTAAAGAACAGTCATACTTATTTATGCTGATTTCTTTACATATTTTTATGACTCCTTTGGAATGATAGTTTGTATAGTTGTAATAGAGAGTGCAAAGCCTAAAACATGTTCTATGAGTCCTTTATAAAAAGTTTGCCATTTTCTGTCCTAACCCATAGTTATTGTATGAACGATGTTGCCCAGGACCAGGAGGTGGTGTAGTGGCTAAGGTGCTGGACTCCTGCACGGTCAACTGCGATTTAAGCCCCAGACCCAGTGTCTAGAAAATCATTCCAAGTGTGTATATGTGTGTGCCCAAAATCCCAAGAGGATAATAGTGAAGAAAGGATTGAAGAGTGGCCATCCCCACTGGGGGCTGATGTCTTGCTTTACTTCTCTCTGTCTCTCACAGATGAGCACACATGCCATATGACAAAAACCTAAAATAATAATAATAATTAATATTGCTCAATTTTGGCTTCCCCAAAATAATTTAAAATATGCTTTGGTCCATATTAGTCCAAAATAATAGTAATTATTTTGGATTTTGATTATTATCATAATTCACAAATTGTTACTGTTGAAAGGGGAGCATATAGAACATTTAATTCAACTCCCACTTAATAAAAAATGTCTTTTATTCTGTTTCTGACATATGCTCATTTAGGCTTTGCTTGAATAACTCTACTCAAGGGAATTAGAATACCCCCTAAAGCAGATGCATGGCCAGAGAACACTATTTGAAAAACTTTCGTTTTTTGAGTGAGATCTGATATTTGTGAACTTTATTGATTATAGTCCATTCTGCACAGGCATCTGAGAACAAAGACATAGCTTCTACATGGTAATCCTTCGAGTGATTTAACTTCCCAACCTGTCAAATCACATTAAAATGCCTATTCATGGGAAACCATATACCGTTACGTCTCTCGAAGACAAACATGCTCAATCGTATTCTCTGATGCTTGCTTTCTTTCTTTCTTTTTTTTTTTTTTGGAGAGGTTTTTCGCTATCGGGCGCGTGCGCTCGCCAGACAGGCAGAGAAAGACAGAGATACAGAAAGCGAGAAATCACCCCCCAGGGGGGATGGTCACGCCGCAATCCCTTCTCCTCCATTCTCCTCTCGGGATCTTGGGCACGCACGCACATGCTCCCAGAGTGAATTTTAAGCCACTGGGTCCAGGACGCGAACCGCGGTTGACTACGTGGGAGTCCAGCGACATAGCCATTACGCTAACTGCTGGTTCCCTCTGATGCTTTCTTAATTTGTGAAATTTGTACTTTAAATGTAACACAGCACCCAGAATTGCAAACACCCATCCCTGTAAAATGTATATACCTATTCAGTGATATTGTGCAAATTACTTAATGTCTCTGTATTATGGCCATAATAACACGCATTTCATGGTAGTTTTGTAAAACTAAAGTGAGGTAATATATTATGTATTCAAAATACTGGCAGGAACACAGATGTATTCAGCAAATTCTAACTTTTCCCTTAAATTTTCTTCTTTTGTTTTTGGAGAGATTTTTGCTATAGGGCGTGTGCACTTGCCAGAAAGACAGAGAGAGACAGAGAGACAGAAAGTGAGAAATCACCCCCCAGGGGTGATGGCCACGCTGCAATCCCTTCTCCTCCATTCTCCTCTTGGGATCTTGAGCACGCATGCACACACGCCCGGCGTGAATTTAAGCCACCGGGTCCGGGACTTGAACTGCAGTCGACTACATGGGAGTCCAGCGACATAGCCATTATGCTAACTGCTGGTCCCAAATTTTCTTCTTTTTTTTTAAAGGAATTGGTTTGTATATGTTAGAATAATTAGGATATACACCTTACTCCAATGTAGCTTATATTCTATTAGGGAAAAATGGGGCCTAACCAAATAATTACAAGAAAATATGTTCTCTATAATAAGGTCCTCAAAATCAAAAGGAAGAAATTTCTTTCTTTTTTTTTTTTTTTTTTAAGAGATTTTTACTATAGGAATGTGTGCTCACCAGAGGTAGAGGGAGAGACAGAAAGTGAAAAATCACCCCCAAGGGAGATGGCCAGTTCACAACCCCTTCCCCTTCTTTCTCCTCTCAGGATTTTGGATACACACGCACAGGTGTCTGGTGTGAGTTTAAGCCACCAGGTCTAGGACTTGAAATGCAGTTGACTACGTGGGAGTCCAGCGACGTAACTTACACCTTCTGCTGGTCCCAAAAAAGGAAATAAGTTTCTAATTTCAGAAGGATTTATGGGGCTGTTTAGTTTTAATACTTTTTTAAAAAAAATTATTTATTCATTCATTATTTTAATTTGACCAGAGAGAAACAGAGAGAGAGAGAAAGTGAGAAAGCAAGCCACCAGGTCTGGGACTCGAACCATGGTCAGCCATGTGGGAATGTCCAGCACCTTAACCACCATGCCACCTGCTGCTCCCGGAGTTTTAATACTTTTTTAAGTTCTCAAATTTGGAAGCTTAAGATTCATTTTATAAAATATTTCAGATTAAAAAATCATTTTTTAATGTCACATTCAACAAATACTTTGTTTCTTCTAAGAACTAAGGAAAATCACATATAATGATCATTAGTTTGATTACAGTGTAAGCACAATTTTAGAATAGCTTTTTGATGTGGCTTCCAGTGGTTTATGAACTCATTCTTACAAAAATTAAATACCTTTTAAAGTGATTGACTTTTTCAGATTGTATTTATTCTTTAGACGATGGAATTATTTGCTAAGTATAAGTACCTTCAAAATGCTAAACATTTTTTCAAATATAGTAAACATATTCTAGGAACTATTTTCTGCAGTAAAAGAGATTGTCCTAGTGGCAAATCACATTCTTCTTATTTAATAATTACCGTTACTTCATTTTTTCCTATTATATTTTTTAACATTTTTGTATAATTAAAAAATATACTAAAGGCTACATTTGTATGTAATTTCCAGTCTATTTAGAGACACACTCTGTGGGGCCAGCAGATGACATAATAGTTAGGTAACTGGACTCTCACATGACCAACAGTGGTTCAAGTCCCATACTTGGCGGCTTGAAATAAAACTCACACCGGGCGTGTGTGCGTGCGTGGCTAGGATACCAGGAGGAGAACGGAAGAGAAGGGATTGCAGCATGGCCATCCTCTTGACGGGTAATTTCTTGCTTTCTGTCTCTTTGTCTCTCTCTCCTTCTCCAGTGAGCACACTTGCCCAATAGCAAAAATCTTCCAAAAATAAATAAATAAATAGACACAATCCTATGAGGTTTAGTGAGTGCTTTTATTTATACCAATTGTGTTCAGCAAATGGAAGAAAATAATTAGTAGGAAAGTGATCAAAATGAGGAGGTTGATGGGGCCGGCAAGTGGCATTGTGGTTAAAGGTGCTGGAATCCCACATGGCTGACCACAGGTCAAGTCTCGGACCTGGTGGCTTGCTTTCTCACTTCCTCTCTCTCTCTCTCTCTCTGATCAAACTGGAAAATAATAATGATAATAATAATAAATGAAGTTAAATAAAAATAATTCCTTAAAAAATGAGGAAGTTGATATTTTCAATTTTTTTAATGATCATTATTTTATGTGTTTAGCAATGGCTTATCAAATGACTGGATCTTTTTCATATATCTTTGAAATTTTTGGTGGTGTTCACTAAGTCATAGAAATGTTTTCAATTCAAACAGCAATATTGGCTATGTGTGTAGAAAGAAAATTGAACTCTTCAAGTTATTATGATGAGAAGAGTTCATAAGAAGAGCATATCCATCCAAAAATCAATTATATAATTTACTGTTTCAGTGCAAAAATTCTACTCTTATTTTTAAGAGTCATACCAAGTTTTATATGATTCTAAGAAAGAGATTAAACTTTAAAGATTGGAGAAATATGTTAGGTGGCTCTTATGTCTGGTGGTCAAAAACTGTGCTTCCATGTACAAGTTATACCTAATAAAGAAAACACTTTCATTTTCTAAGAGGATTTGGGCATTACAATTTTATGCAGATTAAAAGAAATAGTTCCAACAGAAATGACTTTGTTCTTCTATTAGTAATGAATTTGGCTAATAAAACAGAAAATTATCTTAAAGAACATATACTTTTACTAAATATAGTTATTGTAGAGGACCAATGGATACAGAGTATTTGAAGTTGGATTTGAGATTTTTCATTCTGTCTTCACTAGAACGTGGTTTCTTCACTTCAGGACCCTTGTATGAAAGAAAATTGCTATTAGAATATTAAAATAAGTTTGTTCCTATGGAATCTTGGGAAAGTGAAAAGGAAAAAAAAAATAGACAACTTTTACCTGTGTTTTTTTCCAAAACAGAAAAGAATGTGCTTGCTTTAAGAGCTGACAAAAAACCTCTAAGCCTTGGGACCAGCAGATGGCATATGGTTAAGTTGCTGGACTCCCATGTGGTTGAACGTGGTTTGAACTCCAGACCGGCAACATAATATTTATGCCAGGTGTTTCTGTGTGCCTGCCCAAGATCCCAGAGGAGAATGGAGGAGAAGGGATTGTGGAGTAGCCATCCCCACTTGGGGGTGATTTCTTGCTTTCTGTTTCTTTGTCTCTCTCTGTCTCTTAGTGAGCACCTATAGCAAAAATCTCTCTTAAACAAAAACAACAGAATAAAAAAAAAAAAAAAAAAAAAAAAAAAAAAAAAAAAAAAAAAAAAAAAACTCAAAATGCTAAGGCTTTTTTGTGGAAGTGGATTTCTAGTATATTCAATACGGTCAACTACTAACAATTGACTAGTATTTACATTCGTCCTGCACGTGCTTCCTGTATCCCCAGAGACATCAGGGAAGACAGTTAATGCTTGCAGGTTGACTCTCATATGGCCCACTGTGGTTTGAGTCCTGGAACTGGCAGCTTGCTTTCTTACCTTCTCTCTCTCTGTTTCTCTCTGGTCAAATTAAGGAAATAATAACAATAATAAATAAAATTTTTAAAAATTCCTTTAAAAATTATTAAAAGTCATTATTTTTAATTTTGCCATGAGGCATGAATACTTGCCAGAGAGTAACAGAGAAACGAAGAGAGAGGGAAAACACCCGCCCCCCAAGCAGGGAATGGTCACACTGCAATCCTTTCACAGGGAAAACACCCGCCCCCCCAAGCAGGGAATGGTCACACTGCAATCCTTTCACCTCCTTTCCTGCATTGTGTCAGGATTTTGAACATGCACAATCACATGCCCAGCTTGTTCCCCAAACCCCTGGGTGCAGGATTTGAACTGAGAGTCAGCCACATGGATTTGGCTGCTTTAAACACCAGGCCATGAAGCCTGACCAGAGTCATTCTTATAATAGGCAAGATGGGGACTTGAATTTGTTTTATTTGAGTAAGTTGAAATAATACTCAAATTTTGTTTTATTTTATTTTATTTTTTGTGGGGAGGGTATGGATTCTACGTAAACATCTTCTTCCCATTGCAGAATCATCAGGAATATGAATGAGTAAGTACATAAATGAAAAAGTAGACATAGGGACAATATTGAGTGAATGGAGTGAATGGTAAATAAATCAATAAATTCATTCTGCTCTTGCATTTTGTTCCATCAGAGGAAGAAAGCTTCAATAAAATCACAGTTATAATCTGGATGACATATGTTTATGTTGACATGTGTTAATATTTTTCCAAGTGCCATTTCCTGGATCTAAAAATTGAACTGGAGAAGCTAAAACTGTTTCTGAATTGATGTCTTTGATAGCCAAATTATGTCTCCTTTATGGGAAGATTGTAGCTGGGAGAAACTGCTTCATTTTCTAGAGTAGTAGAACATGATCTCTAGAAATAAGAGCTGATTTAAAGCAACAGTAATAATTTCTCTTCTCTCTTACATTTTTGATAGAAAGCAGTGCTATACCTCTTTGCTGTGCATATGAATTCCCAAAGGATATGTTAAAAATATAGTATCATCTTTATCCAAGTTAGTCTACTTGCATAAATATAGGAATTAATAACTTGCATTGCTTTATCTTCCTTTATGTCTTGGAGATTTCTTGCTTTCTCCTTCTTGCCCTCCCAATGTCAACAAATTGGTATTAAATTCTTAAATATATTTAAATTTTTAAAATATTTTCTCCACAACCATCCATCATAAAAATGTATACATATTGGGGCCAGCAGGTGGCGTAGTGTTTAGGGAGCCAGATTTCCATATGACTAACCATGGTTTGAGTACCAGACCTGGTGAATTGAAACACGCCAGGTGTGTCTGTGTGTGCCCAGGATTACCAAGAGGAGAATGGGAGAGAAGGGACTGTGGCATGGCCATCCCCCCTGGGAGGATGATTTCTCACTTTCTCTTCCTATCTCTCTGGCAAGCAAATGCACCCTATAGCAAAAATCTCTCAGGAAAAGAGTAAAAAGGAATGTACACATATTATTGTATATAGGTGAATTTTAAGATCATATTTGTCTCAAAGAATATTTTAATATTTACATTCACTGTGTATTATTATCTTCACTATCATTGTCTCATGAAGATTACTTCAATCCAACTGTCAAGACCTTCAATTACTTTAATAATACTATAGAATGTCATAGTGTTCTTATATCATCATTTATTCTGCCATTTCATAAATCTCCAGCTTATAGAGATAATAGATATTGAGCCCACATCTTCAGTTTCTTCTTAGCATTGTTAAGGCTAACAAAAAACAGGCACAGTCAAGTGGTCACATGTTGGCCTTTCTATCAACAGGTAGCCAGAAATTAAGGTCCAACCTCTGCTTTAACTCTGTACAAGCTTTACCCAACCCCTGTTGCAAAAACAAACAAACAAAAAACACATGCACACACATACACAATGATTTTATCTGCCATTACTGTTTTTTTGTTTGTTTTTTTTTTTTTTTTAAGAGTGATTTTTGATATAGAATGCATCTACTGGCTGGAGAGACAGAGAGACAGAAAAGAAGAAATCACCCTTGGGGGTATGGCCATGCCTCAATCCTTTCTCCTATTCTCCTCTCCAGATTTTGGACTTTCACGCACAGACGTGCCCTTCCTGAGTTTCAGGCCGCCAGGTCCGAGACTCGAACCACAGCTGGCCATATGGAAGTCCAGCAATGTAACCATTACACCATCTGCTGGTCCCTGTCATTAGTCTTATATGGCCCAAGATATAATTTCCACTCAACCATCATTAAGCATCAACCACAGCTTGGGATAGCACAAATAAATTTGCATTTTTTAGAGAAGAATGGAAAATCATGTTTGAACTGCCAACTTTCCAGAATCCTTTATGTAATAATAATAATAATTTATCATGTTTTCTGGGTGTTTTTATTTTAGATGGTCAACAATTTTGTTCACATCATAGTTAGCAATAAAGTATATGTGGTACAGGAGAGAAGTTGGAAGAAATGGCCTCTACTTTGGAATCTTTCATGACTATCTACCAGATAGTCACTGTCCACTTCAAAATTTTTACTGTTTTTCATGATGTTTGAGATTAGTATGGCAAAATTTTATTTCAGGAAGACAAAATTACTTTTCTTGCAAAAGGAAAACTATATTTTGTTCTTTCCTGATCTAGGATGAGTTATGTACAAAACTTTAGTGTCATTTTTCCTCTTAAACTACCAGCAGTTAAAATATAGCATAAGAATGAGTAGGAAAGGGCCAGCCAGTAGCTTGGAAATTGAGGCTGCTGGGTCCAACATGGCCCACTTTGTGGTTCGGGTTCCAGTCGCAGCAGCTTGAAAATCATGCTGGGTGCAAGTGTATGTTTGGCCGAATCTTGAGAAAATGGAAAAGAAAGGATTTTAGGGTGGCTATCCCTCCTTGGAAGTGATTTCTCACTTTCCCTCTCTGTCTCTCTGTCTTTCTTTGATGAGTGCACATGCCTTAAGCAAAAACTTAAAAAAAAAAAAAAAAAAAAAAAAAAAAAAAAACAGGAGTCAGTGAGATGAATGGTTCTTTTTTATATCTATGCATCCCAACTTGGTTTTAGTTAGTTCTCCAAGATTTTCCATCTTCTCCTCCAAGATATCAGTCTTCTAACCACCTACGATAGGAGATAAATAATTCTCTATCATAGTCTAATATTCTCATTGCTTTATTTAGCAATGAGACTACACAGGAGAGTTACATCTACAGTTTAGATTTCAGGACAACCTTTATAAACAAAAATAAATTGGAGTGGCTCAAATTCTAGGATTATAAAATTATGAAAAGAAATATCTACAAATGAATAGACTGATCCTTTTTATCTCCATAAAGAGAAAAAGCTGAACAGTTTTATATTCTGATATATCCAGCTCAATTTGTTTCATTAACAACTTTGCCTGGAATATTTCTCTCTTGTGTGTAAGATATTTTTCTACTAATATAAGAATATTACTCTGATTTGATTGTATTTCTAGCTTGTATTTAGGAGTTAATTAGGCATATCTGTAATTATCTACTTTGACTTTAGAGAACTATACAGCTAAGAGGTGCATACAGGGGTTGAATCCATTTAATGAGACTCGGACAAACACTTGATGTTGCAACACAGAGAAGCACACCAAAAATTATAATTATATTAAAAATACCAATAGAAAAAGCAGTTCAAATCAATACTACCAAACTCAGTATCATATGTGCCATTAATACTTGGATTTTATGAAACTGAGTTTCATAAAAATTTTGTCACACATTACCTCCGGCCTACCCTTCAGTTTTTACCCATTAAGCAATAGACCAGAAATGAATTTAATGATATGTTTAGAGGCCTATATTTTTTATACTTGCACATTTTATATGTCTCTTGTTATTATAAATATACATTTTCTAAGTTCCATGAATCAAAGAAATGTTAGCTATAAATGTGAAACCATTTTCTTCTTCTTGGAATACATAATTCACTGTTTCCTTCCATTTCCGGGTTTTCTGACCTAATATCCAGCTTATAATACATTTTACAATAGGCTCTATTTTTCAATCTGCTGGAATTCAGGGACATATCAAGGTCAATTTTTGCAAGCAAGGATTTAGTTGCATGTTTCAATAACTCTTGCAGAAGCGATAAGCTATCTGCTGTGGTACACTTGTGGATTCTCCAATCAGATGTGGCACTCATGAACAACAGCACTCTACTACAGACAGGGAAGCCCTCTCAGCATATGGTGTGTTAACTCCTTCTGTTTACTTAGTAGCAGAGTAGTTCAAAGTCAGGGAAAAGAAAGGAAAGTGAGGAAAATATTACTGCCAGATTTACATGTGCTATAAGGTAAAAAATGTCCATAATTATTTATGTAAGAATTCGTGTTGATTGATTAAAATATAATATTATTAAGTGATACTTCTTTAAGTTAATGATTTTAAAATGTGTGAAAGGAAAATATTGCAAGTGCAAACATATTGTTGACTATTGGAGAATATTTGGCTTATTTTGGGATGAATAAAGATGCTGCATTAGGCATCTTTTCAGAGCAGGGTATTGCTGTTTGCCCTGTGAGGGGAAACACAAGGAAAGGTTCCTAAGTTGTGATCATGCCTAAAATACAACACATGGCAGTTGGTTCCTTGAGCTCCATGATCTCCAAAGAGACAATAAATCTGTGAGGATTAGAATAGAGACTTTAGCATTACTGCACAAGGGTCAAAATGGTCTCACATGCAGTAAGCAACCCCTCTATGATGGTGAAGAGGATTGGTGTGGATGCTAGTGACAGTAAGGGGAGAAAATAGTTGGTAGAAAGTGTGTGGTAGATCATAGGTGTGAGACAAAAAAAAAGACAAAATTATAAATGATAAACTGTTGTTTACAAGGGAAAAACAAATTTAAACCTTTTTTGTGTGTTGTCTGGAATTGTTCACAATAGTGTGTAGTTCTTAACTTACCTGTCTTCAGAAAAGCACTTTGCCTAAAAGAAAGGTCTGAATAGTGTACCTAATGTTTACAATCTTTTTCAAAACTGTAATATTGCAACTGAAATTTATTTTTGTTAATTTTTAAATGAATTGAATATTTTGTTTAAAACATCAACAAAAATTTGTAAACTGTGTATAGTGTAAAAGTTCACATTCTGCTTGCTTTGGGGACATGGTTGCACATATCATGTTCAGTTTTAAATGTTGAGTTGTTGAAAAATCTTGATGCATTTTTGCATAGAAAAACACAGAAAAATGTCATCACTTTTCTGACAGCCCAATATAAAACCATGATTCTTCAGATGATTGAAAATGTTCCATGTTTTACAATTTTTTGATAAGTCAAATGTAAAAAAACAAATTCTTAAGGGGGCCAGCAGGTGGCATGGTGGTTCAGGTATTAGGTTCCTACATGGCCAACTGTGGTTCAAATCCTGGACCTGAGTCCTGGGCCTACTAGCCTGAAAATCACACTGCGCTCCTACGCCCAAAATCCTAGGAGGAGAATGGAGGAGATAGGATTGCAGTGTGGCCATCCCCCCTGGGGTGATTTTTCACTTTCCCTCTTATTGTCTCTTAGGCAAGTGCACATGCCCTATGGCACAACCCATAAATACATACATACATACACACATACATACTTACTTAAGAATGACAAAGACACATTTCAAGAAAAACATCGTTATATGGTCACCTAATGAAAGATATAATATGTCAATATTCTACAATGAAAAATCCCTAACAGGTTCTTTGGGAAAGTTGTGTGTCATACACCAACAGTTCATGCACTTTCCTCTGTTCTCATACATTGTCTTGTTGGTCATGATTTTGCCCAAGGTTTTTGAGTCATAAATCTCTTAGGAGTTTACTTAAATTTTGCAGAACAGCCTAAAAACTCCTTTTAAATTAACAGCTGATGCACGCATTCAGACAAAATTTCGTTTTTTAAAACTAAAGTGTCATGAGAAGGAAGTTTCATTTTCAATATTGTGTTTCTAAAACTCAGGTTTTATCATTTCAATTTATGTTGTTTATTGTCAGAGACTTTACAGAGAGGAAGAGATGTATGAGGAGACAATAGACTACCACCCAGGATCTAATATCTCCACAGGGTATAAACCACTATAATTAGTAATTCAAATAGGCCTGCCAAACTATATTTTTAGTTATGAAATATGTACAAAGGGTCTTCAAAAAGCACATGGATTACAAAGTTTTTACACCCACATACAGTTAGACTTTAATTCTATTTCCATGAATTTTGTGAAGTGCACTCATATTGCTCTCCATTATTCCATATATTCTGATTTCCCTCATTAGACACTAATAAATAATGAATAATCCAACTAGGTCCTATTAGGACAGTACTTCTGCTCAGTACATTGTGAGTCATTAACGATTATAAAATTCATTCACTGAGGCCTTAGATAATGTGGATACCAGAACTACATTTTAGTTCAAATAAAAAAAGATAAACTATAATAGAAAATTAACTATCTAAGGACTTTATTCAAAAGTAAACATTGCTTTGTGAATACTGCGACATTATCTTTAAAGTACGTACTAACTGTGGTCAGTAAAAAGCAGAGAAAAAGGAAAGCAACCAATGTCAAACATACACTGAAACAATCTAAATAAGAATATGCTAAAAGATGTTTCTTGTCACCATCATAGGCACACACATACACATAAAAAAGATACAGAAATGCTGGAACCAGCAGTTAGCGTAATAGCTATGTCGCTAGACTCCCATGTAGTCTACCGCGGTTCGAGTCCTGGACCCAGTGGCTTAAACTCACGCCAGGCTCATGTGCGCACGTGCCCGAGAGGAGAATGGAGGAGAAGGGATTGTGGTGTGGCCATCCTTCCTGGGGGGTGATTTCTCACTTTCTGTCTCTGTCTCTCTTTGTCTTTCTGGCGAGCCCACACGCCCTATAGCAAAAACCTCTCCAAAAAAAAAAAAAAAAAAAAAAAAAAAAAAAAACGCTTTCCAACAGATATACTCAATTGAAGGATTGAAATGAACTTTTAATGAGGATCTGATGTGCCAGAGATTACACTAGATGCTTTCATATATGTAGTCATCCCAAGTATCCAAAGGAATTACGCTTTCAGTATTCAAAAACAAGGCAGAGATTGAGACTGCCTATATAATTTATGCAATTTACAGACTTTCTAGTTCTAAAAATTGGGACTAAAATTCAGGTCTGGCTCCACTGTTATTACTACCTAGATCTAACTAACAGAGCACTTATTTCCCCACCAAGGGCTTTATATCTTTTTGGTCCTAAGACCGCCAGAGTTGTCTTCAACTAACACCTAAGCAGTTGGTGGCCAGGAGGTTCGCTGTAGATATGATGCCTTGCCTCTTACAACAGATGCATGTTTACACTAATTATCTTTTATTCCTAGGTTATCAAAAATGATTTTTCTGTGTAAGTAATTAACAGAATATAACTCTTTTAAAAATCTAATTTATATCATTAGCCAGTGATATAAGTAATAATAAAGTACTGGTCTATAATAATAGGTTAACAATAAAATATACCTTGCTATGCTATCAGAGAGCAATCTTTTATGTGTAATAAATTCAGGCAAAAAAAATAAGTTGTTTTTTTTTTTTGCCTTGTAATTATTACCAAAGGTATATAAGAACTTATCATATCCTTCAAATTTGGAAAATGTGATCTAGAAAGTAGGTAAAATACATCCTTTCTCTTGGTCCAACAGCTTTCTACACTTGCCATTTTATGAAAGCTAATCATGCATATTTAGAATTAAAGTTTTAATTAGTCTTCCATAAAGAAAGAAAAATCTAAATGAAGTCTGAGGACAAACGCAAAAGACAATTTTGTGTTAAACTCAGAGTTTTCCCTTCTTTTACTAATGGGGTGTTTTTTCTTTGATCATATTTTTAAGTTCCCCCTTATCAACCATGTAACCCACATCCATGCCCCACAAGCAAATTGTCCTCTCAGGCAAATAGACATACTTCTGTTCCAAGAGACTATCCAGGGTCACCCCCCTAGGGAGATAGTCATTCTGCAATCCCTTCTCCATTCTCACCCTGAAATTTTGGACATGCATGCACATGCTCCTGGTATTTTCAAGCCATCTTGTTCAGGACTTGAACCACAGGTGACCATGTGGGACTTCAGTCAACTCAACCGCCACCCCACCTGCTGGCCCCTTTACTCCCATTTCTATGTATTTGCATCACGATTTTCCAGCCTTCATTATTCATTTCAGCTACCACTTCTTCCACCATAAAGGACTTTTTATTCTGTGGCAGAGCAGTCAGACATTGAGATGGTTAATGTGTACCTATCAGAGTGAGAAAACACAGAACACTGTGCTCACTCTGTCCTGAAATCAGAAACACATGACCATATTGGCCAGATCGAATTCTACCTGTTCCCTCAGCATGTCTCATAGTCCTACTACTATCTCGGCAGCTACAAAAACCTTAATGAATATTTACTGCCACACTGGTGCCTCTTCCTCAATTAAAAAAAAAAAAAAAAATCAGACCGTCTGGGCCACATTCTTCAGAGGCTTCTAGCCTCCCCATTATAGATCAGTCCTTGTCTTGTGTGTTTTATCTCACTTGTGTTCCCATGGGTCCTACGTTTTCACTGTGCTGGATGCCATAAGTGACTTGAACCCTGGACCCTCAGATAACCTCCCACGATCTGACCATTCTACAACATTATTCAACACGAAGATTGGTAAATAGCCACCTTAAGTCCTAAAGCCTTCAGTATTCACCACTATTGTACTCTCTGCCCACAGCTCAGTCTAAACTGGAGACTCCTTATAGACGAGAACTGTTCTTAACCATCTATGTATATTTGACACTTAAATCCTACATTTAAAGAAGGGAGAAGTAAAAAAAAAAAAAAAAGAGTTGAGAAATAAAGCTGATTATTAATGTTCCTATTACCACAAAAATTTCTCTCATCCTACATGGTATCTACTGCAATTCAGTTTTTAATGTAGTCAGATATGCTGAAATCAGTATTATAGAGTATTTTAGGTACACCACTTTTTAAAAAAAATCACGTGTGTACGTCTATATATGTCTATGCATATATATGTAATCTGATTTAATTTTATCTATACTCATCTATAATCAAAGTGAAGCTTCATTTTAAATTATCGAGAGACATCTTTATGGGTGGGCACATGGAGATGATTGCTATGGTTCTATGCTATTAAGGGAAATAGCACCTGCTCTAATTCAGATAAGTACCAGGTAGAAGGAGACAGGGTATCCACCAGGTGGTAGTAATTAGAACCTGAGACAGACACTCATACTCAACTATAGACTGTTTCCCACCCACGGGAAGACTGAATCCTAGGCATTGCTGCCCACCTCTTCATTTCTACATTCAACTTACTCACATTGCTCATTTTTTCTATTTGCAAGTATTTTCCTAATTTCCTTTTTTTTTTTTAAAGAGAGATTTTTTGCTATAACGCATATGGACTCACCAGAGAGACAGTGAAAAAGCACCCCCTGGGGTATGGCCAGGTCACAGTCCCTTTTCCTCCATTTTCCTGTTGGTATTTTGGGCATGCACACACATGTGCCCAGCATATTGTAAGTGACCTGTTCTGGGATTCAAACTACGGTCAACCTCATGGGAATCCAGCTGCATAACCATTCTGCTAGCTGCTGGTTCCCCTAATTTCCATTTATTTCCCATTTTCAATTATTTATTTTACTTGATTTAGTATTGTTGTTATTTTTTAATTTGCTGTAGGGCACATGCACTCACCAGAGAGAGACAATGAGCAAGAACAAGGGAAAGTGAGAAAGCAAGTCGCCAGGTCCAGGACTTGAACCACCATTGGCCATTTGGGAGTTCACCTTAACCACCATGCCACCTGCTGGCCCCTCCTAATTTTCATTTAATTAGATCTTTCATTTTTAAAAGAGTTTGGGTAAAGAGCAATGCAGAGTATACATCATATACAAGAGAAATTCTTGCCAATTAATCTCAGTTTTAAAAATCAGTTTGGTTTGGTCCTGTATATATTCACTCTCCTGGTTTTCATTCTCCATAGCTCCTGGTTCGTGGAGATTTTTTTTCCCTCATCTTCCTTGATAACTTTAATGAAGATATCAGAGAATATGACTACCATCTTTTTGCCCATAAATAGTTTGACTCAAGGGTAATTTTAAATATGAAATATTTATAGTCCAGTGTCCATTTGTCTCTAGTCTGTGGATTGTCTAACAATATAATTCTCACAATGAATGATCAGCTTTGTATGATTTTTATAAAAATTAGCTCCATATTATAATAGCCATATTTATACATCCTTTATAAACTCAATTCTTGTATTTGTTTTAGTTCCTTTTTTATCTTCTCTTTTTCTTTCTTTTTTTTTTTCCATTTAAAGGGTACTTGTGCTTGCTGGAGGGAGACAGAGTCAGAGAGAGAGGGAAAGAGAAATCACCCCCATTCCCCAAAAGGAGAATGGCCACACCATGATCCCTTCTCATCCCGTCTCCTCTCCAGATGTTGGCACACACGCATATACACCTAACATAATTTTGAAGCCATCAGGTCCAGGATTCAAACTGCACTCAGTCATGTGGGAGTCCAGTGCCTTACCCATTATACCACCTGGTGGTCCCTGTTGTAGATTGTTATTACAACCCTTTACCCCTTTTAACCTAACTATAGTTACTTTTAGGTATTTCAGATGACATAAATGAGCATACCATTTCCCATTTCTCTATATATATTTTCTTTCTCTTTCCTCTTTGTTTTTAAAATTTGCCAGAGTGCATGCACTCACCAAAGAGAGACAGAGAGACAGAGAGACATAAAGCACCCCCTAGTGGGGTGGGGTTACATTGCAATCTCTTCTCCATTTCTCCATTCTGGTGGGATTTGGAGCACACATCCACACACACCCAGCATGGCTTTCAAGCCTCCATGGCTGGGGCTCACACTGTATGGTAAGCCTTGTGGTATCCAGTTCCCTTAAACACCAGGCAATAGGACTGGTGCTCAATGCATGTTTTCAAATTAAAAGATTTAATGACCCAACCTGGTGTCAGAGTCAGTAGCAAGGCTGGAAGAGAAGCCATATAGCCAACTGTGGGTTCAGATCCCAGAGTCAGTCTGAAAACGCACCAGACACAGGCATATGTACCCAAGGTTCTAAAGAGCTAGATGAAAAGAGGGAAAAGAGGATTACAGTGTGATGAGTTGAGGTCAAGGATGCTCTTTCTCTCTCTGCTCTCTCTAGTACGTGTGCTCTCTATTATGAATAAAATAAATCAAAGTTTAAAGAGATTTCCTGGCTCCCCCAAGTTTAACAGGGCATTTAATCTGTTGAGTACATATATATTAGACTCTGTTAACAGACTACAAGGCTCAGATATTTTCATGCAGTGTTTTGAGGAGTACCCTAGGGATCAACATTATTGAATGATATTTTAAAGTTAGGGCAGTATTCCTTGAACCACAAGACCCAGTACCACTATCACGTCTAGTACTGCATTCACCATGATAGAAAAGTTTATCTTCTATGATTCATACTTAGATACCTTCTCTCCTCTTCCTAACTGCTATCCTCTGTTACTCTTCTAGTTATTACCCTGCATTGAATGAAGTATTTTGATAATTGTGCTAAACTCTCACTGTCCACCTCAAAACATGGCACCAGTGTGTGAAATGGGTATAATGTGGTTCATCCATCTAAAATTCTGGCCTCTCCTTTGAATTCCTCTTCTCCACGCCACCTTGTCTGTCTGCTCTCACTATCAAATCTTCCTAAGAACTTTCCATCTTTAGTAATTTGTTACTTCCGTGAAAGGGGAGGTATTGGGTCTTCGGAAAAGTCATGACTATTTTTCTATGTTCCTTTGCAAAAATGCGTCATGGCTTTTATGACAACTCAATAGAAGCCACCATATAGGGTGTTATCTGAATTTCTCCTTCTAGACAAAATCTTTTTCCTAGATAACTCTCCTTGCTCATTACAACAAGGAATTGTTGCTCCCTAAAATAAAATATTTGGCAGGTACTATCCTTGGTCTATAATCACATTTGAATATGCACATGCATACTCACACACACTCACACACCACTTGACTCTCTTGTTCTTGTCACTCAGTCTACTTCTAGCCTTCTCATATCATGCCAGCTAAACTATTGTTTGGAAAATTATCTCCATATAACTGAAGCCAAGATACATTTACTATTCCTAAACTTATTTTAACTCAAAATTGCATTTAAAACTGTTGCCCAGTATAGTTTTTGTTTTATTCTGTTCTTAATAAAATGCTATATGTTCTTGAATGTGGTTACCATGGTCAAGAAGGTTGAAGAGAAATAGCATTGTGAAACAAATATACTCAACTTTGAAAAATTTAATTGGCAATCTATGAAGTGAAAATAGAGGCATTATTATGGTTGAAAATTGTACTTCAAAATGAGAGAAAAGTTGACTTTCAATGACTACATGCTTTTTTTTTTTAAGAGGTTTTTGCTTTAGGGTGCATGTGTTCATCTGAAAAGACAGAAAGAGACAGAGATTGTGAGAGGGAAAGTGAGAAATACCCCCAGAAGGGATGGCCACATTGCAAACCCTTCTCTTCTGTTCTCCTCCTGGGATCTTGGGCATGCACACACACATACCTAGTGCGAGTTTCAAGTCACTGTGTCTGAGACTCAAAACATGGTTGGCCATGTAGGAATCTAGCAACTTAACTGCTGTTCCATCTGTTGGCCCACTACATGCTTTTTTTTAATATTGCAGATTCACATTATTACCATTATAATTTCAAGATGTTTTAAAGATCTAACTAATACAGTAGGAAAGAAAAAAAGAAAATGTAGAGTTATAGAAAAGAACATAAAGATATTTTAAAAGCTGTTGTAAATTTTCTATCTAAAATCAATTAAAACTCATTAAAATATCTATTTATCAATGTAGTTATATAATATATTAAATTTTGTCCATTTTCTTATAAATTGATAATAAAAATTTAGAAGATACAATATGGAAATTTCATTAATTTATACTAAAACATTAAATATAAATACTTAGAAATGATCTTACAAAAAATATTCGAGTCAATGTATACCCTTATATAAGTTGTGCTGACACAAGAGTTTTCTGAATAGCAAGAAAAGTGGGGGATTTTTTTTAAAAAAATTTTCCCTCACTGAGTGTCAATTCTTTTGTATTTTTTCTTCAATAAATTTTTGCCTTATTTTTTCAAAATGCACTGTCTTTACGAAATATATTGGATTTTTTTTTTAGAGGTTTTTGCTATAGGGCGCATGTGCTCGCCAGACAGACAGAGAGAGACAGAGAGACAGAAAGCGAGAAATCACCCCCCAGAGGGGATGGCCATGCCGCAATCCCTTCTCCTCCATTCTCCTCTCGGGATCTTGGGCACGCACGCACACGCACCCGGCATGAGTTTAAGCCACTGGGTCCGGGATGCGAACTGCGGTCGACTACGTGGGAGTCCAGCGACATAGCTATTACGCTAACTGCTGGTCCCTATATTGGATTTATTTTAAAAAGATATAAATAACGGCAAAAAACACAGAGATGTATTTATTAGGGTGAATAATATATAGTAAATTTGCCAATAATTCTCAAATTATTTTAAGCTTAGTATAAAACATTCCAACATCTGTGTCTAACATATATTACCTGAATACATTCTCAAGTAACTAATTCCAAAAGGCACATAATGGCATATGTTATTATATATTTGATGATCTGCTTTCTTTTCCACTTGAAAGGATATGCACATTTGAACTATATAAGATTCTAAATACTGGGGGCCACATTCAGCAGCTGCTGGGGCCATGATGCTGGTTTCTCTACCATGCAGTAAAGCACTCAGTATAGATCACGACTCTTCAATGTCTTCCCTCTGTCATTATATAAAATTCAGCAAACATGTCTTGAAGATATGGCTCCAGGACCACTGTTATGTTCCCCAGAGGTCACTTATACCAAATTGAATACGCCATGAAGCTATTGGACACGTGGGCACCTGTTTGGGAATTTTAGCCAATGACAGGCTTTTGCTTGCAGCTGAGAGATGCAACATCCACAAGCTTCTTGATGAAGTCTTTTTTCTGAAAAGATTTATAAACTCAATGAGGACGTGTCTGGCAGTGTGGCAGGCATAACCTCTGACACCTGTGTCCTGACTAACGAACTGAGGCTCATTGCTCAGTGTTATTTATTTATTTATTTATTTATGGAGAGGTTTTTTTGCTATAGGGCACGTGTGCTTACCAGAAAGACAGAGAGAGACAGAAAGACAGAAAGCAAGAAATCAAATCACCCCTCCCCCCCCCCAGGGGGGGATGACCATGCTGCAATCCCTTCTCCTCCATTCTCCTCTCAGGAACTTGGGCACGCACGCACATGTGCCTGGCATGAGTTTAAGCCACTGGGTCCAGGACTCGAACTGCTGACTACTACATGGGATTCCAGCAACAAAGCCATTATGCCAACTGCTGGTCCTGCTCAAAGGTATTTGTGGCAGTATCAGGAGCCAATTCCCTGTGTGCAGTTGGTTATGGCACTCTGTGATATCAAATAAGTTTATACCCAGTTTGGAGGGAAACGTCCCTTGGTGTACTTTGCTGAACATTGGCTGGGACTAGCACTATGGCTTTCAGCTCTATCAGAGTGTACCTAATGGAAATAATGGGGGCTGGAAAACCACATACATTGGAATTCAAAGCACCGCAGCCGTGTCAATGTCGAAACAGGATTACAAAGAAGGAGAAATGACTTTGAAATCAGGACTTGCATTAGCTATCAAAGTTCTAAATAAGACCATGGATGTTAGGAAAATGTCTGCTGGGAAGGCAGAAATTGCCACGCTGGCAAGTGAAAACTGGAAAGACTGTGACCAGAGTTCTCAAACAAAAGGAGGTGGGGCAGTGGATCAAAAATCGCAAGAAACAGGACTAGCAGTTGGTGTAATGGCTATGTCTCTGAACTCCTGTGTAGTAGACTGTGGTTTGAGTCCCAGATCCAGTGGCTTAAACGCATGCCGGGCACATGTGTGTGTGTGCCCAAGACCCCGAGAGGAGAATGGAGGAGAAGGGATTGTGGCGTGGCCATACCCCCTGGGGAGTGATTTCTCATTTTCTGTCTCTCTGACTCTCTGTCTTTCTGGTGAGCACGCACACTCTATAGTAAAAACCTCTCCAATCAATCAATCAATCAATCAATCAATAAAACCACAAGGAAGAAGAAGCTGAGCACAAGAAGGAAGAAAAAGAACAGAAAGAAAAGGGTAAATAGACAAAGTCAGGAATTTGTAAGTCACTTGGGGTACCATAACAGTGTAAAAGCCATCCTACTCTCCCACAGTAGGCAGTATTTGCCAATTTTTTAAGGTGTGCAGTGGAGAAATAGGATACTACATCCTCAATTGGGTCCCTGGCCTTCCTGATCACTGAGTACTTCATTGTACTGTAATGGCTATGTCTCTGAACTCCTGTGTAGTAGACTGTGGTTTGAGTCCCAGATCCAGTGGCTTGTCAGTGGTCCTTTTAGGATGATAGTAACTTGTCAGGGACCACTTCATCTCCTCCACACAGACCCCTTTTCTTTTTCTTTTTCTTTTTTTTAAATAAAACTTAAAAAAAATGGAGGGAAAATATTCTAAATACTTACTTTTATTGATTTCTGCCTATATCATGTAGCACTGGAAACTTTTGTCATCAAGTCATTATTTTTTTGTCAGTTTCAGCAAGTGTTTTGTTTTTCAGGGTTTTTTTGTTTTGTTTTGTTGTTGTTATTGTTTTTGTTTTTAATCCTTACTTGGTTCCGTGCAATTGACACAGTGTTTAAAGCACTGGGCTCCCATATAGCCAATCACCACTCAAGTCTCAGACTGGTGGCTTGAACATCATGCTGGGTGCGTGTACATGTGTGCCCACAATCTCTGGAGGAGAGTGGACAAAAAGGGATTGTGGCATGGCCATCGCCCCTGGGGGGTCATTTCCTACTTCCCCTCTCTTTGTCTCTCTTGTCTCTTTCTGGTGAGCACATGCATCCTATGTCAACAACCTTTAAAAAAAATCCTTAATTGAGATGTTGAGCACTTCCTTACCTGTGAAAAAGATAAAAAGTTATCATTTGTTTCAGCATGTATATATTTATCTAAGAGAAGATAACCCTTCACATCTAGGAATAACTGTGTTTTCATGTTTTCTTTGCCTCTGTGGAACATTAAATATAGATACATATCTATGCATAATATAGATACAGTACTTTGTGTTTTGCTTCCCTAACTTTTATTATTGCATATATTTCACTTTGTGTTTTTTGTTTGTTTATTTCCCTTTGAGGGAAATCTATTAAGTTCACCTTTTACATTACTGATTCAGTTATCTGTGTCTGTAGTTGTGGTCTTACTACTCACAGATGTAATTTTAATTCTATTGGTTCTTACTTTAATTCAATTCTCTTCATTTTCTTCCGTTTAATTTCAGAATTATTTGCACCTTGTGTTTTCCTCTTCTTCCTTTATATATAGACGTGTCAGATATTTCTGACACCATTTTTTTTTCTGGATTTTATTCCTCATTGCCAAACGTTGTCAAGATATGTGCTTATCAGCCAAGTCTTTGAAACAGAACTAACTTTTGCTTATGGATCCAAAATGCATATACATTTACAGAAGGAGCTCACTCCCCTGGGGCAAATCTTCAGATCAATTTTGTAGTAATTTAAAATCTTTTTCAGATCTGTACCCAGATTGCAATGTTATTTTATTTTTAAAGAATTATTTTATTTCATTCATTTTCATCATTATTATTTGTTTAATTTGACCAACAAGAGACAGACAGAAAGGAAAAGTAGGAAAACAAGCCTCCAGATCTAGGACTCAGTTCTGCTTACCAAGTACTAGCACCTCTTTTTCTTTCTTCAAAGTCTTCCTCCATGTAATCCTCTGGTTGTGGCTACTCTTTTTCAATCTCCACTGTTTACAATGCTGGGCTAGAACAGTCCAGGTTATTTTATGGTACGAATTCTTTCAAATGACTTTTCTAATCCTCTTTGCCAAACAGAACTATTTACTATGCCAGGCAATCTTTCCAAGAGTTTCTGTTGTCTTTCTTGAGATCTACCTTAGTTCCATAATTTTCTGGTCATATCTTCAAATATGACATTCCAATCAAAGCCCTGGATATAAAGAATATTTCAAATTTCTAATGTAAGGCAGCAAGTATTATTGAACTTATGCAAATAACCCTTCTGCCACAAAAGAAGAATACTCACAAATATTTTCCAATTCCAGAGGGGTCAGGAAGGGAGAAAAGTTTATGTTTCAAGTTAAAAACACACACACAATCAAGAAAACAAAAAATATAAAGAATTTTAACAAATTGCTGAACCTATCAACAGCTCAAAAGAAAGCAAAATCCTTAAATATGAAAAAAAGCATAGTGTTTTAGTCAGTAATGTTTTAGTCAAAAGTCATAAAATTCTCTTTCAGCAGCTCAGTCTCATGTAATTATTCTCTCTTCTGTTGAATTTGCAGTTACTGTGGTTCAGTGTTTGGATTAAATTATGGAAGTTAACATTCAACATTATTTTATGGTATTTCTGGACTTGTTCCTAGCATTTTCTTGGTTACTTTTTGTTCTCTTATTTCTGTCTGTGTGTCTTTAGTTTTCCTGGTAAAGCACTCCCTTCAGAACCTTCTCTTTTTTTTTGGAGAGGTTTTAACTATAGGGCGTGTACGCTCGCCAGACAGACAGAGAGAGACAGAGAGACAGAAAGCGAGAAATCACCCCCCGGGAGGATGGTCACGCCGCAATCCCTTCTCCTCCATTCTCCTCTCGGGATCTTGGGCACGCACACACACATGCCCGGCGTGAGTTTTAAGCCACCGGGTCCGGGACGCAAACCGCGGTCGACTATGTGGGAGTCCAGCGACATAGCCATTACGCTAACTGCTGGTTCCCTCCCATCAGAACTTTTTGAAGAGCTGGTCTGGTGTTGGTAAATTCTTCCAGGTTTTGTTTATCTGGGAATGTTTTTATCTTTACTTCCCATATGAAGGATAATCTCACCAGGTATAGCATTCTTGGTTGAAATTGTTTTTCATTTAATACTTTGAATATATTTTCCCGTTCTTTCCTTGCTAGCATTGTTTCTGATGAGAGGTCTGATGTTAGCCTGAGGGGATAACCTTTGTAAGTAAATGGCATTTTTCTCTTGGCCAATTTTAATATCTTGTCTTTGTCTGTGAATTTGGCCAAACTGGCTATGATGTGCAGTGGAGAAAATCTTCTTGGGTTGATTCTATTAAGAGTCCTTTATATTTCTTGGGTCTGGATATCTGAATTCCTGTCGAGGTTTGGGAAGTTTTCTTCCAGGATTTCATGGAGTAGATTATCTATGCCTTTAGTAGTGTCTTCAACTTCTGGGATACCAATTATTCAGATGTTTGGCATTTAATAATATTAGTGTCTCTTATATATTATTCTCACTTTTTTGCATTATTTTCTGTCTTTTGGGTGATTTTTTTTTTTTTTTTTTTTTTTTTTTTTTTTTTTTTAGGTCAGAGATTTTTGTCTTCCACGCACAAGATTCAATCTTCTGCATAGTCTAATAGTCTAATCTGCTTTTAATGCTTTTTAGGGAGGTATTGATTTCCTGTAGTATAGCCTTCATTTCTAACAGCTCCATTTGATTCTTTTTAACGGCATGTATTTCTTCTTTCAAATCGTGAAAGAACTTTCTCATCTCCTGGAACTCATTGTCTCTTTTCTCTTGCACCTTCTTTAAATCATTGTTCTCATCACTTGCATCTTGTTTTGTTGGGTCACTGTGAATATTCTGAATTCTTTATCGGACATTTCCATGAGTTCCATTGTAATGTCTGTGGATGATGAAGGGTTATTCTTTTCTGTTGGGAGAGAGGTATTTTCTTGCTTTCTTATATTACTCGTGCCTCTGCATTTCTTTCTGATCATCTGATTAGAACTGGATATTACAAAGGTCTCACAGTTTCTAGGGAATAGGTGCACCTGGGCTGAGCTGTAGTGTTTCAACTGAGAGTACAGAGAGTACAGAGGCGTGTGGAAGGAAATGAGCCACACCCTCTGCAACTCTGTACTTCTTCCTGCAGCTCACTCTGCAGTCTCTCTTGTCTGATTTTTAGTCATTTGGTGGTGTATTCACTTTTGGCTAATTGCTTAGAGAAGGTTTCTGCAACTGTAAGATCATGTGCTTCCCTTTACTGTAAGGTACTTCTGAGACAATTTCTCTCCTCTATTGAGTTTTCAATGTGGTATCCAAAGAAAGAGATTTTGATTTCAGATTTATAAACAGGAGTTTCTTCCTTTAGTCAACAGGTTTAGTAAGGATTGAGGATTTCTATGACCCTAAAAGTATTCAGATACATGGCTACCGTGCACCTAGGCCTATCTAGTCATTCAGTGTATAGAGGCTGAATGGCAGAGTGAGAAATTAAGATAAAAACAAAAAGGAAAAGAAAACAAAAATGGATTAAAAAAAATTAAAGCTAAAAAAAATTGAAAACACAGCAGGACACTGTTTCAGATTTAAATGGCTTCTGAAATTAGCAAGAGAATGAAGAGGTCAAAGGTGAGAAGAAGTGTTCTAAAAACTTAAAAAAAAAAATTTCAAAGAGAGAGTCACTGAGACAGAGAAAAGACAGAGGTTGCCCTACCCATCTGAGCTTTTTTGGGGTCTAGAAGGTGGAGTTTAGAGCAGAGATTCCCCAAACTACCACTATTAAAAGTTAGACTTCTAATAAGTGGGTGGCATGGTGGTTAAGGGTACTAGACTCCCATGTGGCTGACCACTGTTCTAGTTGAAGACCTGGTGGCTTGCCTTCTCACTTTTTCTCTCTCCCCCACCCCCAGGTCAAATTAAAATGAGTTAATAAATAAATAAAGTTGAGTAAAATAATACTTTTTTTTTTTTTTTAAAGTTTGACTTTCTGGGGACCAGCAGGTGGTGTAGTGGTTAAGGCACTGGATTTTCACATGGCTGGCCACGATTCAAGTCCTAATCCGGCACCTTGAAAATTACACCAGGCACATGCATGTACATGCCCAAAATCCTGAGAGGAAAATGGAGAAGGATTGCAGCATGGCCATCCCCCTTCTCAATATCCCGCTGGCAAGCACATGTGCCCTATTGCATAAAACAAGCAAACAAACAAAAGTTGTAATTTCTTCAGCTAGTGAACAAGTTTATCTACTGGTATGAGAGAAGTTGCAACAAAACTACTCTCCTTTAGAAAACAGGAATCTCTATTTTGGTGCTTGATATTAGGTTCTGTGCTCTTGGAACATGGTTTTTCCCATATAGTTTTTGGAGCTTGAGAATTTATTTTATTTCTAAATTTGTTGGATGTAGGCAGGAAGAGTAGCTAAATGGTTAATGACAATGATTTTTTTGAGCATAATGGTTGTGTTTCATACCACTGCTCTGCTACTCAGTAGATGAGAGTGGGCATTTCTGCTTGGGTGCTGAAACAGAGGTAAATCTAATACTATCTGGTATTCATCAATTTGCTTTTAGAATCAGCAAACAAATACTATTCTTGAAGAAATTATTTGTTTCCATTAACTACTCAAAGTTGATAAGGAACACTTATCTATTTTGAAATCAACAATGATCTCTCTTGTACCTATAATGAAAGAGCCTTTGCTTGATAATCGTAAAACATTCAGACTCAAAATCACATTAGAAGATAATGGGACACTATGTCTGTCTTTTATCATAGAATAGTAATATTTCACTTTTGAGCATACATTGTATGAATACATTTACTAAGAATTGGGGATGGGGGCTGACAGATGGTGTGGTGGTTGGGGCACTGGACTCCCATGTGACTGACCATGGTTTAAGTCCCAGACCAGGTGGTTTAATTTCTCTCTCACTCTCACTCTTGGTCTCTCCATGGTCAAATCAAATGATAATAATAAATAAAATTAAAATGTATAATTCTTTTAAAAAGAATTAGGCACAAAAATTATTTTGCTTATGAAGATTTCATTCAATTAATTAAGCTGGAGAGTGGCTGTAGAAGAGATCATGGTGATGTTACAACAAATTCTTTGAGACATGAGTTTAAATACAGGTTTAATGTCTTAGGGACCAACAGATATGGCATAATGGTTCCATCACTAGACTCCCACGTAGTCAACCATGGTTTGAAACCCAGGCCCAGTGGCTTAAACTCATGCTGTGTGTGTGCGGGTGTGCCCAAGATCCCCAGAGGAGAATGGAGGAGAAGGGAGTGCAACATGGCCATCCCCCCTCCTGGTGGGTGATTTCTCGGTTTCTGTCTCTCTGTCTTCCTGGTGATATGTGCCCTATAGCAAAAAGAACTCTCTCTTTAAAAAAAAAAAAAAAAAAAAAAAAAAAAAAAGATTTGAGTCTCACTCCAAATAATATGTTGTCATACAAATCCTCAAATGCAAAGAGCAGTCATAATCCATGGCATGATTACTTTCATTTTCGCTTACTTGAAACCATCGGGCATCTTATTATAGGTTGTTTTCTCTTGATATATACCTAAGTTGTACATACCACTAACTTTGATATAAATTATAGTTTATATGAAGCTAGAAAATATTTGAAATTGTTAATATATGGTTCTAAGTGCACACACAGTACAAATAGTTCACGTAAATGAAAAAATACCCTCTCTCAATACTTGAATAAAATGTAAAACTAGATGAGGAAAATTAGTATAAATGATTTGATCTGCATTACAATACATGGACAGAGTTACTGCATGGGAAATAGGTATTTTTTCTGGAAATATAGAGTAGTACAGTGGAGAAGTTCATTAGAGGCACTTGGTTATTTCTTTTTGTACTTTTTGAAGTAGCCTTGTGCGTACATCAACTTGCTAGAAGGAATTTTCCTCTTTTTCCTCTGGCATTTTGTTGACTTGGAAGGATTTATTCTGGGGGTTTACTCTTGATGTCTCCCCGTTCTTCAGGGAAGAATGACTTCTTTGGTGGGTAAGAACAGGAGATAAGAATGAGAGTCTATGGTCCAAGTCTGTTCTCTGTGTTTTAAATGTCTTTGGAGGATGGTTTTGTGCCATCCTTAGACCAGGGCAAAGCTCAGCTTCTGAGGCAGATGGGAAAGCCAGTCCTATTCCGCAATTAATACTGGAGTTCGACGTGGCTTGAAGCAGTGAGGCTTGGTAACTGTGACTACTTCACAGACCCAAACTTGCTCTCAAGAGGGTCTTCACAAGATAAAAATGGGTGAAAGGAATAGTAAGTCTAGTTGTGGTCATGCATGTAAATTATATTATTCATTTAAACCAACAGAAAGGATGATACTACTTAGTCATATTATACCTGAAAGTTTTGTCAATTCATTAATTGCTTCATATATTGAAGGTGATCTGAAGGGTGAAACACTTGGGAACCCAAAGTCACAATTTCTTTTTTGACACTCACAATTTGTGCAGCAATTAGATTATCTTGCAGGAAGGACTGGGTCAGTTCTCTTCTCTATGGGCATGCCTAGTAGTTTGAGAATCACCTTGTTGAATATATTGTAAAAATGGGATGTACTAGCCAGGGATTTGTAATATGCTGTTTAATGTTCAAAATTGCCCTTAAGGCACTCTGCACTCACTGGTCTACATTGCTTACAGGGGCATAGATTGATGGATTGTACCTAGTTTAAAGAGTTACACAGCCTGGCTTTAAGCAACATGACTAGCGAGATATAAAACACCCCTCTGTAAACCTGTGCTTTGTCTCCCCTGAAACTGAACTAGAGGGTGCATATATCAGTAGTTAATTGTCTGAAAGACAGAGCGAGTCCTTTACTGTTGTAAAAAGACCCTGGGACTATGCCTGAAGATATTTACACTTCTCCAGTTGTCTGTACTCTTTCCTGTTGACTCTACCTTTACTTTTATTAAAGACAAATTCAAGTGTGTCTTGTGGAATCACAAGGATCCTTTCATTTACTCACTCTGTGTAATTAATTCAAAGTTGTATCCAAACTCTTGAAGTAACACATCATGCAAAATTAAGGAAAGTGTTTCTTTAGGTTGGTACAAGATCAAGAGTTCACTCAAAAATTGTACCTATTATAAATGGGACAGTCATTACTACCGAATGCATTTTATCAGTATTACGGGTGGCATTCAGATGTCTTCTGCCTTTACAACATACTATATGAAATGAGCAAAAATGTATAAGAAGTCATCCCTGACCTTGGAGGAAGCTAAACTTATTATGGGATTCAACAAATATTTAATGCTTCCCTATTTTAGGGGAATTTTCTTTTTCTTTTTTTTTAGAGATTTTCACTATAGGGCGCGTGCACTCGCCAGACAGACAGAGAGAGACATAGAGACAGAAAGCGAGAAATCACCCCCGGGGGTGGGGGGGATGGTCACGTCGCAATCCCTTCTCCTCCATTCTCCTCTCGGGATCTTGGGCACATATGCACACGTGCCCGGCGTGAGTTTTAAGCCACCGGGTCCAGGACGCGTACCACGAACCGCGGTCGACTACGTGGGAGTCCAGCGACATAGCCATTACGCTAACTGCTGGTTCCCACCTATTTTAGGAGTTTTGATGTACACTGAGGAATCAATGATGTGAGAGACACAGCCTCTTTCATGAAAATAGACAGTAGTGTAATTACTCAATGTGTGTACTAATAATATCAGATATTTACTTGTCATTATGAAAATATCATTATGTATTATGTATGTGTATACACATATGTATCTGTGCTAATTTTGTAATACGTAATGAGTAGTACTTTTTTTTTTTCAGGTTTTCATATGGTGTGTGAGCTTACCACCTGAGAGAGAGAAAAAAAGACAGTGAGAGGGAAATAGAGAAATCACTCCCCAAGGGGATGTCCATGCTGCAATCCCTTCTCCCCCATTTTCCTCCTGGGATTTGGGGCATGTACACACACACGTTCAGTGTGATTTTCAATCTGCCGTGTCCGGGACCCAAACTTTGGTTGGCCACATGGGAGTACAACGTCTTAACCCCCGTGCCACCTGCTGGTCCTGGATGATACATTTTAATCCTTTCAGCTTCTGTACTTAAAACATCACCTTATTGTACTTATAACAAAAATATAATCTGAGCCATAAGCAAAGATATGTGCAATATTTAGTATAGCTTTCATAAACTAAGAGTGAGAATAAAGTCAACCTGTTAAATATGTCACAGATTATTTGTATGATGAAATAATAAGCAGCTATTTAAAATAATAACATAGAAGATTAATGACATAGGGGATTTCCATAATTAATGAGACAATGAAAAGAGGCAATTGAAGAAATGCAAGTGATTTCATGCTTTTAAAAGTATGTAGATACTTCATTTTAAAAGCCTTGAGTACTTATATGAAATTATTTAAGTTATTTATGCCTATTGTTGGGATTATGTTCTTTTCATATCTCAGGTAAATTTCTGCATTTTAAGAAATGTATTTACTACACATGTATTGTGTTTGCAAAGTAGAAAATAACATTTTAAACCATCTAAGGGAAAAATAAAAGTTTAAAGTGCTGTTCTTTTCAAGTAAAAAAACCATAACTTTCAAAATTTACACTTAAGGGCTTGCCCCATTGCCTAGTAGGTAAGGGAGCTGGCTCTCATAGCTGACCATGGTTCAAATCCCAGCACTGGCTGCTTGAAAAACTTGCTGACTGAGTGTGTGTGTGCCCACATCTTGACAAAATAAAGAAATGAAGGAGAAGGGATTGCAGCGTGACCATATCCCATTGCAGGATTATTTATTTCTCTCTCTCAGAATCTCTTTGGGAAGCACAAATGCCTTCCAGCAATTGAAAAAAATATTTATAAGTGAGTAGATCTATTTTTAGGCTTAATAAGTAATTTGCTGTGCATATATTTAATAGGTATTATTTTTTAATTCTTTTGTTTTTAGAGATCTTTAGCAGTACTGGCAGTTTTGATGAAAACAATAGATATAACTGGACATGGTTGGGTCAGCTCAATGGCTCATCAGTAACAAATGTGCTGCTTATGCAATGCTGAAACCATATGGAGGCTGTGGGGTTCAGTTCCCAGTTAACCTGTACTCACGCTCTGAATGAGACCATGCTTCTGGCTGACTGGGAGGGCTGAGGACTCAGGTCATGGTGTGGGATTCTGTTGAAGATGCTTGTCTTTCTCTCTTGCTCTCTTTCATGAAAGAAATAGAAGTTATTTTTTTTTTTTTTTTTTTTTTTTTTTGGAGAGGTTTTTTTTTTCGCTATAGGGCGCGTGCGCTCGCCAGACAGACAGAGAGAGACATAGAGACAGAAAGCGAGAAATCACCCCCCAGGGGGGATGGTCACGCCGCAATCCCTTCTCCTCCATTCTCCTCTCGGGATCTTGGGCACGCACGCACACGCGCCCGGCGTGAGTTGTAAGCCACCGGGTCCGAGACGCGAACCGCGGTCGACTACGTGGGAGTCCAGCGACATAGCCATTACGCTAACTGCTGGTTCCCCAGAAGTTATTTTTTGAAAAAGGACATTTTTGGGAAAAAAAAAGGACTAAATTATTCTTAAATGTAATATAAAGACCCTATCATGGTTTATGTAAAATATTGATGAACTGGCCATATTTTTCTATGAGTGATTATTCAATTTGCTCTTTGAAATGAGACATTTTATGACTCAGTATGTTTTCAGAAGTACAATATGTATACACACATAATATGTTACTGCTTTCAAGATCCACGATTCCTTCTTTGTCAAATTTAGTCACTGATCTTGGGGAGAGACATTTTCACTGATTAAAATATTAGTCATGCCATATAATTTCAAAATTATTCAAGAAAACATTTTAAACTTTGAATCATGACGGTGAATTTATTAGCAGAATATACACTCAAACTTCAGTCTTCAGTCTAGAGTACACACCAGAAGTTGACTGTTTCATCTCATTCTTTGTTTATCCAAAGACCTAGGAAATTATTGCAACCAATAAAAGAAACAATTTCACTGGGCCTTCCTTTTTTGTCTTGTAGCTGTGAATCATATTCTGGAAATCTAAAACAGAGTTTAATGTAAAATAAAAGTATTGTTTGGGTTGCTTAACGTGAGGACTTTAGAAAGGGACCACTAAACTATCAATAATATTCTGCACAATGGGACTTAAAGAATAAACTAGAAATACAAGTCTCTTAAATTTATCTTTTTACCCTTTTTTAAGCTGGAAAAAATTTGTGTTTCTTCTGTAATTCAATAGAGACTTTTCTTTACCAATATTAATTTTTATAGTTGTACTTTTATTGTCTCCTTTCAATTGTGATGTAATTTTTTAACCTAATGATTATTGGGCACAGTTTATAGTTTGTGTTTAATAAGAATGTGGGATATTGGGACCAGCAGTTAGCGTAATGGCTATGTCGCTGGACTCCCACGTAGTAGACCGCGATTTGCGTCCCGGACCCAGTGGCTTAAACACAGGCAGGGTGTGTGTGCGTGCGTGCCCAAGATCCCGAGAGGAGAATGGAGGGGAAGGGATTGTGGCGTGACCATCCCCCCTGGGGGGTGATTTCTCGCTTTCTGTCTCTCTGTCTCTCTCTGCCTGTCTGGTGAGTGCACGCGCCCTATAGCAAAAACCTCTCCAAAAAAAAAAGAAAAAAAAAAAGAGAATGTGGGATATTTAATCCTTTAGTTAATCAACAAAATAGTATGTTCCTCTTCCCCACTGCAATATAATTTCAACAATGTACAGGGAAGGAATAGAATACAATTAACTATTTTAAGAAGCTATTAGTATCTTAATAACACTAGTCCGAATAATTGTGTGTGTTTGGGGGGTCATCAGGTGGCACAGTGGTTAAGATGCAGGATTTCCATATGGCAGATTGTGTTTCAAGCCTCAGACCTCATGGCTTGACAAATCTTGCTGGGTGAGTGTACATGCTGACCCAAAATCCCAGGCAGAGAATTAAGAAGAAGAGATTGTGGATTGTGGCATGGCCATCTGCCCTGGAAGGGGTAGAGAGGGTGATTTCTTACTTGCCCTCCCACTGTCTGTCTCTGGCTCTCTCTTCTCTAGCAAGTGAATGTGCCCTATCTCAAAAACCTTTAAAAAAATGGGGGGGGGTGAGGTTTTTGTGTTTAATCTCTCAATCACTTTTATAAAAGTAGTAACAATAGGATAATTCATATTAATATTCCACAATGTATAAAATTTTTATATGGAATTTCTTACTGACAGATTCCCATATTGTCTATTTTAATATACAAAAACCAAAGTATGACTTTATTTTGGTACGAAAAGTGTTTAAATCCATGGATATTTTTTCATAATATACACATTCTCCAGGAACTTTTTGAAGACCCCACATATATATTCATTTTTATGCATATTAATTGTCTAAATATTATCATTTTAATTAAAGTATATAAATTAGTAGCCTTTATCAGGTTTTTTTTGGATTTCATAATAGGTAGGAATGTATTAGGCCTTTAATCAAGTGAATTGCATAATATATGGCTTAAAATATGTGTACTTTTAAACTTTATTTTTTAATATTAAAAAATGTCATCTCTTGAAAACTTAATCACTGCCCCCCCCACACACACACAGTTATCTTAAGTGTAGGACAAGTCCCCTGTAGCCTTGATTACCCAGCTCTTTCCCCTTTTGTCACTTACAGTTCTCCCCACAAACAGAACATGCTGATAGTGTCACATTCTGACACGAGGAGAAACTGACAGAATGGCCCAGTTCTGTTCCCATCACTCCTAGAACAAGATGTCCTGAGTGATTAATCGTAGCTTACCACGTGGGTCCCCGGGTACACAACCTAGACTGCTTCCAGGGGGTGTGCTGTGATGTGGGACACACAGGTGTGAGCCCATGGACCCTGAGCATCTTCCCTGAGCCGTGGGGGACTGCCTCTACCTGAATCCCAGGCTTCTATTGTATCCTATGAGTAACAATGCGCTTCACTGAACTTGCAGTGCGGCTCGGTGTTCTCTCTCACCAGACTCACGCAAGTGGAGATTCTAGTGTACGGTGCTGACAAGGAGTTAAGCATCTTCCCCTCGGGTGAATGCCGGTGCTTCACAGTGAGTCTTTGCTGTTAATTACATTGAATGAATATTTTAAAAGTATTTATTATAAACATAGAGTTAAGCACTGCAGGACTAAATGTAGGGAAATAAAACATATATTAAATAAAAAAGAATTATTTAACTTTATTCATTTATTTTTAATTTGACCAGAGAGGAACAGAGTGGGGGTTGGGGAGTGAGAAAGCAAGCTGACAGGTCCAGGACTTGAACTATGGTCAGCCGTGTGGGAGTCCAGTTCCCTTAACCTCCATGCCACCTGCTGTCCCCTAAAACATACTTCTTAAAAGAAGTTCGTTGTAACTTTTAGATCAACAGTGCCCAGAAAAAAAATTCTGAGATGTGCTTTAAAATACAAATAAACAAAAAAAAACTAAAACAAAACTGGACTTGTAGCATCAAATACCGTGGGGACATGTCGCGTGGTGCATTTCTAAAGCGCTCCCTGAGCATGCTGGCTCATGTGTGCCTGTGGCCTGGGGCTAGCAAAATCTGCGGGTGGATCACAGTGTCTTGACTCTGGAGGGAGTGCTGTCTCACTGTCTTTCCCTCTCGCTCATGGAAAACATGAATAAATAAAATAAAACTTGACAAAAGAAATATCTCAAAGTGTAATTTTACCATTGGCAGAAAATGGCAAACACCAGTGTGTATAAATGTTAAAACGCATAAAATTCCAGAGAGCTAGAACCAAAATACATGATATGGCTAAGCTATTATTTTAACAATAATAGTCTAATTATAATTGTTATATGCACAGGACGTACAAGTCACATTGTATAGTTTCAGGAAATTATACTCAAATTTTGCTGTGTAATCAAAAGAACCGTACAAAAGAACATAGTGAGACATAAATGAATTGCATTTTTAAGATTGTCACGCTTTTTATTCAGGCAATTTATTACTCAAGGAACATTATTTGGGCTTCTGTGGTATTTATAAAAACAGCTGCCATATATCTAAAGTATATTGCCAAATTCTTTAATCTGGTAAGCAAGGTTTATGGAAATAAACACACACAAACTCAGTGTGTGTGTGTGTGTGTGTGTGTGTGTGTGTGTGAACTTCCTGATTATTGGAGATTACGCTATGCTAGGAAGATATTTTAATACCTCATGCCATTGGAGGAGAGACTAGGTCTATCAATCATTCATATGGTGAGGTGAATGTGTTTAATTAGAATCTTAAGAAATGTCTATTTACTAGCTAAAAAAATCTACATAGTGATGCCTGATAATTATAGGAAATTAAATAATCTTCAGGAATATTTCCTTTTATCATTTGTGTTAACCAATTTCCTATCAACTAAGAGCTTCTCCAAATCGCTTTCCACAGTGGGATCATTGAGAACCCCATAAATGGGTACTTGACACCCACTCCATATTCAGTATAGTGAATGCTCACATATTCCTTTTTTAGAGTCATTGGAGACAGATCAGTTCTGGATACAAATTAGATGTGGTCATTTAGATACACTTGCAAAGGATTTAGAAAGTGGGAGAGAGGAAGAGGTCTCCCCTTTTGTGTTGGCTGTTTCCTGCTGGCAACCAAGACTTTAAAGTCTACAGACTTCCTGCAGAAACATTTTGATGTCCAGTCACTAGGTCTTCTGTGACCTTCGAGAAACAGTTTAGGACACAGCAGCTTTTGCAGCTTGGGATCATAGCTGTTGTAAATATACTAATTCAGACAGCAGTTCCAGGGTTTTGCTCTGAATTCCCACCTCCCTATTGGGTCAGCTCTCCTGGATAGCCAAATTTGTTTTGCTCTTGTGGGAACAGAGAAGGACAGTGTGAGAAACAAAGAGAGAGGGGAAAGTGAGAAAGCAAGCCTACAGGTCTGGGACTTGAACTGTGGTCTGCCATGTGGGAGTCCAGTACCTTAATCACTACTCCACCTGCTGGTCCCCCAGCAATGATTTTGTAAAAACAATGTTTGGAACAAGAGCTAGATCCCACATGGTCAACAGCAGTTCAAATCTCAGCCCCCAGGCTTGAAAAAATGATAGGTTCATGTGCACCAAGAAAACCCTCAAGGGTTGCACAGATGGAGAACGGATTGTAGCATGACCATGTTCCATTGGAGGGTATGCTCATTCTCTCTCACACCGACATACACACACACACCCATCACACACCCACACACATGAACACATACTCCTTTTGGCAATGAATAAAAAATTCAATTAAACACCTAAATTAATGTGTATTTCAAATAACTAGAATGATCTTTGTTATTTTGAAAACAAATCTTGATGATTCATACATATTTGAGCTAATAGGAAGCTTGATGTAAGCAAGCATGATACACAAAGTGTTGATTCCGTGAGCACTGGCCATGCCTCTTACACACTTTCATCACTAGATTTTCGTCCTTTATTCCACCTACTTCTTGAGTACTTTCTTGGATCACCATGACTTCATTATTATTCGATTTCATCTTTAAATGTCTTCAGTCTTGTAGTAGCAAGAGATAATAATACACCTGTGTTTTGTAGAACTAAATAAATAGAATAATAATGAGAGTCAAATTATTATTTTAATTTGATTGGTAACTTTAGCTTTTTTTTTTTTTAATAAGATGTAATTGTCACAATCACTACAGTCATGTACTAAGTGACTGAGGTAGGGAAAAGATATCAAACATTCAGATTCAGCATGAGAGAACTATTGATACTTAGCTGATGGATCAAGTGCATATGTTAAAATGCAAACTCCGTCAGGGAAGGCATTTTATCCCCCTCCTGTTGTTCACTTTTGTATACTTGAGTATGGTATAAATAGGTGATCAGATACTAGTTTGGAAAAGGAATACATGAATGATAACATTATTATAGTCTCTTTGAGCATGCTTAGTTGTCAAAACATGCCAGGGATAAATAGAGCAGTAATTGCTAAGCAAGAGTGAAAAATCCTAATCAATGCTTGAAATCCTATCGAATCAGAATCTTTAGGTGTGGATCTTAGAAAGCTACAGTTTACAAATAATGTTTATTATTTTAGTAAAACTTAAGGCATATTGGTCTTTTCATTGTCATTCTCTTCTTTATTCTTTTTTTTTAAGTATGCAAGTCAATTTTTTATCTTTTTTGCATGGTTTTATAAAATTCCAGAGATCATTGGTGTTTCAATAACGAGAAAGTTGGGATTATTAATTTCTCTATTAATAGCTCAGTTTTAACTTGGCTTCAGATCCTTTTTCCATGAAATCTTTAACTTTACAGACATTGATTGAGAGTCAAGTAAAATGCTGTAGTAGTTACATTACTTGTTACGTTGGCCCACATGGCCAACCACAGTTTGAGTTGGACCAGGTGGCTAAAAACACACTGGGCGTGTGTGCATGCTTGGCTAAGCTCCTAGGAGGAGAATGGAGGACAAGGGATTGTGGTGTGGCCACCCGCTTTGTGTGTGTGTGTGTGTGGGGGGGGGTGATTTCTCACTTTCCTTTTCACTTTCTCTGTCTCTGTCTCTCTCTCTGACAAGCAGTCGCATCCTAAGTCAAAAACCTCAAAACCAATCCAAAACAAACAAAACCAGAGATTGAAAGAATTAAAACAGAGAGAGAGAGAGATAGCACATCCAACAGGGTCCTGGTGCCATGAACCACACCCCAGCTTCATCCAGCATGGATCCTGGGCACATAAGCACCAAGCTGATTTAGGGAGGTGTCTGACTGAGAACTGCCAATCAACCTACCTGGGACCACCTCAAGGAGCTTTTGCTTCACTCCTGCACCATCGTTCAACTTGCAAAGATTTAATTTTACTCCCTCTCTCTGTGTTGTTTTAACATTTCAGGTTTTCCTGGGTTAGATTTCTGTATTATGAAGTTCCCTCTTTAGTAATCTTTTTAGCAAAGATGTGAGAGTGTGAAACTCAGTTATTGCTTACATTTTTGTTATTTTTTTCTTCAATAACAGTTTAGCTGTAATATAAATTACATTTTCTTTGTTTTTGATCTTTCCAAATTCTCTATCATTTAGAGATCTCATTACAATGTATTAGATGATAGATACTCTTGTTTTTCTTTCTTTGTTGGTTTTTATTTTCTTGCTCAGAATTTCTTTGCTTCTTCAACATAGAAGGGAAGGCTTATCTATAACTTTCCTCTTCTACAGCATTTCTAGAAATGTCTCATTTATTATCTTATCACATTCTATAAAATCTCAGTTTTTGGAATCCTAGTAAATACAGCTGTGGCGTGCACAATCTAATTTACATTCTTACTAACATTTTTCTACATATTTATCCTTCACTGGCTTGTTTTAATTGAGGGTCTTATATCTATCTTTAGGTCACTAATTTTTTGGTGTTCAATCCATTTAATTTTAATTTTAAAGACTAAGTTATCCCAACACTGACGTTTTATATATATGTATATTTTATTTTCAAGCCTACCCCATGCATTTTTAACCACATTTAAATATCTTAGTATTTCAAGTAAATTTCTATGACTTCCCCTATGGTTTGCTTCTACAATTTATGACTTTCATTGTTAGTGTCTGAGCTATCTCTCTCCCTCCCCTTAAAATAAGTTTTAGTCGTATCATATTTTTATAGAAATCATTTTTGATTTTGCTAAAACTTTAAATTGTCACTTTTTTCTATGTTAGGCATTTCAATACTTACATATATTAATTAGTTTTATAAGAACTTCATTTAAGTGTATATCAGAAATTCTCAGTTTCTGCTTTCTATAAGAAGCATTTATGATAATTAATTTCCCTCTAATGTTTATTTCACATATATCTCATTTTATATATACTCTCTTTCCTGTGATGTTCTACATATTTAATTTTCATTGTGACTTCTTTAACTCATGAATATTTTGGGTTTATTAAAATAAATTTTTATTCATAAGACATGAGAGAGGGAGAGAAAGAGAGACAAGCACTCCCTAACTGGGCTGGGTCATGCCACAATCTTTCTTTCTCCAATTCTCTACCCCATCAGGATATTGGGAATATATATGTGTCCACCATATTGCTTCTAAGCCCAGAGTTCAAGGCCAAGGACGCCATGTAGGACCCAGGTCTCTCTGTATAGTGCTTACCCACTGTGCTATGAGGCCAGCCCTAATTCACGAATGGTAAAGTATATATTTTTTAAATTTTTGAAGTGATTTTACAATCACTTTTTCTATTTTTAACTTAGATAATTACATTATAATCCAACATGTTAGACAGTTATTCTGTAAATCCATTAATACTTTATGGTCATCTTACTTTTCTCATAAATCCCCCCAAGTGACTTTGAATAACTTGCCATTATCCATTTGTTCAGTTGCATAACAATTTGTTAACAATTGCAAAAATAGTGAAAACGGGTAGTGTACTGTTATCAAATTGTTTAGCTCAATAGTTTCACTAACATATTTCCAAGTTTAATAATCATTGTTTTTATTAGGGGACAATGTATCTGTCAGTTCCTACAAGATATAGTAAATCTACATTTTATAAAACTACATTTTCCCCATTCTCTTTCTTTCTCTTTTTTTAAAAAAAATTATTTTTACTTAACTTTATTTGTTTATTTATTTATTTTAATTTTATCAGAGAAGGAGAGAGTGAGAATGGGAAAGAGAAAGAGAGAAAGTGAAAAAGCAAGCCTCCAGGTTCAGGACTCGAACCGCAGTCAGCCATGTGGGAGTCTAGTGCCCTTAATCAACATGCCACCTGCTGGCCCCCACTTTTTTTTTTTTTTTTTTTTTTTTTTTTTTTGAGAAAGAGATCTTTGCAATAGGGTGCATGCGTTCATCAGAGAGACAGAAAGTGAGAAATCACCTCTTTGGGGAGATGGCCACACACTGCAATCCCTTTTCATTCAGTCACCTCTCAGGATTTTAGGCATTTTGGGCATGCACACACAGTCACACCCAGCATGTTTTTCAATTTTATAGGTTCAGTACTCAAACCAGGCAGTCAGCCATGTGGGATCTAGCATTTTAACCTCCACACTACCTACTGGACCCAATGTCTTATTTTAGCAAATTTTTGTAAATAAGAATGTTCTCATGTATTTCCCCCATTTTTGTTCTAATAATTTAATAATCTCAGACTTTACTTTTAAATCTTCAGCCCATTTTTAGCTGATTTTTTTTAATATGCTGAAAGATAGAGGTCTAGGTCCTAGGGTTTTTGTTTTGTTTTCTGCCTATTTTCCCAGCTCTATTTATGGAAGAGGTTGTTTCTTTCCTCAGTGAATGGTACCTTTTTCAAAAAGAAATTGACTATATCTGGCTTTATTTCTAAATTCTCTATTCTATTCCATTGATTGATGTAACTTTCATGTTAGTGCCAGGCCATCTTGATTGCTGTAGGTTTGTAGTATATTTTGAAGGTAGATAATATGGTATTTCCAACTGCTTTCCTGTAGCACAGGATTGTTTTGACTATTTGGGGTCATTTGTGATCCAGAAAAATGTTAAGATTTTTTTTAACTTTGGTGAAGAGTGCTATTGTTATGTTGATAAGAATTGTAATAAATTTATAAATCATTTTAAGTAGTTTGGATATTTGAATACTACTAATTATTTCAATCTTTTAACATGAGTTGTGTCTTCTTTTGTGTGTACATCTTCTTGCATTGGCTTTTGAAAGTTTATTTATTTATTTCATGAGCAAGAGAGAAAGACAAAGAGTGACAGAGACAAGACGGTCATCACCAACGGGATCTTGATGTTATGATCCACACCCAGCATCAGGTACTGTTCATGGGCGTGAATGTAGCCAGCATAGTAAGGGTGTCCCTGATGTTAATTAACCTGGAACTTTCCCAGGTGGGTCAGCCTCAGAGTAGGTCAACATTTTAGTACTATGCCCATGTCTAGGCTCCATTTTAAAATTTCTTTCATCAGTGTTTTACAGTTTTCATTATTTTGTTTTAATTGCCAAAGTATACATACGTTCAACAGAGAGACATTGGGAGACAGGCCAAGAGAGAGATGGAGAGGAAGAAAGCATTTTCAAGGGACCTCTCTCAATGGAGCATAGCCACCCAGTCCCTCCCCATTTCTCCATCCTGTCCACAGTTTGGGCACGTAGGCATGCACACCCAGCTTGTTTTGCTACTTGCAGGGCCAGGATTCAGACTGTTCAGTGAGGCGTATGAGATCCAGTTCTCTTACCACCAAGTTATGGGGCTACCCCACAGTTTTCATTATAGACATCTTTCATGTCTTTGGTTACATTTATTCAAAGGAATTTTCTGTTTCGTTAGTTATTTGTTTATTTTGTAGCTCTTGCAGATGGGAATTCTTATTTTCTTGTTTAGTGCATTTGTTTCTGATGTATAAGAATGTTATTGCTTTCTATTTGCTGGTGTTCTTTATATATTTTTTCATTAATATTTGGGAGGTTTCCTTGTATAGGTCTTGTGCATTTTTGTTTGTTTAATTTGCTTAGATATTTGATATTATAATGTTCTTTAAAAAGTATTGACATTGGGACCAGCAGTTGACGTAATGGCTATGTCACTGGACTCCTACGTAGTCGACCGCAGTTCGAGTCCTGGACCCGGTGGCTTAAACTCATGCCAGGCGTGTGTGCGTGCATGCCCAAGATCCTGAGAGGAAAATGGAGGAGAAGGGATTGCGGCGTGGCCATTCCCCCGGGGGGTGATTTCTTGCTTTCTCTCTCTCTGTATCTCTCGGTCTTTCTGGCGAGCACACGCACCCTAAAGCAAAAGCCTCTCAAAAAAAAAAAAATGTATTGACATTATATACCTTATGCATTTGATTGTTACTGACATATTTTTAAGGTTACTTTGAACTTACTGACTTTCATAATGTCAATGACTATTCAAATAAATTTCTGTAGATTTATTGAAATTTTTGTATTCATGATTATACCTTCAACTAAAAAAGGTTATTTTTTTCCTATCAAGTCTTATGTGCTTTACTTACTTTCTTTTTTATTTTGCCATCTAAAATCTCAATATATTATTGATTAGAAGTTAGATACCAAGAATCATCTAATTTAGTTCTTCATGAAAAACATATATCAGATGGTATAATATATCCTCCTAATAACTTTTATAGATAATAATCAGATTAAAAGAATTATTTCTTTCTGGTTCCCTACGTATCATGATCTTTTAGGTTCTCAAACTTTAGCAAATGATCATTTTTCATATTTTATGATATGGTAAATTATATTGATTAACTTTTCAAAGTTTAGCGAACCCTGAATTTCAAGTATATTAATAATTTTGTCCTGGTGTTTGTTTTAAATCTTTGGATAAAAAGTAGCTAATCTTTTTTGCTTCATGAGAGGAGAGGTTACAATTTTTCTTTCTTCCTTGTAATGTCCTTGTCAAGATTTGGTCGAAACATTACGCTGGCCTTTATAAATCAAGTTGTAATGGTCCTTTTTGCTCTATTTTATGGAAAATCTTGTTTGACAATTGGTTTCTGAAGTGGTTAGAAGAATGCACCAATAAAACCATAATTATTTTTATAAGTTTATACTTTTGTTGTTGTTGTACATTTCATTCTATAATTCTTTGTTTCTGTCAGGGACCACTTTTATTAGCTTAAATAGTCTTTTGCTATTTCTTTAAATTCAAATCTGCTTGTCATACTTTTTCTGTTTTGGTTTGTCCTTTTTAAATGATTTTGTTATTGTTTTTAAAGAAGAATTTTCTTACATATATACTTTTTCCAGTATTTGAAAAAGATTATCTCATGGATATCTGGCTTCTAGGTTTATTTTGAAAACCAGTAGTACATGTTGTTCTTATTTTAAAGGCAATGGACCATTTTCTTCCTCCTGGATATTTTTTAATATTCTCTCTTATCTTGGTTTTTGATCTGATTTACTGTGATAGGGTTAGGAGTGGTTTTGTTTATAGCTATTCTTTCTAGGGTTTGCTTAAAATCTTAAGTATGTGCTAGACATGTAAAAAATCAGTTTTAGGGATCAGCAGATGCTATAACGGTTCGGTTGCTGGACTCCCATGTAGTTGACAACAGTTCAGTCCATGTAGTCCTGGGCCTGGCAGTTTAAAACTCAACACCAGGTGCGTGTATGTGCGTGCCCAAGATTCTGAGAAGAGAATGTGTGACCTTCCCCCTGGGGGGATTATCTCTCACTTTCTGTCTCTCTGTCTCTCTCTATGTCTCTTCAGGGAGCATATGCACCCTTTAGGAAAAAGCTCTCCCTATAATAAGTTCTAGCTTATTAGTTTTTTAAATATTGTTTCTTTCCTGTTGTCTTTATTCTCTACTGTGACTTTTCTACCGCAAATATGAGCACATTTTAGCATACTCCAAATTGAAGTTTTTATTAATGAGGTGGGTGTATACCCCTTTTAATGAAAATGTTGCATGATTAACAACATAAATAATAACTTTTTATTTTAAAAAGTTAAGGTGTTTATATAATTTTTAGTGTGATAGCAAGTATAAATTATCAGGTGGGAAAATAGATAATCAACAAAATCTATCAGTTATTGCAAAGATGAAGAATAATCCATAAATTATATTAAAAATGAGAATATTGGGCCCAGCATAGGCATTATAGTTATGCTGCTGGACTCCCACATAGGCAACCACAGTTCAAGTCCCAAACCCAGTGGCTTAAAACTCACACCAGGTGCAAGTGCATGCATGCCTGTGATCCCAAGAGGAGAATGAAGGAAAAGGATTGCAGTGTGGCCATCCCCCCAAAAAGTGATTCCTCACTTTCTTTTGCTATCTCTCCAGCGAGCATACTGTCCTATAGCAAAAAGTCTCTACAAAATAAAATAAAATACATTCAAAGATTGAATGAAATGCAATTATATCCAAGGGTATAATGTACCTTATTTAATATGACAAGTATCCTTAACATTTTTATGTTTTTTTTTAAACTAATTTTCTATAGTCCTGCATTTTATACATTTAAATAAGAGGGAACTTCAAATGTTGGTCAACAAATGGAATTAGAGTCTGAGTTTATTTTGGAGCAGAAATTTTTTTGAAATCCATGCTTAATTTTCTTCATAATATGCTTTTTATCACAAACTTTTTGAAGACTCCTGTAGTAAAAACTCTATTGACTGTCTTCCTTTACATAGCAATGGTCCACATAGGAGAAGACACGTCCTTGGCTTCTCAAGTTGAAAACAGTTTAAAGAGAGCCAAGGGCATGGCAGTTTGAAAGACCTGGCAGCTGGTAATGAGGTGTCCTTTGAAGGCTGCTACCTGGAAGCAGAGACATGGCAATAATCTAGACTTCTTTAGTTACAGGCAATAAAATTTATTACAGAGCTAAATGAAAATATCTCACCTGCTTTCTTAAAAGTGAACAATAGGATCTTTTGGGTGATGTTCTCTTTCAAGTCATGAGCACAAGTGATCTCAGCAGTTCAATCCTGGCTAAAGCCACATGATTTTTGGAAGTGGACACCTGGGCATATATGGATTATTTTAAGTGGTCACTTTATGCAAATTTAACTAAATATTTAATAGTATAAACATGTTTATGTTAAAAAAAATATTCCATCAAACTAGAATACATATTTCACTTTTAAATGTTCATTAAAAATTAATACTTTATTGAACTTTAGGGTTTTGCTAAATATCACTCACTCTGACAGTGAATTATGTTTACTAAAATGTGTAAACATTTTATAATAAAAAAGCCACTTTTTGGAAAATTTAAATTTAACAATATAGTATATAACATAGAATAATGCAACACAATATAATACAATGTAAAAAAGGCTGTGCTAATTTATCTCTTATATATGTTTAAAGAGAATGTCAGTGCCTTCACTAGATTAAACATGTATTCATATTTTCATTACCTGTTATATGTTACTGAATTATATGTCCTCTGTATAAGAAAACTAGTATTTGTTCACCTGAAGGTGCCCAAAAATTTCCCTTTTTTCTTGGAATGATAGCTGTGGAAAAATGAGAACAGGAAAAATAGAAACACAATTAATGAAAGAAAATGAGAAAGAAAAGTTAAAAAATATTTTACATTTTACTAGTGTTTTATCCTGAGATAAATGCTCAACTATAAGAGGGGGAAAAAAAACCCAAAAACACTAATATCTTGAGACATCTGCTATTACAAGACAAAAATACACATTGTGTTTAAGCCTTACAAATAAGATTGCACGTGAGAGTGATCTATCATACACTATGGAAATTTTAAAGCTAAAAATAATGGGCCTCCTAAATCGAGGTCAGTTTGTAACTGGCAACTGACTGTTCACACTTTGATTCCAAATATATGTATACACACTCAACTCACGACAGTTTCTGTCACCATTTAAAATTAGAAGCAGTTAATAACACACCATGAATTCATAAAAGAGTGGTGGTGTGGGAAGGAAAAACTGTTATCAAAAGATAAATAAGGACGGAGGAACCTTGGATTTATTAGCCACAGCATATATTTTTAATTGGTGTAAATACCATTCTTAAACTAATACCATCAAAGATACTATATATCATGACAAATGATACTGCAAATTCATGGAAATGGCATCAATTACTTACCTACCCATCTCTATTTTTGAAAACCAGTCAAGAGTAATAGGATATAAAATTAGGCACTAAAATATATTAATCTCCTAAAAATGGAACTAATTTTTAAGTGTAAAAAAGTCTTTTTTTAGGTGAATATTAACTAAATTAATTTACATACCATACAAAATCATTGCAGATTAAAATGATCTAATTTGATCGTTCAATATTAGAATACTCAAAAAAAAATGTTTAAATTGGCATCCTTTCTGCACTAGACAATGTTTATCAGTCAAAGATCTTTTACTTAAAGCTATGGCAACAGGACCAGCAGTTGGCATAATGGCTATGTTGCTGGACTCACATGTAGTTGACCGTTGTTCGAGTCCTGGACCCGGTGGCTTGAACTCATGCTGGGCACATGTGTGTGCGTGCCCAAGATCTCGAGAAAAGAATGGAGGAGAAGGAAGTGTGGTGTGGTCATACCCCGGGAGATGATTTCTCGCTTTCTGTCTCCCTGTCTCTCTCTGTCTTTCTGGCAAGAGCATGCACCCTATAGCAAAAACCTATCAAAAAAAAAAAAAAAAAAAAAAGAAAGAAAAGAAAAGCTATTATAGCAAGTGAAAGAGACCAAACACTCAGTCTGAGCTCAACTGACAACCAAAATTCAAGTTGAGGTTTTAAAGGTTGGGGTAAATGGAGACCACAAATCCTCTTGGTTTGCTAATTGTCTCTACCTAATACATAACTAAGTTTTCTCCTAGTATTTATGACAGGAGGTAGTTTTACTCCTAGTATTTATGACAGGAGGTAGTTTTACTCCTAGTGTTTATGACAGGAGGTAGTTTTACACCTCCCAGCAAGGAGTTTACTGAAGTTAGCCCGCTATCCCTCCACAGAATCTGTTAGATATGAGCACTATCCTTCGCGATTACAATACTTCAAAAGGCTGACTCCCAGTTTCCTGAGAAAAGACGCTCCTGAATATAAAACTTGCAATAAACTGGGCAAAGATTTATATCTGTAAGGGACTGAGAAAGAATTTATGATGACAAGAAAATTTACAGTTTCATAAAATAAATACTCAAAGAAAAGAGGAGTTGGATGCCGGGTACTTAGAGGCAGGAAGAATCTGTATTTAATTTAGTCAGGCGGAGGGGACAGGTAAGGCCTTCTTCATCATTCAGATATTTTGTCAACATTTTTTTTTAACCAATATCACATTCCATTAAAAATATCTCAATACACATTTTATAAAGATTTACAAGATTATAAATTGTGTTACCTATCACTATTAAAGAATAAATGTGGACATTTATTCCAGCATCTGTTTTGGAACCTACAGATGTAGAATTTCCTGAGAAAATCACATAAGCCTTGTATAAACTTAATAGCACTTAGTCTAATTTAATAGTTAGTGGAATAAGTAGAATAAAAATAATAGATGTGCATAAATATGTTCAATCCCTAATTTAGTTCTATGCTATTGGTCTTTTACATTCTCTGTTTCAGCCACACTTTGTTTGATTCTAGAGAGTTGCTTTAGTTAGCTAGTGTGAATCCAAAGTTGAAGATACAGCTTCATAAACCAGGCCCTTTAGATTTAAGGAAAATAAAACTTGGACGAAAAGAGTGTTTGCTATATAAGAACTTTGCACTTTCATCAAGATAAGCTATATAGCCTAAACTAGGTGCTACTTTATAATAGTTCATTCTAGTACTGAGTTTTATGCCTAAAATTGGATATGTGTTCACAGATGTGTATATGTCAGTTTAACTTGCTATTGAAAGTATTTAGATTAATTAAGATATTTTGTGAACCAATAACATGTTAAAAAAAAACAAAGGCATGGAAAGCAACTCTAGTTACCAGAGACAGTGTGGGAGGAGGGTGGGAAATGGCAAAGGGTGAGAAATAGGGAATCAAGAGGGAAGGGGAAACAAAATATATAAGAAACAAGAAATGGAAAAATATTTGTTGACAATAACATGTATGGTAATACTCTTGATTAAGTTAATATACAGTGCATTCTGGATGGGAAATCTCATTTTGTATGCTGTGATATACAGTGAATGAATATATAAGAAATAAATTTAAAATTAAAAAGGAAATTAAAAAAGGTTAGATTGAGAACTTTAAAGAATTGAAAATGTAAAGAGCTCAGAATGAACTGTGAATTCACAAGGGAAATAATGGATTTGTAAAAATAATAGCGTAATTTTATCATAGAATCCGATGATATATTATTTACATATTTGATTTTGAGAATATATTATGCACTCTGGAAACCCTCTAGAATGGAAATACTGCAGATGGACCAGTATAAAGTCTCCACAATGGTCCAGAGTGGCATTGATGATCTTGACCAGGGTGGGACCTTCCCGGTGAGAAAACCTAGACGGGGACCAGGATTTGGGGGAATGGATAGGAGGGATGGTTAGAGATCACCAGGCTTCCTAAATTCTAAATTCCCTTATTTCTGCTATGCATTTTTAAATTTTCTTTTTACCATTTAATCATATTCTATCAATAGGTAAAGCTTAAAACATAAATTCATGTTTTCATTTATTTAACACTTGTAAAATAGCAGCTACTGTACACCAAATGATGGGTGTAGATGGGAGAATGAGTTTTGTAGAAAGAGAAGGGGCAGGAGGAAATAGAGACATATTTCCTGGAATATAGTGGTTAAAAACAAGAAGCCTCCAAATGTTATAGAATTCCCATTGGATGAATCAAGTGCTGACCAATCTTTTATGATCTCAAATTCTAACCGAAGGAGAGAAATACAGCTGCATGTTGAAATGAAAGAATATGCACCATTTGTCTTACTTCTGTTGTTCTCATGTAAATTCATGAAATAATGTTAAATATCATAATAAAATATAAAGGCACATGATTCTTTTTTATCAAACTTTACTGTACTAGCTTATGTGAAATTATGCTTGTAAAATTACATTGAATTCACCATTTTCCTGCTCTCTTGCCAGTAGATAGTGCTAATAACCTTTTCCAAAAGTCTTTCAAGTTACTGCACAGTTTGAAAGCATTTTAATTTCTGTTTGCCACTCTGCAATTGTAATGAATGATCTATGAACCGTCATTTATTCTGAGAACCAAATAGTTCATTTGGTTCACCATTTTAATGCTTAGCTTGAGTCAGCCTCACACAGAAATATATTTCCATGTAACTATTAAAAATGAAAATACATCTTTTCTATAAATCTCATTATTTCAATAGATATCACATTTAATTGAAACTCACTGAAATCTAAAAGACTAAAACTGAGATAAATTTAAAAGGAAATTAAAACTTCAATGATTTGCAAAGTTTTGCTCATTTACCTTCCAATTGTAAATTTAAACTCTTCTGCCTGAATTTCCTACCTGCTACTTAATTTTGCCTTTTCATTATTAATAGTATTAAATTGCTATTTAGCAGCATCAATATACCGTTAAAATTGCTTAATGAGTACAAATGAAACAAATTAGTTTATTCTACTTGGTTTTATATTGAAATTAGAAATCCAAGAATATATCATTGTTCACTGGTTCAAAAAATATTAAAGGTAGACAAAGTCTAATAGAAGAATAGCTGATGAATCTTATCTTAAAATCAATTTTCCTTATGACAAATATTATGTCCATAGGTACATTATTTTAAGTCATGAAGGTATTAATTAATAATAAACCATTATAAACACCCATGACCAACTTTTACTAAAAATATTCTAGGCAGTAATAGTACATAAATTGAATTTTATGTATTGCATACTTTTATGTCTTCTAATAATCTGCATGCTAAAAATCTCACAAGATTAAGTCACAAGATCTATTTTTTAAGTTATTTAATGTTATTTATTATTATTATCATTTTTTAATTTGACCAAAGACAGAGATAGAGAAAGTAAGAAAGCAAGCCACCAGGTCTGGGACTTAAACCATGGTCAGTCATGTGGTAGTCCAGTACCCCAGCCACTATGCCACCTGCCGGACTCCACAGGATCTATTGACAGTATCGTCATGGTACTAGGGAAAAAGCTGGGAAAACGGTAGGAATTATTTTTTGTAGGCTTTAAGTACATGAATCTTAGTAATTTCAAGGAGTTATTGTAGCATGGTTTTCCATTTCTGTGCCAGGGCATTGCCATAACAAGGTTTATTCAATTTTTCTTATTTCTACAATATTGCTACTAAAATCAGTAGAATGCACTTCTAAAATCCAATACTAGAATCAACATGTCTATTTAAAGCCACTGCCCTAATACAGGGCTTGGTGATGAATTTTGTGCTATTTAGCCTTTTCCTCATCTTTATCTTCCTCTTAAACATGAACCTGTTTTTTTTTGCTTTGTTTTGTTTTGTTTTTTGAGAGGTTTTTGCAATAGGGTGCATGTGCTTGCCAGACAGAGAGAGAGAGACAGAGAGACAGAAAGCGAGAAATCAACCCCCAGGTGGGATGGCCACGCCGCAACCCCTTCTCCTCCATTTTCCTCTCGGGATCTTGGGCACACACGCACACGTGCCCGGCATGAGTTTAAGCCACTGGGTCCAGGACTTGAACTGTGGTCAACTACGTGGGAGTCCAGCGACATAGCCATTACACTAACTGCTGGTCCTATGGACCTGTTTTTAAAGTTTCTCCATTATACTATGTTTGTTAGATAAGAGTTCTCAGATCTGGGGTGAGAAATAGTAAGAAATCTTGTTCATTGCTGGTGGAAATGAAAAACAGAACAACTGCTTTGGAGGGACTAGCCGTTTCTACTTTATTTATAATTGGTTGGAGGGCTTATGTGCTACCCAAGAAAGAGATAGAGAAGGAGAGAGAGAGAGAAAGCATCCCCAGTAAGATGTGGGTCACCCACAACCCCCCCCCCCCCCCCCCTCTCTCTCTCTCTCTATCCTGTCGGGAGTTAGAGCACACATTACTAGTGTGGAATCCGGCTTCCTTAACCACCAGACTATGAGACTGACCCTACCAAGCTAAAGACGGGCTTTGCATCCATCCAGGATTCTCACTGCTAAGTGTTTTCTCAAATAAATAAAAGCACACACAATAATCTGCAAAAATATGTTTATAGCAGCCATAATCATAATTGCCAGAAATCTGAAGCAACAAATATGCCGTTCAACAGATGAGTGACTAAAAATGAATATAATGGAGTATTAGTTGGTGATAAACAGAAGTGAACTCTCAAGCCACTAGCAGTCATGGAGAATCCTTACATGTATAATGCTAAGTGAAGGGGGAGAAGTCTGAAAGGGCACCATATCTATAATCAAGCTATATGACATTCCGAATAAGGAAAAACGATGAGGACAGTAAAATATCCGTGATCCCAAGAGTTTCAGGGAGAGTAGAGGGATTTCTAGGTGGTGCACAACCATATGTGTGTTTATTATTTTTTTGGACAGTGGAACTATTTTGTATGATACTGTAATGCTCTACCAGGGGTCTTCAAAAAGTTCATAAAAAATGTGTTTATGAAAAAACTATGCATGAGTTTCTGGTTATTTTTTAACCAAAATAAACGTGTATTTTAATTTAATTTTTTTCTTTGAAGAGGTTTTTGTTATAGGGTGCATGTGCTTGCCAGAAAGACAGAGACAGAGAGACAGAAAGTAAGAAATCACCCCTCGGGGGGATGGCCATGTTGCAATCCCTTCTCCTCCAGTCTCCTCTAGGATCTTGGACACGCATGTACAAGTGCCTGGTGTGAGTTTAAGCCACCAGGTCTGGGACTTGAATCGTGGTCGACTACATGGGAGTCCAGTGACATAGCCATCACACCAACTGCTGGTCCTGGTGTTTGACTGTTTCTAGGCTGCATCCTTCAAAGAGGTTTTGGATTGGCTTCAAATTAAAAATATTTTTCTTCAAAATTTTTTTTATTTTAATTTTTTAAATGAAATTCTGTTTAAAGACATTCAGATCACCCTGATTTTTAAATTTGAGCATGATTGTCACCCCATAATCTTTTTTTTTTTTTTTTTTTGGAGAGTTTTTTGCTATAGGGCGCGTGTACTCGCCAGCCAGAGAGAGACAGAAAGTGAGAAATCACCCCCCAAGGTGGGATGGCCACACCGCAATCCCTTCTCCTCTGTTCTCCTCTCGAGATCTTTGGCACACATGCACACGCGCCCAGCGTGAGTTTTAAGCCACCAGAGTCCGGGACGCAAACTGCAGTCGACTACATAGGAGTCCAGCGACATAGCCATTATGCTAACTGCTGGTCCCATCGCCCCACAATCTTAACAAAGTGCCTAATTTACCACTCAGTATCTAAGTTAATGATCACTGAGGTTTCTTGCATCCCATTTAGTCAGGGACAGTGTCTGTTTCTCATATTGACAAATATTGTTTATGTTTAAAGATTACTGGAGGTAGGATTCTTAATCAATTTTCCTCCCAGACCCTGAGTTTTGCATCCTTTTCTTCATGTCCTGTATGGCTTAAAGATCACATTTCAATTGTACTGATTTTGCAAAGGCTCTCAAAGCAAAGTCAGCTATTTATCTCAGTTCTTGACTTCACAGTTTTGCTTGTTCTCTTAATCTGAAACTTAGTATCTTCATTGCTTATCATTTAAAATATGTGTTTCATTCAAATATTTAGTATTGTCAAAGAGAACCTGAAGTCTCCAGACTCATAATATTCCTTAAGAAAGAAAGTAGAAAGCATCCTTTTCCTATTCTGATAAGCTATTAATTATCACCTAAAAGCCTGAAATAATTTTTCATGGCACGATGTGAGATTTGAGACCACAGATTTTAAGGTTTGTGTATTTTTCTTATTATAACTTGTAGAAGTGATCCCATGAGAATGGAACAATATTAGTTTTGTTTCATAATGCTCTGCTAGTGACAGTTTAGCAAGGCAATATTTATTGAATAAGGAAGTATTATAACCTAATTTCCAAACACATTATTCAGGGAAAAGCAGTCTCTTCTGGTAACCACAGAATGACAGGGTGGGGAGAAAATAGGAATCTTTACTAACTGTAAGAAATAAGGAAATGCTATGTGTGGCGCTAAAACTTTGGAGAAGCAAATATAAGAAAACATACTAGTTTTCTAAATTTTGGGAAAAACACGTGTAAGAACTAGACTTCTTCTCTGTGTTCATCTGTCTAGCTGCAATATATTGCCATAGACTGTGTGGTGTATAAACACCATACATTGATTACTCACAGTTCTGAAGTCTGGAGGTCTGAGATCCAAGTGCCAGCACAGGTGTGTCTTGGTGAAGGGCCCTTTCCAGGTTGCAGATGACCAACTTCTTGTGTCCTGACATGGTGGAAGAGTCAGCTGCTCCTTGGACTCTTCACATAAGGGCACTAATCCCATCTTCCCTTTTGACTTAATTATATCCCAGAGGCCCACCTCCAAATACCATCACATTATTGAACATATGAATTCGGGATGGGGCATAGACATTCAGTGTATTGTGTGGGGCCAGCAGGTGCATAGGGCACTGGACTCTCCCACATGGCTGACTGTGGTTTGAGACTCAGACCTGGTGGTCAACTTTTTCACTTGCTCTCTCTGTTTCTCTTTGGTGAGCATGCATGCCCTATAGAAAATTGAAAAAAACTAATATTATATTAAATTAAAGTCAATATTTTTAAAAATGTTATTGCATTATCCTAAATCCAGAAATGGTAGATTAAGATTTTCTAAAATTTACTAAAATATAGGTAGAATAACCAATGTAGAAAAACTAGATAAAATATAATTTTGAAGACTCTTTCAAATGAAAAAAAATGGTTTTCCAAGTACAGATGCCTTCAAAAAAATAAGAGAATTGAAAAGTAGTGCAGTAAAGGTCAGAGCTGATGAATGTGTTATTATCAATTCTAGAGGACTAGGGACTGATTGAAAAGATCGTTTCTTCCCTTATAAAAGAAGTTGCTGGATGAAATAATAATCCCTCTCCTACCTTCTTTCTTCCTGCTTTGGATCTCTTTGCAAGAACAAATTGCCTTTTGCTTTCTCAAGACTAGAACCTAAAGATTGATAGTATCACAGACACAATTAAGTACTTTTCTTAAAATTATAAATGTTTTTGTAATATATTAGTCTATTATTTTACCTTATTTTTGTGACAAGATCTTTATAGTTCTTGTATGCTTTCAAAAGTTTATCTTGGCACCTCAGTAATTTTTAAAAATAATTATAGATGTAAACAGAAAGATGAATCAAATATTATTTATTATATTTGAATAACATTCATGTGTTTTGGTATTTCATCACTTAGTTTTTATTGGTAGTTATATAAAATAATTTAGCATTCTCACTTTTCTGTGAAACGATACTTAATCCTGTGTGGATCCAGAAGTATTAGCACTAACTTTGCAACTATTCAGCTGTTCAACCTTAAGCAAGACAGTTAACCCAAATTTGTTCAAAAGGCAAATAGTATTGGGACCAGAAGATGGTGTAATTGTTACGTCATTGGACTCTGATAGAGTCAACCATGGTTCAAGTCCCAGACCCGGCAGCTTAAATTCACATCAGGCCCATGTGTGTGCATATCCAAAATCCTAAAAGGAAAATGGAGAAGAAGGGATTGTGGTTTGGTCATCCTCCCTATGGGGTGTTTTCTTGCTTTCTGCTTTCTGTCTCTCTGTTTCTCTGGTGAGCACAGGCACCTTATAGCAAAAATCTCTCTCTCTAAAAAAAAAAAAAAAAAAAAAAAGTTTTGAGTGGGGTGCCTTATATCTCCAGAGAAATGCCTTGGAATCTTTGACTCACATATTATTGACCAAAGTAGTTTCAACAAATAAAATAAACTTTCTGAAGCATTTTCCTGCCTTCAAGTGGGAATAATAATACCTACCTAGTTGATTTGTTGTAAAGAAATCCTATAATAATACACAAGTACCAGTAAAGTCATATTAAGTATTCAGTAAATAGTAATTGACATGCATTATTTCTGTATTTTCATTATTATTATCTATATTTCAAGGTGTTCTAAAGGGCAAAATAAACATATTATTTAAAGGATCTCTTACATTTCCTAAAAATAATCAGTTTCTTTTTCCTTCTGTTCTCTCTAATTTGGCTAAGTATATCAGCAAGAATACATCACCTTCTTCAATTAGCAAAGAACTATTACAAAGTAAATGAGGAAGAAAACATAATTTAAAGAAAATGTACTTGATTTTGTTTTAGGAGTGAATTTTAAATTATGGCATTAGAAGTAATTTTGCTGGTTTATTTTCTTGAGGCACAGAATATTTGGGTAACTTGCACATATGCACCCAATTAATAAGATGTGAGGTGCAAACCTGGGAAAACTACTAATAGGGCTTGCACTATTAAACTAAAATGTTTTAGCACTCTTGGTTTAAGAGCACCCAAATTGAGGATGTAAATTATAATGAAATCTCTAGAAGTCAGAACATTGTCATTAGCATGTTCATGTCAATCTGGCTTAAAAAAAGCTTTTTCTAATTCATTTGCATATTCTCTCTTGGTACAGAATGTTGTCAGTTCTTTTAGTTATTTCTGCACGATTTCTTGATGATAAAAAACATTTTTATATTGTTTTAGTATCATACTCCTTGAGATATGATTTTTTCAAAATTTATACCCATGTTTCTCAATTCCACAACATGAAGTGTATAGTTATTATTCCAAGATATTTCCCAATGAGAAATTAAGAGTTGTATTATTAATTGTTTACTAGATCAATTATATAAAATAACCCATGTATCATGCTTCCATCAAATAATTAAGTTGTTTTTGGTGTAAAGGCCCCATGGAAAATTGCCTTTTTGTAAATAGTATCTTTGCGAGCTACTATTAAATAAAATTAATGGGAATTGCCTATAAAAGGGATCTTTAAACTTTCATGGAAAATGCATATTATAAAAGATTCTATACATGGATTATAACTTTTGCTGCATTAAAATAAACACACACACATACACACACATATATATATATATTTTTTTTTTTTTTGAAGGGGAGAGGATTTTGCTCTAGGGCGTGTGCACTCGCCAGAGAGACAGAGAGAGACAGAGAGACAGAAAGCAAGAAATCACCCCTCCTGGCGAGTGGCCACGCCGTAGTCCCTTCTCTTCCATTCTCTTCTTGGGATCTTGGGCACGCACGCACACATGCTCTGCATGAGTTTAAGCCACCAGGTCAGGGACTCAAACTGTGGTCTACTACATGGGAGTCCATTGACATAGCCATTACGCCAACTGCTGGTCCTAATAAACACATATTTTTATCTCAGTTTTCCACAAACTGTTTGAGCCTCTCATAACATAGGTAGATCAAACATAGTCTTCATTCATTAAGTAATGATATGATTATGTTTTAAATATCTACAATCTATTTAAGAAAGACATAAAAACAGATTTCCTGGTAGTTTACTGTATTTTTAGCTCCTGTGGTACTATGTTTAACTCTAATGTTACTATTTGGCTTTTATTTTATTTTTTCCTTTTTATTTTGTTTCTTTTAGTTTTTCTGCTATAAAGCATGGGCACTCTCCAGAAAAAGAGAGCAAAAGAGTGAGAGAGAGAGAGAGTGAGCACAATCACTCCCCAGGGCAATAGCCACACAGCAATCCCTCCTACTCTAGGCTCCTCTCAGGAGGAGTGATTTTCAAGCCACTGGATCCGGGACTCAAACCAAACAGTGGGCCATGTGGGATCTAGAACCTGAACCTCCACATCATCTGCTGGCCATTATTACTGAATTTTTCACAGTAAATTTAAAGTGATATTATTTACAACTTCTGAGAAGCACTTCAGTTGACCATGGTAGGCTAAGGTAGCCTATATATAGGCCATTAAAAAAAAAAAAAAAAAAAAAAAAAAAAAGACAGTAATTACTTCATGAATTTCCAAAATTTAATGATTCTTTAATGTAGTATTAGTATTGATTAATGGGGGATCCAAATCTGTCAAGGCAAAAATAAGATTATAGAAAAAGACAGGGCTTGTAGGTATAGCCAAGTTGCATAGAGCTTATGGGAGTTGAATTCCACATTGCTGACTGCAGTTCAGATCCAGGACTGCAGTTTGAAAACACACCAGTTGGTGTGCATGCGTGCCCCAAATGCTGACCGGGTAGAGAAATGGAGGATAAAGACTAAGGTGAGATCATACCCAATTGGAAGGGGGTGTGCATTCTCCTTCTCTCTTTCCCTCTCTGGTGAGTACACATGCCTTCTGGCAACAAAAAAATATATAGAGATAGATGGGGACCAGCAGGTGGCGTGATTGTTAAGGTGCTGGGCACTCCCACAAGGCCGACAAGGGTTCGAGTCCTGAATCTGGTGGCTTGCTTTCTCACTTCCTCTCTCTCTCACTCTCACCCTCTGTCTCACTCTGGTCAAATTAAAAAATAAATGAGTGAATAAATAAAATAAATAATTATTAAAAAATATATATATATATAGATAGATAGATAGATAGATAGACAGAGAGAAAGTGAGAGAGGACACTTTTATTCTTCTCAGTTATAACAATACCTAATTTGGTATCATCACAAAATGCTTTATGATACTTACTTTTAAAAGACAATAGCTCATTATTTGCCTCCTAGCCGGCTCTTCTTGATTAGCTTGCCCTTTAAGTGCATGAAATGTCTCTAATCAGTGACTTTGATGCACAGTTCAAAAAGAAACTAGCGGAATATTTGTTTGCTAGTTTTGTTGTTATTATTATAGCTTTTTAAAACCATTTCTCCCTGAGCTGTTAGTTTATTTATTCCATGTTTTCTCAAAAAAAAATTTATTTTTTTTGGTACAAGTTCTGTGCTGTTTGTTTGACAGTCTGATATGTGCTAAATTCAGTAAACTTGCCTCAGACTTTAGAGTTCTTTTCTCATAATTTATTAAAAAGAGTCAATATAAGCAAACTTTTTCATCAACTAAAAAATCGCAAAAAAAAAGAGTAAACTTTAGAGAACTCTGGAAGAGAATGACAAAGAATGCTTTTATTGACTCAATGTACACAGTAGTTATGGTTTTGAGGGGTTTCTTTAGAATTTTTTTTCTTTTTTGAAGTAAATATTCTTTTTTAAAAAACGAATTATCTTTATTTAACTTTATTTATTTACTTTAATTTGACCAGAGAGGGACAGAGTGAGAGAGTGAGTGAGTGAGAATGAGAGAGAAAGTCAGGAAGCAAGCCACTAGGTCCAGGACTTGAACCACAATTGGCCATGTGGGAGTTCAGCACCCTTAACCACCACACCACCTGCCTGTCCCTAGAATTTTTTTTTTTCTAAAGAGGTGATATCTTTTAATGAAAATGTAGGAAATTTCTAAACGAGGGGTAGAGCATTATTTCAAATTTTAAAGTTTCTTAAAATGTAAAATGTTCGAGAATTACTTGATTATTTTAAGGTCTCTTGAGTGAATGAAAAATATGGGATATACTTATATGGTATTTAAACTAAGTAGTATAACCATGACCCATAAAAAGTTAATTCTTTTTTATACTCATATGCATTATATTCAAATAACACAGAAATAATTCTATACCTGCAAAGGACATAGACATTTTCTGGCTTTAATTTTCTTGGGTGAATTAAATATAGCAGTAAATTCATAAATAATACTTACAGTGACTGCAGACAGACCATTTGGTTAAAGACACGAGTGAGTATCTTAACTGTCAAATTCTTCCTCTGCTCTCGGTAGCTATTAAAGGAAAAATAAATTTCCATCTGTGAACAAGTATTATCTATTGATATATGCACACTCATGAGATAGAAAGGACCACAGATGGGAAAACCAAGACATTATAGATAGATTCTTCTTGAAGTGAAAATAGCAATAAACCACAAGTTATCTGATATTTTTCAGGAAAAAAAAAAACTATACAATATCTATGTGTTTAAAACATAATTTAAGAAAGCACTTTAATTTTTAATTCAGTAAAGTACCTTGGTAACTATATTCTTAATGATAATTTGATGTAAGAAATTTTTTCAAAAGTTTTAAAGTTCAGATCAAAATATCCTAATATTGAAGGTAATGTGTTTCTCTTTTTAAAATTTAAATGGAGCTCTATTTAGACAACTGTAAATGAAATTTGATTTCAATTTAATTACACTATCCGGGAGTCTAGAAAAATATAAGTATGAATTTAGCTTCCAGAAGTGAAAATTTTATGGGGAGAAATATAAGCATACATTGGAAAGAAAAGAAGAATTAATATACCATACAGTGTATATGTATTGTGACTTAAATAACAAGAAATGTTAAACTAAATGTTAAGTGGTGTTTTAGAAACAAATTTTAGTACCAAAATATTGTTAAAAATAGCAATACTAATTGTTTTGAAGAAAAAAACTAATTGGAAATGATTTTCAGGCAACAATATAAAATTTATTGTTTTGATATACGTTCTCTTGATTGTGAAACGTTATTAACAAAATATGCAAACAATCGCTCCTCAGATTTTTTAAAAATTTATGTTCAGGTATCACTTTCATGTATAGATTTATGTAAAACCACAACAATGGAGTTTACATCTTAAATTTATTATTTTTAAGTCCTATATTCTTTAGTCATTCTTTAACCTTTAAATAAGATGCTCAAATGTTTTGGTTATAAAAAGACAAATTTTTATGTATGGTACATGATCTAAGAAAGGAATTTCCAAGTTTCTTTATTATTTTAAATGTATTATACAGCAATTTTATTGTTATCATTTCCCAGAACACAAATTTAACTTTGTAATAAAGACTCGTTCCATGCAGTATATTGCAATGATATTTCCTTTGTTCTTTGTTGTAATAAAAACTTAGTTGTTTTACAAGGCTTAACCAAAATACATGTTCAACAAATATATTATTCCAGCATATACTGTGTAAATTAGTTTATAGTACAGAATTGGGCAGGAGTAGATATATACATGATGTGAAAGCATCCATCATGTAGAAGAGATATGAATGGGTTAGTGCAAATTACCATTTTAATAAGTTGTTGGAAACATGTACTAAAATAGCATTTTAAAATCTAGCTTAGGTTTGAAATCTGGCTGGCTGTGAAATGGCATACAAACACCATAACCCTTCTGTAGCAGATTTTTTTTTTTTTTTTTTAGAGAAAGAGATTCTTGCTATAAGGCAGGTACACTCACCAGAAACAGGGAGAGACAGAAAGACAGAAAGTAAGAAATCACTCCTTGGGGGAGTGACCATGCCACAATCCCTTCTCCTCCATTCTCCTCTCTGGATTTCAGGCACACACGCACACATGTCCATCGTGAGTTTCAAGCCGCCGGGTCTGGGACAGGAACTGTGTTCGGCAATGTGGGAGTTCAGACACATAACCACAATGCCATCTGCTGGTCCCTCTGTATCAGGTTTTTAACAGTAAACCAATGGACCAAGCTGGCCCTGTGCATTAAAACACCCAAAGTCTTAAAGAAAGCTCTAGTAGTATGGACAAGGAGGGAGATCTTGTGGTTCCTGATCCTCCCATTTTGTTTAAAATCTACTCCACTAGATGCATTCACTTTACTTATACTTTCAAAAGCACCCTAGTGTTACTACCCGTTTTTGTTTAATTAAGCAAGCATTACCAAAAAGTGAATTTGTTAAAATATAGCAAAATAATAGTATTAAGACTATTAAGATGAGTATTAAATATAGATTACATGTCAAGGGAAAGAAATATATTTTATGAGAAACTATAAGACTCCTAACCATAGAATCAGTAATGAATTTATCACCATACTAAATGAAAATTATGAACAGATGTTTACTAGTTTTCCAAGTTTTATTAGTATTTAATAATTGAGAAAATGACCAGTAGTTTGTGAAATACTGATTTTCCCAAAGTAAGTTTTAGAGATTAAAATCTATATTAAAAAACTAAAAATCTGGGCCAACAGATGGTATGATGGCTGAGGCGTTGTACTCCCACATAGCCAACTGAGGTTCAAGTCCAAGACCTGGTGGCTTTCTTTCTCACTTTTCCTCTCTCTCTCTCTGTCTCTCTCTGATCGAATTAAAAAATAATTTAAAAAATTAAATGAATAAATAATTCCTTAAGGAAAAAAAAGGCAAAATCTTTTCAGAGCTTTTCTTTTTTTCTCTGTTGCCACAGGGTACATGTGCTCATTAGAGTGAGAAAGTTGGGGGGTCCCAACTGGGTGTGATCATGGCACAATCCTTTTTCTTCCAATTCAGATTTGGGATATACCTGCACACATCTCCAGTGTTTTCAAGCCACTGGGGCTGGGATTTAAACTGCAGTTGGCCACATGGGGCTTGTTTTCAAGTGCAGAGTGTTTAACCACCAACTGAAGGGCTGGCCCTCACAATGAAGCTTCTTAGAACAATAACTAAAATACCGTTTTATTTAGAAAAAACTATGCAAAGGCCAGCAGGTTGTTAAAGGCACTGGACTCCCACATGGCCAACTTCAGTTCTAGTCATGCACTTGGCAGCTTGCTTTCTCACGTGCCCTCTCTTGCTCGCTCTCTCTCTCGAGTTCATATAACAAATTAAAATAATATTAATAGTAAATAAAATTTAAAATTTATTCTTTAAGAGAAATATATTTTATTCTTTTTATCTCATAGTCAAGTGGACCTTTTGAGTTGGAGGTACTCTGAAGGATTAGAAAAGGGGCTTACAGACCCCAAGGGAACTACAAAACTCAGAATGTAATGAGATAGGATCGTCCTCTCAACTGAGGAGAAAAGAAGAATCTATACTCATTTCTTTTTTTTTTTTTTTTTCTTTTTTTTTTGGAGAGGTTTTTGCTATAGGGCGCGTGCGCTCGCCAGACAGACAGAGAGAGACAGAGAGATAGAAAGCAGGAAATCACCCCCCAGGGGGGATGGCCACGCCGCAATCCCTTCTCCTCCATTCTCCTCTCGGGATCCTGGGCACGCACGCACACGCGCCCGGCGTGAGTTTAAGCCGCCGGGTCCGGGACTCGAACCGCGGTCGACTACGTGGGAGTCCAGCGACATAGCCATTACGCTAACTGCTGGTCCCTATACTCATTTCTATAACAAGAGAGGATAAAACTTATTTTATGGTCAAAGGCAGCACAGGGTAGAATACTTAGATGATTGAGAGCAACCCAGTTGGAATAGTTTCATAGTTCATTCATTTGTTTTGTTTCTAACTCAAAAATGCTTACAGAAAAGTCACAGAAAGTACTCCGGCTTGTGAAAGGATTTGGACTAATTGGAGGAATATTGCAGTAGTGAGTGGATAGACAATTCGATACCTAAAAAGATGAAAAGTATTTTGATCTCAGTGATGAACTAAGACCAGTTAAACATCCCTCAATTCTCAAGCATCAAACAAGTAGCAAACCTATGCTGGAATAAAACGTGATTGTTCACTTACAATTATAACATTTCCAGAAATTGATCCTGAGTATTGGACCCTCCCCCCAAAAAAAGACCATTAAATCAATTCAACCTACACATCTGTTAGCACTCAACACTGTCAAAGCAACACTATCGCTATGTTTTTTTTCAATTTACTTTATACATTCAATAGTGTACATCACTACAGCTTATAAAATTAATTTATGCAACGTGAATACACTTCACACCAGTCCAGTTATACACATTATTTATGTTTTTAAATGGTTTGCCTCATTTAAATAAAGATTTATCATTAAGAGTGCAATAGGTTGGGTCAGCAGGTAGTGTGGATATGAAGGCCTAGATTCCAGATAGCAAGTTGTTTGGTTCGAGTCCCAGACACTGTGACTTAAAAATTATGCAGAGCACATGTCTGTGGGTGCCCAAAATCTTGAGAGGAGAATGGAGAAGGGATTGTGGTGTAACCATCCCCCTGGGGGATGATTTCTCCTTTTCCTGTCTCTGTCTCTGTCTCTCTGGTGAGTGCATGTGCCCTATAACAAACAAACAAACAAACAAAAAAACAAGTTAACTTGTTTTGAACTTGTATTTTATGAAAATAAAACAAAACATGTTTAATGTTTCCTTCCATAAAAGTCAGTGTTAATAGTTGTTAACCATCAGATATTAAATGATAGTAGATCATATTTGTTCCTAATTTTGATAAGTAAAAAATAAATTATATATTTTGCAGTGACCCTTTACCAAGAAGATATTGAAAAAAAATGTGATAATATGTGAGGGAGGAAATTCTAGCCTCTAGCCTCAAAATTGCCAGTTAAAATGGGAATTTAAATTCTATCAAATGACATTTTGATTTATTTTTGTGGCTTTTTGTTTGTTTGTTTGTTTGTTTGAGAGGTTTTTGCTACAGAGCATGTGTGCTCGCCAGAAAGACCGAGACAGAGACAGAGACAGAAAGTGAGAAATCACCACCTAGGGGGCATGGCCATGCCGCAATCCCTTTTCCTCCATCCTTCTCTTGGGATCTTGGGTGTGAGTTGAAGCCATGGGGTCTGGGACTTGAATCCCAGTAGACTACATGGGAGTCCAGCAACATAGCCATTATGCCAACTGCTGGTCCCTCAAATGACATTTTAACATATATAATTATATGATTTTTATACTAGGTGTATAAATGCAGTGAATTTTATAAATATTCTCTAATATTTTATTTTTAACCTTCCAATTATAAAATTTCTGTAAATGCTATATTATTGATTTCAATTATTTTGGGATTCTGTTTGCTAACATTTTTATTTGAAATTTTGCCTTATTCCTAGTTGATAGTGGTCTCTAAATTTATGGTACAACTTTTTGTCAGAGTTTGGCATCAGTGTTTTACCTGGTTAATAAATAACAATTGAACTTTTTATCTATTTTGTTCTATGCTCTGAGATAGTTTAAATACTTTCAAAATTTTCTATCCTTTTCAGTTCTGTTGGAATGACTATATAAAACTCTCTCGAGTCTGTCTAGTAATAATTTGAGGAATAAGTTACTGACATTTTTATGATTCTTCTATGTAAATCAACATGTATAATTTTTTTATTTTCAAATATTTTTTTAAATTTATCTATTTTGGTCTTATTTATTTATTTGCAAAATTTCACCATGGGGCCCAGATGAGACTCAATAGTATAATCCTCCTGCCTCAGGTTTTCAAGTTGCCCAAGGTACATATGGTTGACACCATATTATATTAACGTCGGGCCTCCCTTGTGATCCTAGCCTGAGGAACCATCATTCCTATTAATGCATGCCACCATGGCTGGGTTTATGTTGGTCATTTGCAATTAATATTTCACAATAGAAATATCCTTTATGGTTCTCAGTCAAAGTTCTCAAGAATGTAATACATTGCCATTTTAGTTGGTTATGTTTTTAGAATCAAAATAAATTAATCTAATACGGGGCATGTCCATGATCTGGGACTCTCTAAAGCTGAGGGTGGATTGCAGAGTGACGACCTTGCTGAAGGTTCCTAGGTCTCTCCCATTGTCATGAAAGAAGGAAATAAACCTTAAAAAATGACAAAGAAGTAATTTAAAACGATTTACCTTCACAATGCAATTAATGAACTTTTTGTACATTTTTAAGCTAGCTTAAATATAAATGGTACATACCGACATATTATATATATATACATATATGTTGATGTATCTCTAACTACCGGGAAGAGAATAAGTATATTTCATATCTTGAATTATGATAAAAGATTAAAGAAAGCCTGGGTAGTGACATTTGTTCTGAATAACAGTCATGCTTGAAAAGTGTAGTATATTAATAATCTTTTTCGCTTTTGCGTAATCATTCTTAATCACAAATTTTATAAAATAAAATTATTTTCAATATTTCAAAAATTTAAAATACCTCCTGATTTCTGTTCTTTGAGATATAGTTCTTACTTTTTATGTATATTCCTAGCAGTTGCCTGGATAATCCAATTCAGCATAGTCTAAGCCTGGAGGGGTTGTCTTACTTTCATATTAGATTTGTTTAATCCATCACTGATATATTTATATAAAGGCTCACCACATGCCTCACATTTTTTACAGCAATTCATCTTACATTTATAGGATATCAAATATGGAAATTAATTGAGAATCTCCTGCAGGCAACGTTCCAGTGAGACAGAGAGAAGAATTTATATCCATATATTACTTTTGCAATACCTTTTCTGAGTCTGTTGGTTAATGAAATATAACTTGTCTCTGAAAATTTTTCTTATAGTGTTAGCTTTTAGCTCTAAATGACCTTGTTCTATGTGCCAAAGATTTCTTTTGGAAAATAGATAAATGTTTGCTTTATTTTGGTTCTTCTTTATCTTGGTTCTGTTTCCTATTCTAGGATAAGCAGTTTCAAATATATTGAAGAATCTTGCCTTACTTGTGAAATGCTCATGACAGGAGGGTGTGCTGAAGCTCAACTTAAATCTAAAGTTGTTACAGAGAATTTGAAAAAGAAAGTAGGGATAGGAACATGCTTAGCACACAATGTCTACTGGGTTTTGGTGCTAATGCTTGGGAGGAAATATTAATCTAATAGGCAGATTTTTTTCTCTCTTCTTTTTTTAAAGAGAGTAAATCTGCATTTAACAAGGAGTGCATTAGAGGGGGAAAAAGTATGTGAATAGCATAAAAAGGGTCAACTACAAAACATATGAAATACCAAGTGAGATGCCACACATATAATATTAAATATAGATTTGAGTTTAAAAGATAGGTGAGGAAAAACACAGGAGCCCAAGCTATAAATAGGGAAAATCACAGTGTTTAATGGGATTTAATTTAGGGTTTGCACAGCTAGAGAAAGACAGGAGGTAAGACTTAGGCATGTTCAAAATGGAGAATTGGAAATGAGCCTGAATGAAGTCCAGGTTCAAAAAATGATACATCTTAAGGGGAAGCCTCAATTAGAAAGATCTATTTACCTAGGAAGGGAGATAAGGAAGAAGCTTTTCTGCTTCAACCCCAGCTTCAGGTCAGGGGAAACTTACTTGAGAACTTATAACCACTGTCCTATACTCCAAGAAGACTGTAGCAGGCTTCCATTATCTCTTAGATCCAAGAATCCACAAAAAACATTTATTAATGTAGAATAAGTTTGGGATGTAGTGTTCCAGGGAAAAGCACTAAAGCAAACACACAGTCTCTCTAAAGAAAATTCCCTCAACTAAAATTGATTTGGATTCCCACAGAAAAGAAGCAGTCATATATGAGCACAACATTTAAAATAACAAAGCATATGGGGCCAGCAAGTATTGTAGTTATTAAGACACTGGAATCCTGCGTGGTTGACCACAGTTCAAATCCCAGACCCAGCAACTTGAAACTCAAACTGACTGTGTGTGTGTGTGTGTGTGTGTGTGTGTGCCTAAAATCCTGAGAAGCGAATGGAGGAGAAGTGATTGCTGCATGGCCAAACACCTGGGGGGTGATTTTTCGCTTTCTGTTTTCTGTGTGTGTGTGTGTGTGTGTGTGTATACACACTCATAATATCTAATAGCCAGATTGTGCATATATATATATATATATATATATATGTATGTGTGTGTGTGTGTATATATATATATATATATATATATATATATATATCTAGTATGTATCATATATGTTACGATATATATTATGTATATATGTGCAGGTATGTTTATGTATGTTTATGTAATACATATATATACAGTTTGTAAATGAGATTTGGGGCTATAAATCTAAAAAGAGACTGCTGGCTTCCTGGATGAGGTTTTGAAAAGAATAGCAATGGGGACCAGCAGTTAGCGTAATGGCTATGTCGCTGGACTCCCACGTAGTCGACCGTGGTTCGGGTCCCGGACCCGGCGGCTTAAACTCACGCCGGGCGCGTGTGCGTGCGTGCCCAAGATCCCGAGAGGAGAATGGAGGAGAAGGGATTGCGGCGTGGCCATCCCCCCTGGGGGGTGATTTCCTGCTTTCTATCTCTCTGTCTCTCTCTGTCTGTCTGGCGAGCGCACGCGCCCTATAGCAAAAACCTCTCCAAAAAAAAAGAAAAAAAAAAAAGAATAGCAATGCAATTTTTGATGTTTATTTCTGATCCTGTAAAATTATGTAGTTATGTTCAAAAACATCTTGTTGAAAAATACACCGTGGGATCGGGAATCATTGATTGAAAAACGTATATGTGGATTTCTGACTTGCTTTTACAGAGTTGAGAGAGAATAAAACAGTAAGAGTAAATGTGGCAAGCTGTGGAATCTCAAGATACAGTACGTGAAAGTTCCTTTTACTATGCTTGTGACTATAGCATTATTTTATTTAAAATGATTTCATTTATGGGCCAGCAGGTGGTGCGGGAGTTAAGGAGGCTGGACTCCCAAATGGCTGACCACAGTTTGAGTCCTGGACCTCGCTGCTTGCTTTCTCTCTCTTTTTCTCTCTCTCACTCTTGCTCTCACTCTATCCCTCTCTAGTCAAATAAAAATAAATGAATAAATAGATTTGAATTAAAAAAAATATATTTCACTTAGGGACCAGTAGATGGCGTGGAGGTTAAGGCTGCTGGATCCCACATGGCCAACTGCATGGTTTGAGTCCTAACCTGGGACTTGAAAATCACAATGGGCACATGTTCATGTGTAGCCAAAATCCTGGGAGGAAAGAGGAGGAGAAAGGACTGCAGCATACCCATCCCCCCTGAGGGGTGATTTCTCACTTTCATCTCTCTTTGACAAGCACATGCACCATATAGCAGACTACCAAAAAAAAAAAAAAAAAAAAAAAAAAAAAAAAAAAAAAAGCTAAAACAAAAACATTTTATTTAAAATTACTAAAAATTAGAGACCAGTAGATGGCATAATGGTTATGTTGCTGGACTTCTATTTTGTCAGCTGTGGTTCAAGTTCTGGACCCTGAACCTTAAAACTCATGCTGGGCATGAATGCATGCATGTCAAAGATCCTGAGAGGAGGATACAGGAGAAGGGATTGTGATGTGGCCACACCCACCCCCAGGGGGTGATTTCTTACTTTATTTTTCTCTGACTCTCTCTGTGTCTCTGGCAAGTGCATATGCCCTATAGCAAAAATCTCTCTCTAAAAAACAAAGAAAAATTATTAAGAATAATTTTTCAAAATAAATTACTTTCTGATTAAAAAATACTGATATATGGTGGTAGATATCAGAATTGAGATTATCCTTAGGGAGATACTGGGTAGAAAAGGCAAGAGGAGTGTTTGGAGGAGGCTGGTATTGTTTCATTTCTTGATCTCAGTCTTTGTGTATCAATATGTGAAAAGTCATCATGCCATATGTTTATGACTAATACAGTTTCCTATGAATTTTATAGATTAACAAATTAAAAATAATTTTTTCAGTGCTATCTATGTGTGTGTGTATATATATATATATATATATATATATACACACATATGACATCTTTTTTTAATGTAAAAATGCATCATGACTTTCCTGGTGACCATATATATATATATATATATATACACACACACACACACGTGTATATATACACACATATGCATACCTATATATACACACATATATGTATATATAGTAAATATATTTATAAAGTATATATCATATATATTGTATATAAAAATATATATATATATAAAAGGTTTGAAATGGTGATTCAAACTAAGGTGTCACTCAGCACTAGGCTTAACAAGGTCTATAGAAATCTCTTGATATTTTCTTTACCAACATCATTTTTACTATGATTAATTCATCTTTTATTTGGTCACCAAGAGATTTTTTTTTTAATGCATTGACTCATTCTGTATTTTCTTTAATGTTTGAAAAATATCAAAAGAATTTATATAAATATGTTTCAAACCTTAGTAATGCAATCTTTAAACTCTCTTTTATATTATATAACAGAAATGTTTCTATTGTATTTTTCCCATTTATTGTGACAATGCTTTGAAATATGAGAATGCAGCTTCACCTGTGTGTTTGTACTATCAAAGCTTTCTGATAACTACAACATATTTTCAATGAAGTAAAGTCTATCAACTTTAAATATAACCCCTAGTTGTGTTTTCTCCAGTTGTTTGTTAGGAAACTCAAATTTCAGGGATTTTGTTTGTTTCTTTTGAGAGATTTTTGCTATAGGGCACATGTACTTACCAGAGACACAAGGAAAGACAGAGAGAGAGAAACTAAGAAATCACTCCTTCTGGGCTTTCGGTCACGCCATATTCCCTTCTCTTCCATTCTTCTCTTTGATCTTTGGGTTTGTATGCACACGGGCCTGCTGAGTGTTTCCAGCTGCCATATCCGGCCATCAGCCATGTGGGAGTCCAGCACCGCAAACACTATGCCACCTGCTGGCCCCAATTTACAATTTGCTAAATGCCACTGCTAATAAATATTTTCTATTTACTGTGAACTACATTGGGATCATGAATAGTCAAAAAACTTAGGACAGGTGATCTAACTAGGATTTTCCCCAAGTTCATGTCTTGTAGGACATATCTTTGATATCTTTGATGTCACTGTTTATGTATGTAATATGCTTTTTATGGCTGATAAAGTGACTGATATTTTCAATGATTTTTATTATTAAATTCTATAAATACATCATAAACGTAAATGATACATTCAAAATTTACTGTGACTAAAAATGTAATATTATTTCTATGTTATTTACAAAGGCAAATGGTGTGATAAAAAGCTTTTTTAATATTAGGGACAATTATTTCCCTTATTAGACTAGAATATTTTCTTGGTGAATTAACCTGTTATTCTTCCTCCCTAAATTTTTCACATGACTTAGAAACAAAGCATAGCTCTGCTATTCTCATCAAAAATAATTTCGGAAACCTAACTAAATTACTTCTGCATGGATATTATTAAACTATAAAACAATACCAGACATGAGCATGCCAGTTTTCTACTAATGAAAGTTATTATGACTTATAATAATCTTGTTTAGACAAATGTATTCATTAGACTAATTTATGACATTTTTCCTTGTTTTCCTTTGTTATGTTAACTTTATATTTTAGTGTGTGTGTGTGTGTGTGTGTGTGTGTGTATGTGTGTGTGTGTGTACAAAGGTGCCCATGGGAAAATAAGGTAGATTTAAGATTTAGACATTTCTATTTTACCAATAAATTTAATAATTCTAATAATTTAATGAGGTTAATTAAATTTCTATAACATTATTACTCTGAAATTTGAGTGTGAATATTACAGTTAGTCTTCAGCACTCTACACTTTTATCCCAGAAACAGAAGCACATTACAAAAACCTGAAGATTTAACCAAGCGAAGAGGGTGTAAGGCATGTTTGTTGAGCTATTGGCTCAGTTGCATTTGGGTGAGATTTATGTAATTAGAACAAATATCAGATGTCAATATCTTGAGTACCCTTGATGAAAAACCGTTAGTCATCTAAAAGTAAAAATCCTAGAAGCCAATGTTAAGAACAATGAGGCATCTATTATGTAATCTGGTTAATATAGTCTAGGAAGACGTTTCCAAGATTAAATAAACATCCAAGATTCTACTGCAAGAAAAAAGAATTGACACATTTTATATTTGAGATTCATCTATTAAGTGAAATGGTGCTACCAGCAGTAAAATTCCTTGATATGTTATATTTCTAAAATATATATCTCTAAAATTGCACTTAATAATTGGTAATATTAATTTGGCAGAATTTACTGCTTTCTATTACTTTAGGGATTTCATTTGCTAATTCTTAACAAGTCTTCAAAGTGAAGAATAACAGACTCCTAATGATTTGAATAGTCTTCTGATAAAACTAATCTGTATTGTTTTGTTTTCCTTTGGGAAAAATGTAAAACAATACTCTTAGATAATTACCATATGTGTGTATTCGAATGAATAATAATGTATGTCAGGAAGATTGGTAAGAAAATTTGGGTCAAGATAATTGTAAGTATCTTTTGAAGATGTCCTTAGGAAATTATTTCCTTTCCATTTTTTTTTTTTTCTTTTTCTCTCTACTGGGATAAGGATTAAGAAAAAACAATCTTAAGAAGTTCAGCTGACGTTTTTCTGATAATAAGGTTCTGTCATTATGACAGACAGTTATCATTTTGGTAAATTATTCCTTTCTGCTAGCATGTGTAAATGTTTTCAGTGGATGCACCTGTCTTATAAGTGTCTTCTAAAGAAATGAAAATGACATGACTTCAGGGGTCTGTTGGTTAGGATATTTTTTTCCAATTATCTATGTCAGCACAGTGAGAAATAATGTTAATTCTGACCTAAAGATATGGTTCAAGGATCTTTTCTTCATACACTTTCACTTACGATTCTCATTGATCTTTTTAAGTGAAGGCCACTTAGTGAAGATTTTCCCCAGTAAATCCATATTTTTTCAAGTTTTCAGATTCTTGCTACATTTTTTCTTTGTTAGCGCTATTGCAAATACCAGGTAATTGGCATTGTTGCACTTGTCCTCATTATCTCTGTAGATTTTGAAAAACAATCTCGCATAAGTGCAAGATTCCAAGGTAACTGTCAATTACATTTTTACTGAACAGAAAGAACATCTGGCTTTCTAAACTTCTGATTACAACTTGAAACCTGAGAAGAATGTTTTAAAACATAATACAATTTCATAATCTTGAGCACAAATACTAAGTGTAGATACAATATCAATTTGTAGTTTCTCATGTGACAAGTTTTTTTTAATAGGGAGAGACAGTTTTTATTTCTAGAAAATCATTGTCGCCTAAAAATACATGGAAATAACTTTTGAATGATAACTCACATATGTTATGCTTTAAGACTTTTCAGATACAATAGAATTGGGACCAGCAGGTGGTGTAGAGGTTATATAGTTGGACTCCCACACAATTGACTGTGGTTCACGTCCCAGACCCAGTGGCTTAAAACTCGTGTCAGGAGCGTATGTGTACCTGCCCAAAATCTTGTGAGGAGAATGAAGGGGATGAGATTGTGGTACAGCCGGATCTGTCTTTCTGTCTTTCTGTCTCTCTGGCGAGTGCATGCATCATCCTACAGCAAAAATCTCTCTCATGAAAAAAAAAATACAGTAGAATTTACAAATTTATTGTGCATCTGTGAACATGAAACCATGTATTAAATGTGATTATTTTAGTAATGAAAATATTACAAAGCTCAGAAGACAATTGCAAAGTCTGTATCAAAAGTCATAAAATAATACTGTACCCTCTGATCCCCCAAATAAATAAGCATGTGCATAAAGATAAAGGTATCAAATACCTCAGACTAACCTTTGTAAAAGGTAATATGTGGAGGGACCAGCAGTTAGTGTAATGGCTATGTCACTGGACTCCCATGTAGTCGACCGCAGTTCATGTCCTGGACCTGGTGGCTTAAAACTCACGCCGGGCGCGTGTGTGTGTGTGTGCCCAAGATCCTGAGAGGCGAATGGAGGAGAAGGGATTGCGGCATGGCCATACCCGCTGGGGGGTGATTTCTTGCTTTCTATCTCTCTGTCTCTGTCTGTCTGGCGAGCACACGCTCCCTATAGCAAAAACCTCTCCAAAAAAAAAAAAAAAAAAAGTTAATATGTAGAAACAGTTATCATACCCAACAACAATTACTACATATAAATTTACCATATCTGTATGATATAACTTATCTTTTTCATTGGATTACTATTACATATTTTATAGAAGTACCTTTGTTGGCATAAAATATCACCAGGACATTATGTTGAAAAAGGTACAAAAAAAGGTAAAGAGTATTTTTGTTGTTGTTTCTGTTTTAAAGCTTATTTGTTTACTTTTTCCAGGAGCAAGAGAGACAGAGAGAGAGAGATACATAGCCCCCGAGCAGGGGTAATCTTTGCCTAGATCCACCTGGCCCTGGATCACAGGCACTTACAGGCCTGACACACTCAGGGAGGTCTCTGGACATGAATCCAGAACCCTTTCATGTGGCTCAGCCTTTGAGAGCATTGCACTGTAGGACTAAGCCAACCATCTGGCTCTAGGATATTTCTCTGTGTATCTCTCAGTATATATTTATTGAAAAATCTGGAGAATTACATGCAAAATACATTTTCAAACATAGCACTTTTTAAATTTTATTGTACCATTTGACAGTATGTGTTTATGAAAACACAATGGTTGCAAAGATACAATGATAATGATAGTGATTATTGTTACTATTATATGAATGGTAGAATATAGTCTCAGTGAATATCATTTCTCTTGTGTTTCCATATCAATTTATGAAATTCTCACAGAGTGAAAAAATTGGAATTTTGTTACTCCTCTCATTAAAAGAAAAAAATCCAGGCCTTGGGACTAGCAGATGGCATAATGGGCATGTCACTGGACTCCTGTATGGGAGTACGAGATCCGGAAGCTTAAAAAACTCATGCTGTATGCGTGCCCAAAATCCTGAGAGGAAAATTCAGGAGAATGGACTGTGGCATGGCCAACCCTCTGGGGAGCATGATTTCTCCCTTTCTGTCTCTCTGTCTCTCCAGCGAGTACATGAGCCCTTTAAAAAAAAATCCAGGCTTTAATATCAGACACGGTGAAAATTCTCCTTATAGTTTTATAATATAATAATGTTTAAATTAATTAAGTATACATTTTAGGGAAGATATTAAGTATTAATTTGTGTAGTACCTCAAAATATTTTCAAATTTTATAAGAAAGTTAACCTTTCTTCTATAATCATAATTTTTATATCAATGTATTACTCCAAGTGCTGACTGAGACTTTTAAGATTTTCTCTTCACATTCTGAGAATTTCAGTGAATAAGAAACTTTGTACATAGGGGTGGTAACTAAATGCAGGGCAGTATTAATTAGTTTTTCTCTAATTAATAAACTATTTTTATATCTAGTAACTAGAATTTTACTGTCTCTACATTTAAAAACTGTGTTCCAGGGATAAAATTGTTCCACAATTCTATCAGCCCTTTCTTTTTTTTTAATTGAACAATATAATGATAAAGTTAGCACCAAGATGCAAAATAATATATGAGTACAAATAACTTTTGCCAAAAATTAAATAATTATGAGACTCCCTCTTTACACAGACACAGTTCTGCTCATTTGAATAATTCATCTTTAGAAATGAAATTTTAAAATTATTCCGTTAATAACATTGGAACATTTTTAAATTTACTCCAGACTGAGTTTTTACTCTAAATAAATACATTTGTCAGAACATATTTAGCATAAGAGTTGTCATTTTTAATGGTTACTCAGAATTTTCCCTTTACAAATTATATTTTGAAGAAAAAAAGTATAGTTCCAAAAACTTGCAAAATTAGAAACAGTCTCAAAATGTTTTCAAATACTATGGTTGTACATTCTTCATAGAGCTCTTTCTCTTGAATAGCAATGACCTTCAGCTTGAAATAGCAGAGAATAACATGTTATTTCTTCTCAAAAGCCTGCAAACTGTACAGGCTATATAAACTTAAATGTTATTATATTGAACTCTTATGATGTTATTTAAATGCTTACATATAAAAGTTTACATGAATATACCTACAATTTACTTGAACATAAGTTTTAATTTCTATAAGATTTGGAGCATTTAGAGAGATAATGACTTCTGTTCACAAGCCATTTCTATATATATATAGAATTAGAGTAATAATTACTTTTTCCATGAGTGAGACCCTGAGAGGGAGAAAAGAGAGAAAGAGACAAAGTCCCTCAGCAGGGGTGATCCTTGCCCAGGGTACTCTAATAATAGTTACAGTACTGGCGGGACCAGCAGGTGGCATGGTAGTTAAAGGCAATGGAATCCCACATGGCCAAGTGTGGTTTGAGTCCTGGACCTCAAGACTTGCTTTCTTCCTTTCTTTTTCCTTTTCCCTTCCTCCCTCCCTCCCTCCCTCCCTCTCTCTCTCTCTCTCTCTCTCTCTCTCTCTGTCTCTCCCCCTCCCTCCCTCCCTCTCTCATTAAATTTTAAAAAGTTATAATAACAAATGAAGTTAAATATTTTTTTAAAAAAATAATTATAGTATTGGGATTTTAAGTATTAGGAGAAAACTAGAAAACGAGAGTGAACACATGGGCTGAGAAACGAGAGAGAAACAAAGGCTTGGGGAACTACCTCACGCTAGCTTCTACTAGCAAATGAGCTTCCTAGGCTCTCCATATTTAGGTCTCATCAGTCTTCCCCTGGTCTTTGAGAGTTCCTAAAATATGAATGAGTCCTTGGTTCTAATTCACATCAGCTCATCATTGAGATCTCATACCACTGGGTCAGATGAGAAGTTACTAATTGAAATTGGCTGGAAATTCACACTATGAGATAGTGATTAAAATAATTGTGAAAAAGGGCCAGCAGATGGCATAGTGGTTATGTCACTGGACTCCCACATGACTGATCACGGTTCAAATCCCAGACCTAGTGACTTGAAAATTACACCAAGTGTGTATACATGCATGCCCAAGATCCCTAGCGGAGAATGAAGAAGGGATTGCAGCATCTCCCCTGAGGGAATAATTTCTGAATCTCCCTCTCACTATCTTTGTCTCTCTCTCTCTCTCTTTCTATCTCTTTCTGGCAAGTGCATATGCCCTAAGGTTAAGTCCTCTTAAAAAAATTGAGAAAAAGTAGTGGAACTCTTTATCCATATGCATAAGAGAAAAAGAAAAAATTTTCACCTCAGCGTAGAGCATATCCATACTGAACCAATTGGAATATGTTAGCCCCTTTGGGGAGAGCCAGAATATTTGCCCTTTTTCACCATATTGACACCATAGTTTATCTTTGAGGACAGAGATAAGTACCTTTTGAACAGTCTGAGGCAAAATCAGAGTCCAAGATTATGTCTGCCCAGGTGCCCTCAGTCTGAACAATGCTTGTCTCTCCATCCATCCCCTGAGATCAAAACAGGCAAATAAACTGTCGTTTCATCTTAAAATGTCACTGCTCTTAAAAGAAATATGTTTATTTTTTGAAAATGGAGAAGAGTATGCAGTTTCTTCTTTAAAAAAAAAAATTACTGGATTATACGTGCACTTGCCAGAGACAGAGAGAGACAGTGATAGTAGAAAAGCACTCCCCATGGAGCATGGTCATACCACATCCCTTCTCCTTCATGTAATGTCTCTCCCCTTTCTGAATTTTGAGAACGTGTTTTTCATGCTAATTGGCCCAAGGTTAAACCACAGAGTTGGCAATGTAAAAGTCAGCTGCTTTCGCCACCAGGCCAAGGGCTATTCCTTGGTTTCTTCTGAAATTCTCAATCTTCACTGCCTGATGCTGATACTTACACACTGAGCTAAGGCAGGAATGTGGTTGTACTTATCTTGTCAGTGGGTGATGGAAGGATCAGCCAATCTTTCAAAGGATTTTTCTGGAGAGGTTGGTATAATTGACATAGAGCAACATGTTGCAATTAACAGTGGTCCGTATCATGTTAAAAAAAAAGTATGTGTAAAAATGTGTGTGTATTTGTATATGTACATGTGTGTGTGTATGTGTGTAGGGAAAATCATGATTTTTTTTTTGTTTGTTTTTCTCTGCAAAAATGTGCCATGACTTTCCTGTCAACACAATATACCTTTGTGAGCACTGTCGTCCTTGATGATGATTTAGAGATCGTGACAAATTCCTTGGGACCATATTGGAGATGATATTTGCTTGGCTGTGATTGTCCAGTTATTTTTTCCTAAGACATGGTTGCTTTTTGGCATGTACGTATGATAACATAAAGATTCACTTACCAAAGAAAACCAGTGATGTCTCATTCTACATGCATGTATTTTTATGAAGACAGTCTTAAGGCCATGACGGTTGGGACCAGCAGTTAGCGTAATGGCTATGTCGCTGGACTCCCACGTAGTCGACCGTGGATCGAGTTCCGGACCCGGTGGCTTAAACTCATGCCAGGCGCATGTGCGTGCGTACACATGATCCCGAGAGGAGAATGGAGGAGAAGGGATTGCGGTGTGGCCATCCCCCCGGGGGGTGATTTCTCGCTTTCTATCTCTCTGTATCTCTCTGTCTGTCTGGAGAGCGCACACGTCCTATAGCAAAAACCTCTCCAAAAAAAAAAAAAAAGAAGTAGCCCATCATTGTGGGCCCACTGGGTTATAAAGGGGTATAAATTTCTGTAAGTATTAGACTGATGTATGCTACAACCCAAATAGCATTTGAGCTTTAACCCATTATGTAGAATATCCACCGCCATAGGCCTTAGAAATCTGTCATCATTGTGGTGGCTCGTTGCTGTGTCTCACAGGACATGCTGTCCTTGAAGGAAAGCTATGTCCCCAGTGAGCCATATTATAGGCACCATACCTTGTGGGAAGTTTAAGTCATATGGTAAGCAAGATCATCTCTGTATCTAAGGAGTAATCAGCTGCCTGCTGGTGAGGGGACTCAGGGTTCAAGGGCCAATATTAGACCTTTATTGGAGTGTCTATTATAGTATGAGAATATTACGTATGAAAGTTGTGACTTTTTTTCAATGAGACAGTCTTCCTATTAAGAATCAGGACAGTCTAGCTGTAATGACTTACTAGTTGAGGCATGTTGGTGGACATTTATTTATTTATTTAGCCAGAAACTCCAATAATGTGTGAGAATGGTCAAAGATGTACAAAGATATAGATATCATGGAGTCTGCAGGAGGGACACGGATCCATGACAGTGCGTGAGTTATCTTAGCTTGGATGGGCACTTTGTCATAAGTCCTTCTACTAAAGTATGGCCAACTCTGTGAACTGTTTTAGAGGCTAGAGTAAAATATGTGAAATGAATGTGGTACTGCTTCCACTAACCAAAGAGGCCAGTCAGTAGTTAGGTCTTTTTCTTTGTACCTGGTGGATGCAGAGCCTGTAGGCTATTTATACCCTCTTTGGGTTATAGTCCATTTAATTCCCAAGGCATCATCTTGGTGATATAGCCTTGACCTTTTGTTCTTATTCAAGGCACACCAGTCATTCGAGGCCACCAGTCATTGTCAGTGTGATGGGATAGCATGCACTGGAATGCAAATAGGTTTCTTTATCAAAAAAAAAAAAAAAAAAAAGTACTGAAACGTGGCCCAGCTGCAGTGGTACAGTGGTATTGCAGTGCTCTGCAGTGCTGCAGACCACATGGCACATCTGGGTTTGGTTCCTGGGACAACCTCTACATACTGGATATGTGTGTGCATTCCTGAGATCCTGGATGGCCGAGAATGCTGGGGGAGACTTGAGATATGAAACCCTTTCAAAAGTACCTACCTCTGTCTGGTCCTGTGGTCTAGAGGTTAAGGGAACCAGACCCCACATAGCCCACTGCACAGTTCTAGTCCCAGACCTGGCAGCTTGAGAAACACCAGTACATGCTCCAAATCCAGATGGGATGGAGAACTGGAGGAGAAGGGATTGTGGTATGACCATGCCCCACTGGGGATGCTTTCTCTATCTCCTTACCTCTCTGTCTCTCTATCTGTCTCATGTGCCCTCTGACTCACTAAAAAGAAAAAAGAAAGTGCTTTTCTTCCTTTCTTTCTCTCTCTCACTCACTCTCTCTCTCCACTTTGGAAAGAAGGAAAGAAGGAAGGAAATTATTGTAACTGAGTATTTGTACAGTCACCAGGAATTCATATTACAGTAGAGTTTATGCAGTCCAGCAATGCTTTGTCATTGGCATACTTTCCCAGGCAGGCAAAGGCACACTGAATTTGCTTCTCTCCTCAGACCAATATCAAAGAATTAAACTACTCTCAATACCTTAGGTTGCATGCCAAGTACTAACTATGGCAGTCTCAGTTACTCTTAGGATTCTACAGGGTAGGAATAGTTGTAGCCCTTTTTTCTAAACCTGTAGAGTTCCTGGTTAAGACTCCAGGCACTGGTGCCTTCCACTGTCTGCTCAGAGCCATTAAACTTGAAGAATTCATAGGGTAGTAACACCCACTGTACCAAGTGAGAAAAATAAGTACTTCCTGTTCTACTAGCATGAGATATTTCAACCATACAACTTCCTGAGTGTAGACCATTGTTGGCCCTGAATTTCTCCGAACTTACAAGAAGACAAAGATGGGGCTGCAATCTTTGGAGTGGCCCAGACATTCAGAGTATATGTGCTAGATGATTAAAGATCAGTAGTAAATATTCAAAAGCTAGAATAAGATATGAAAGCTCTGATACCTAATCAGTTTGATGATATTAAGAGGAAATAGAGGGATCCTTTTCTAAATCTAGTCCTGCCCCTATTAATTTCATCCTTATGGTTTGCTGACTTTCTTTCCAGATTGTGAGTTTTTTGTTTGTTTGTTTGGTTTCTTTTTAAGAGAGGTTTTTGCTATAGGGCACATGGGCTCACTGGAAAGACAGAGAGAGACAGAGAGACAGAAAGTAAGAAATCATCTCTCAGGAGGGATGGCTATGCTGCAGTCCCCTCTCCTCCATTCTCCTCTTTGGCTCTTGAGTACGCACACGTGCACCCAGCATGAGTTCAATCCGCCCAATCTGGGACTTGAACTGCAGTCTGCTACCTGGGAGTCCAGTGACATAACCGTTTTGCCACCTGCTGGTCCCTTCACTCCAGATTAAACATTTAAACATTCCTCTAAATGACTAATATCAGGACCAGCAGATGGTGTCATGGTTACTTCGCTGGTTTGAGTCCTGTACCCAGCAACTTAAAACTCACACTGGGCATGTGTGCATGTGTGTCCAAAAATCCTATGGGGAGAATGGAGGAGAAGGGATTGTGGCATGGCCATGCCCCTGGAGGGTGATTTCTCACTTTCTGTCTCTTGTTTTCTGTCTTTTGCCCATACCCTATAGCAAAAAATCTCTCTCTTAAAAAAAAAAAAAATCAGTATATTTGCTGTTATTCCACTTTTGAGGCCTAGGGCAGGAAGCACTTTGGACAAGGAAGGTTCTGAGAGGATTCCTTGATGGCCCTGCACATTTTTGGGTTACTGGACAGGAGACAATCATCTATCTTCACTCCTAAGTAGGAAACCCTCCCCCCACAGTTAAACCTTGTAATTTTCCAAAACACATAATACCAAAAGCCATCATGTTTGTGATACGTTGATCACCAACTGAATTGCAAAATAATAAATAAATAAATAAAAATTCAGGGTAGATGCAATGTAGGCTAACTAGGGAAAATTTTTTTCACTGAAAAGTAGAGAGTACATACTATTCACCATTTAATTCACGTGTCCTGTTCCACTGACCAAGCCAGGAATAATCTTTGTACTAGGGCCAAAGTTCTATCTGAGTGCTCTTTGCCTTGAACAGTTGGCTAGAGATGTGACTCTAACACTCGAAGAGCAGCAGTAATCCTGCCTACACAGGTGAGATATATTTTTAGGTTAGGCTAAGAGGAATTTGATATCACATAGCTCCCTAAATATTATTAAATCAATGTAGAGGTGCTCTGTATTTCTGGATAGGAAGACTCAATATTGTCAATACATCAGTTCTACCAGAATCAAAATTCTGGCAAGTTATTCTGTTGATATGAATGAAATGACTTTAAAGTTTACATGGACAGGCAAAAGATCCAGAATAACTAACATAATATTTAAGAAAAAAACTAAAATCAGAGGACTAACATTCACTGACTTGATGATCTCCTGAAAAGCTGTAGTAATCAAGACAACATAATCCAGGTGAAAGAATAGTCAAAGAAATCAGTGGACTAGAATTCAGAGCCCCAGATTAGATCTACATAAATGTAATAAATTGATCATTGATATTGGACCAAAGTCAATACAATGTAAGAAAGACAATCTTTTCAACATATAGTGCTGGAACAACAGGACATCCACATGAAAAGATTCTAGATATAGATCTTACCTTTCACGAAATTCAAACACAATGGACCATAAACCTAAATGTAAAATGTCAAGTTATAAAACTAGAAGATAACATAGAAGGTAATTTGGATGAACTGAGGTACAATGACGACTCTTTAGATATCGCATAAAATCTATGATCCATGAAGGACATAATTGATAAGTTGGACTTAGTCATTAAAAACTGGCCAGTTCGTAGTAGGATGGTTAAAGTAGCTGGATTCCTAATGGCTCACTGCATGGTATGAGTCCCAGACCCAGCAGCTTAAGAAAAACACTGAGTGTGTGTGCATACACACTCAAAATCCTGAAAGGAGGGAGAGATGGCAGAGAAGGGATTGTAGTATGGCCATTACTCCAGGGGCTGCTTTCTCAATTTTTGATCTTCTCTGTTTCAATCTCTGTCTCGTTCTCTTTCTGGTGAGGGCATGCACCCTCTGGCAAATTTTTTCAAAAAGAAATAAAAGTAAAAACTACTGCTCTGTAAAAAACACTGTCAAGAAAATGAGAATTTAGACCACAAACAGAAATTATTTGCAAAAGACATATCTGATAAGGGACTATAATCCATAATATATACAAAACACTTACAATTCAATGATAAGTAAAGAAATGGGATGAATTTAAAAATCAGCAGAAGACTTGAACAGATATTTAACCAAAGAAAATGTATAAGTAACATAAATATGTGAAAAGATGACCAACATTATTGTTATGTGATTTATGAGTTACATAACCAAGCAGTGAAAACAGCTAATAGATATTTTAAAACTGAACAATTCAAACACAAACACATGGCTTTCAATTTCCAACTTTTTTAAAAACATATAAAGTTATATATTTATTTACAAAAAAAAATTTATCCTACCTTCATATCTGACCATCATAGAATCTTAAGGCTGTATAGATTTTAAAATTATTCTTCCTAATTACCTTATTTGTATAAAGATGAAGCCAGTAAGAATAAATGAATTCCTCAAGGTCAAACAGCTCATTAGAATTTGATCTTTGACCCAAATCTCTCACCTCTTTGACTAATAACTTATAAACAGCAAACCTCTTTTGTAGCGTTAGGTGATGCATTGTTCTGATTTTTCCATGACATATTATACCATGAGTTCCAGTTTACCAAAGAATAAAACTCAATATATGAAATATGTTAAGTCTACCTTAAAGTGCTTAATAATACTTGATTTACTACAGAAAAACCTTCGAGTCCAGCAGCAGATGGCGTGATGGTTACATTGCTGGACTCCCATGTAGTTAACCATGATTCAAGCCCCAGATCGGGTGGCTTAAAACTCACGCCAGGCACATACATGTGTGTCCATATCCCAAAGGAGAATGGAGGAGAAGGGATTGCAGTGTGACCATCTCTCCTGAGGGCGGAAATTTCTCACTTTCTGACTCTGTCTCTGTCTCTTGTCTCTCCAGCCAGCACATGTGCCCTATAGCAAAAGTCTCTCTTTAAAAAAAAAAATAAAAGAAAGAAAGAAAAAAAAAAACTTTTCATGCCTGAAAAAAGCAAATTGAAAGGAAAAAATAAAGAAAAATTTGCCTTCATGGGTGCATTAGTTTGCTACAACTAACAAAATACCACCATTTCTGTAGCATAAATGATAGAAATTTATATTCTTACAGTTTTGGAGGCAAAAAGTCTAAGGTCAGGTGTCCATAGTTGCGAGTTCCTCAAGTCAAATATGGAGACCTTGACAGAGTTCTCTCTGCATCCTCACCTGGTCTTTCCTGTTTGCTCCAGTATCTCCAGTGTCTCTCTCTCTCTGTATGTGCTTAGCCTCTCTTCTTGCAAGGACAACAGTTACATTGGATTAGGATCACCTTGACAACTTCATTTTATGTTAATTGTATTCTTTTCTATTTTCTTTTTACCATGATAAAGTGCATGTACATACATGTGAGAGATTGAGAGAGAGTGAGAAAGAGAAAGAGGCACCTTCCATAGGATCTAGACATGCCATAATCCCCTTCTACCAGCCCTCCAGCCCATTGGATCCTGGGCCCAGAGTTTCAGACTGACCAGCCTGGGGATAAGAAAGGCTATCTACATGTGAGATCTGGCTGGCACCCCCTCTGCCCCCAGCAGCACATTATTACTCTTCTGAGAGCTGCCCTTAAGTTAATTACCTGTTTGAAGACCCTATCTCCAAATATAGTCACATTCTGAGATATTGGTGGTTAGGGCTTCTCCATATGAATTTCACTTATTTTTCGTTCTTTTTAGGTTTTGCCATAGGGTTTATTTGCTTGCCAGAGAGAGTGAGAATGAAAGTGAAAAATCACCCCCCCCCCCCCCAGGAGATGTTCACACAACAATCCCTTTTCTCCCTTCTACTCTTGGGATTTTGGGCATGCATGTACACATGCCTGGCATGTTTTTTAAGCTACCTTATCCAGGACATGAACCATGATCAGCCATGTGGGAGTCCAGCGAGTTAAATACTACATCACCATATGGTTTCCTCATATGAATTTTGCAGGATACAGTTAAGTCCATAAAAACCTGAAAGATTTTTCTTTATAATTTGTGTAAAAAATACGTATCTGGCAAAATAAAGATAAGTTGTACAGTAAGTTAGGGTAATTTGATCCAGGTTATTTTAATCTAAGTTAACCTTATTTTATATTCTTTATGTTAAGAACCACAGCAAGTACGTATGGAAAGAAGGCTAGTATAGGAATAAAAAGCGTGTAACCTTGATCTGTTTTCTACAACTTTTACCCTGAAAATGCTAGTATACCATCAATTACATTCAGCTCAGTGGCAGAAGTGTAAAGGCTGTAGAAAATGATAAGGGCTTTGGAATATTCACCTATACTTGTGAAAAAAATTAAACTGTTAAACAAGAAAGCATTTCAACATTATATATTTTTAAACAAACAAAAGAAGTGATGAATATTTGTCTTAACCCTGAAATTTTTGAAGGAAAAAAATGACCCAGAATCTAGAAAAAAAGTTCTTGAATAACTTTTATCAGAGTTCTTCTACACATTTTTCAATATGGCGTTGCAGAGATATATTTGTTGCCTGTTACCCAGTTTGACCTAACCTAGATCATAATGTGAAAGGATGTTAGTATTTCAAAAGCACATTTGTCATTTCAGATAATATATGGGGAAAGAAGCATAATTTTTAAAGGTTGGCCGCCTTTTGCTATGTTTCAGCAGTAATCCTATATTTATCTAATCAATAGACAGAACATTATTAAAATGGGTTCATACTTGAATGCTTCATGTTCCTCAGACTCTTATGATTATTCATAAATATAAAAAACTGGAAATATTTTTGAATTTCAGCTGGAAAAAAGTTGCTCATTTCTAGGTAATATGAAAGTAGAATGTTGCCATGTAATATTTTAAAATATATATAATTTTATTTTAACTGAAAAATATATCATGGCTAGCTTTTATTATAGTATTTATTGACTGGTAGCTTAAATGTTAGTGAAATCGCTTCTCCACATCCTTCTAAATGTTTATGAGGTTATTACATTTAAGAAAATCTGAATAAAGTAGAAAATCAGAATTAAGTTGTCTTTATAAGAGTCTATTTCTGTAAACACTTCCATGGATTTTGTGTGACTTTAACAATTCTCATAAAAATTCTCAAAAAAATTCTCATGAAAAATTTTTACTACCTTATCTTCATGAAATACTTTTTGGTGGAATTATCTACTCTGTTTTTTTTTTTTGGAGAGGTTTTTGCTATAGGGCGCGTGTGCTTGCCAGACAGACAGAGAGACAGAAAGCGAGAGAAAGAGAGACAGAAAGCGAGAAATCACCCTCCGGGGGGATGGTCACGCCACAATCCCTTCTCCTCCATTCTCCTCTCAGGATCTTGGGCATGCATGTACACACTCCTGGCATGAGTTTTAAGCCACCGGGTCTGGGACTCAAACCACGGTCAACTACATGAGAGTCCAGCGACATAGCCATTATGCTAACTGCTGGTCCCAAATTATCTACTCTTTATTAAGTTTCCATAGAGTAATCATTCTTTTGAGGAAATAATGAGGTCTCTCTGTCTTGGATGATTGTTCCAAGTTATTTTCAGAAAAAGTCCCAATATTTTGTCAGAATTTAATTTTTCTATAATGCATTTGCAACTCTATTTACACTGTTATATATATATATATATATATATATATATATATATACATACATACACACACACACACACACACATATATGTATATATATATTTTTTTTTTGAGATATGTTTGCTGTAGGGTGTGTGTGCTCATCAGAGAGAGAGATAGAGACAGAAAGCTAGAAATCACCCCCCAGAGAGGATGGCTATGCCACAATCCCTTTTCCTCCATTCTCCTCTTGGGATTTGGGCATGCACGCACACGCACCCTTGAAACATGAGTTTCAAGTTGCTGGGTCTGGGACTTGAACCACGGTAGACCATGTGTGAATCCAGTGCTTTAACCACTATGACATCTGCTGGCCCCACCTTTATATTTTTTAATTGTGGATATTAAAATTGGTATATATTTACCCTGTTATGATTCTGGAAAGTTCTAAACATCCCACATTCTCTAATTAGTTTCTTTTTTCTATAGTTTGCCATTAAAATAAGGAGATAACCTTGTATAACAAAAAGAAAAGCTGATCTCATAATTTTGAGATCATATTTCATACACAAGTGCATTGATATCCTGGTCATTAATTGGAATTTGTACTGCTCCTATCTGAGTCTTAACTGAAATGCAGATTTGTGTTAGATAATAAACATTTATTTACCTCCCATTATCAATCATTCATTATCTAATAGGATAATAAAGCCTCACATACAAATGGTTAAAATCTTCTTCTTAACAAAATTATTTTAGAAGAAAAATGATCATCATATATATTCAGATAATGGCAAAGCTCTGCAGATAAACACAGCCTCACTTTCGCTGCTCTGTGTCTTATGTTCATCACCTTCTGTCTCCTTAGTGCTTTGTATTTCATTTTCAGTTGTTCCTTCAATTTCAATTTGTTTTTTCTCACAGACTCCATTTCCCTCAGAGAAAATATGTTATCTTGGCATATTTCCCCTGTGTGTCTCTGGCAGGTTTTCTTCATATCTCATTTGGGGGATGTGGGTTTTCCCCTGGGTACCTCCTTCCTCATTACACTTTGCCTAGATGTCCTTTGCTCTTTCCTTATTTCTTCCCTTCTTTCTGAGGAGAGACTATTTTTTTAAACAATTTTCCTTTATTTAACTATTTAACTCTTCACAACTCGGAATCAAATGTTAAGCCACATTAAAATACACAAGTAGGAAAATCACTTTGGAGATAAGAAGGACTTGAGTTTCAACAGAGCACACCAACATTTGACATAATACTTGTGTCCTTGGAGAATTTTCTATCAGTTTGAGATGACACAATGTTCCCTTGTCCTTTGTCTTTTCCACCACATTTTAGTGTCCTCGTGGAAGGACCCAAAGATATAATGTTGCATGTGTGTGAGGCATACTCTTGCATTTGTATGTGCATGTGTGTATGCGCATGTGTGTGTGTATGTATGTGTGTGTGTGTGTGTGTGCGCATCTATCTATATTAAAATGGATACACAGGCCCAGCAGTGGTGGTGCTGATGGTAGGACACCACTGGTCAATACAAGAGCCATATGGGTGGCCTGCGTTAGCTCCAGGGTCATCCTGAAGGTGTTATGGGTACCCATGTGCTCCTATATATGATCCTGGCTGGTTAGACATTTGGTGGGAGAATCATGATGTGCAAGATCCTGACAAGTATTGTCTCTTTGTCTTTAAATAAGTAAACAAATATGCTTTATAAGATAAAATATGCAGTTAGCGTAATGGCTATGTCGCTGGACTCCCACGTAGTCGACTGTGGTTCACGTCCCGGACCCGGTGGCTTAAAACTCACGCCGGGCGCGTGTGCGTGCGTGCCCAAGATCCCGAGAGGAGAATGGAGGAGAAGGGATTGCGGCATGACCATCCCCCCTGGGGGGTGATTTCTCGCTTTCTGTCTCTATGTCTCTCTCTGTCTGTCTGGCGAGCACACGCGCCCTATAGCGAAAACCTTTCCAAAAAAGAAAAGAAGTACACGCTTATCCCAAATGTAAAGATGAAATCTCAAATGCAATACAATTGAATACATGGAATAGAGAAGGTACTTGCTTCATTAGGCAAAGGTGTTAAAATTGGTTCTGGCACTTAGAGGTACTACCAAGGCAGTTATTAGAAACAAGCAAAGAAGGGGCCATCAAGTAGCATGGTGGTTGAGGTGCTGGACTCCCATATGGCAACTGAGGTTCGAGTCTTAGACCTGGAGGTTTGCTGTCTCACTTTCCCCCTCTCCCTGTTGCTGGTCAACTAAAGTAATAATAGAAATAAATAAATAAATAAATAGTAATAAATAATTACTTGGGGGAGAAAAGAAAAGAAAAAGGGAGTAGCATCTGCTAGAATGTACTCCACACTGAAGATATTTTGTTTATAAGCAACAGATTTCAACTTTAGTCATCTTCAGCAAAATTGTACCGTGAGCTCACATCAAATTAAATGTAAAAACTCAGTTGGAAAGTTTGAAAAAAATAAAACAGCTTCACAGAGACAGAAAGCAAGAAATATATGATGCTGTCTTGTAACTATGGAGAATATTTTCCCAATTTTAAGGTCCTTTTGTCACTTTATTGAAGAGTTGTATTCCAGAGTAGAATTGTTCAATTGACCAAGCTTGGACAAAACCTCTACTTTTATGTCTCTGAGAAAAGGGGTAACTTATATAACTCACCAAACTCCATTCAGTAAGAATAAAATAATTTCACATAAGACAATCAAGAAGAGGAGATAAATTAAAGATAGGCCAAGGCAAAAATAAAATATCCATTACAATAAAGTTATGTGATAGCCTTACACACATTTAACGGGAAAGATGTTTCAGAAACAAAAATATATTTTCCTCATCCAAAATGATAGAAAGTCTAAACTTGTATTAGTTAATTTAGTACCTTGCTTTAAGTTTAGTATCTCTTAATATAAACCCTAGTTTATCGCATTGCAATAGATTTTCAGTATTCTACAGCATCATTGATTAATTTCCATATATTTTAATTTCAGTACTCAAAAGCATAATTAATTGTATATTTAACCACCATACATTTGTTGGCAGTGTGGTGCGATTGCAGAACAGAAATATAAATGTGTTAAAAAGACAAGAGAGAAATATAATGAAGAATTACAATGAAAGGAAAGAAATATTAAAGAGAAGCTAGGTAATCTCCATTTCTATAGTTACAAGGCCTTAACTTCCAATAAACATCTCGTGTTCCCCGATTTGGTCATTATTCTAGCTGATAAGAATTCTCGTCTTGGTAGAGTAATATAAACCTTTATATCTAAGAGTTGAGGGTTTCAGTGGTTCTACCAGTGGTGGGAGTTTTCTTTTTATTAACTACTGCTTGCTGGCATGGCAGTGATTCTATTTAATAAGCATATCATCAATTTCATGGACCAGTGTGATGTCTTGTACATTGCAGAAGCAATCAAGATTCTTTTAGCACAAACCTAGAGAATTAATGTAGAACTAAGTAGGACAGTGAAGATTTATTCCTTTTCTTTTTCTTTTTCTTTTTCTTTTCTTTTCTTTTTTTTTTTTTTTTTTTTTAGCAAGAGAGTTTTTTGCTATATGGCATGTGCACTCTCCGGAGAGACAGAGATAGAGACAGACAGAAACTAAGAAATCGCCTCCTGGGGAATGATGGCCATGCCTCAATCTCCTCTCCTCCATTCTCAGGATTTGGGGGCATGTCTGCACACATACCCAGCATGAGTTTTAAGCCTCCAGGTCTGGGACTCGAACCGCAGTCGACTACAAGGGAGCCCAGGGATGCAACCATTATGCCATTTGCTAGTCCTAGTGAAGATATATTTCTAAACTATGTAGAAGTAGAAAAACTGCTTGTGAGGATCTTTAGTAATAGGTATAGGGAAAAAGTCTTTGTTAAATTAAAACACACATACTTGGTTCCAAGATATGCTAATCTGGTGCAGTGCTGAAACAGAATCTGTGATAAGTATGCCCAGTGATCCACCTCATTCTCCAAGATCCAAATATTTTCTATACTAGTCATAAAGGTGAGCTGAATAGCATATAAAGAAATTCACTCCCCTACATCTTAATGTAGCACCAATCTCTGAAAACTTTCTAGTAACATGGTATTGCTTTTGCTATATTGGTCAATATAGGCAGTATGGTAGCTTCCAATTGGCCTTTACTGCCATAATGGTCTTCACTCTGTAGATCAGGGTATCAGCATGGGAATGTCAGTTGCTTGTTTATCATTTCCAATTACAAAACTAGAGAAATAGCCACAGATTAGATTCAGGGTCCCACTGGTTCCACAGTAAGATCACCCAAAAACAAAATTCTTTTGATCGCCTGACCACAATAAATCTCTACTCCGACTAGTAGTCTATAGTGACTTTTGATTTTAAGAATTTTTTATTTAAATTTATTTATTTATCTATTTATTTATTTTAATTTGACCAGAGAGGGACACAGAGAGAGATAGAAAGTGAGAAAGCAAACTACCAGGTCTGGGACTCAAACCACGGTTGGCTATGTGGGAGTCCAGCACCCTTAACCATCATGCCACCTGCCAGTCCCTATAGTGACTTTTGAATTCTCAGGTTAGAACCAATATTCTCATTATTTTCTCTTCCCTGGGGTACAACTATTTTGATAAATAATGTCAGGTTTTTTAGGTTACAGGTTGGGAGAGGACTTACATGATAATTTCTGGTCATTGTAGCAGAGTGCTTCCTAAAGGGAACCAGCCAGAATCCCACTTGATTCAAGAATTTCTATGTTGAGAATTGCCTTAAGTCTGGGAATACTTTGAGATTCTGTGACTTTTTATTGTAGTAATTTAGTTAAACTTCTGTTTAATAGATCTAGAGATTTTTCCACTTATAAAAGCCAAATAAGACTTTATTTATTTATTTTTTGCACTATAATTCCTAGATTATAAAGAACAGTTAAGAGAGAATTTTGAGAATTCTGGGATTACCCTTACAAATATATTTCTCAAAGCAGCATGCTCTGGACTTGTCCAAGGAATGTAGATTGAGGGTGTTGCATGGTAAATCTACTCTAACATTATAATGTCCATCATTCTCTGGATATCTTTCTTTACTATATATCGAGGGATTGTTAGCATTTTACTTTCATTTAATATAGGTATCTTTGGGTTTGGTTTTACTCAACATACCAATCAAATAGTTAGAGCCACTCCCATTCATTCTAGCTACCATACTGAATCTAGAATACTTCATTAGTACATATCAATAAATGAAGCTTGGGGACCAGCAGATGGTGTAATGATAATGTCACTGGACTCTCATATAATCAACCACAGTTTGAGTCCTGGACCTGGCAACTTAAAACTCATGCCAGGCATATGTGCAGGTGTGCCAAGCATCCCAAGAGGAGAATGGAGAAGAAGGGATTGTGGCATAGCCATGCACACTGGGGGGTTATTTCTCGCTTTCTGTCTCTGTCTCTCCAGTGAGTGCACACTCCCAATAGCAAAAATCTCTCCTAAAAACAAAAAACAAACAAACAAATAAATAAATGTAGCTTGATACAACATTTTCTTTCTTTCTATTTAACTCTAACACAGTGCTCTTAGGATGCTTTTCAAATATTTGTTTCACACTTTGACTGTTATAATTTGGCATAATATAACCCTATTTAATGTGTTTTACCACTGCTCATGGGTCACATTTTGTTTGTTTTTCATTTCGGATGTGCTGGCACTTGAATCGAATCATAGATCTCAAGGCAGGAAGAGTCTATAGGAACAGGTCCAGAAGATGACCAAAAGTCTGCCAGGCGACTTTCTCAGCAGTCATTTAAAGAGAATTCAGACTATGGGAATCCCAGGAAGGGAAGAAAGTGTATTTGCATTAGCAAAGAAATTCAGAAAGCACTTGGGAGTTCAAGGTCTCTAGTTTCATGACAATCTGCCTACGTGGTCCATTTCAATTTTTAGGATTTCATGGCTTCCCAATGTTCTAACTTTTTGAAAATGAATTCTAAAAGTTTGTAAATTCAATCCATGTTGTAACTTTGCTACTTTTAGTATTAGTTCCAAGGTTTGTTTTTGTTTTGTTTTATTATTTATTTATTTATTCATTTTTTATTTTCCAGAAATCACCCTGCAGCTACAGAATGTGCTTGTTCCTTACTCAGGAATTTAGTCTCAAAAATTGAAGCTTCTGATTTTCTTTTCCCACATTTCCCAGTGTACTTAGAAGCAACCAGTTAATTGCATTACATTTGTTATTTAAATTAAAATATTCTATGTCAGTGATTGCTTAGCCAATAATAATGGCCTTTCAATAATAATTTAATTATAGGCATTTACAGGTAATAATTTAAATAACTGATTTGGTAGTATATGGTCCACTTTAATTCTGTAAATGAAGTCATCAATAAATTAATATGGTCAAATTTTAATATAATTTTTAAATCAAATTGAATAAGAGAACTAATTTCATATAATGCAGAATTTATTCAGTGAACCCATTTAAAAGTTTTAGTTCATCTGTAACAGTTTCTAATATCAAATTTTATGTCAGACAGAGTTTTGATCAGAAAGCAGGACTATAAGTAATCCATAATAGTAATACATAATATGTGATTCATTAGAAAGATTAGACTTCATATAACTGTAAATTTACATATTAATATTACAATTTATTTTTTCTGAGTTTTTTTTTTTTTTTTTGAGAATTTTTTTGCTATGGAGCACATGTGCTCACTGAAGAGACAGAGAGACAAAAACGAGAAATCACCCCCAGGGGGATGACCACACCATAATCCACTCTCCTTCATTCTTCTTTTGGGATTTTGGGTACACACACATACACATGCACCCGGATGAGTTTTCAGCCTCTGGGTCCAGGCTGACCATGTGGAAATCCAGTGATGTTGTCATTACACCATCTGCCCATCCCCATCTTTTTTCTAAACTTTACAATTGACATACTACTTAAGCACAATATCTGCATATTTTATGTACTGAGCTTCTTAAAAATGTAAAGTTAATAAACAAATAATATAATTTGTTTTTCCATTTCCTTTAAATTTGTTTCTAGCAGAGATAACTTCATGGATAAGGAGAATTTCCTAACACAAGTACCTAAGTACAGTTCAATGATAACATCACGACCTCTCCATTTTACTTTTTAAACTTTCACATTTAGATTTTTGGACTAATTAGAATTCCAACAACTGAAAAGAAAATAAACTGCTTACTAATTATGATTTGATTCCTAAACATGAAAGAATTGGAATTTGACAGCCTCCTTTTACCTAATCTTTGGAATCTCACAGAATTATAAATGTTAAATTCTTTTTTCATGACAATTATGGTAGATACAGTCTAATAAAACAAGTAATGTAATGAAAGTAATTTTACAAGTTTTTCTGGGCAACAAAATGATTAGAAGCTACATCAATACCTACATGATGATGGGTCTTCAGTGATAATCGATAATCCCTTTCTGCCACCACAGAATAGTAACATAGGTAGTTACTGTTAATGGCCATGATGATGACATCATTACTATTGCTTTCACTTTCTCTCTCTCTCTCACACACACACACAAACACACACACACACATACCTGAAGCAAAGAAATGGTTTGTGTTCTTTATTCTTTAGGTTTTATTTGGGGAAATGTTTTTAGCTATAGGGCACATGCGCTCACCAGAAAGACAGAGACAGAGAGACAGAAAGAGAGAAATGACCCCCTGGGGGGATGACCATGCCTGAATTCCTTCTCCTCCATTCCCCTCTTGGGATCTTGGGCATGCACACACCTTGGGCACGCACGCACACACACCCAGTGTGAGTTTAAGCCACCGGGTCTGGTACTTGAACCGCAGTTGACTACATGGGAGTCCAGTGACATAGCCATTACGCCAACTGCTGGTCCCAAGATTTGTGTTTTAATTGACAGGAAAATAACTTGTAATAATCTGAACTTGGGTGTTACATTTTGTTAATAGAAGACTCCAACTGAAATGCTTAAAGCTTTCTGAATGGTTAAAAAATATTTCTATAGTGTATCCATTTGTACTTTGAGTTGCTTCATAACCCATTTGAGAGTTATGTCTGAAGTTCAGCCTTAGTCATTTTCCACAGTTCAATTAATTAGTTATTAAACTCCACCATTGCTGTTTTCCCCAACGTACCACCAACTTTTTGAAGACTGTCCAAATAGCTGAATGTATAATAAATCCTATATTCAAACACATTTCATTTAGATGATTATATTACTTTTTAAGTGTGGTCTTCCTCCAACTGTAGAAAATTTCCATTTATTCTCATAGATGGTCATTACATTTCTGAGTTTTAAAGAATATATAACTTTATTGCTAATAAGGGTCCAATTCTAACCTTTTTAGCTAATAAAATTTTTAACAGTAGGAGCTCTGCATAATGGACTTTAATTACTTTTAATATTATACAAAACTGACAATACGCATTATTTTAATATGTAAACTTTGCTGCCTGTTGCTGCAGTAAGATAGCCTCGGTTCTAGTTATTACCTATAAGACACTTGTTTGCTAGAATAAAAAAAGGAACATATTTCTACATTCTAACACAATGTAAGAAGGCTGCAAAAACAGAACATTAACATACCAGAAAGTGAATGATTTCTGTGATCTAACTCTCCTATCTGCGAGCTGTGAATATAGATTGTGTTACTTAAACTGAATAACCAGTAGGCACCTAACCTTTTGCTGCCATGTTCAAAAATATGTGGTTCGTTGTGCAGAGACATAGCTGGAGGCCTAGATTCATCTGTGTGTCACTTGAATTGTGTTTACCTTCAAGCCCTCAAATCAAAGAATCCAACCTATCTCTGTTATTGATATTTCTTCTTTTAAAATATGTCTTTTGGCTTCTTGTTAAAGATACATCATTTTAAAATACTTTAAAAATAGTTAGACACCCCAAAATTCCTCGGAGGATTTGTTCAATGTGTGCAGCACCCAGTATTTGTCAGTTGAAACTAGGACAAAATTGCATTGATTCTTGTTTGTTTTAAATTTTTATGCAAGCGGTTGGATGTTACAGAATATTTTACATACAAAGCAGCCCTGTCCTAATAGAAATCGGGAATTCTGTCAATCAAGGGGCAAGGGGGAATGGAGAGCTTTCAAATGTGTTGGTTACCCTCCACTGAATTATATAATAAGTGGTTACAGAGTGTTAGGGTAAGTAATAACAGCCTGAATGGGAACTAGTGGTAGGTAACAGAGTGATTTGTGGCATTATCAGTGAATGGCAGTGAGCATATTAGATAATGTCATGAATAAAAAGTTGAAGTAGATGTCCTGCCATTTATTTTCCAAGTCACTCACACATGCTATATACAATTACATTTGAAATGGATCTCATTGCATTGTTTAAAGACCACGTTTTGAGGAAAAAAAAAAAAACATTAAAGCAAGCCATTTAATTTTCTCAAACTCATAAATAAAAATCAAGGACTGTTTCAAATGAATACAAATATGTTCTCCTATTCTAAATATATATCAAGGATGGAAATTTGAAACATGAATAGATAATCAGCCGCTATTAAATTTAGTGGTGATTTAAAAGAATGAGAAAATGGTGACATGTGTTTTTAAATGAGCATTGACATTAATGAAGGCTGAAATCATAAGTGGGTATTATAAAATTAATTCACCTATATAGTTGGATTAAATATGTTGTTAATTGGGCATAAAATGATGAGACTTAAAATGTTTATTATTGTAAAAGTTAAAAAAGCAGTAATGAATTTGAAAGAAAAAGAAGCAAAAATGGTTTATTCTTTTCATGTTAATCTGGCCTAGGGCTTCTGTGAGAGCTTTGCCATTTAAAAGATTGCAGAGAACCTTCACAGAGACCTGAATAAAAACCTTTCTAGAAGGTACATAAAACCTGGTAGCATAGTGTCCTGAATAGAGAAGTGGACACTTGGGGCCAGCAGTTGGTGTAATGGTTAAGGCACTGGAATTTCACACAGCTGATCACAGTTTGAGTCCCAGACCTGACAGCTTGAAACTCACACAAGGGACGTGAGTGTGCTTACCCAAAATCCTGAGAGGAGAATGGAGGAGAAGGGATTGTGATTTGGCCAGCCTCCCTGGGGAGGGGATGGGGTTCTAACTTTCTCTCTTGCCGTCTCTCTCTGTCTCTCTGGTGAGCACACGTGTCCTATAGAAAAAATAACTCTCAAAAAAAAAATAGACACTTTCAACCTTAATATATCATTTGGTTCAAAAATGTTGAGAGCAGTTTTAGTGTCCTACCATACAGCATAATGAGAAGAAATTCCTTTTAATTACTGTATAGTATTCCATCACTTCCATCTCCTCCCTTTTTTCTCTCTCTCTTTCTCTCTCTAATTAAATGCCAGCCTCTGAATAGCAGTAATTTGATAAACATAGGATGAGGTTGCTTTATGAGGACATAGGAGGAGGAGATGAAACTCCATCACTCTACTTCCTGCCATGAAAGTTCTCTATGAGTCTAGTGGGGTCTTCATTCTGGTACTCAGCAAAACATAAGTTCATCCATGTAATTCTCTGAACTACTGAAATATGACAGACAGTTAAATAAATTGAGATTCTTGGATGAGGATCTCCTTGACAAAAGGGATGTGAATATAAACATTGAAAACAGACTGCATTTCACTGTCTATAATTTTTGTTACTTTAACAAAAAAAATCATGAAATTTAAAACATACTAATAAATAAAAAAATTTAAAATATTCATGTTTTACCTCATAAAATTAATGTACATCATCATGTTTTACTCCCTTAAATTATTATAAAGTATTTACTCAGCAAAATGAGAGATTTGCCAGTGTTAAAAAACTGAAGAAAACACTATCCTTGCTCTTAATATACAAAGTTTATTATCACAATCAGATAACCTCAAGAAGTTGCAATATTATGTAATACGTTTTTATAATATAATCGCATGGTTATAAACTAGAGAAAGTGTGATCAACAGAAGGGAACGGTCAGCTTGGGCAGTTCTGAGTCAGGGAAATTTCAGTGGAAGAATTATCTAGAAACCTTTTTGTTTGTTTTTGTTTTTTAAGGGCTTTGCCATAGGGAACATGTACCTATGGTACAGAGACAAAGAGTCAGTGAGAGGGAAAGTGAGAAATCACCCCCCGGGGAGATTGCCACACCAGTATCTTCTCCTCCATCCTCTTCCTGGGATTTTAGGCATGCACACACATGTGCCTGGTGTTGAGTTTCAAGCCACCAGGTCTAGGACTCAAACCATGGTCCGCCATGTGGGAGTCCAGCATCTTCCACTACACTGCCTGCTGGCCCTGAGAAGACATTTAAAAGAAGTTTTGTGGTCTGTTTCCAAGAAGTGGTCAAGCAGCTGGAAGCAAAGAATCTAAATTTGAGACTAATATTTCTTTTTTTGTCAGTATTGAACAGCGATTTGTATATTTTTAATTACATCATGAATCCTGATGGCAACCTCATCTTAGATGAGAACCTCATCTTCTAAGATAAGTCAAATGTTAAACACGTAGATCCAGAGAAAATTTATAACAGCTTCAAATTTGTTAAAACATTCTAAAAATGATTTTTTAAATACTTTATTTATTTCAGTTTCACCAGAGAAGGGCAGAGAAAGAGAGAGAGAGAGAGAGAGAGAGAGCGAGCGAGCAAGAAGCCAGGTCTGGGACCCAAACCACTGTCGGCCATATGGGAGTCCAGCATCCTTAACCACCATGCCACCGGCCAGCCCCCTAAAACTGAATTTCAATATCTGATTCAATTAAGTGAAAAACTAATTTAAATGTTTGTTTTATATATGACTGTCAACCTAAGATTATAATTGAGAAATATTAATAACCCATCTATGCCAATATTTTATTAAAAATATTGCAGTCAATATTTCAAAACTTTGAAAGTTAGTAAATGTCTACTTTTGCGATAGATAATTACCTGGAATATATGGGGTTATCAGAAAAGCCATACATGCATTTTTACATAGAAAAATATTGCTGATATCATGGGTCTTAGAGTTATGGTGAGAAAATGACAGAAATTAAATATATTTTAGCACAAATGAAATATACTCTATAAGAGCCTCTAAGGATATACAGTCACATGATGTTAAGGAGTGTGTAACAGAGGGACCTAACCATTCTGACGGAATGAAAATAGACATTTAGGGAAGTCGTCAGCAAGGAAGTTACACTTGTTTCAGACTTGATGGATAAGATCCACAAGAAAAAGGGGTGGGATCCTAGGATCCAATGGTATTTAGGAGAAAGACTTGTGGGAGTCCAGCATCTTGAGGTAGAAAAAATCTTGAGGCTATTTGAGTATCTATGATAATTAGCTCTTTTCCTTAGAACAATCAAAAGAATCCAGAAATTCAGTCAGAAATGGTATTTCCTCAACATGGCATAAGAGTCCCTTGTCATCCTAAATTACTCAATATTGTCCCTCTTACTGAGATTACCTACAATTCGACCCCTAGCACTTAAATACTGTGTTTACATATAAACTTAGAAATCATGCTTTTAAGAGCAGAAAGAACCATTTTTACATAAATGACACTTTATTTTGAGTGAATAATTTATTAATTATTATTATTTTTTAAATTAAAAAATCACCTGGGACCAGCAATTAGTATAATGGCTATGTCGCTGGACTCCCATGTAGTCGACCACTGTTCAAGTCCCAGACCTAGTGCCTTAAACTCACACCGGGCGCGTGTGCGTGCATGCCCAAGCTTCAAGGAGAATGGAGGAGAAGGGATTGTGTTGTGGCCATCCCCCCTGGGGGGTGATTTCTTACTTTCTGTCTCTCTGTCTCTCTTTGTCTCTCTGGAGAGCACACATGCCCTATAGCAAAAACCTCTCCAAAAAAAAAAAATTAAAAATCTCCTAAATTTGTATCTAACCTCAGATTTCACATAGATTTTTTTTTTTTTTTTTTTTTTTTGAGAGGTTTTTGCTATAGGGCGCGTGCGCTCGCCAGACAGACAGAGAGAGACAGAGAGACAGAAAGCAGGAAATCACCCCCCAGGGGGGATGGCCACGCCGCAATCCCTTCTCCTCCATTCTCCTCTTGGAATCTTGGGCACGCACGCACACGCGCCCGGCGTGAATTTAAGCCACCGGGTCCGGGACTCGAACCGCGGTCGACTACGTGGGAGTCCAGCGACATAGCCATTACGCTAACTGCTGGTCCCCACATAGATATTTTCAACATTAGAGTAAATGTCAAAACAGACGCTTCTTCTTTGTCATTAAATACTAAAATTGCAATTTGACAATGGGAGATGATAGTTTATTTCATAGGTTGAATTTAGTTTACATATAAATGAACATTTTTATGACTCATTTTTTAAGAGAGATTTTTGCTATAGGATGTCTGTCTCTCTCGTTGGAGAGACAGACAGAAGAAAGTAAGAAATCACCCCACCCCAGGGGGATGGCCATGCCTCCCTACTTCTCCAGGTAGGAGTTGGGAACATATTAGGCCTTTAATCAAGTGAATTACATAATACATGGTTTAAAATATTTGTATCTTAACTTATACTTTACTTTTCAATATTAAAAAAATTATCTCTTGAAAACTTAATCACTGCCGGGACCAGCAGTTAGCGTAATGGCTATGTCGCTGGACTCCTACGTAGTCGACCGCGGTTCGCGTCGTGGACCCGGTGGCTTAAACTCACACCGGGCGTGTGTGTGTACGTGCCTAAGATCCCGAGAGGAGAATGGAGGAAAAGGGATTGCGGCGTGGCCATCCCCCCTGGGGGGTGATTTCTCACTTTCTATCTCTCTGTCTCTGTCTGTCTGGTGAGTGCACGCGCCCTATAGCAAAAACCTCTCCAAAAAAAAAAGGAAAAAAAACTTAATCACTGCCTGCACTCACATGCATGTAATCATTTTAAGTGTAGGACAAGTTCTCTGGTAGCCTGGTGACCTAGCTCTTATTTATTTATTTATTATTTTGAGTTATTTTTGCTGTATGTTGCATATGCTCATCGGAGAGACAGTAAGCAAAAACATCACCCCCCAGGGGGAGATGGCCACACAGCAATCCTTTCTCCTCCATTCTCCACACACACACACACACACACACACACACACACACACACACATGCCTGGCATGAGTTTTAAGCTGCTGTGTCTGGGACTCAAACCACAGTTGACAACATGGAAGACCAGCGATGTAACCATTATGCCATCTTCTTCCCAACTCCTACTCATTAATTTTAGCATTTAGCATTTTTGCTATAGGGTGCTGAGACAGACAGAGAGAGACAGAGAGATAGAAAGCAGGAAATTTGCCGCAATCCCTTCTCCTCCAATCTTGCTATAACAATGATACGTCTAGCCATTACAAAGCATTTACTGAAAGCTAGCTTCAAAGAAATAGTCATCATCAATGCAAATGATACACTATTTAAAAATATTTTCTTAAGATAATACAATTTTGAGTATTCTTTACTTTCTGATTTCTGTCTCTGCACTTGAATTTTGGTGATGATTTGTCTCTGAAATTATATTCTGAAAGATCTAACCTTAACATCATCAAATTATGTCGGCTTTATTTTTTCTCAAAACTATGTATTAATGCCATATGTTTAGTTTCTCTCAAGAGAACACAAGCTTTGTCAGATACATTCAAAATTATTTTAAAAAGTAATAATGATTAGTGTTTTGAACATGAATAAAGTACACTAAGCTACCTCAAATAAAGGCAGAACAGAACATTAATATAGTCAGAAGGTCATTTATGCTTTGTCGTAGAGTGGATATATTCAGCCTTTACTTTGTAAGAAGTGTTCTTTGGACAGATTAGATATTTAAAGTTCACTAAAGCCAATTTTATTAAACTACCTTTTATTTATTACTTTCAGTTACATTTCTCACTTATAAATGGAATGTTTACAAGTTGGTTCACATTTTGCTTTTCTAGTTCATTCCCTTGTCACCTCACAATATTTAAAGAAAGGAAATTATTCCATAATGTGAATTACTTTTCATCATGATTATATTCTCGATATTAAGCATAAATAGCTTTCACTTTTGGGGTCGAGAATTTGAAAGTCAAATGCAACATAAATTGCAGGAAATCACAAAAGATAATTCACTTTGATGATAAAAATGGGCATGATAGTATTCTGTAAAATTTTACATTCTTGTACAAGTATTCTATCAACAAATGCCACTTAATTATTCTTTGGTATTATTGTGTGTAAAATGAGTTCTTAAACTAATAAATGAATCAAAAGTATATTTCTAACATTCTACACAAACTGTAAAATAATATGTGTAATACATAATTATACTGAATTGAACATAAGCCTATTCATGTTTAAAAATAAATGTTAAATACCAAAAATTATTTTCTTAGAAATCTGTATCTGGATCAGCAGATGGCATAATGATTATGTTGCTGAATTTACGTAGTTGACCGCGGTTTGAGTCTCGAACACGGTGGCTAAAACTCATGCCGGGCACATGTGCATGTGTGCCCTAGATCCCAAGAGGAGAATGGAGGAGAAGGGATTGCAGTATGGCCTTGGGGGGTAATTTCTCTCTTTCTGTCTCTATGTCTCTCTTTGCCTTTATGGTGAGCACACATGTCCCATAGCAAAAACCTCTAAAAAAAGAAAAAAAATCTTTGTCTATGTGTAATACCTTCTGTCAAACAGTAATAATTAAACCATAATTTTTATAAAATAATATAATTTTTTTTCTTTGTGTGTGTGTGTGTGTGTGTTTCAAGACTTTTTTAATAAGCAGCCCCAGGTCAAATAAGCATCAATATCCCCTTCAGTGAAACATAAAATGAAATCTAGTCCATCAACTCACATGTTTATAGTCACAACATTCTGCTCTATCGAGGAAAATGATCTTTAAAGCATTAAGCATAGTGACTACTTAATTTATTTTTATTCTGAATGCAAACAATTATTTGCTTACTCTGACAAATTAGGATGAAAGTATTTGACATGCATAGTTCTCTGAATTTACAGTGTCCTTTAAAAAGACAAGACAAGCATAGTGCCATTGACAAGGGTACACCTCTTGGGTGATTTCATATATAATATCATGAATCATATGTAACTCGTAAATCAATTGAAAGTTCAAATTAGAAATTAATTTCTCAAAATGTAATTGTATTTTATTCAATTAAGCTGACCATATATCCTTTTTTTCCCTCTCTCTCTCTCTGCAAATGATGGTAATATAAAGGTATATAAAGGTATGTAATCAGCAGCATTGGTTTTCTGCTTTCAAAGATAAAAAAACTACTCACATGCACAATCCTTTCTCTTTTCTTTCGTAGGCATTTGTTATGGTTTGCGGAATGGTTTGTTCCTCAAAGTTTTATGTTTTGAAATTAGCGCTTAACTGGTGGCAATTGTATGTTTCCCCAAAATTCATATGTTGATACACAATTATATTGATTGTATTGTAAAGGTATTAAATAAATACTTAATTTCTTCATAGTTTCCTAGGGTGGTGTCTTTGGTTTTGATAGTGTCCTTAGGTTAGAGCCTCCATGAATGAATTCTTTTTTTTAAAAAAAGAATAATTTTTTTATTTGTCCTTTTTTAAAATTATTGATGATCTCAAGGTAAATATAGAAGGAGCTGCCTGGTTATTGTTAACTACACTTAGTTGAGATGAAAGATCAACAGGATGATTTAAAGATAGTATTTATAATTAAAAGTGAAGCAAGGGGGACCAGCAGGTGGCGTGGTCAAACATGGTTCAAGTCCTGGACCTGGTGGCTTGTTTTCTCACTTTCTCTCTCTCTCTCTCTGTGTCTCTCTCTGGTCAAAAAAAAATAAGTAAATGAATAAATAAAATTAAAAATATTTTTTTCAAAAAGTTAAGCAGGACAGAGAATTTTGGAAAATTTACATCTTGGCCACATGGCATAGTATTAAAAAATGTATTTGCTAAAACACTGAAAGTGTGGTGGAAAGACTGGTTGCTATAGAGATTAGCCCTGATGAAAGGGAGACTAGCCCCACGAGGATTTCCAGGATCTTCAAATCTGTCCCTTCCATTACAAACCCAGAGGCCTATGGGAACATAATGGTTTCAATTTTCACATGCACAGATGCAAACACACACATACACACACATCACAAATTTGTGTCCTTAAATGTGTCAAAATAACTTCTATTTATTTTTAAATCACCCAGTCTGAGATATTTTTGTAAGCCACACACCAAGTCTAAGAGAGTTGGGTTTCTCATACTCATGCCGTCTATTGACAGAATTCATTTATTTGTAGTTATAGAAGTCGAATCTTTATTATTGTTTGTTTATTCATAATTCAGCATGTGTGTGCATGAATGAGAGTGAGAGAGAGGTGAGGGAAGGGGGAGAAACACACACACACACACACACACACGCGCACGCACACACACTAACACTATCCAGAAGATCTGGTCATGCCATGCTCAGCTTTTTCCAGCCCTTGAGCCCATTAGATCTTGGACATTGCATGCATGCCTGGCATAATTTGGGCTGACCACACCTGGGATTTGAACTGTATTTGCCATGTGGGATTCAGCTTTTTCTGAGCACCATTTGATACTGCTACATGGAGATGACCCCCTGACTGTCTTTTGGAGGGTTGCTCTCAGCTCCTAGATGCCACCTTCTCATGCAGCTAGGTGGCTCTCTCACAACATGGCAGTTTACCTCTGCAAAGCCAGTAAGAGACTCTCTCTCCTGGGATGATGGCAAGGAGTCTTTGTACATAGTCATGGGGGGTGACTGGATCTTCACTTTGCTCTATAAGGAAACAACCAAAGGACTTTCTATCCTATTTTATTCACTGGTTCCCCACAGGCCAGGTACACTGGAGGACAGGCATCTCAGGGGTTGTTTTGAGAAGTCTGTCTATTTATGTAGCTGGAGATTAAATGCATAAGAGCTGAGGAACTGAGGAAACGACTATGTACATTAATGAGGTAATCTTTTTAAAAAGCCTGAAAAAATTAAAATCCATGTATAAATCTTATTTTGTACTATATTTAGCAATATTATTGTATATTACTCTAGTCATCCACTGCACCAAAGAAAATGAGTGGTAATGTGGTTTAGGCTACCTGAAGTTACCCTTTCTGAATGACTGCTACAACACAGATCAAGTGAATTAAAGAAAATAAATGAATAGGGTTATTTTTTTTTCTCTTGCTTTTTATAAAAATGAAAATGCTTTCCGAAACTCTCATGGCACATTCTGACTGTGTCTTTTTCTAAGCCCTCTGCAGTGGAATAGATTTAAAATTCTTTTGTGGCATCAAATCCCAGCTGCCTGAAACCACCTGCCTTTATAGAGGTGAATGTGAGCACACCTGAAAAGAATGTTTTGTTATGAAAGTGCCAATAATCATAATGTGGAATGATTCAGAGCTATCAACCCAATAGAATCCTATAGAATTGTTCTTAAAAAGATGATGAGAAAGTGCTTATTAATATGGAGATAATATTCATTCATGCTGTTCCAAAGGTAAAGCAGTAAACCTTTCCATTTTCTATTACATTTATTTAATGTAATGGTAATTAAAGTTTCAACATGTCTAAAATGGACTGAAAATAAGTTACTATCAAAATAAGACCAGTTTATTAAGTATATATTATAATTAAGTAGAGAATAATATGTTAAAAGCTTCGGATCTAGTAACTGGTGCTATTTTTGTTGCTATTTCTAGCTATTGAACATCTCTCTCTCACTTTTAACTTTAGAACTGATGTTCTGATTCAGAAAATATAGAAATCACCTGAGAACATCAAAAGAGTTTGAGTCATGAATATCTTGAAATACCCGACAGATTCAAGAGGGTAGCCAAGTGTAAAATCTTTATTACGGTGCATGGATACTGAAGCTAAGTTAGCCCAATAATCCAAAATCCACTTAGTCTCTTTGTCCATTTATATGTCACAAAGATAAATAATATGAAAGAGATAAAGAGAAAGTTTGAGACAATATCCTGTGTTTACATGTGTTCTTGGCAATAAGCTGAGTGAAGACAGTATACAGCTATAATTTCCAGTAAATTAGCAAAACTTTATTTGCATCCCTCTGCATATTTTGATGTATCCTATCCCTCATAAACAAAATACTTTTTGAATTTATTATTCTATTCCTCAGACACTGTTGTGTTTTACATGATCAAAAAGTATCTCATTAAAGAGTGACAGTGCTTTGCATTAGTTGTACTCAAAGCCTCCTTGGGCATTATACCAAAGAAAAAGCAAATGACAGTTGGTGTCAACACTAAACAGCTTAGGGCAAACTATTTTCTCAAAACCTATGTAATTTAATTGAAATGCAATATTTCATGAATATTAGAAAACTAGGCTTTATTAAAAATGGCAAGGAAAAGTGAATGCTTGACTGTTTAGAGTAACAAGCAATACAAATTTATTCATTCAATACATCACTGAATTATTTAAAACTCAGCCTAAGCACAAGGTCATGGAATAATTTTGGCAAGTAGACATTTTACATGATGCATTTCCATAATTCTCCTGAATCTATAAAGTTAATCACAACTTTGGCATGGAGACCTTTGCATGTACTCACATAGCCAGAGAAGGTTTTGATTCAAAAGTAGAGCTAAATCAAACTATTAACACTTACCTAGAAGAAAATATTTTTGTATTTATGAAGAGAAATAATGCTAACTAGTAACTTTTAGACTTATAAACAAATTTTTAAGAAAATTAAATCCATACACTGTTAATTTTGATCTAATTAATTTGAATTCCAAACTAGAACCAATGTTTAGAACAAATATTAAATTCTCAGATGTTCATAATCTTTCACACAGAAGGCGTTAATAAAACATATTAGTTTCATAACCAAAGTAATAATGATAAATCTTTGTTTCTTTTACAGTGTTCTTGATTTATAGCAATTTATTTTTATTCTTAGTTTCGATCTCTCCTGCCTATATTACTCATCTGTTCTTGCAATATATCCACTTTTTCTATTAAAGCTCTTGATCAGTTCTTTTAAAATCCAGATTTGATCCCGCCAATATATTTGCCATGTCTCAAATCAGTTCTAATGTTTATTCTATCTCTTTAAAAATGTGTTTTTTGCCTCTTACTTGGTTGGTTGGATTTTTCTATGTAAAAATGTGTCATGACTTTCCCAGTAGCACAACAGTAGGTCTCGTAAATTTTGGTTAAAATCTAGCTATAACACAGTGGGGTAAAAGGAGTTGAAATGGGTTGATATGCCCAACAATTAGGCTCTGTTCATGTTTGCTATAGCTATAGGTGACGGAGACTAAATTTCCTCATGTGTACTTATTTTTGTCTTTCCTGTTATATCTGGGTTCTTCTAGAAACTTCTAAAATGAAGTCTATATGTACTAAACTTTCAGTTGTGTATCCTGTAACCGTTCAATATATGGGTCCTACTGGTGTGGTGGTGAAATGTAGGAGGAAGAGAAGTATTCTGTAGTGCTACCATGAGATCCCTATTCTCTAGGGAACATCTGCCCCTGAACTGTGAACTTGCAGAAGTACTTCTTCTTTTTTTTTTTCTTTTTAAGAATTGTGTTATTTAACTTTATTCATTCATTTACTTATTTTTTAATTTGACCAGAGAGGGACAGAGTGAGAGCTAGAGAGAGGGAAAGTGAGAAAGCAAGCTACCAGGTCCGGGACTCGAACTGTGATTGACCACGTGGGAGTCTAGTGCCCTTACCCCCCACGTCACCTGCCAGAGCTCCAGAAGTGCTTATCAGCCTTTCCCAGTTCCCACCCTTACAGGTGAGACAGAAACTCTTAAGGGGGCTTGAGTTATGTATGCCTTCCCCAAGAGAGGTTAGACTGTGGTAAAACTCCAGTTGGTTAGACTCTGATAACATAGTTTCTCTTACCAGCAGACCTTGTTAAAAACAGAATGCTCAGGCCAGCAGGTGGCATGGAAATTAAGATGCTGGATCCCATGTGGCTGACTTCATGACTCAAGTCTCAGAGCTCTCGGCTTGAGGATCATCCTGGGTGCATGTGCACATGTGCCCCAAATCCTGAGAATGGTGAAGGGATTGCAGCATGGCATCCCCCTTGGGAGGGGGAGAATTCTCATTTTTCTCTCTCTCTCTTCTTCTCTCTCTCTCTCTCTCTCTCTTTCTCTCTCTCTCTCTTTCTCTGATGCATATACATGCTCTACAGAAAATATTTAAATAAATAAATAAACAGAAGGCTTAGAATAAGATACTTATATTTATCCCCCTCTGTTGGGAGCGAGAAGCTGTGTCACCTGATTTTCTTTGTAAAAACATGGTAGGGTCCCTGCAAGTAAAACTCACAAAAGTTAGAGGGGAGGATCCCAGGATTTCTTCCCAAGTTTTTAACTCTCCAACTCGTCCACACTGATCCTCCAGCAGTTACGGGTTAGGTTGTCCTACTCCTACACCAGCTCCCACAGTGTCCCTGGCTTCCTGTTTATGAGATTCTGCTCTAGTAAGTTGTGATTCTCTGTATCTGTTTGTCTGTCTCTCCAATGTGGGGACATTCTTTTGCCCTCTGATGTCCATATTCTAACTGATCTAAGAAGAGTTGCATTCCATTTGCTTAGTGTTTTTTTTTTTTTTTCCCCTGTTTTGTGAAGGGGGTAACAACTCCTGAGTTTCTCATATGCTGGAGTAGAATGACCAGAATATTTTTTGATATTTTTTTTCTCCCCCTCCAGTTAGATAGTAATGCTAACAAGGATGCAGATGGGCTAACTGTCCTTCCATCAATTCAAATAAGTCTTCAGTACAGTGCCTTTTCTGGGAGCATTGGAATTTGTTATAGAGGACTTTCCAGGAATATTTTAAAATTATTTCACTTCTCCTTCCCTTCTCCAAAATCAGAGAGGAGTTTCCTCTGATGTTCAACCTAATAACCTGGTGGGATTTCTCGAGGTAAACTCCATGAAAGTGGGGGTATGGACTGGTGGTATTAGGACTCTCTAATTTCTTAGTTGCACACTAGTCCACACTAGCTGTTTACTGGACTCTCACAAGAATGTTCTCATCAAATTATGGCTTTGTCTGATTTAGGTGACGGGATATCAGCTGTGACGTTCAGCCTTCATGTGTCTCCCCAGATATTTTTACCCAGTGACTTCTTGCCTCTGATAGGTCTAAACAAATATATAAATATTTCTGGCTTGTGCAGCTTTTAGTCTATTGAATGATGAGAGTGATGACTTCCGATCTCTATATATTGGAGCTGAAACCATATGACAATAATATCTTTTTTTAATTTTTATTTTTGACTTATGAATCACTTCAATTTTTCCTTATTTTAATGGATTACTTATATTTAAATCTCTGAGTACTTTCTTCAACAATTTTTTTTTGGAGAAGTTTTTGCTATAGGGTGCATGCACTCTCTAGAAAGACAGAGACAGAGAGACAGAAAGCGAGAAATAACATCCCCCAATACGGGGATAGCCACACTGCAATCCTTTCTCCTCCATTCTCCTCTCAACATCTTGGGTACGCACGAATATGCTCCGAGAAAGAGAAAGCCCTCCATCTTACCAGGCATGAGCTTAAGCCACCGGGTCCAGGACTCGAACCATGTTTGACTACATGTGATTCCAGCGACATAGCCAAATTATGCTAACTGCTGGTCCCTCTCCAACAGTTTTTGGGGAAACTTATTTTTCAAAATATTTTGGGGCTATCGATTTTAAAATTCTCTTTTGCACACCACACACATGATCTATCAAGTACAATCAAGTCATAAATTGTTTCACATTTGCTTTAAGTTTTGACATGTATGTGTATGCATGCACACATGTGGATCTATGTGTATATACAAATATACATGTCGAGAAGTATTTCTATATATAATGCATTATGTATATTGTAACAATTTGTATATATAGATACATATTTTGAGTCATGATGCATTTTTGCATAGAAAAACAGAGAAAAATATATCATGACTTTGCTGGCGATCTGTATTTGTATATAAACGTGTCCCTTACTTAGCTTTGTATGAGACAATATCTTAGTCTCATATTATCCAAGACATGTGAGCAGTTTATGGTTCCAAGTTTTTTTCTTCATCACTTGGGAATCGCCAGGAATGATTCAATCTACAGAGCCTTCACCCAGGAGAAAATGTAAGACTCATCAAAGTGCAAAAATTTGAAAATGTGGTAAGAATCACATTTTACTTTGTTAAAAAACAAAGCAAAGCAAAAAATAAGTACAATGCGATTCTTACTGTATTTTCAAAATTTTGCACTCATTCTTTTCATTTTTTCTCAACTTTTGAGTGTCCTCATAAAAATCATTACATCTCAATAAAGTCCAATAATAGAAGTAATAAAAATAAAGAATAAAAATAAAATACCATTATTATTTCCACTAATATCTGTAAGTCTTCTGAATATAGTACTAAATTAGAAATCATAAAGAATGTGACAAAGAAATTTGACTTCATAAAATGTCAAACTGGTGAGTCTTAATGGAAGGCTATTGTATGTGCCTCAGAAAAAGTTCTTTATGTTTTTCTACAGTATGAGTCTGATACATCAGTCTTACATTTTTGTTAAATGCTTTTGACTATTATAGTCAAAAGAATTGTTCTTTAATTAAGCCAATCATTGTATGAGTGATTAATTAATTGTTAATGAAAACGTCATTAGGATTTATTATCTAATGTATGTTCCATGAGTCTCTAAAAATGTTAGATATTAGTGTTTGACACAGAGATCAGTTTTTATTTCTGAAACGGTGTTATGTCATCTTTGAACTCAATGCATGCTAGATTTAGAAAATTTACAGGAGGGTGAGAAAGGTTGACATTTATTCACTGTATGCTATAATACCTTAATTACTAAGAATTACTATTAAAAAACAGCAAATACTCTACTTGATAAATGTCTTTTGAGATAATCACATGGCTTCCCACATTCACTTATTTGTGCAGAAAAGTTTGTTTTGTTCTTACTACGGAAAGTTTTTGGCATGGCTGTCGTGAGTCCTCACTGATTATGCTATTTATGTTTTAAAAATCTGCTGGATAATATTTCTAATATTTTATATAGTTTTTATTCATCAATATTATCAAATTAAATTGGTTATTCACCATTGGTAAGTAAGTGTTACATTACAATTTCTTCTAGAATGCTTTATAAAATTTACTAAAATTCTATAAAATCTGAAACAATAGATTGAGATTCTTTTTCCTTAAATATTTTGACATGGCTTTGCTTTGTTTTGGCAAGAAAATGCTAAAAGTATAACTTTTTCCAAAATTAACTCATATCTATTTCTTTTTAATCCATGGCTCACTTATAAGTCTTTTCTGTTTGGTTGGTTTTGTTTCTTTCAAAAGCTTACATTTCAGCTAGAATATGCAATTTATAGCTAATGGCTGTGCAGAGTATTTTAACATTACTTAATTTTTACTGTGGTTGGTTTTCCATCGTTGTTTCTTACTTTGTATTTTTATGCTTTCTCCCTTCATCTTTTCTTGATGTTTTTTCTTCCTAATGATTGATTTTATTAAATTTTGAAAGAACACTGTATTTTATCTATCTTTTAGTTATGTTCTTATATTTTAATAGGGACCTTTGAAATAAGGCCTGAGCGTTGGTTGCTTCAGTTTGCCAATGTCATTCTCTGTCTATGCTTTATTGTATATTCCAACAAAATAGAATGTATGATACAGAAAAAGAGAGGCTGTTTTTATCTTCTTTTCATTGTATCCCTTATAATTGAAATAATATTTGATTCATGAAAGATTACTGATACATATTTATTTGGTCAATGATTTTTGTAAATCTACTTTCTATTTATATTTCTATGTTTTGCTTTGCTTTGGTTTTCTTAGATTTTTATTTATTTTTGTTCTCCAAAATCTTATGTTTAAAAACATTCTCCTTGATTTCATTTGGTTTTGTTTTGTATTAAAACATAAGTTATTAAGCTTTCTTAGAACTATAACATTAGCCCTATATCCTGAAGTGTCTATTTGTATCTTTTCCTTTATATCAGTCATATGTCTTCTTTGATACCATTCTTTTCAGAAGAGAAATTTTCTAATTGTGGGCTCTTTCGGTGTAAATTTTCTAATATTTTGTGTTGCTTTGGGTTTGGTTTTTAGGTTTATTTGTTTCTTTTTTTGTTTTCTCTTAGTGTTTTTGTTTGTTTGTTTGCCAGAGGAATGTGTACTTACCAGAGAGAGACATGAGAGCAGGAGCCAGCACTCCCCAACGCTGCAATGGCTACACCGGGATTCCCTCTACACCGTTTCTCCAACCTGTTATGTTCTGGGGGCACACACATGCTTCTGACTGTTTTTCAGGGTACTGGTGCTAGGTTCAAACAGCAGTTGGCCCTGTGGGTTCCCTTAACCACTAGGCTACATGGCTAGCCCGATTTATCTATGTATTATCTGATTGTTCTCACATAGAAGAATGTAGGGCCAGATTCACAGCCTGGTGGTTAGGGCAGCTATATTGCACATATCCATGTGGTTGAGTCTCGGACCCAGTGACTTGAGAAATACAACAGGCACATGGCATGCATGTCTAAAGTCCCCAAACTGGGGAGAGATGGAGGAGAAGGAATTGCGGTGTGACCAACCATTCCCAATAGAGATTGCTTTCTACTTTCCCTCTCTCTGTGTCTCTGCCTCTTTCTGACAAGTACATGAGCCCCTTAGCAAACAAAACAAAATAAGAGTGTAGAATGTAGAAGCCGAATGTTGACAATAGACGTGTTATGACATACCAGTCCCTCGTGTAATGCAATTGTATTATATGCAAACATGACACATATTATATAATACAAAGACATGATTTTGTAAAGGAATAATAGTAATAATAGAAGTATTTATTAATGTCTATTTTCTAGGCACTGCTTTAAATGATTTACTTGTAGTAACCCATCTATCCCAAAGACAAAATTATCACTCCATTTCACTGATGAAGTAACAAATACATTGAGAGATTAAATCATTTGACAAGTCTAAAGGGTAAAGAATTTAATTGCAAAATATGGCTAAAAAGCAAAAAACACGTATGTTCATCCTGTTGGTTAGCAGAGCTCTCTTTTCTGTTCAGTTCTTATAAAGATGTGTCATCACCAGTTGTACTTCCTGAATAGGTTAAGGGTCTCATTGGGGTCAGCAAGTGGTCTAGTGGTTAAGATGCTGAACTCCTATGTGGTCACCCACGGTTCAAGTCCCAGACCTGGCAACTTGACATGTGTGTGTGTGCACCCCAAATCCAGAGAGGGGAATGGAGAAGGGATTGTGGTATGGCCAATCTCCTGGGAGGAGGGGGTTTATTTCTCACTTTCTGTCTCCCTGTCTCTCTCTGTCTCACCAAACAACGCATATGCCCTATAGCAAAAATTTCTAAAAAAAAACTGCTGAATTTTAGGACCAGTAGATGGCATAATGGTTATGTTGATGGACTCCCACATGGTCGACTGTGGTTCGCCCAGACCTGGTGGCTCAAAACACTAGCTTGGCACATATGTGTGTGTTCCCAGGATCCTAAGAGAAGACTGGAGAAGGGATTGTGGCGTGACCATCCCCCATGGGGGCTGATTTTTCTCGCTTTCTGTTTCTCTATCTCTTTCTCTCCAATGAATGCACGCACTCTATAGAAAAAAAAAAAAAAAAAAAAAAAAAACTCTTCTGTCCTTGAAAGCCTCCTTTTATCGCTCAAGCAAGATTTTCTTTGTATCCTTTTAGTTCATAATATTGGCCATTGTTTACTTGCCTAGCAGACAAAAGTGACTTTTAAATCCTTTAGCAAATACCTACCTCCATTTCTATTGAATCTAGGAATGACTGGTTCCCCTGGTTCCCCAGAGTCATTGTCTTAATTATGTCATTCTTCTCTGCAAAGGATGAGCAGGCTTTAAGCATAGAGATTGTCAGAAGCTCAGGCACTCACAGGAGAGAGACGGAGCGGGAGAACATACCCTGCAGTGGGACATATCAGGCTGCCATCCCTTCTATCACATTTCTCCATCCTGTCAGGATTTGGGGCTTGTACGTACACCAACATTTCTTTTTTGAGAGAGAGATTTTTGCTATAGGGCATGTGCATTTACCAGAGAGACAGAGAAAGACTGAGAGACAAGAGATGAGAAATCACCCCCCAGGGAAGATGGCCACCGCAATCTCTTCATTCTCCCCTTGGGATTCTAGACATGCCCGTCCATGTACCTGGCATGAGATTTAAGCTGCCGCGTTTGGGACTCAAACCACAGTCGGCTACATGGCAGTCCAGTGATGTAACCATTATGCCATCTGTTGGTCCCCGCACCAGTATTTATTTTTCAAGCTGACAAAGAAGCTGGGATTTCAACCATGGTCAACTTATGTGGGATTTTGCTTAGTTAACCACCAGAGTACAGGGCTGGCCTAGACTTTTTTTTTTTTTTTTCACTTGACTATGTATTACATTTTCATTTATGCTATTTCAGTAATAACAGTTCAACTCATGTTATATAAACTACCATGTGTCTCACATTTTTGTCAAAAGATAGTTCATAAGACTCTCAATGAAACTTCCTCAGTGGATCCCACATGCCTTCAGCACCAGAGTGGATTAATCCTAGAGTTTATGGAAGCCACAGTCTAGGATTTCAACGGCCTGTATGCACCTATTACCAGAGAATGAGATTTCTTTCTCGTCTATCTTCTAGATTTTTCACTGTCAGCTCTTATTCTGGAAATATATTAGAAAGGGACTTTGGGAAATGTGTTTGTAAGCTTTTCCACATAATATAGGAGGAAAGTAAAAGGTGAAAAATGAGGCTGAATTGCCAGTATTTTATCTAGTTATCCCCTTTGTCAACTCATACAAACTTCTGTCTATACTAAAGCTATTAAACATCAACAATGCTATCATTCTTCTACTTAGTGCTATCAGCCTTTCCTAGTACCCGTGAAGATGTGTTTGCTACATCTCTAAAATTATGGATACATGGTCTCATACGTTTTTGTAGCCCTGTCTAGATGATCAACACTAATATCATTTGATATCCTGTATAAAGACTAAAATGCAAAGTAAAATAAACAAACTTTAAATAAAGAATGTTAGGATGAAAAGAGAAGGAGACAACCGGTTATCATATAACAACATACACTTGTATTTGTTTTTGTGTCTGCTAAGATACTTATAAAGAGCTCTCTATGAGATCATAGGAGATAGTTGCTGGGTGGGGGGAAATGGAGCCTTGAAGCCTGAGTAGGTTCACAGCACTCATAACCACTTGCTTCCACATCTGCTTGTTCCTTCAGGATCACTCAGTCACCAATCAAAGAGAACTTGCTACTGCCATAAATATATCCGTATTGCCTTACCTTAGCTCAGGGGCATGTGTTCTTGGTATCCCACAATAAATATTCGGCCTCTATATGGACCCAGTTAGTAAGTTATTTGTTTTTAAAGTTTATTTCTATTTTATTCATGCTAAAGAGTGGTGCAATGTGCACAGGAATTAAGGGGAGGAGTTTCTAGAGAGAGAAGCATCCTCCACAGGGCTGTACTGGCAAAGTAGGTGGACAGTTACATAGGAGCAGGTAGGGGAGGATCTGGAGCTCCATTGGCATTGCTCATGTAAAATGCCTCAAATTATTCTTTTTTGCTGTTTTTGTGTTGGGAATATCCTGCTACTCAGAATGCAGCTGGGAGAGAGGGGAGGGCAGGGCAGAAGGAGCCTTATGTGACTTTGAGCATGCTCAGTGCTGAGTTTGGTTGTCTGCAAATAAAACTTCGTTCATTGACTTACCATTTGCATTGACTCATGTGAAAAAAAAAAAAAAAATCCTTTTTTGAGGGTTTTTCTATAGGGCTGTGCACTTGCCAGAAAGACAGAGAGAGACAGAGAGACAGAAAGCGAAAAATCACCCCCCAGGGTGGATGGCCATGCCTCAATCCCTTCTCCTCCATTGTCCTCTCGGGATCTTGGGCATGCACGCACACACGCCCGATGTGAGTTTAAGCCATCGCGTCTAGGACTAGAATCGTGGTCACCTACATGGGAGTCCAGAGACATAGCCATTATGCCAACTGCTGGTCCCACCTCATGTGAAATTTTAAACAAGTCCAACTGAGCATGTACTGAAGTGTGAGGGGAAGAGCCTGGATATAGAACCACACAAGGGAGAATTTTTTTTTTTTTTTAAAGAAGATTTTGCCTTAGTGAACCTGCGCTTGCTGGAGAGAGAGATAAAGAGAGACAGAGACAGTGAGAGAGAAAGTGAAAAATCACTCTCCAGAGAGATGGCCATACCACAATCCCTTCTGCTCCACTTTCTTCCTGGGCATGTACACACATGCGCGAGTACGAAATCCCCTGGGTCTGGGACTCCAACAGCAGTAGACCAGGTGGGAGTCCAGTGAACTAACTGTTAGGCCATCTGCTGGTCCCACTAAAGCAGAGATCTTGAAGCTGCTCTCCACCCTCGGGGCAGCCTACCAGTATCTCGACTGTGCACTTTCACTTGTGTTTTCCCCTGCTTTATATTTTCATTTGACCTGCTGTAAAGCTTTATTGTTTGGCTAGCTCTCTGATGCATTCTTTCTTCCAAGGAGAGGAGAATCAAAGGTCTTAGTCTCCACACTGACAGTATCACACTGCGATCCTGGTCTCCCAGCCTTTCAGCTCATCAGGATCTGCCGTGCCAGTGACCGTGGTGTTTCAGATCAATCTTCCCAGAGATCCTGTGGTCAGCCATATGGCCTTCAACCTGCATTTCAGCACTCTCCCAGGGTGCCACCGGGCTAGGCCTATTTCTGTGTTTAAGAGGAACAACAGGTTTTGTTTTGTTTTTCAGAAAAGTGCAAGAATCTTCCCTAAAGCCTTCTCATAGCCCTAGGGTCTGTGCTGTGATACTCCAGTCGGTAGTTGGCAGGGGTTCCATAAGCTTTCTTATCTCCCAGAGCAACTTGAAACAGGATCAGATACTCTGACTCATGTGGCCAAAGAGGCCGAAAGGCTTACACTGCAGCCTGCCCCTGATGGGAGCCATCCTTTTTATCTGCACACCATTCAAGCTGAAAGCTTAGCAAGACACTCGGTAAATGGATTCAATCTGAGGGAAGGATGTTCTGGAAAGAGGAGTCAGCACATGCAAAAGTGGTTTGATCACCTCTATTATCAAAAAAAGCCAGTCAAGAATTTTGCCCTTTTTTATTTTAATTTTTAATTTTTATTTTTTAGGTTACAAAGTATAGCAACGGGCTCTTTATTTTGGAGGGAGTACCTCAAAACACTCACTATCATCCTGTGTCTAAGTCCTTGTGTGAGTCTGATGTCAAGGTTTCCCACAGATCTGTGTTGGATATTTAATGCAGGCAATGATAACTTTTTGTTCTGTTAATTAAATGAGATTTTGGACTTGTTTACTACTGCAGCAAAACATAGCTTATCCTGAGGGACATAAATGTAAAAACAATGTCAAAAAATAAAATTAAGTGAAAGTTTTCTGAATTTTATAATTCACTGAGCTCAGTATATTCATTCCTTTACTGGATATTTATTAATGACTTAGATTCTCTTTCAGGAACTGTGATTGGGCTGTTTGAGAGACAAAGAGAGAGCAAGAAAGAGAGTTGAATGAATGTTTGCAGATGCCAATCCAAACTTTAAAAGAGGAATTCTATAATGATAGCATACTAATAGTCATAAAGCTTGTGAAAACAAATTAAGCAAAAAAGCAAAATAAGGTGTGTTATAATAGAAGCTTACAATTGTAGCTAGGATGGCCTCACTACATTTGAGAAAAGACTGAAGTTAGAGGAAATGCAGTCTTTTGCTATTTTAGTTAGAATGTACAGCAATTCCAAAATTCCTAAAACAGAGCAGTTCCAGATTGTTTCAGATAAGTGGAGGAAGTACGGATGATTCTTCTCTACTTCAGATATTTCACCCCAAACTTCTACGTGGCTGACTGCTCATTTAAAGCTATGAAAAAAAAAGTATTTATTATAACCTTATCACTTCTCCATTTATACACTAGATATTCATTTTCTCTTCTATATCAAATGTCATTTAGAATTACCCCCCCAAAAAAAAACTACAGAGCAAACTGTTTATAATAATAAACAAAGACATGGTAAATGCATGCTTCAAAGACAAGAAGAGAAATTATTTCAGAATAATGGATCTGGTAACCAGCAGGGTAGCAGAGAATGGACCAGGACAGATTTTTTTTTTTTTAGGGCTTTTTATGTCAGCTTATTTTTATTAATTTCCATCTTTATTTGGAAATATCTCTGTAACACTTTTTGATATGGGAAAGAATTTAAAAGTTGCCTCATCCCTATACCTGTCATCTGTTATTTCTGAATATGTGAAATAATAAATGATTGCAAACATTCAATTAATTATGCCACATTTTTATTTCCTGATACGTCCTGAAATTTTAAAAATATAATATAAAAATACTGTTTGGAGGTCATATTTTGCAAATAACTTTTAATGAAATCACGAATTTGTTCCCTTCAAAGTAGAGCTCTAATCTTATCTCCTTCCATGAATTCTCCCACCATCTCTCTCTTCCCTCTTTCCTTCCTTCCTTCTTTCCTTCCTTTTTTGTTTATTTTTACTATGCCATTTTTGAAAAATACTTACATGGCAAGTATTGCTGAAGAATTGGATTTATCTATCAGGAGGCAGACTTTTTAAAAATTCTATATAAAATAAACACTGGAGCTAGGGCATTTTTATCTTTTAAATTGTATAACCTGAATAAATAAAACATTTGGTCTTAGTAGCGAAAATAATCTTTAGGATTCATTTTAGCATTGACAGATAAACATACAAAGGAGTAAGATTTCTCCATGGTTTCTATAATTTAAAGCCCAGGATAGAGAAAATAAATTTTACTTATGGACTGATAACTTTTACTGAGGAAAAAAGTTTGAAATACGATGAAAATTTCAAAAGAAAGAAATGTGCACTGCAAAACAAAATGAACAAATAAACAGGAGGTTCTATGACTGATACTGTGAACAGACTTTATTTTGTACTTATACAATGTCTTTGAACATACATAGTCCAGGATAATTAATCTTAAATACTTGCTAAAAGCACCCATAAATTCAATTTTCTGTCTACCTGGAGAATGAACTCTTTTGTGTTTCTTTCAATCAGTTCTGTACATTGAGTGTTTTCTGGATCATTGCATTCTAAAGAGAGGGTTTTTCTTTGAACATATTTAAGTTTCATTCTCTATCCTGATTTATTCTTAGGAGTGTGTTATGAAAATAGAAATGTAGTGATTTTCAACATTGGAAAGGAAAAAAAATTGGAATTGTTATAAAATAAAGCCCATAAATACTAATTCAGAAAGAAATTACATTTAAAAGATAGCTGGGCTATAAATATTATGATTCCCTGAAAAGATTTGCTTGTAATTGAGGATCAACATTTTAATTTGCCTCTCTGTTATAGGATTATCATATATAACACGTGTATACACACTTACGGGTTTTCGGAAAAGTCATGATACATTTTTGCGTAGAAAACATATTTAATGACTTTTCCGATAACCCAATAGTAAGTTTATTATTATTTGTAAGTTGAAATTACCACTGCTTTGTGCATGTGTATTTTTTGTGTGTATACTCAGATGTATACATACATAGTATATGCATACATGTTAAAGAAACTTTTTATAATGTTTTTTTCAGTATACATTCTAGAAAGATGACTTTGAAGCTATTCATTGTAAGCTAAATCTCATTTTTCACTTAACAGTTTCAGTCTTTTACTGAGGAGATTTCTTCTAACATAAGGCTGTCTAGGTTTGTGTACATGTACTTATCTTGTTCTGTTTTGTTTTTATAGGGTGCATATACTTTCCAGAGAGAGAGACAGACAATGAGAGAGAAAGAGAGAAAGCACCCCTTCATTATGGTATGGTTATACTACAGTTCCTTCTCCTTCATTTCTCCATGATTCTGGGACTTTGGGCATGAAGCACATTTGCCTACCATATTTTTCTAGCCATAAGGGCCAGGATTCAAACCAGAGTCAGCCATGTGGAATCTGCCTCCCTTATACACTTTGTGATAGGAACAGCCCTCTACAAGTATTTTGGACAAAGAAAACATTGGTCATTGGGTACCTTAATATCTTTATCCAGAAGACAGAACCTGGTGGCTTAAAACTCACACCAAGCACTTGTGCATGCATGCTCAAAATCTCGAGAGAAGAATGGAGGAGAAGGGATTATAGCATGGCCATCTGCCGGGAGTTCGAGGGGGGTGATTTCTCGCTTTCTGTCTATTTCTCTGACAAGCACACACGCCCTAGAGCTTAAAATCTCTCTCTCTCTCTCTCTCAAAGAAAAAAAAAATACTATAATGTGGTAAGGTTTGTCATTGGCAATGAAGCAGTGATCACTCAAAAATAGAAATGATATGCACAGGAAGAAATAATTTTTGGTTCGTTTATTTCATGTTTAGTTATCCATAGGGCTAACTTCTAATATTTCTTTAGAAGAAAGAAATGACTGAAAGCATGATCCCCTGATTTGTCTCTGATGTCTTAAACTTGTTGACTGACAACTCTGCCTGCTTGTATGATAGAAACAAAGCTTTGCAAAACATCCGAGATGGGTGTTTTGTTAAGTGAGGACAGTAACGTGAGTAAGTCATGGGCACTTGAAGTATTGACTAGATTTAGGTAGACTGATATACTAAGAAATAGTCCCAAACATGGGATCTGATAAATTAAAAGACCAGTGAGATTTGAGTGTTTTACAAAGTTGTTGATAATCAGTATGGGAGCAGAAGTGATATGATACATAAGTGAAATTATAGAATTAACATTTAGAAGTAGGAGCACCTCTGGGTGCTGGCCAGGGTGAAAATGGGACTGAAATGAAGTGATGAAGAATAGCACTAGAAATGATAAGTCGTGTTTAGAGTCCATATGAAAAGATACATATACTCTCAGTGCTCAGTAATTTAATGAGTAAAAATGGGTGAAGCGGAAATCAGCAAAAAAAAAAAAAAAAAAAAAAAAATCAGGGTGAAAAGACAAACATTAAAAACTAGATAATCTTAAAGATATCTAAAGAAAAATGACAACGTTGTGTGACTTTGACTGGATCCTGGACCAGACAAAAATATCTTTAGCAGGACTTTTGGTAAAAATTGGGGGAAAAAAGTACATAGTACATAAATAGTAATTTATGAAAGTTGATTTTTACTACATTTGTCATTAACCTTTGGTTATTTAAAGGAATGTCCTTTTAAGAAATACATACAATATATACACAAATGATTTAGAGGTTAAAGAGCAACTCACTTAAAATTTACCCTTAAATGTGTGTGTCTATTTGGCAAAACACATGGATGAATGAATAGATAGATAGACAGAATATGAGTAAACATTATAAGAATTTAAAAGGTACTTAAAAGATGTTTGTTTAAATTTGTAAGTTTCAAGAAAAAAAAAAAAAACAGTTAAATTCTGAGAAGAAAATGGCATATAGAACAGTGAAATAAGCCTCAAATTCACAGATGCTTTTTCACAAGAGTGAAGAAGCTACGATTTGGCAGTGACATCATCATGACAGGGATCAAAGAGACTACTTATATGACCTCCTACCTCCAATTTTGTAAAATGTGAAAAGTGCACAATTTCTGTTTGAGAATGTTTAAGGTGAATTGCTGTATTTATGGAATGGTAAACTAAATAATTTAGTAGCCATGTTATCTTTTTTAATTTTTAAATTTTTTTTCAAAAGGACATGTATTAGCTGGAGAGAGAGAGAGAGAGAACCGTGGCAACTACCAGTCTGAGACTTGAACCAAGCATTTGGCTATGCAGAATCCAGTCTCAATAACCACCATGCCACTGACTTGCCCAGCAGTGTTATTTTTTATAGTTTTTTTTTTTTTTTTCTTTAATGGATGGAATAGGGACTAATTAATCAAGCAAAAGCTGAAGGTAAACTTGTGTGAAAATAGATTGGCAAACCACCCGATAGCCTGCTGGTTATGGCAGCTGAATTTCACCTGGCTGCCTGAGCAGTTCAAGTACCAGACACAGTGGCTTCAAAAACATGCTGGACAAATGTGTATGTGTGCCCAAAGTACCACAAAGGAGAGAGAGATGGGGAAAGGAATGAGATGTGACCACGTCCCAAGGGAGGTACTTTTTCACTTTCCCTCTCTTTCTCTAGTAAGCATGTACCTTTTGTAAGAGAGGGAAAATTTTTTTTTCAGTTACTGTTGAATTTAAAAATATATAGTTCTTGTTCTTAGTAAAACTAAGCTCCTTTTGGGACTGGGCACAGATCCTAGGCTTCATCAGAGAAATATACTAACTAACTGAGCCAAAATTTTAGACCCTATAAAGCTACACTCTACAAATTGAGTGATTAATGATGTGGAATTGGGGAAGGGAAAATTAACTAGTACTTAGGTCCTAGTATGGAAACAAAACTATTGGGTCGTTGGAAAGGTCATGACGCATTTTCATATAGAAAAACAGAAAAATATGTTATGTCTTTTCCAACCCAATAAATAACAAGTAAAGTCAATAATTTAATATATTTACATTTTAATGTCAGATAACTCCTACTATTTTATTTAGTTTTTCATCCAGGTGCTATTATTTCAGTTGATATTTCATGGATAAAATAAAATAAAATCTATTATAAACCATTTTTTTTTCTGCTTCCTTTTCTGCTATATTGTCTGTTCTTGGAGATAGCATCTAAATCTAGTTTTCTTATTTAAAAAGCAGTAAAACAGAAATTTTGAAATAGTGTAATCTCATGATCTCTTTGAGCATAGAGAACACATAATGATGAACTGTATTTGATCGTTGAAACTCATTTTTGAACACACGTATATGGCGTTAAATAGAATTCTTAACCACAGATGATGCTCTTCTAATATTTAGCAAATTATATCTTGACAGAAAGTATCTTTAACTTTGAATGACCTCTTTGAGAAATGCTTTATCTATTCGTGATCTACCCAAATTATTAGGTTGTCAGAAAAGTCATGATGCATTTTTGCATAGAAAAACAGAAAAAATACGTCATGATTTTTCCATTGACGCAGTATTTTCATTCTGTGCTTTGTCCTGTGGCTTCTTCTGAGAGTTGAATAGTTTCATTCAGTGGTTGGTAACAAGTTATCAGCTGACTGCTTTGACAAAGTGAATGAACGACTATTAATATTGCCTTAGATTTTAAGCATTTTAATGTATCCTCATGGACATCCTCTATAAAATATGTATTAATAGCTGAAAACCTATTAGTCACTATCCCACCTTGAGTCAGATGACATATGCCAATTAATATCATTTGGAGAGGTTTCATTTCTCCAGGGACTAATTAGAAAGGTGTTAACAAAGTGTAGTAGGAACTGAGGTGTTAGTGCAGATTTCTGCATTGGCAGGAATTAAAAAGAAATGGAAGGTAAAGTTATGGGAACAGGGAAAAAATAGCTTTGAGGATTAGTCATCTCCAGTCAAGGAACACAGCCAACTGCAGTGACCTTACTGGGAGGGAGCCTGAAGATAATTCTGACCGATCTCTCCTTCACCCTTTAGATTTCCTACTGGGGCTCATCAGTGGTGGAACTCAACTAGAAGCCAGAGGGCCTGGCAGTGCTGTTGACATTCCCCACATGTGCTAGTGCCCTGAGTCAAGAGCAGGCCTGGTGAGGCTGGAAAGTGAAGAGTTATGTTTAGACGAGCTTGAACTGGTTGCAACACACATGACTAAGAACTCCAGAAGAATCATTTTCCCTTTTGAGTTGAGTTTAAAATTAATTCAAGAAAATATATGCAAATCAGGAAGGGGGTCACCAAGGAAAGTTCAACCTAATGTGATTTATTTAGATCTTGGTCATAATATATTTAAATTTAAACAGAAACATCTAATACTACTTTTATTTAAATAAGTTGAATTGTTCAACCAGGTGTCATTTTTCAGTTCCATAATGGCTGTGTCATATTTCATTGAGATGAAATGAGCAAATGAATTTGAAAAGACATAATCTATAAAAGAGAAGCCCACATTTCAATGTGCCTGGGCTAGGGTGTGTAAGCCTAAGTAAAATCTTCTAGATCATGTTTCTTTTATTTCCCTAGGCACACATCGTGTGTATTTAAGTATACACACGGTGTGTGTGTAGTACTCAATGTATGTTTGTGCTGCCTAGCACACAACCCAGTAATAGCACCTCCGAACAATATTTTATAAAGAATCATGTAATAAATCATCTCAGATAAGACCATTATTGCAAGTGTTCCAGTTAGTAATAGTTGTATTTGTTATCCTGCAGCCGTAGCTGTAGATGTTAGCAGTTTGATGTAAGACAGAGACAGTCACCCTTGCCTATAACTAAGTTCTAGAATTCACAAATACATAAGTTAGAGTCCATGAAAATAGTATTACTATCTTTTTTGCCATGGTTGATACTGTTTTAGTTATAGATGTTTTAGTTTTGATTAACAAGAGAGAAAAATATTACGAAGTATTAGATTTTTAATATCACTGTTTGACACTGTAGACATTTTTCACAGAGTGGAACAAATCTTTATATAGTTAATATTAACTCTATTCTGATTATACAATGAGCAAGTTCTGACACTATAAAGAGTAATAAAAATCATAACTGATTGAGGAAATGGAAGAAGGAAAGCAACACTAAAATACTAATAAGCAACAGAATATGGTCTTGCTACTGTTTTGGAGGGAGGAAAACATACTGATAAACATTAGATGTGAAATTTCTTTAACATAGCAACATTTAGTTCTGTCAAGTTTTCTTGAACATTACATTTTTTTATCAATAGATGTTATTAGATGGGTTTTATTTTTTTTTAAAGGAACCATTACTTATCAACAGTAACTGATAAGGCAAAAGGAACTGCTATTGCAAGTTTCAAAATGAGTCGCTGCATCACTCTTTAAATATAATTATTAATTTGACTTGTTTTATTTCCAATAGCCACAATTTATATATCTAAAAGCCTTTCATAATACATATTTTCATTAAACTTTTACTAAATTGTGTGCTAATAATTTGTAAGTGAATAAACTAAAACTAGCCCATTAAATTACTCTTAAAAATAAGCATATATACTCCATCTTCTAATCAGTTATTAAAAGTTGAATTCAAGTTATTTCAGGTGATTATTTTAAAATCTTTTTAGTGACCAAAATAATCCAGTGGAGAAAAGGCAATCTTTTCTTCTGTTTTAATTTCTTTTTTTTTTTAAATTTACATTTAATCACTATACAGCTTTACAGTGTACAGCATGTTTTTTTCCCAGCATGAGTATGGTGTGTATTAGGTCAGTCAAACATTACATATACATTATCATCAATAGGCAACTTTTCATTTTTGTGTCTATTAAATTTTTTCCCGAGTTCCTTCCTCCCACCCCCTAATAGCCACCCCCTATTAACCACTCCTTTTCATTCTGTCTCTAGTGTTTACAGTTGACCTCCATGCTATTATACCTTCCAATCTTTCAGTTTCTGCTATAGAGTGCAGAATGTCATGGTATTATTGATTTTTATGGCTGAGTAGTATTCCATAGAGTATATGTGCCACATTTTCTCAATCCATCTCATGTCCCTGGATTGAAAGAATAAATATAATCAAGATGCCAATCCTACTCAAATTAATCTATATAATTAGCAGTTCTGATTGAACTACCAGAGATATTCCTTACAGAAACAGAAAAAAAAAAAAAAAAAAAAAAAGAAAACATAAAACTTGTCCCAAATCACAAAAGGCCCTGTATCATCAAAGCAATACAGTGTGCAAAGAACAAAGTGGGAGGCATATCACATCCTCACCTCAAATTATATTACAAAGCAGTAATTATAAAAACAGCATGGTATTGGTACAAAAACAAGCAGGTAGACCAAAGGAAAAGAACTGAGAACTCAGAAATAAACCCCAAAACATATACCGAGCTGATTTTTGACAACCCAGTGCGGAAAAGAATATCTCTTCAGCAAATGGTGCTGGAAAACTGGATATTCACCTGCAGAAAAATGAAACTGGACCCCTATCTCTCACTGCTAACAAAAATCAACTCATATGGATCAAAGTTCTAAACATAAAACATCACAATATAAAACTACTGGTGAGAAACACAGGGGGAACTCGTGGAGACATCGGAGTAGGCAAAGACTTTTAAAATAAGATCCCTAAGGCACAGGCAATAATCCTGAATAGAGAGAAGCAGGACTACATAAGACTAAAAAGCTTCTGCCCAGTAAAAGAAACAATAATTAGGGTGAGGATACAACCCTCAGAATGGGAGAATGTATCTGCAAACAATGCCTCAGATAAGGATTTGATAACCAAAAAATACAGGAAACTCAAGCAATTTTATCCCCTATAAAATGAATCAATCCAATCAAAAGATGGACAAATTAACTGAACAAATGACTCTCCAAGAAAGACCTAAGAATGCCTGAAAAGCTTATAAAAAATTCTCAATGTCTCTTATCATTAGGGAATTGCAAATCAAAACCCCACTTAACAGAATGGCTAAGATTGATACAATAAAGTATGGTAAGTACTGATTAGGCTGTGGAGAAAAGGGAACCCTCCTACATTGTGAATGGGAATGTAAATTAGTATAATGCTGTGAAGAACAATATGGAGGGTCTTCAGAAACCTACAAATAGAATTACAACACAACCCAGTAATTCCACTCTTTGGTATCTACACAAAGTGTAGGAAAACCCCATCAGAAAAACATTTGCACATCCATGTTTATTGCAGCATTATTCATAATTGGCAGCATGTGGAATCAATCCAAATGCCCAAGATGGCCTTTTCAATAATTAGTTCTGAATAAACTGGCTAACTACCTGCAGAAGAATAAAGCACGATCCCTATGTTTTACCATTTACAAAAATAAACTCAAAGTGTATTAAAAACTTAAACATAAAACCCAAAGCTTTGAAACTACTTGTTTTGACTTTCCTCAAAAATTAAAAAATATAATTACTATATGACCCAGTAATCTTTTTTTGTGACAATGTAAGCATTTTATTTCTCATAGTAGTTTTAGCATCTATGATTCTTATCTGAAACAAATAATGCTATGACGGTTCCAATTTTTGTAATCTTATAATTATTTATAATTTAAATTTATGCTCTTAAGAGTTAACAATTTAAAAACATTACTCCAATACCTTTAACTCACCTAAAAACAAATGAATATGACCTAGTAATCTCACTCCTGCATATTTACCTAAAGGATAGGAAATTGTATAGAAATAGAAAGAGTAATGGTAGATACCAAAAACTGCATGGAATGGGTGGCAAAGGGTCTGTAGAAAATTATTAACAGACATAAGAATGCACATCAACAAGTGAAGTAGGTTATGGAATGGTGTACCACAAAAAGTGAAAACTGTCATTGATGATTTAATTTAAAGAAACTAGTAGAGCTATTACAAAATACATGCATCGTAATGTAATGTTCAATGTTGAAAAAAATGTATTTATATATTATACACTATATGCATGCTTTAAAAAAGCCATACTAGGGAACCAGCAGTTAGCGTAATGGTTATGTCGCTGGACTCCCATGTAGTCGACCGCGGTTCGCGTCCCGGACCCGGTGACTTAAAACTCACACCGGGCGTGTGTCTGTACCCGGTGGCTTAAAACTCACACCGGGCGTGTGTGCATGTGTGCGTGTGTGCCCAAGATCCCGAGAGGAGAATGGAGGAGAAGGGATTGCAGCGTGACCATCCCCCCTGGGGGGTGATTTCTCGCTTTCTGTCTCTATGTCTCTGTCTGTCAGGCGAGCACGTGCGCCCTATAGTGAAAACCTCTTCAAAAAAAAAAAAGTCATACTATACCCCACTAGGATGTATGTTGGTTATATGCAGATCAGAAATCACAAGAAAAATAAATAAATAAAAATAAAATGATCATGGCCATTTTATTAATCCTATTCTTTGATTACACAACAAGTTAGGTATTTTCCATGTGTTCTTAAAATTCCATTAACCATCAGATTTTTTATTTATTTATTTATTTATTTTTATTATCATCATAATCTTCTTTACATTACATTGGATTACATATAACTTTACAGTGTATTACATTGCTTTTTCAAAAGGGAATGCCCTGCATGTCAGTCAATACAGAGACATTAATCTCCCCACTTCATCATTCAATATCTTTTCTATGTTTACCATCAGGTTTTTAAAAATAATTTTAGAGCAGTTATTGAATGAAAGTCCCCCTATAGTCTAAAAATATGAAAGAACCCAGAGATATAGTCAGGAAAGTCACAGCATTACTATGAGCACATTGCTAAAAAAAAAAAATCTGATGTAGATTCTGCAATTCTTAATTTTCACAAAGTCTCTGAGGTAAGAAGTTTACTATGTTTTAGATTATACATTTAAATACTCTCCATCCTAGTGGGGAGGCTGGAGTTGGAAAAGAAGTAGTTTTGAAAATTCATAAAGTATATATATTGTGTGTGTGTGTATATATATATATATATATATACACACACACACATTTATATGTATATATGTATATACATATATATACAATACTATTATTACATATATACACAATATATAAACAATAATATAATTAGCCCTGATTCTATTCATAGTGTCTATTTGTAGCATTTCGTTATCTAGAGGAGAAGCCCTTCAGTTAATTAATGTTTAGGTATTTAATTTATATAAAGAATTAGACATATGCAAGCCAAACCTATTTATCTATTTGTAAGCAAGTGCTATCATGAAAAGAAAAATTATAGGTCAACCATCTACTCACAAAATTCAAACATGCCCTGAATTGACTGTGTTTTTATCAAATCACAAGAGAAATAAAGGGCCCTTAAGTGGGATTTCTAGAAATGATACAAAGATGAGTAGTGGTCAAAATGCAAAGCATTACAGCAAATTTCTAGTAAATATTGAGAATAAATTTCTTTGGTACTTTGGGAAATCTGTCAGTCTATATTTTAAGTGATACATTAATACAATAGACATCTATTATTTAATATAAATATCTAGAACACCCCAGAGAAATAAGAGATGTTTACCTACATTAGGGTAATATATCTAAGAGATATTTTAATTATGTTATGCTTTACATGTCCAAAATGAAAAATAAACTCCATATTAACATGAATCAAAAAATACACAAATTCTCATCAGCTCAAATCTCTTGTAGCATATGAAGAGTCTAATATTATAGAGAGAAAGTTTATTAAAAAGTAAAGATAATAAAGGAAAAAATACTCATGCCTAACAGACTTCTCAGAGAGTTTATAGATAAAAGTGAATACTTTAGAAATGGTGTCTGAATATATGAATCAGAGCATTAGAAGTTGTTTCCTATTTGAGGAGTGAGAAAACATTACATATGTATCATGAGTTTGTAAAAATCATTAAAATCATCTGCCTGAAACAAATCTTAATAGACTTTATTAATTGGCTTTGGTTGGTTAATTTGTTGTAATTTCATGAGCTGGTAAATATCCTTTATAAATTGGTGATTTGCCTAGTTTTTCAGCTTTTTATTATGTTATTCATCTGTAGTTGGGGGGAATTTTTTTTTCAGCATGTACCTGTTTCTATTAGCTGTGATGGCTAATTATTTTTCTTACTATTATTATGATTTAGTATGTATGTTTCTTAATTTCTTTTTGTTACCATTACATAACTATCTTTATTTTCTTATTCCCTCAATACCCCACTTTGGTGAAATTGTAATGTAGAGTATACTTTGCATAGATACTTCAAAATTTAGGTTTTTTGCTTTTAATTATTGTAGGAATTAAACCAGAACATAACAAACTAGAACGTGTCAAATACTTTTAACACTCAATAGTGGGTTAGTCTAAACTGTTCTCTGTGTGACCTCTCGGCATCATTGTGTGACTCTGAACACAAAGGAGTCACAGAGCTGGGAGGCCACAGGGAATCTTTTCCTTTACAGTCTGTCCAAAGTTGAGATTTCACTTCCTGTTACGTTTATAGCAAAGACTGTTTGCTTTGTTTATCCCTCTTTATTTTATTTCATTCTGTCATTACAAACAACTTTTATAGACCTTCAAAAGAGTTTTCTTATTTAGCTTAGAAGTAGAAAGCCTCCCTCTCTCTCTCTCTCCATATATATATATATGAAAGTAGATCAACTTTTGTAAGAAATAAAAAGTAGATTAATACAGCATACAAGGAGAGAAGTATATTATTAAAGACTTTTGAAGAAAAACAGGAAAGGAGTTCTAGACATGCAAGAAGTTGATAGTATTTATAATCAGTAAGAGCACACATTTGTCCCGATTTAGAGATGATCTGCCCAGATTATACAAGTCCTCAGGATATCATAAACATGGAGAATACCTCACATAACCAGCATGACAGAATGCTATGATTCTAGTTGTTACGGTTTAGCAGTCTAAATGAAATTTCCCAGGAAGCTTACCAGGTTTTTGAGTGCTATTGGTTCTAATACCTAATTACAGTAATTACAGGTGGAATGAAATCTGTGGCTATGCCTGGCACAGTAAGAGTAATAACTTTTATGGCATTTTTTTTTTCTTTTTGTAATTAGAAAATACTTTTGGAGTTCCAAAGAATCTGTTCCTATTGAGAAAGAACATTTGAGTACCAGCTGCTGGCATGGTGGTTAAGGCAGCTGGATTGCACATGGCCATATACATGGTTCAAGTTCAAAACCTGTTAGCTTGAAAAACAAACTAGACATGTGTGTGTATATGCCCAAAATTCCAAGAGGAGAATGGAAAAGAAGGGACTTAAATGGGCCATCCTCCCTACGGGATGGGGTACTTTCTCATTTTCTCTCTTTCTCTTTCTTTCTGTCTCCAGCTAGCACATGTGCCCTATAGCAAATTTTTAAAAACAGAAAGAGAAAAAGAACACTTGGGATATAGCTATTTGGATGTTGGGAGCAATCAGTACCAACTTCCATTATATCTACTAAACATCCAAGATTACTGGTTTGAACTCTATCGTATCAAAATAAGAACTTAAGGGACCAGTAGTTAGCGTAATGGCTATGTCACTGGACTCCCACATAGTCGACCACGGTTCGCGTCCCGGACCCAGTGGCTTAAAGCTCACACCAGGCGCGTGTGCGTGCGTGCCCAAGATCCCGAGAGGAGAATGGAGGAGAAGGGATTGCGGCATGGCCATCCCTCCTGGGGGGTGATTTCTTGCTTTCTGTCTCTCTGTCTCTCTCTGTCTGGTGAGTGCACATGCCCTATAGCCTAAAACCTCTCCAAAAAAAACAAAACTAAAATAAAATAAGAACTTAAAAAATCAAAAAAAAAATTAAAAAAAATATATTAGTTCTTGGGAACTAGCAGTTAGCGTAATGGCTATGTCGCTGGACTCCCACATAGTCGACCGCGGTTTGCGTCCTGGACCCGGTGGCTTAAAACTCACACCGGTCGCGTGTGCATACGTGCCCAAGATCCCGAGAGGAGAATGGAGGAGAAGGGATTGCGGCGTGACCATCCCCCCGGGGGGTGATTTCTTGCTTTCTGTCTCTATGTCTCTCTCTGTCTGTCTGGCGAGCGCACGCGCCCTATAGCAAAAACCTCTCCAAAAAAAAAAAAAAAAAAAAAAAAAAAAAAAAAATATATATGTATATATAATTTCTTTTACAATTTAAAATGTTAAATATTTTATGAACTGATGGGAAAAAATATATATAAAAGGTTAACCCTCTTCTTGTTGCAATATTTTCTTATATTATTAGTCACTGTATTTTAAAGAAAATAATTTCTAGAGGTTTTCTTCAAATATTTTAACCATGATGAAATCACATTCAATATTGTAAAATATTAAGTATTGTAGGGATTATGTAGATCATGGCATTTTTCTGCATATAAAGGAAATCTTTTATTCAAGTCTGAGAGCAGAAATCCTTAGAAAAACACATTTTGAATTCTAATCAATCTTCTTTTTATTTTATTGTATGTATTCCATGAGTGAGAGAGACAGAGAGAGACACAATAGCAGAGAGCACACTAACAGGGTTTTCAACACCATGGTCAATCCCTAGCCTCAGCTAACCCACATAATGACACATGCCATGAGTACTCAGAGAGGTCCCCAGACACAAGTCTGGAATCTTCCCTTATAGTCAACCTCACTGAGTATCAATTCTACCACTATATTTCCTTTCAGCACTGTTGACCTTCTGAAAAGCTTTCTTCACAAAATCCAGAGCTAATAATATAATCTCTCTTCAAATCTTTGGCTAAACTCCAAATGAGATGCCATATAGCCCACTGGAAACTAACCCTCATGACTTAAATAAATTCAGAAGAATTTTAATGCTATTCAATACAAATAACAAAGTTAGCAGTTTGACTATCTCTAAGGTAGAAGCTCTCTTCAATGAAACAAACAACTTCGCCTTATTAGTGAGACTATGCTGAATCTTTGGGTTTACCAAAAAACTAAGAACACCACTAAAACAGATTCACTCTAAAACTCTACTTAAAACAAACAAAACACACACACACATTGCGGGGCCAGCAGTAGAGTGGTGATTGAGGCACTGGTCTTCCACATGGCTGACTGAAGTTTGAGACCCTGCCCTGGTGGCTTGAGACTCACACCAGGTGCATGTGCATATGTGCTCAAAATCCCGAGAATGAAGGAGAATGGATTGTGACATGACCATTCCCCATGGGGGGATGATTTCTCACTTTCCCTGTCTATGTCTCTCTCTAGAGAGTACATGCACTCTATAACTCTATGGCAAAAACCTAAAAAAAAATGTATTTCATAAATATGAACAGTATATATGTTGATTAAAAATTATAGTAAGAAGCTTACATTCAAGACTCTACAAATTATGATAATCAGCAAAATATCTGTCTACCTGAATAGTGATTAATTTTCTGTGAAGGACGCAGAACCTTAGCCATACCATCCAAAATGTGTAGTAAGTCATAAAAATGTGTAGATAGAGGATAGAGTAGGAAAATATGACTTAGGGAACAATAGAAAAACAAATCACTAAACACATAAATGAGAAATAGAAATGAGCAGACAGGAACTTTGAAATAGTGGTGACATATTCAAATAGTTTAATAACAGTAAGTTTTAATCAGTTAAAAAAGGACTATTTTAAACACAAAATGGTGTTTATCTACTCAAATAAATAAATCTATAGACATGAATAGAAAAGTGGCAACCATTAGTTCAACTCTGCTGTAATTACATCAGTTATAAAGGCAGTTAACAATTCACTTAAAAGGTCCAGATTGTCAGCCCAAATTTTAAAATAATAAAAATAAACCATCTATGATCATTTGGTTGATGGAATGTACTTTAAGCAAAAGAGTACAAATGATCTTTTGTACTATTGTGAATATTTTTGTATTATTGTCAATATTTTCACATATATGTGAAAATATTTGAACTTAACAAAACATAATTGTTTTTCTGAGTTAATGTTTACTGTGTTATATGATAAATATTAACATATGAGTTAAGACATATCTGAAGGACACTGAAGTATTTATCAAATCAATTTTAATGTGGAAATATTAATATTATAGGTTGGATGCAACTTCCTGGTAAAAATCTGTTAGACAAATAGTGTGCTGTATTGCTGAAGCAGTTAAGTTGATGTAAAGACACTTTATCCTAGCTAGCTTAAACCATGTCAGAAACATGGTATTATTAATACTAGTAATCCTAAAAGATTTATTTAAGAATTTTTACTGTAAAAAATTTCTCTCAAAGAATATATACATATCTACATTATGACATGCTGTTACTAAATGTGATCAATGTCAGTATCTTCTCATTACTTGGTAATAGGGACTCACTACTTAGAATGATAATAACGTATTCCCCACAATGAAGAGTAAACCACAGTAACACATATGAGGGCTGACTATTCAAACACAGATGTTTGCCAAGAGATGGGGAAATCATGTCCATAAGGCTTACAATTACTGTCAGAGTTCTAAATCGAAAGTTGGAAAAGATTGAAGGATAAAGTTTCTTGTCTTATCAGAAGCTGTATACCTTTACATTTTAGCATTTGTGTAACTAATACAAACGTTAGTTTTGTTCCATTGTTTTTTGAAAATAATAATTAAGTATGCAGTTTATATACATAAAGTCAGATTTTTTATTTTATTTATTTATTTATTTTTATGGAGAGGTTTTTGCTATAGGGCACGTGTGCTTGCCAGAAAGACAGAGAGAGAGAGACAGAGAGACAGAAAGCAAGAAATCACTCCCCAGGGAGGATGGCCACATTGCAATCCCTTCTCCTCATTTCTCCTCTTGGGATCTTGGGCACGCACATACACACATGCGGCAAGAGTTTAAGTCACCGCGTCTGGGACACAAACCATGATCAACTACATGGGAGTCCAGCAACATAGCCATTACACCAACTGCTGGTCTCCATAAAGCCAGATTTTTAAAAATAGTAATCGGAAAATAATCAGAGAAACTGTAAGTTTATAGACAGTTATAAAAATTAATATAATGCCTAATCTATTATAAAAAGGAATATAAAAATAAATTTAAGTTGGGGTCAGCAAGTGGTGTGGTGATTGGGTTGCTGGACCCCCACATGATTGACCTGGTTTGAATCCTGGACCTGGTGGCTTGCTTTCTCACGTTCCCTTTCTCTCTGTCTCTGTCTCTCTTTGGTATGATAAAAAAATAATAATACTAAACAAATAAAATTCAATAAATTTTAAAAGAAATTAAAGTAGATAAAGTTAAAAATACTATGTATAATCCTTCAATAATCAAATTCTTGGGTCCAGCAGGTGGCATGGAGGTTAAGTGTGCTGGACTCCCATATAGCCGACCACGGTTCAAGTTCCAGACCTGAAGGCTTGCTTTCTCACTTTCCTTCTCCCTCTGTGTCTTGTTCTGTCTCTCTATGGTCAAACTGAAATAAATCAAGAAAGTTAAATAAATAATTCTTTCAAATAAAGAATAAATTCTTTGACATACTTTTCTACAAGACACAGACCCTCGCATTGTTCAAAATGAACAACCACAATACTGGTAATTCAGTATCAAGAGTAGAATCTTCTTTAACAGTGTAAGTTTGTGAAAATATTGAATACTTTTTATAATATCCCACCAAAACAGATTTTCTGTTTACACAGTTGTCACATGACTAGAAGATGACATGCATGTAAAACATGCTTCCAAACAACATTGTGTTTTTACTTAAAAGTTTATTTCCAGGTTGGCATGAGCTTTTGTCTCATATATATATATATATATATATACACACACACACACACACATAGATGTACACACATGTATATATACATATATGCACATACATGTATATATGTATTTTTATATGTATATGTATATACACATACACACCACACACACACACACACACACACATTTCAGGTCATTCAAAACATGCAGGTGACAGAGGTCTATTTTTGCACAGTACAGACTAGCTAACAGCCTGCCAATGCTTCCATATTCTCACGTGGCACCAAAAGGCTCATACCAATGTCCAAATGCCACGTGGTATTGCATTTCCCTCACTTAGAAGTCCACATGAGATAACTGCTATATGATAATTCAGCAAAGACTGCTTGAATTTTGTCAGATAAGGGGTATTGAAATGATCCCTGGGCCTTAAGAGATGTCTTCATAGCCTGGAACGTAGATTTTGCAGTGCCTTCTTCTTTTTATCCTTTTCTTTCTTCACTTCTTCCTTTGGACAAATATCTATAAAACATTTACTAGAGGAGAAAAAGTCACTCTTTAGGCATGGATGATTGAATGATGAAAAGAGAAAAAAGAACATGTCTTGTCATCATGAGGACTTTTTAGGTGAGGAGGACAGGAATGAATGGAGTAACTGCAACAAAGGGTGTGTGTTGTGTGTGTGTGTGTGTGTAAAAATTGATGTTAAGAGGCAAATATGTGACTTTAGAGTATGTAATCTGAAGGGTCAGCAAATGGAGTAATAGTTACATCCCTGGACTCCCATGTAGATGACCATGGTTCAAGTCCCAGATCTGGCAGCTTAAAACACACCCAGGAATATGCGTGTGTGTGTGCACCCAAGATCCCAAGAGGAGAATAGAGGAGAAGAGATTGCAACATGACCATCCCCCCAGGGGGTGATTTCTTGTTTTCTTTCTCTCTGTCTCTCTGTCTGTCTCTCCAGTGAGTGCAGGAGCCCTATAGCAAAAATCTCTCAAAAACAATAAAATAAAATCCCAGAGTATGTAATCTGAGAGCAAATGACTAGTAGAAAAGAAAAGGAAAAAGATCATAGGATGAAGGGAGAAAAGCTGGTAACACTGGGGGCTTTCTTTTTGTATATAGGAAAGTTATGAATGGTGTCTCTTAGGTGGAGTATTTGAAAAACACTGATGTGAGAACTTGGGAAGATCTGAAGGAAATTTTGCTTTGGTCAAGAAAATCTTTAGGGTAAAGTTCCTATATCAGGCAGAACTGGCTTAGTATGTTCAAGGAATGGAAAAAAGCAAGTTGGTCTAATGTGAAATGTGTTGTGAGGAAAATAATGAGAGATTAATTTGGAAAAGTCTTGAGTAACCAGTTCATACAAGGAAAAAGTATTTAAATTTAAATTTGGTGAGTAGCTGTAGGAGAGTTTCATATTTTAAAAGAAGCATTCCTCATCAGGTATTGAGTCAAACTTCTTGTAATGAGAGAGCCTGCAATTGAGGCTGTATTTTGGAGGTAGAGCAGACAGTAATTGATGATGGATGAGACTAGTAGAAAGAGTAGAGCAGAAATAAGCACCTGGGTATATACTGGAGGAACTTACTCCAGTACAAAGGACAGGAGGAATAGGGGGGGCAGAGGCATGGAAGAGGTGAGACAAAACAGTAGGAGATACTATGTTTGAATTTCCTCCTAGATATCTAAGTAAAAAATTAAGCAGAAAGTAAAATTAAGTAGAATATATGAATTTTGAGCTCAAGGAAGAGTCATGAGTAGAGAAATTTTTATTTGTTATCAGTAGCTTATCTGTGTCATGTGGGAAATGAGGACGGAAAGTAATGAAGGACTCAATGCAAAAAGTGAAAATACCTTAAGAAATAGTGAATTAGTGGGGCCAGCAGGTTGCATAGTGTTTAAGGCACTGGATTCCCATTTGATCAACTGCAGTTTTCAGCAGCTTGAAGGAGAAGCCATTGTGGCATTACCATCCCCCCCGGGGGGTGACTTCTCGCTTTCTGTCTCTCTCTCTTTGTCCTTCTGGCAGGCATACACACCCGGTAGCAATATATCTCTCAAAGAAAAGGTGTGGTACCAGCAGATGGTGTAATGGATACGTTCCTGGACTCCCACATGGCTGAGGTTCCAATTCCGGATCTGGTAGCTTGAAACTCACGCTGGGTATGTGTATGTTTGTACCCAAAATCCCAAGAAGGGAATGGAGAAGAGATTTTGGCATGGCCATCCCCCTTGGGGGGTGTTTTCTCGCTTTCTGTCTCTCTGTCTCTTTGGTGAGTGCACATGCCCTATAGCAAAAAATCTCTCTCAAAAAAAAAGAAAGAGTGAATTAGTAAAAGATTGAACATTTTAAATCAAGCATGAGTAAATAAGTTGTTTTTATGGTTTTATTAAATTGGCCTTTACCACTATGTAAATGGTATAAACACATTTTCCATCATGGTATTGTATCTATTTCTACCAATTATCTGAACAGAAACAGAGAAGAAGGTAGAATGATTTTCTCTGGTGATAGGACCATAGGCAAAGCTTTTAAGTTGTTTTTGTTCTGTCACAAAGGAAGCATGCATATATTTTAATTTGCAAATATACCCTTTGTAAGCAGTGTGTTACAAAGATCAGTCTGCTAGCAGTGTGCAGGATGAATCGGCATCACCTCGGGCACTGTGACACACCGAAGGGAGACCATCAGTTGGAAGGTTGTTATATCAATGAATCTTGTAATAATGTGAGGAAAGCTTCTGGTTAAGCAGGGAAGTGTTTGCTGCTTCTTTTTTTTTTTTTTTTTTTTTTTTTGTATGTTTCTTATTTTTATTTTTTGGTAAATTTAAAGAAATATCTTGGCTAAGATCTTGGAGTTTTAACAATTAATGTAACTTTATCCTCTGTTGTTTGTCTTACTATGTGTCAAAACAAACAAACAAAACCAATAGATATAGGGACCAGTAGCTGGCACGGTGGTTAGATCGCTGGACTCCAACATGGCCAGCCACGGTTTGAGTCCTGGACCCAATTGTTTGAATCTCATGCTGGGCATGTGTGTATGCATGCCCAAGATCCCAGGAGGAGAATGGAGAAGGGCTTGTAGCATGACCATCATCCCTGGGAAGGTGATTTCTCTTTCCCTCTCACTGTGTCTTTCTCTGTGTCTGTCTGTCTGTCTCTCTCAGTGAGCACACAGGCCCTAAGGCAAAAACCTCTTTAAAAAAATCTAGTAAATATATCTATGCACTCATTCATTTTTCTTCTGAGAGATTTTTGCTATAGGTGACTAGAGGGCCAGTCCTATAAAATAGGAGTTAAGCGCTTTATGCAGGCAACCGAATTCCACATGGCTGACCACAGTCAATATCCTGACTCTACTAGCTTCAAAAACTTGGGCACGTGTGCACGAGTGCATCAGATCCAGGCAGGGTGGAAAAACGGGGAAGCGACTGCAGTCATGCCCCATTAATGGTGTTCTCTTTCTCTCTAATTGCTCGCTCTCCCTGGGAGTACATAGCTCTTAACAATTAAAAAAATAATAATGCCTGAAGGGGGCTGGACAATGGCACAGAGGTAAATTGAGACACTCTGTGAGGAAGGCAAACAGAGGAAGACTGCCATTTCAAATCCGGTGACCTCCCTAAGTCCATAAGGGTGCGTGCTTCAGGTTGGCCACAGCTGGGTAGATTGCACAGTGATGATCCCTCTTAAGGGTTGTCTCATTGTCCCTCTCCTCTTTGTCTCTTTTGCTTATGAAATAAGGAGTTGTTTTTTAAAAAGTGATAAAAAAAACAAAAACAAAACACATTCATGTCAGTTGGTATCAATTAGATTTAGAATACCACTGGTAAAAAGCGCATAAAGAGACCAGGTTAGCAAACCTCCCATACATTCACACCTACCAGTCTCAGCTGGTCATTCCGTTCCATGCATTGTCCAAGGAGCAGCAAAACAACCTGCAAGTTTTCACTACCACATTTTCCCACTCCCTAGTATCCCTATGCTACTATTGCTAGCACTGGCATTTGAATATAGACTCATGATTCTGTCTAAATTTAGTAATTTCAGGTTTTTGCACTTACTTTCTCTGCGTTCACCTTTAGTCTACTGAACTACAATAGCCCCAGAATACGTTTGGTTCTATCCTCCATCTAAAATTGTGTTCTGTCTGCGTTCATCATTGCTAGTTTTCAGTTCTCATTCTCACTTACATTCCATTCAACAAGATTTCCCTCTGACATTTCTGCATGAAGATTACCAATGATCTCACTCCATTGTCAAGTCTAGTGTCAGAATGTTTCCTCCTCCATCTAATTGATTTATTACTAGCATACGACACAGCTTAACAAACTGGACCTGGTAGCACTGGTCCTTTGGGATATGTATATATTTTTTTGAAGAGGTTTTTTTGCTATAGGGTGCATACGCTCGCCAGACAGACAGACAGAGAGATAGAAAGCAAGAAATCACCCACCCAGGGGGGATGGCCACGCTGCAATCCCTTTTTCTCCATTGTCTTCTTGGGATCTTGGGCACGCATGCACAGGTGCTCAGTGTGAGTTTTAAGCCACCAGTTCCGGGACGCGAACTGCGGTCGACTACATGGAAGTCCAGTGACAGAGCCATTACACTAACTGCTGGTCCCTCCTTTTGGATATCTTGATGTCACACTCTCCTATCTTTTTGTTTGTTTGTTTTTCTACCCTACTGGTAGCTCCTTCTTGACCACCTTTACTGGTTCCTCCAGTTTTCCCACCCTCTTAACATGGGTGCAATCCAGAGCTTTGTCCTGAGTCTACATTTCCTTGGTACTGAGTTTGAGTCCCCCTTACTTGGCGCCAACTACTACATTTCCTGCTTTAACTTTTTTTTCTGAATTCTCCACTCAGATACGTAACTACCTTGGTCATATCCCTATATCTCACAGTCACCTCAAATTCAGCCTATCAAAATGACTACACCTCCTCCAAAATTATCCTCCTCCATTTTCTCCCACCCCATTAATTAAGAAAGAGAGACAACCTTGACTGTACGTCTTGTTGCTTCTGACCAAAATATTGAGAGAGGATCAATTCCCGTGTTTGTTTTTTGTTTTGTTTATTTTTTCTTATGATTCACATTCAGTATCTTTAAAATGTGTCTAGTGTTGCTAGTTTCCAGCACTTCCACTGCTGTCATTTGGGCCTCGGCCGTCTTATCTCTGGCTCTCAGTCTCCACACTTCATAAAGAACACTCAGACTAGGTATTCTTTGCTTTTTCTTTTGACCTCTGTCACTCTCTCCTTTTGTCTCTTTACAGATCAGAAACCAGAGATGTGGAAGTGAAAAGTCAGTCCTCCAGTGACTCCTTAGTTTATTCCTAATAAAAGCACAACATCCTTTCAAGGACTAAAAAGAACTGCCGGAACTGGCTTTTCATTAGTTCCCTGACACACTCTGCCTCTTCTCCCCTTGTCCCTCAAGCAATCCTTCCAGCCCTCCTGACCTGCCTGTTTTTCAGCTACTGTTCTAGGAATGCTCCTAGCTTCGCACTTTGGCTATTTCTTTTTCTTCTGTTTGGAATATTTCACTTCAGATATCAAATCCATGCCCTCTTGATCTGCTCCAGATCTTTACTGAGGTTTTATTTACTCAAGGATACCTGATTAACCTGTTTACAGTAGCAGCCGTATCTTTTCCTAGAAATGATGAACTCTTTCATTCTTTTCTGCTTAAAAAAAAAAAAGACAGCATTATAATGTTCTAACATTGTGTAATCAATTCTCACTGTTTGTAGATTCCAAATTTGCTCATGTATTGACTCACTAAAATTTATTTGTAAGTTCACAGATTATTATTATTATGAGCAGAGAAACAAAAAAATTAAGTTATCTGACAGGTCAATTCCTAGCTGAGGTAAAACAGGTCTCTTTGTTCTAACTCTTGTGGTGTAAACAAGCATTCCTTTTGTGTTATTTTTAGTGCCATCTGCTTGAACATTTTTGGTGATTTTTTTGGATAAAGTCACTGTTTCAAATGGTCCCAAAGCATAGTATTGAATTCTATCTAGTTTATTTAAGTTCTAAATAGAAGGCTGTAATATGTCATAGTAGAAAATACATGTAATAGATAATATTAGTTCAGACTTGCAACAGTGCTGTTAGTCATTAGTGCTATGAGCCAAATATATATGTTAAAGGAAATATCTTCAAACAAAAATACACACACACACACACACACACACACCACACACAAAAGTTATGCATTATTCAATTTACACAAATTTTGAGACCAGAGGCTCACAGAAATATAACTTTATTTCCTCTTGGATAAATGACTTTTTATTCACTAATTCAGCATCTGTGGCAATGTTATAGAAAATAACTACCCAAAATAATGAGAAAACCACTAAATGTGGTTTATACTGGAAAGAGTATAAACTCCATGATGAAAAAAACCAATAATCTCTTTGATGGCAAATCACAGAAAGTGTCTAGTATTATTTCAATTACAAAAAGCTAGAAAAACAGACCATGTATACACATGTGTACAGACACAGACACCAGGGAAATACCATCAAGAGGCATATTCATTGCTGTTACTGTAAGCTGCCTAAATAATAAGCAGGTGCTGGGGGACAGCCAGTGATGTGGTAGCTAATGCACTTGATCCCACATGACAGACTGCTTGGTTCAAGTCCTGGACCTAGTGGCTTGAAGAACATGCTCGGTGTGTGTGCATGTATGTCCAAAATCTTGATAGAAGAAGGAAGGCAAAGGGATTTTGGAGTGACTGTTCTTTCTCACTTCCCCTCTCCTTCTCCCTCTCTCTTAAATTAATTTAAATTAATTTTAATTTTCATTTTATTTAATTTTTATTTAATTCTTCTCTGACAAGTGCATACACCCTATAACAACAACAACAACAAAAATTTTTTTGAGAGGTTTTTGCGATAGGGCGCCGTGCGCTCGCCAGACAGAGACAGAGAGACAGAAAGTCAGAAATCACCCCCCAGGGGGAATGGCCATGCCACAATTCCTTCCCCTCCAATCTCCTCTCGGGATCTTGGGCACGCATGCACTTGGGCACGCACACACATGCACCCGGCATGAGTTTTAAGCCACTGGGTCCGGGACGCAAACCGTGGTCGGCTATATGGGAGTCCAGCGACATAGCCATTACGCTAACTGCTTATCCCCAACAAAAAACTTTTAATTAAAAATAAGCACATGCTGGGACCAGCAGTTAACCTAATGGCTATGTCGCTGGCCTCCCATGTAATCGACCGTTCGAGTCCCAGACCCGGTGGCTTAAACTTACGCCAGGCACATGTATGCCCAAGATCCCGAGAGGAGAATGGAGGAGAAGGAATTGTGGCATGGCCATCCCCCCGGGGGTGATTTCTCGCTTTCTGTTTCTCTGTCTCTCTCTGTCTCTCTGGTGAGCACCCGTGCCCTATAGCAAAAACCTCTCAAAATAAATAAATTAATAAATAAATAAGCACTTGCTCAAAACAATTTGTCTAGGTAGTTGCGTGTGTGATTTGGTTTACAAATTCTGATTTAGTGGACAGATATAATATGTAAAACATATTAATAATATATAAACATATAGTAATATCTATCCCTGTCTACCTATCTACCCTTCCATTGATCAGTCCATCTGAGGCCGAGCATTTGGTATGTGGTAAATATATTTTCATTAAATAAGGAAATAAAATGGGTACTTCTCAGCCTCACCAAGACAGGAGTAAAGGACATTCAATTTAACACACACACACACAAAATCTACATTACTTTTTATACATTATTTTGTTATGCTTTTAAAAATTTACAAGGCTTTAACAGAATAAAAAAGTAACAATGAAATGTAATTATTGCCTTATCAAACTTGTCTTTCAAAAGTAGCTTCATCATAGCTAATCAAAAATGCTTGCCTTTGCTTAATACAAATAAATAGTTCTCTAAAGTAATCCATAACTGTCCTAAATGGTAGACATGCTACAAAGAAAATAACCTCCATAGTATCTTTTTAGAGCATTGAAAAATTAATAAAAAAAATAGAACAGTGACAAGTATATTAATCTCTGGGCAATTATATTGATATTTCAAATAATATATCTTCTAAATATGTTCTATGACTATAAAATTAACCTTTAAAAATAGTCTTTTTAGGACCAGCAGTAGTGTAGTGGTTAAGGTACCAGGCTTCTACATGGCTGACCACAGTTTGAGCCCCAGATCCAACCAACAGCTTGAAAATCACACCAGGCACATTTACTTGCATACCCAAAATCTCAAGAGGAGGCTGGAAAAGGGATCAGTATTGCCATCCCCCTCAGGGTGTGATTTCTCGCTTTCCCTCTTTCTCTTTCTCTCATGAGCACTTGTACTCTGTGGCAAAATCCTTTAAAAAAGGGTTTTTTACTGTCATTAAGCAAAGAGAAAACAAACCATTGTAAGAGATTACCTGGACTGACAAACAGCATTCAGGGAAATTCCATGGGAATCTACCACAGGGACCTCTAATATATATCACCTAAGATCACATCTCTGGTCAAAAATAAAACATAAAACACAAAATGCATAATCGATCCCCAGTTAGTTATTTACTTTTTAAAATGAAACATTCTCTAAATTGTCCAATATATAAACCAGAATAAATGAATCATATAAATAAGAGTCTAATGGGTTCAGTTTATGATATTATGCCTATTAATGAATTACAAATTTTCACATCACTCTATCACTCTTATAGCAACTCCTAAATGGAAACATCCTTTCTTTTATTTTTTCTACTACAGAAGTTTTGCCGTTATTTGCATTATAGAATTCATGTGGAATATGTTATGCTAATTTGAATTGGCCTAAAAACTTAAGTTAGAATGTTTTGATTAATTTTTCAGAGTTCTTCTATTCTATAACAAAAGGCAAAAATATTTTTATTCTCCTAAAAGAAGGTTAGACATAATTGTATTTCACAGGGCAGTTAGGGTAGAAATGTTTTTCTCAAGTTTCCTTACTAATGAGAATCTGGACTTTGTAATACAGTCACATACAAAAATATAATTTGCTCTAAGAGAGACGAGATACAATTTTATTTTTATTTAACATTTTTTTTTCTTTTTTTAGTTTGCTATAGGGCATGCGCACCCATCCGAGAGAGACGTAGAGAAGGGAGAGTGAGAAATCACCTCCCTGGTGGAATGGCCACTCCACAGCCCCTACTCCTCCATTCCTCTCTTGGGATTTTGGGCATGCATGCACATGCGCCTCATGTGATTTTCAAGTCTCCGGGTCTCGGACTCAACCACATAGCCAGCCATGTAAGATCCCGCTGCCTTAAAAATTATTATTATTGTTATTCATAATGGAGTATGTACACATGCATGAGAGAAAGAGAAAGAAAGAGAAAAAGAGAAAGAGGAAGAGGAAGAAGAAGAAAAAGAGAGAGGGACTTTTCACAGGGCTTGGTTTTTCCACAATCCCCTTCTTCCAGATCTCTAGCCAGCCGGGACCCAGGACATATATGTGCATGTTGTGTTTCAAGACCAACTGGACTAGGGATAGGAACCATGGGCTGGCCTGTGGCTTCCAGTTCTTCAGTCCAGCATGCTACTTATATGTTAGAGAGGGTGGCCAAAGATGCAAATTTTGATGTATATTAATTATTGAATTAAATTATTAAATTATCTGGCCTTTACATGATCTAAAATACGTATTTTTTCCCTGGATTTGATAACCTTATTTGTCCTTTATTATTTACATGGTAAAAAGAGTCTGGGGACCAGCAGTTGGCATAATGTCTATGTCGCTGGACTTCCATGTAGCCCACTGCAGTTTGAGTCCCGAACCGGTGGCTTAAACTCAGGCTGGTCGCATGTGCGTGTGTACCCAAGATCCCAAGAGAAGAATGGAGGAGAAGGGATTTCGGCTTGGCAATCCCCCCTGGGGAGTGATTTCTCGCTTTCTGTATCTCTGTCTCTCCTGTTTTTCTGGCGAGTGCACATGCCCTATGGCAAAAACGTCTCAAAAAAAAAAAAAAAAAAAAAAAAAAGAGCCTGATAACTGACCAAATAGCTGGTAGTTGCCCTGACTATTTTGGGCCAGGTAAGCTGCATGTTTTCATTAAACATAGTGTGTCATAATACAACCGCATGTGTGAATTTAAAAAGCACAGATTTCATAGCTGTTGTTTTAATGGCTTGTGTTACAGAAGATGTATGTGGTAAAGCAAAATCCACGGTAATAAGAGTGCAAAACTGAAACATACTTTTTATAAATGACAAACTAGGACAAAAGCCCATGTGGAATTTTACCTCTACTAAGTCTGGTTTGAGAGAAACTGTACATTTTATATTCCATGTAAGAACAATTGTAGCTCTTGCTCAACTAAAAGATAGCATTATTTCTTAAGACTTGGGGGCAGAGATGACTTAGAAAATTAGATGATTCCGATCAAAAACATTCGCTAGCAGTAGCTATAAATAGAAATAAGTGTATTTTAAGAAATGTTTTCTAGGGACCAGAAGTTAGCATAATGGCTATGTCACTGGACTCCCATGTAGTCAACTGTGGTTCGAGTCCAGGACCCGGTGGCTTAAGCTCATGCTGGGTGCGTGTGCATGCTTGCCCAAGATCCCGAGAGGAGAATGGAGGAGAAGGGATTGTGGTGTGGCCATCCCACCTGGTGGGTGATTTCTCACTTTCTGTCTCTCTTTCTCTCTTTATCTTTCTGCTGAGCGCATGCACCCTATAGCAAAAACCTCTCAAAAAAAAAAAAAAAAAAAGGATAAATGGATGGAAGAATTAATGGTTATCTCTAAACAGAAAAATATATTTAGAAGGCTATATGTCTTAAACATTTTAACTCTTTCTCTGTGAACATAAATGTGTACTAAAATTTTATGTTTCTGTATGTGTCAATTTCTAATTTTTGTAATGCCTATCAATTACTTTGACAAATACATATATTGATATGCACACATTATAAATAATATATTACACATATTATATATGCATTAATTATAGCTTCATAAAGTATGCATAGGAATACATGTTTGGTAATTATGCATATATAAAAATTTATCCATGACATTTGAATATATATTCATACTTAATTGTATTTATAACATATATACAAATTCCCTGAACATTTAGGTAACTTAAGGAGTAGCTATCCATTAATGTTTTTCACAGTTTAACTGTATGTAAAAGATATTCTTTTACCTAGTTTTCAATGTTTCCAAAATTATCTTTTCCCATTAAATTTATTAACAGTGCTTTGAACTCATTCAAGTTTATCATCCATTTATACAGATACGTGTGTGTTCATTTTTTCTAATATCCATTTATGAACATGCTAACACAGATAATTTCAAACTTACTAAGGTAGTGTAGTTCTGTTGTTAGACTACCTGGATTGGCTAGACCTTCTTTTATTTAAATTTCCTCATGTTATCATTTGTAGACCTAATATTTACTACAAATGTTGATTTATTTTGCTAATATTTTATAATTATTCTAATAATGAGACTTATATTGAATTCATGAACTACTTTGTAAAATGCTGATATGTTTAAAACATTAAGTCTTTTCACCGAGAACTTGGCTTTTAGTTTTTTGAAGTTTACCCCTTATCCCATAGGATAGTTTTGATCTTTTGTATATTAATCCTCCACTTTTGAAATTATTATATTATCATGTAGCTACTGTAGAGAGAATATATTTTCATTATTTGAAACTAATTATGACACTATTGATAACACAACAGAAGCTAGTAAATATATCAGCAAAGTGTAAGATATTTTCCAATTTTGGTAATTATGTCATGTAGTTCTTTCATATTACTTACAAACAATACATTTCCATCCTATTAACTTTTAAGTTTACAAATTTATTATTTTAAAAAAAGAAGTCACTGCAAACAGAGACTTTACGCTGTGACCCAACCCCAGTCTCAGATAACCTGGATCTCATGCATGCATGTCGATACCCAGTTTATTCAGGAAAGTCCCATGATACATACCAGGGCCTTTCTCATGTGGATTATTTTTATGACTTTAATTGTTTTAAATTCTTGAAGGGCTTGAATTTAACTTATATATTAAAATGTAGTAATACAAGAAACCATTTCTATTTTCTTATTATTGAAGAAAATATACCTAGTCATCTTTCCTTCAGTATTGGGATAACTATTGTTTGGACACACAAATTTTACATCACTTTAACAAGAATGATATTTAATATATTTAACAATTAATACAGTAATTTAAGTCAATAGATGCATTTTTTGTAATTGCTAGAGGACGGATGCCCTTGCCAAATAGAGAGAATGAGAAAGAGAAAGAGAGAAAAGGAGAGAGCACCTCCCCCCAATGGGTATGGTCATACTGCAACCTCTCTGTTCCAGTTCACCATCCTGTCTGGATTCTGGGTATGCAGATATGGCATTCAACACGTTTTTCAAGCCCCCAGGGCCTGGACACAAATAATACTGTGCTACGTGAGCTCCAGCTCCCCATACCACTATGCTACAAGCTGGCCCAATAGATAAATCTTTATGCAATGTAAAAGGTAGTGTCATTTAATTTCTAAAAACATCACATTGTACATATTTTTTCCTTTAAAGATTATTTTTTCCATGCATAATAAAGACAGCAAGAGAAAGTCAGAGAATCAGAACTCCAGTAAGGTCTCGAACCACCACCAACCTCAGCCAGCCCCAGGTCACAGGCATCCATGCAACAGGCTTACTTGGGAAGTTCTCTAGACAAGAACCAAACCTTCCTATCTGTGACAGCCTGCAGAGCACTGCATGTGACAGTTATGCCACCATCCAATCCTGTCAAATCATATCTATTTCAAAAATTCTTACCAACTTATTTTAACATGGCTAGTTCATCAAAATACTCTAATGATTTCTCAAATCTTCGTTGATTGTTGAGGCTACTAGAGACAGTATAGGGGAGAGTGGGAAATAGAGGGGAGTGAGAGAAAGAGAATCAAGGAGAAAAAGAAAGAAGCAAAATATTTAAGAAACACAAGAAAGGAAAATTATCTGTTGATAATGTGTATGAGAATAGCTTTCATGGGAGACCAGCAGTTGGCGTAATGGCTATGTTGCTGGACTCTCATGTAGTTGACCACTGTTCAAGTCCTGGACCTGGTGGCTTAAAATCACACTGGGCATGTGTGTGTTTGTGCCCAAGATCCTGAGAGGAGAATGGAGGAGAAGGGATTGTGGCATGGCCATACCCCTGGGGGGTGATTTCTCACTTTCTGTCTCTCTGTCTCTCTTTCTCATTCTGGTGAGCATACACGCCCTATAGCAAAACCCTCTCAAAAAGAAAAAAAAAGAGAATAGCTTTCATGGGACTAATATACAATGTATTAATCTGGGAAAATTCATTTTGCAAGCTGTAATGATGTATGGTGATTGAATATATTTAAAAACAGAAATTGTTGATATGACCTTTTGTTTGATAAATAAGCCATGATATGACACAGAAAAAAATCAACAAGTTTTTCCCAGGTTCATTAGTTCATCCTTCCTTCCTTCCTTCCTTCCTTCCTTCCTTCCTTCCTTCCTTTCTCCTCTCCTCTCCTCTCCTCTCCTCTCCTCTCCTCTCCTCTCCTCTCCTCTCCTCTCCTTTCCTTTCCTTTCCTTTCCTTCCTTCCTTCGTTCTCCCTTTCTTTCCTTTCTTTGCCAGAGAGGGAAAGAAGGAAAGCATCCCTGCATGGGTCATGGTCATACCACAGTCCCCTCCTCTTAATTTGTTGATCCTGTCCAGATTTTGGTACACATACGTGCCTGACATGTTTCTCAAGCTACCAGGACTGGGATTCCTAGGAGTGATTAACCATATGGGATGTGCCTGCCTTAACCGCCAGGTCATCATAGAGTCAGCCCTCCAAAGTCTTTCTCAGTAACTATATAGTAAAGATGCTTCTAGTATCTGAGAGGGGAGTTTTGTTATGACAGGGTGCTGATAGTGGCTAGGAGCAGGTGGTCTTCCCTGTGGGATTCCATTCTTTTCCACTAGAGTGAGGGGTGGAGTGGCTGACAGAGGAGGTTGATTAGTCCAAACAAGACACCTCCCAGATAAGTCACAGATCACAGGAAAATTGGGGGGTTGTGTATACTGGTACTCATTAAAGTTCACATTTTCTTTTTCATTCTTTTTTTTGAGAGATTTTTGCTATATGGCATGTGTGCTCACCAGAAAGACAGAGACAGAGAGACAGAAATCACCCCTCCCAGGGAGGATGGCCATGCCACAATCCCTTCTCCTCCACTCTCCTCTCAGGATCTTGGGCACGCACGCACATGCACCTGGCATGAGTTTAAGCCACCAGGTCCGGGACTCGAACCGCAGTCGACTACATGGGAGTCCAACGACATAGCCATTATGCCAACTTCTGGTCCCAAGGTTCACATTTTCAAAATAAAAGAACAAAGGCTCAGATTGGTTCTGTTCTCTGATACTACTTGATAGTGCATAGGAAATGCAGCCTATACTTAGGGGAATTCTTTCTGAAATCACAGTCATTAGGGGTAAACTATCACACAGACATTTTCCTGCGGCCCGACCCCAACACATTCTCCAGAGGCATTCTGAGCCAAGTCAAACTTTCCCCTTAGGCATTTCTTTCAAGGATTCACACATATCTTTCTTTTAACTTGCATTGCCAGTCTCTCTTTCTTCCCAAAGACTTTGAATCTGGGGCCAAATCTGAAAACCAAAATAAATAAAATAGTCACAGTAGAAGCTCTGCCTTCGATGTACAATGCAAGGAAAAAAAAATCCTTAGAATTGCAGTATTTGTCTGACTTCTGAAGTCATTTAGGAAAAATTAATATGATCAATGATTTTCTTCATGAATAGATATGAAAATATTGCAGTAGTCTTAGTAGATAATATATGTGGACATTCCTACTTTCATTAGCCCTGACTTATGAAGTGTTCCTACTTTATTAAAACTTTTGATTAGATCGATTATGTTGCAATTTAACATATGCCTTTTTGTCCCATATATTGGTTTGCATATAGGTTTTCAATTTTAGCATACAGGTATTATCCTAATATGTCTTATAATGTCTCTGGTCATTGAATAAAACATTTATAACCATTGTATATTATTATTTTAAAAGTTTCAATATCAGGGCCAGCAGGTGGCATGGTGGTTGAGGCACCGGACTCCCACATGACCAATCATGGTTTGAATCCCAGAATTAGTGACTTGCTTTCTCACTTCTGTCTCTCTCTCTCTATTCAAATTAAAAATAAAATGAAATATATAATTAAAAAAAAAGAATATTAAGGGGACAGCAGACGGTGTGGTGGTTAAGGTACCAAATTCCCATATGGCTGACCATAGTTCCAGTCCTGGACTCAACAGCTCGAAATTCACACTGGGCTCATGTGTGTGCGTGCCCCAAATCCTTAAAAGACAATGGAGCAGAAGGGATTGCAGGTTTGGGAATCCCCCCTAGAGGGGTGACATCCATTTCACTTTCCCTCTCTCTGTCTTTCCCTGTCGCTCTGGTGAGGGCATGCACTCTGTAGCAAAAACATACATACATACATAAAGTTTGAATATTTAAATTATAATTTTTACAGCTAGATTTAAAAGTATAATTATACATTTTCCCTCCTTTCTTCTTGCCTATTTGTCTTCTTGTCTTCCTTCATTATGAGTCTAATAATTTGAGATTAGAATTAATAATAAATTAGGTTTTTGTTAATGAATTGCCAAATATTTATACTGTTTTCTTCTGCTCTGGGATAATTGGTGCACAGAACTCTTCAGTTCTTTCAAAATTTGACCCAATGAGCAATCGAAAACTGAATCAATAATTTCTCTATCTATTTTTCAAGGTAAATTGATTATTTTTTAATTTACCCATATTTATCTTTTTATGAATATTTGTACTTGTTCAGCTTATTGGTCAAAAGTTGGGCCATAAGCATTCATGGAGGTTGGTGAGGATGTTTGTTTATGTGTCTGAGGAGGGAGCCAGGAGCTCACAGGGCAGGCAGTTAAGAGATTATGGGGACCAGCAGATGGCATAATAGTTATGTTGCTGGACTCCTGTGTAGTTGAACGTGGTTCAAGTCCTGAACCTAGAGGCTTAAAAATCACTCATGGCATGTGTGCGTGCACGCCCCAAATCCCAAGAGTAAAATGGAGGAGAAGGGATTGAGATGTGGTCATTCCCCCTCCTGGGAGGGGATTTGATGCTTTCTGTCTCTCTCTGGCTCTCTGGAGAGTGTACATACTCTATAGCAAAAACCTCTCTCTAACAAAAAATAATATGAGTATAAAGTGAGTAGAGCATAAACAAATTAGAATCCTCAGACACAAGCTTGGTTTCCTAGAGGTAGAGTGAAATCTGTATCTTGGTGAACATAAGCTTAAATCTATGGTGTGGGGTCTAATGGAAGTCAAGGCTCTTCATCATGGAACTTACACACACACACACCTGTCTCCGGAGCCCTAGATGCTGCAGGATGATCTAGAAGAAGATGCAGCAGGTGCTGTGGGAGCTATTGCCTGAGACCCATCAGGTGACACTCCATTTAAGAAGTGTTACTCCATTTAAGTTCATTTCCAGCCTCAGCCTCTCCCCAGAGAACATTTCTTACGGCCCACAGTAGCCGAAGACATGGATCGGTTCCTTCACTGGTAGGAAGGAAATCAGTGGATTGTATGTCTGCCTTAGCAGAAATGGAAGACAGGCCGAAGACAGGTACGTAATGTCAGCCTGCAGCACAGAGGGTGTGTGGACAATGGAAGAACCAGAATCATATTAACTACAAAATAAGTAATTATGATTTGAAAATATTTTCAAAAACATATTTCCAGCCAGTGGTATGGTGGTGCAGATCCCACGTGGCTGGCTGCATGGTTCATATCCAGACCTGGTAGCTTGAAAAACACACCAGGCATGTGTGCGTCCATGCTCGAAATCCTGAGCAAAGAGTGGAGAGCTGTGGCATGGCCATCCTCCTTTGGGGGGCTTTCTCACTTTCTCTCTCTGTCTCTCTCTGGTGAGAGCATGTACCCTATATTAAAAATATATATTTTTCAGTTTACTTATCTATTTTTTTCATGACCATGAGAGGTAGACAGACAGATAGACAGACAGACAAGAACCCCTAACAGGCTCTTGATGGCCTAATCTACTACCCCAGCCTCAGCTACCCCTGGGTCATGAGCACACTTTTGCCCAACATACGCAAGGTGGTTTCTGGACATGAATCTAAAACTTGTCGATGAGGGTCAGTCTCACAGAGCAACACATTTTACCAGTGAGCCCCCAAAATAAGTGTCTAAGTTCTACAAAAGAAGAACCTAAAACAGAAATCTTCAAATTTGTTCCCAAAGTCTCTCCCCTAACCACCTCCTTTACTTAAGTCTCTACTCATCTCACCCACTTCATTTACACTGGCTTCTGGCTGTTCCTGTAGCCACTGTCTCCCTGGGCAATTTATATTGTTGCTTTTTAAAAATTATTATTTATTTATTTAATTTATGCTGTTCTTTCTAGTGGGAATGTTCTCATACCAGATATTTCCAAGTTCACTCCTCATTTCCTTCAGATCTTTTCCATAAGGTCTACCTTTTGTTGTAACTGAATTTAATACCTTTTTACATAATCACGTCCTACCTTCCATCCACAATATGTTTTTCCTGTTAACATGGATATCTATCTAATACACTACGTGCGTATTTTACGTATCTGGTCTAGTGTCTATCTCTACCCGTTCAATATTAAACTCAGTGAGAATAGTGATTGTCCCTGTTTTTGTTTATTGCCAGAGGGCATATGCATTTGTCAAATAAAGACAGACAGGGAGAAGGAGAAAGCACCCTACAGTAGCATATAGTCATGCCTCGGTTCCTTCTTCACCATTTTGGAAGCTCTGGGGCCTGGGGGAAGGCACTTTAATGCACTCAACATGTTTTTCAAGTTGCCAGAGCCAATTCGAACTGTGCTCAGCCATGTGAGATCTGGCTTCCTAACCACTAGACTACAGGACTGGCCATTGCCTACTTTAATTCATTGCTTTACCCCAAGCAGTAGGAGAGAGTCCAGGACATAGTATATGAATAATAGTTTTTTGTTGTTGTTGTGGAGTAGATATATAATTTATCGACACAGTAAAGTGCTCAAAAATTTAGTTTAGTAAATAGTTTTTACAAAAGTAGAGACTGAAACTGAATCGTTCTAGTCACTTTGCTTTGTTGTTGATGTGACTAAAGTAGCTGAAACATATGATTTGTTCATATACTTGGAACCTGGACCCGCAAATGGTGTGGTGGTTAAGGCAGTTAGATCCCACATGGAGGACTCTGTGGTTCAAGTCCCAAACCTTCTGGCTTGTAAACTCACTGGACATGTGTGCACACATGACCAAAATCCTGAGGGGTGGAGGAGAAGGGATTACAGTGTGGCAACCCCCCCGGGAGGCGATTTCTCACTTTCTTTCTCCCTCTCTCTCTCTATCTCTGTCTCTGTCTCTCTCGTAGGAGCACACACAACCCATGACAAAAATCTCAAAAGAAAATACATTCTTAGAGCTGTAACTTTATGCACATATGCACACATATGTGTAGTGAAATTCATTGTCTTAAAGAATTAAATATAATTAAAGTCCATATAATTGTTTTGACAAGCTTTTTAAATTTTCTGACATTGGACAAGGGCTTCTGTGCAATTTATTTATAATTGCTTTATAATAGTTTTATTATTTAATTAATACTTGATATCTTCTTCCTCGCCATAACATAAATAGTTTTGATGCCATAATTTATCATCTTGAACTAAAGCTTATTTTATGCACCAATGTATCACTTTTAAAGCATACTGCACTATATGTTCTTTATTTTTCATTACATAATATAGAGAATTTGACTATTGGATATTCAGCATAATCTCCTGGTAGCCTTCTATTTCTAAATTTGTGTATAATGAATTACTGTCAAGTAGATACCTGTCTATCTTAACTCAGACACTTTGCTGAAGTCGATGTGTTCATGTACACATACGTGTGCATGCACAGTCCAGGATTAACTGGCCTCTATCTGCACTGGACTGTTCCTTAAACTCATATCACACTCCTAAACTCATATGAATTTCATTATTGCTCCTTGAACTAATTCTCCTAAATACGATGTCTGATTCCTTAGTGCAATCTTTTCTTAAAAAAAAAAAATATTTTATTTAACTATTTATTTATTTTAATTTGGCCAGGTTGGGGGGGGGGAGAGAGAGAGAGAGAAAGCCACCAAGTCCAGAACTTGATCCACTGTTGGTTATATGAGATTCCAGTGCCCTTAACCACCACACCACCTGCTAGCCCCTTTAGATGCAATCTTAAATATAATATGAGAGAGAAAATATGTTAAAAGAAATTGGGAACGGGAACCAGCAGTTAGCGTAATGGCTATGTCGCTGGACTCCCATGTAGTCGACCGCGGTTTGCGTCCTGGACCTAGTGGCTTAAAACTCACGCCGGGCGCGTGTGCGTGCGTGCCCAAGATCCCAAGAGGAGAATGGAGGAGAAGGGATTGCGGCGTGACCATCCCCCCTGGGGGGTGATTTCTCACTTTCTATCTCTCTGTCTCTCTCTGTCTGTCTGGCGAGCGCACGCGCCCCATAGTGAAAAATCTCTCCAAAAAAAAAAAGAAATTGGGAACCAGCAGTTAGCATAATGGCTATGTCGCTGGACTCCCACGTAGTCGACCACGGTTCGCGTCCCAGACCCGGTGGCTTAAAACTCACGCCGGGCATGCGTGCGTGCCCAAGATCCCGAGAGGAGAATGGAGGAGAAGGGATTGCGGCGTGACCATCTCCTCTGGGGGGTGATTTCTTGCTTTCTGTCTCTATGTCTCTCTCTGTCTGTCTGGCGAGCGCATGCACCTTATAGCGAAAATCTCTCCAAAAAAAAAAAAAAAAATGAAAGAAATAATATATGCACCTATGCCTATCTACCTGCCTATTGGAAGTATGAAACAGAGGACCAGCCAATGATGTAATGGTTATGTCGCTGGACTGCCATGTACTTGACTGCAGTTCAAGTCCCGGACCCCGTGGCTTAAAACTCACACCTGGTGCATGTGTGTGCATGGGCAAAATCCCAAGAAGAGAATGGAGGATAAGGGATTGTGGTATGGCCATCACCCCAGAGGGTGATTTCTTGCTTTCTGCCTCTCTCTGTCTCTCCAGTGAGTGTACGCACTCTATAGCCAAAATCGAAAGAAAGAAAGAAAGAAAGAAAGAAAGAAAGAAAGAAAGAAAGAAAGAAAGAAGAAACAGTAATATGAAGTGATGTAATATTTATATACTATGTTTTTTTCTTTCCATAGGATGCTGTTAATAAAACTGTGTGACAGGTATGACCAAATGTGCTTTCACCCAAGATTGTTTTCAGTGAGGGAAAGAAAAAAATTCTGTTGCTTAATTCAGATCCGTAATAGGAATGGCAAGTGCTGGAACAGTTATATGATCTCATCCCTTTGCTTGTACAGTATTCTATTAAAATTTTATTGTTTTAAACAATATCTTTACTTTCATCCTCGAGCTATCTTTTCTCATTTTATCATGAAGGAAAAAAATACCTAGCTAACAACACTGGGAAGAAAAGTTATTAACTGAGAATGTAATAGGGCATCTTTCCATATTTCCTACAGACAACAAAATCAATTGTGAGCTACTACAGCATTGTTCTACAACTCCATAATTTCTATGAATTTGTTGTTTATTTGTTTCAGCGGCAAATTCTGTAATGTGTTCTCTGAGAAACAAGAGTGCCGGGGCTGTAATTAGACTTGAATAAAGTTAGGTTCTTGGAATGAATTTTGTTCAAGGAAAAACTGGTAGAAATCAACCTCACAAAAAGGAAAAAGAATATATTTTAAAAGAGGAATGGAGCTTTGTTTCTGTAAATGTATGTACCCTACTAGTTAGAAAAAAAAGGAAACAGTATCGAAGGTAGACTATATGTAGTTAACGTAGGATCGAATAGAATCTGAAAGATAAAATGATTTGGAACCATCATTCTTTACTTTAAGAAAATAAAGTTGTATGGGGAGAGTAAGATAAGAAACAACCACCTCCCGATACCATGGATGCACATTACATTTCCCCCCAAATAAAGATTTCTCCCCAAATACAGAATATATAGCTATTCACTTATGTACACACATATCCTACTTATGGTTGTTGAGTGCTAAGTGTACGGTTAAGTGCTGGGTTATAGGTTGGGCCTTCCAAAAACATTAAAGTATGCACCTGCTTCTATGCAGACTAGTTGAGAGAGTAAGAGAGACAGCCCTATGCACCAAGTAGGAAAGACCCCTTTATTTTTTTAAGAGGTTTTTGCCTCAGGGCGTGTGCACTTGCCTGAGAGAGACAGACAGACAGAGACAGAGACAGTCAGAAGGAAGGTGAGAACTCACCCCATGGAGGAGATGATCGCTTCGCAATCCCCTCTCCTCTATTCTCTTCCTGGGATCATTGGCACTGTAGGTATACATGCCGGGTGTGAGTTACAATCCAGCGATGTAACTGATACATCATCTGTGGTCCCACCAGCCCTTTAGGTATAGATAACTCTGTATGTATGGCATGGGGGGAAGGGGTACAGAGAAAGGAGGGATTAGGTAGTTCACCCTGGGATTAGACTCCACAGGCAAGGAGAAAATTGATCTGAATCTTAGAAGATGATGCAGAGATCAAGAAATGGTTAGTTAAGGTTGCAACATGAAAGGTGTCGTTTGTATTTCATACAAAAAAAGCAAATTATGAGAGTTGTTGAGAAAAAGCTCATCTCTTCTTGAACTGTAAAATTGCATGTGTATGAAGTTACATATGTGCACCATTGTAGCAGCATACAGTTCTAATAGTAATTCATGTCGATGTGTGTATTCAGAGTTATATAACAGGGCATGTAATAAAAGAAACAGAGAGATACATATGGGCACCCTCAGAATGTAAGAATTAAAGATTGCAAACAAGATCTCAAATTTTTCTGCAAAGGCTCAGGTATTTAAGCTTATAGGTCACATGGTCTCTCTGGCAGCTGCTCCACTCTACCATTATAAAAGCTAAAGCTCTTATTAAAATGAATGGCCATGGCTTATTCCAATAAAACTTTATAAATGTGTGTGGAAATTGGAATGATCCTCAGACCATTGTTTGCCAATCCCTGATTCAGAATATGGAGAAGCCATGAAAATGTTTCAAAGCAAGGGTGTGATAGCCTAATGTTTATGTCAAAAGAAAACCACTCTAGGACAGATGCAAAAGGTGTATGAGTGATGGGGAAATCACACATAGAACACTTGGGAGGTGGAGTCCATTGTTCAGGATGTGTAGGGGGGCAGAGGATATGGACGGACTAGATCAGACACTTCCGGTATAAAGGAAATCAAATCTGTAGGACTTGGTGATGCATGAGATTGAGGTAAGGAGAATGAGAATGTAGGAAGGCTTTCCGGTTCATGACTTGAATGGCTTGGAAAAGTATAGTATCATCACAGAGAAAAAGATCAGAGAAGATTATTTTGAGATCTATGTTTGCATTCACAGTAGGAGAGGCAGTGTGTTGAAAATGGTGATGGTGTCCATACAGAACTTTCCTCTTTACATTGTAATGGAGCTGTCTTATGGTCATTTGTGACTCTGAAGTGAGAATATTGGCTAGAAATACCAGTGTACCACAGCATAAGTAGTCCCTGGCATGTGCAGGTGGTGTTTAGTGCTCTTCGAATTCATTTCTACATGATTTAAAAATTAAAGCATGGAAAAAAAACCTGAAGTCCAAGAACAGTGCTCTTTGAGTCAGAGGTAATTAGATGAAACATTTATCTATCTTTTTTTAAGAAAACAATTTTTGTCATAGGGCATGTGCACTTGTCAGAGAGAAAGAGAGAAAAAGAGAGAGAGAGAGATAGAGATACAGAAAGACAGTGAGCTATGTATAGAGAGAAAGTGAGAAATCACTTCCCAGAGGCATGGTCATGCCAGTCTCCTCTCCTTCATTCTCCTCTTGGGATTCTGAGCATGCACACACATGTGCCCTGTGTGAGTTTCAAGCCCCTTGGTCTGGCACTTAAACCATAATCACAGATAGTATTTATAATTTTCACGTTTGTGCATACTTCTGGCAGTACAATTTGTCTTAAGTCAAAGGTTTTTTCTCACATTTTGACCAAGATTGGGTTTTCAGTAGTAAAATAATTTTGAGTAATACACAAACTCAGTGAAGAAAAATTTACTGCAAGTGTAGCTGAATCTGTGAATATTTAAATACTGAAATTTAATTCTAGATGGGAGAATGGGTGATTCTAAGCTGAAATTTAATCTGGACTTTTAAAAAATAGTAAATCTAGCTCTCTTTCATCAATGTGAATCAATAATGAGTTGAATTTTTATTTAATCAAATTTTACTTGATTTTTGACGTTTGTAAATTTAATTTTGTGGTATTATAAATATGTCTAATAAGGTTGTTGTACAAATCATTCTTTAAACTCTTTCAGTTCTACGAAAATTTTTTTTTTTAAGTTTTAAAACATAAGTTTAAAAATGTTAGACTCAGAGACCAGCAGTTGGTATAATGGCTATGTCACTGGCCTCCCATGTAGTCAACCGCAGTTTGAGTCCTGGACCCGGTAGCTTAAACTCAGGCCAGGTGTGTGTGCGTGTATGCCCAAGATACCAAGAGAAGGGATTGTGGTGTGGCCATCCTCCCTGGGGGGGTGATTTCTCCCTTTCTGTCTCTCTGTCTCTGTTTTTCTGGTGAGCACACATGCCCTGTAGCCAAAAACCTCCTCCTCCTCAAAAAAAAAAAAAAAAAAAAAAATAGACTCAAATAAGTTACTTACCCATGATCACACAGATAACCAGTGAGAAAATAAATTATTAGTATCCCGATATTTCAACTAGTAGCTATTTTTTTTTCTTGGATACCAAGATATTTCATGTATCTGTACGTATTTTTGTGAATCTGATCTGTGTTTAGCGCTGTTTTTAAAGCTAAATAATGATTTGATGATCAGTTATTCCCAAGTTTTGTTTTGCTGTCATTGAATTTTTCTAAATTCATAACTTCACTTTCTTTCTCAAGATTCTCTTTGTAATCCAAGTAATGCATGCTGCTGTTCTATGAGGGATGAAAGATCTTTTGTTTGGCAGTATGCGATATTGACCTTGGGCTTAGAGCAAGGAGGGATACAGTCTCTTCTCTGTCTTGTCTATTCCGTTCTCTATTTACTTGGCTTAGTGATTATGTATTCTGAATGGACACCTGGCCCAAATCCTTAGCTATTCAATGCTCCTATGCCTCTGGCATTCTGATCCATCCTCCAAGTCTTATTTGTTCAAAAGTAAAAGAGTAATTTATTTTTCTATCTAGAATTTAAAGGATAGAAACAGGTAAAACAAAAGGATAAAGCCAATAAATACTGATATTCTAAGAAGATCATCCAAAGAGTATTTAAACAATTGCTAAATTCAATAGCCAACGAACATTAACAAACCTAAGTTCATTGAATTATATTTTACATTGTGTTGTATCTGTGTTTAAATGGCTGTCTTGCAGAATTTAACAGTATATAGATATTTTGCCCAATCAAGGCACTTGAGGCACACATTGAGATTAGAAGCAGGCTGATGAATGGATCATTTGCTCTGGTAAATTATCTCGTATCACATCATTTCTATCTCAACACAGACACACTGAGACAGGCACACATATGTGTGTGCACACACATACAGTGTGTGATAAAAAACCATAGTCAGAGCATGCAGAAAAAGTGAAAGACTGTTCCTTAAGCTCTGGACACAGTGTAAAAATCTAGGAAACGGTCCACTCTTAAAGATGTTGTCCACTCCAGACTCCTTAAGATCAAAGAGGAAGGTGATGAGCATTCACAAAATCAGGTCACTGAGCACTGAGCAATGACTTAAGGCAAGGTGAGTTTGGTCTGAAAGACAATAACAAAACCATGACCAATTTGTTTTATGGTTCAACTCTTCTTTGGGCTATTATTATCATGTGACATAAATCATTTCACGAGGTGAGGGATTGCTGAAATTAGTATTCATATTATGGAATTTTCTATCTAAGATGCAAGAAAAAACAGGGTGTTTAGTATAATAATGTAGGTTCTTTGTATTAGAAAAATACAGTTATTATGCATGTATATGATGTGATGCAAAATCACTCATGTGTGGAGTGTGACTGAAAACATCTGATGTGTGAGGTTCCGTCATCACCTGCCATCCCGTATCTATGCTTAATCTATCTAGTGGCTAGCCATTATTTTCAAACCCTGAAGCTCTCTCTGAGACTCTGTCTTCCGTTAAAAGAGTAATGTCACTTGAATATAAAATGAATATGACATGTCTGGTCATTACACGGATATTTTATCTGACTGTAGCTGCTACAAAATTGTCAATATTACAGTTCTACTCATTTTGGTTTAAGAGAAAAACAGTATATAGTTTTTATGTAGTGGTAGACTATCTTTGTAGTTCTTTTTTTAAATCTCATATAAAATCAAATTACATTTTATTACATACCATTTTATATTTGTAAAGCGCTTCCACAGATCTTCATAATAAACTCATGAATTAGATAATATTTTGCTAAACCAAAGACTACTATGTAGCCTCATGAATCTTTAAACACAGGCCACAATAAAAGAGAAGAAAACACAGAAATTATGTCGAGCCATCATGTCCAGAAGTTCATATAATAACATTTAATTGCTTCAGCAGACTAAGGCTTTAGCTGGGGCCCAAATCTGTAAACAAATGAATTTGTTCTAGTGAATAAGGCATGGCCAGCCCATTCCTTAAATCGACAGACTTATCATAAGGCATTTTGTTTAAACTTAATCAGGTTATAAGATATAGAAACTAAGGAATTTAACCAACCCTCAAAACATAGAGTTCTGGATGGTTTTTGATAGTTGTGGTAAAATCCAAAAGAGGAAATTACAAACACAGTTATAAATAGACATATAAATTGGGTGAAAAAAAGGCAATGGGATAAAGTTTATATTTTGCTCAACTAGTAGGTGTCCAAGACTCAACAGCGATCCCAGAAATATTAGACTCAATATAGGAAGCAATTCCAAACGCATAAATTCATGACTTTGAGCCTACTTATTGCATCCTGCCTTTTTTTTTTTTTAAGGGTCGTTTCAAAGATTGTATAAAGCAAATAAAAATTGCTTTCTGCTAAAGTCTGAGAAGGGAAAGAAACTGTCATTTAATACACATGGTTTTGAATTGCTGCAATTTATCTCATTTGTTTAACACAACACAACAAATCCTGATAAAATCCTCGATTTAGAATTCTGATACCTTAATTTATAGAGCACTCTCTCTGCTTAGCTTCATCCCAATAAGATGTGGCATCTCTGATCATTTGACTGACTCCTTTGTGCTTCGTAACTCCATTTAATAATACTGGTTTATCATGCCGATGGTACTGAAAATAACTATGTAAGCAATGACCATTTTTAGTAGTTGCAAGTATCAGGAAGAGGGATGAATAATTTGTAATTCTTTCACCCAATCTAAATCATGTGTTTCAGGTTTTCTTCTCTTTTTTGTTAATTGCCAGAGGACATGTACACTTGCCAGAAAGAGACAGAGAAACAGATGGAGAGAGAAAGTACATCCCTCCATGGGGCTTGGTCATGCCACAGCCCTTCTCTTCTATTTCTGCATTCTGTCAGGATTTGGGGAATGATTGTACATACTTCTGGTACATTTTTCAAGGTAACTTGGCCAGGATCTGAACTGTTGTAGGCCATTTAGGATCAGGTTCAGGCTCACCTTAACTACTAGGTTACTGACCAGCCCCAAGATTTTCTTTTATTTATTTGTTAGTTTATTTATTTATTTATTTGGAGAGATTTTTGCTATAGGATACATATGCTCACTGGAGAGACCGAGAGAGAAGGAGAGAGAAAGTGAGAAATTACTCCCCCCCACCACCTCCATCAAGGATGGTCACACCATAATCCTTCTCCTCCTTTCTTCTCTTGGGACTTTGGGCATGCGTGGACACATACCCAGCATGTGTTCGAGCCACCATGTCCCGGACTCAAACTGCAGTCATCCATTGGGAATCCAGCACCTTAACCACCATACCACCTTCTAGCCTCCCAAGGTTTTCTTTATTGTGCATTTTATTTTTATTGTTTAATTAATTGTCTATATTTGTAAAGTAATAATAGTATATATTAAAGGGGGGAAAGGAGAGATATTTATCATAGGGTATAACGTTTCCATTGAACTGGAGATATAAGTAAATTTAGGTGAGCGATATTTGAACCACATGGTAACAAAGCACATGTTCTAAATAGGGGCTGCTGGAACAGTGGGTTAACTGGTGCTTCATGAAGGACAATTTCTGTTGGTGTATGAGGCAGGCTGGAAATGGTAAATGGGCTTATTCTATCCCAACTAAACCCTAGAAGTTTGTGTTAGAGTTCATATGAGTAAAGTAATCTTTGCTTAAAAATGTTTTAAAACCACTATTTAAATAAAGAATAACTGATATTGTATGGGGGGGGGGGCTTCAAAAAGCTTGTGAAAAATACAGGAAAAGTACCCGTTTATTTTGGTGCAAGAAAAATTTAAATCCATACACTGTTTTTCATAATATACATGTTTATGAACTTTTGGAAGACGCTTGTGTTCAGCTATCTTAGTGTGATTGACCAGTGCAATGTACTAGTTGGTTCAGCCATGATGTGCAGTTAAACACTGTTTCATAGTGTGTTTGAGCTGAAGGAAACAGAGTTCCTATTCATAGCCAATTGAACTGAAAGAATGAAATCAGGAGAGTTCTGTCTTTTGTATTTTTTTATTAAAAAATAATATCTCTTTTGAGAGAGATTTTTGCTATAGGGTGTGCGCACTCACTGGAGAGACAGAAACAGAGAGACAAAAAGTAAGAAATCACCCCCAGAGGGGATGGCCATGGTCCAATCCCTTCTCCTCCATTCTCCTCTTGGGATCTTGGACACGCACACACATGCAGGTGGTGTGAGTTTTAAGTCACCAGGTCCAGTTCTCAAACCATGGTTGATATGTGGGAGTCCAGTGATGTAGCCATTACTCCATGTGCTGGTCCTATAAAAAAATGTTAAGGAGATAATAGAACTTCAGAGATAGATCATGACTTTACAATTTTTTTGGAAGTTACCTGCAAAGTAGAAATCCAAACACAAACTCACAAATTCCATGTTACCACACTTCCCCTTTTAATATATATTAGCTCATTGAGCACTCCAATATACCTATGAAGAAATTATGATAATTCCATTCACTTTAGAGATGAGGAGGCCGAAACAAAGAGAGAGTTTAAGTGACTTGCTCAAAGGCGATAGAGCTAAGAATGACTGGACGCAGGATGCTAAAGAATTGATTCCAAATTCTCTGACTATAATCTCAATGGTGTGTGTTTCCTAAAATTAGAAATTAAAAAAATTTCTTTAAAGTCAGTTATTGCCTCAATGTTTGAAGAATATAGTAGCAGCCATGAAAAGTAATGTTTCAAATATATTATCTTTTATATAGTAATAAGATACTATGTTGAGTTAACTGAGGATGTCATAGAAATACTGACAGCCTATGGGGAGAGAATGGCCATATACTATATATTTCTACATAAATACACACACACACACAGACATGTGTGTGTGTATGTATGTATATATATATATATATATACATACATACACACACATACACATATATATATATACATATACATATATACATACACATATATACATATATATATATATACACACACACACACACACACACACACACACATATAATTTCACGCATCCATATATACAGGGGACTTCAAAATGTTTGTGAAGGGATTAGCATGTGGTGTGGTGGTTGAAGCTCTGGACTCCCCATATGGCTGACGACATTTTGAGTCCCAGACCTGGTGGCTTGCTTTCTCACTTTTCCTCTCTCTGTTGAGCACACATGTCCTATAGCAAAACTTAATAATAATAATAATAATAACAGTTTGTGAAACAATGCAATTATAGTACTAGTTTATTTGAGTGCAAAAATTTCTGAAATCCTTGCACAGTTTTTTCATCATATGTATTCTGCATGACCTTTCTGTGACCCCCTTATACACACACACACACACACACACACACAGTCATTTCACACACACGTAGTACATGCATATGAATGAAGATACCGATACATCTTCAGAGTGTATCTTATACAAGTCTTTTGACACTGAAGTCCTGAAGGTTAAATGTTCCTGCAGGTTTCATGAAAATGTAAACTTTCTAGGACATAGTCAATTCAATTTAATTATGATATATTAGGTTGTCAGGAAAGTCGTGATGTATTTTTCTTTTTTTTTTTTTTTTTTTGACAGATTTTTGCTGTAGGGTGTGTGTGCTTATCAGAGAGACACAGAGAGACAGAGAGATAGAAAGTGAAAAATCACCACCAACAACCCCTCCCCCCCTGCCAGGGGTTGGCCATGCCACAATCTCTTCTCCTCCATTCTCTTCTCAGGATTTTGGGCATGCACACACATGCCAAGCATGAGTTTCAAGATGCCAGGTCTGGGACTCAAATCCTAGTCAATCACGTTGGAGTCCAGCACCTTACCCACTATTCCACCTGCTGCCCGTCTACGATTTTCAATGCAAAAAAAGTGTCATGACTTTCCCAACAACCCCATAGTAAACTGACTTTCAAAGTAAATGAATTATGGGACCAGCAGTTAGCATAATGGCTATGTTGCTGGACTCCCATGTAGTCGACCGCGGTTCGCGTCCTGGACCCGGTGGCTTAAACTCATGCCAGGCGCTTGTCCGTGCGTGCCCAAGATCCCGAGAGGAGAATGGAGGAGAATGGATTGTGGCATGACCATCCCCCCTGGGGGTTGATTTCTTGCTTTCTGTCTCTCTGTCTCTCTCTGTCTGTCTGGCGAGCGCACGCACCCTGTAGCAAAAACCTCTCCAAAAAAAAAGTAAATGAATTATAAATTTAAAGCAAGACAAATATTCACTTGAAAAATAACAAAAAATGAGGATAATGTTTGAATTTAATAGTTCAAGCTCAATGCAAGTTCCCCCTCCTCCTTTCTGGGAAATGAATAAAGAGGACTGAATTTTATTAGTGATTACTGAACGCGTATGCATACATACATATGTAAACAAACCGCTGGGTAGCAAAGGAGATAATAGGAAAATTGGATCTTCTATATAGCATAATAGGCTAAAATGCAGCCTTTAAGAAAGGGTCTCAGGGGAAAGCATGTTATTTAATAATAAAAACACAGATTCCCTGCGATGCTTCCATTTGCCTGTTGAAAGCAGGGTCTGCTGATACTGTGCATGGTTTTCCTGTTCTCCCATTGGCCTGACGTGTTTGAATAGTTATTAGCATTACTAGTAGTGACAGATAGCAAGTAGTAGTTTTTGCTAAAATTAAATAATGTATTTTTAAAAACAACAACGTGCCTAAGCGAAAAGTGGCCCCCCCCAAAAAAATGAGCTTTACATCATATGGCATTATTTAGTAGCGTGTGTTGAAGACTTAAGCTCTCTGTGTGCACATGATCTATGTGGAATATAAAAGCAAACACAAAGAAAACCTAAGAGGCTTAATGCTCCCTGTTGAAAATGAGGGAAGAGACTTCCCCCTCCAAATGCTTATAATTGTATAATTTTACATTCTTTGTCTGGTTTAAATGAATGATTTTTTTTTTTTTTAATTTAAATAAACTTCTTGCCAGCCTTAACACACAGCGATGTCTTTCTTAGGGAAATGGAAACTATTTCTTTCAATGTAGTTCTCCAGATAAGTGTCTGGTGTCCTGGACTTTTTCCAGAGAGTAGAAGCCTAACGTCAGTGGTTGCCTCTCTCCAAGTTGTAAAGCTACCTCCAATCAGAAAGCTGTGGAAAGTTTATTTTCTCTCTGGATTAAGACTATTAGCAAACACAAATGGCCACCTCAATTACCAAGGGAATACAGAGTGAATATAGGTGAGGAATGATGCTGTCAGATCTTCTTATCTGACACTAGTCTTTGTCTATCCTGAGAACAAGTGTGTCACATGTTGTATCCACTAATCTTCATAAAACGATGAGATTTCTGTCTCTTCAGTCTCCTAGTAGATTCCCTGTAATACACATCAATTTTGTTTTACTGCCTATTCAGTAAGAACAAGTGTTTTATTTAACTTTCCAATATATGTGGAGAGGTTTACTTGGTTTTGTGTACATTTTGTTTTTAATTATATTTCCTCATCAAGGATCATCCCATCTAAAAAGTGAAAATTCACTCATTCGGTTTGCTGTTGATATCTAAGTATAAATTCAATGTCATATAAAAATGTAAGTTATAATGAAATTAAATTTAATTCTTAAGTCTTATTCTTCATGAAAGCATCTTGCTGAGAAGTAGCCGCTTTTTGCATTACTTCACATGTAGACCTCCAACTCTTTTTAATAGTTAAGGAAAACATGTTTCACACTGAATATTTGCATTCATATTGATAAACTATTTCTTAATTACTTTAAAAATAGTTTATAAAACAACATTACAATAGCTTTTTAAAAAATTCTTCAACTTGATTAGCGATACAAGTGGTATTGTGTGATAGCTTTAATGTGGAATTAAAATGCTAGTATATCTTGCCTGGGTCAAGACAGGGAGCAGTGAAGCAGAGAAAAAGGAGCGAAGTTTGCACAAGCCAGCCATGCTCTGCTGCTCAGTGCACTTGACATGCTTCAAGACGAGCGAGAGAAACACAGGCTGCACTGTGCAGCCTTCCAGCAGCCAGACATAGTCATATCAGTGGATATTTGAAATTATAGCAATTTACACATCATCCCCAAACTGCCTAACCAATACACACACATACATGTGCACACACAGTATGCAATACAAATCTTCACAGACACTGGAAAGTCAGTATTTATCAATAGGTTTTCTAGAAGACATTCTTCAAGGCTAAGTGACATGTTACTTTTCTAAAAGATTATTTTATTTAACTTTATTTCATTATTTTAATTCGACTAGAGAGGAACATAACAAGAGAGAAAGAGAGAGGGAAACTGAGAAAGCAAGCTGCCCGGTCTGAGACTCGAATTGCAGTCAACCCTGTGGTAGTCCAGCGCCCTTAACTGCTACACCACCTGCTGGTCCCTAAATTACGCATTCTAAGATTAGTATTTAAGTGTCTCTCTCTCTTTTTTTTTTTTTTTTTCTTTTTCTGATGGGCACTAATCTACTTTTCTGAGTTATCTACTAGAAAAACAAAGCAATTTATTACAGAGTGCTATTTCTTTCACACTAAGCAAAGGTAGATTCTCTTTTGGACTATTTCTTAGAACTTCATGCCTGAATGTTTAAATGAAAAGAACTTGTTGCTCTGGTCTTGAAGAAGAAAGAGATAAAATCAAGTACTGAGATTGAAAATATATGAGCTAGGAAATTAGATAATACTCTTTCAAAACCAAGACCAAAGGTCACTTTGTACTCTATTGTAACCGACATTGATATTTATAAACTTTCAGTAACAATACAGAGACTTTTAAGAAAATTTCTTCTTATGAGCCAACAGATGGTAGGGTGGTTGAGGTGCTGGATCTCACATGGCCAACTCCCCAGTTCGACTCCTGGCCCCCAGTGACTTGAAAAATACTCCAAAATATGTGCCCAAAATCCCAAAAGGAGAATGGAGGAGAAGAGATTGCGATGTGGCCATCCGCCCTGGGGGATGATTTCTTACTTTTGTGTGTGTATGTGTGAGTGTTTCTCTGGTGAGCATACATACCTTCTGACAAAAATCTTTAAAAAAAAAGAAAATAAATTTGTTTTTAACCTGGCCTAAAATTAGTATTATAGTGCACCAATGGTATTTACTAAAATGTAGCGAGTAAATTTATCCAGATTTAATCTTTCTGGTGTGTTCAGACATGGGGAACAGGGAAAATAATTAACAGCTTTGTTATGAAAATATGCAGAGGTCTCGAATGAGGCACTCTATAAACTATAGCCTAGTGCAGTTTTGTTAACCAACCATGGAACCTTCAGCAGTTATTTAACCTCTCTGAACTTAAGATTCCACAGCTGTGAAATCAGAAGACTAATCCTACTTTTCTTTCTTCACCCCCTATCCTCATGTTTCTTTGCTCATTCATTTGTTTTTGGTGCTGTTTTGTTTCCTTTTCCCTGAAAATCTAATGAGATGCTCTACATAAAAACAACTTATAAAATTCATTGTATCATACAGATGTTACTTACATTTGCCCCACCTTCCATAAAGACCCAGCTGATATTGCCTTAGTAGGTATGTAACATTTCCAGTGCTCAATAGTTTCAGACTTTTTTCACTTCTTCAGTGGCTCTCAGAGTTTGACAGGAGACATGATCTAAGAAAAAGACAGAACAGTCTGCATTTTATTACCGCTGAAAGAAACTTGCTTAAAAATAGTTTTGGTTCCTTTTTTGGGCTCTGTAACGGCTCTACTTCCTTACATTTCTAACTTACATATTCCTTCTTATGCTCTAAAAGTCCTTGTATGTGTTTTCAGTGCTTAAATCCAAGGACGCTGTTGATGTGCGTGTGTTTACACATTAGTGCAAGGTAGGTCTCCCCAACATGATACAGAACAAGCACAATTAGAGATAGTACTCTGACTCACTCCAGGGAATTGCTTTACTTTTTTTATACATATAAAGCAATATAGAGATAAATTTGCATATGCCATGTAAATCCTCAAATAAATTTGAATGAAAACAAAATAAGTTTTTCTTTTTCTTTTTAATTTTTTTTTTAAGAAAGACTTTTGCTATAGGGTGCATATGCTCCCCAAAGAGACAGAGAGAGGCAGAGAGACAGAAAGTGGAATATCAACCTTGAGAGGAGATGGCCACACTGCGATCCTTCTCCATTTTCCATTCTTTTACTATTTGGGGCACACACGCACATGTGCCCAGCATGAGTTTTAAGTCACAGGGTCTGGGTCATGAGCCATGGGAAACTATGTGGGAGTCCAGCGATGTATCCATTACACCATCTGCTGGTTCATAAAACAAAGTAAATTCTGAAGAGCTTATCTAAGAGGGTGTTATCTCCCTCTGTCTTAATCAGTTCTGTTGTTATAATGAAAGACCATAAACTGAATGGCTGATAAATAACAAAAATTTATTTCTCATGGTTCTCAAGGCTGGGAAGCCTAAAATGAAGGCACTGGTAGATTAAATATCTCCTTCTTTCTAGCTTATAGATGGATATCTTTTTCCTGGGTCTTCACATAGCAGAACAGAACCCTGGCCCTTCAGTCCTTGATAATGGTACTCATCCAATTCACAAAGGCTCCATGTTCTTGAATTAATCACTTCATAAAGGCCCTACCTCCTAATACCATCACACTAGGAATAAGTTTCTTTCGTTCTTTCTCTCTCTTCTTTCTCTCTTCTTTCTTTCTTCCTTCCTTCCTTCCTTCCTCCCTTCCTTCCTTCCTTCCTTCCTTCCTTCCTCCTTTCCTTTCCTTTCCTTTCCTTTCCTTTCCTTTCCTTTCCTTTCCCTTCCCTTCCCTTCCCTTCCCTTCCTTTCCTTTCCTTTCCTTTCCTTTCCCTCTCTCTCTCTCTCTCTCTCTCTCTCTCTCTTTCTTTTTTTTTTTATAGAGTGTATATAAAGTGTATAGAGACAGAAAGAGAGAAATCACCCCCTAGGGGGGATGGCCAGGCCAAAATCCCTTCTCCTCCATTCTCCTCTTGGGATTTTGGGCATGAACACACATACAGCTGGCATGAGTTTTAATCTGGGTCTAGGTCTTGAGCCATGGTCGACTATGAGGGGGTCTAGTGACATAACCATTATGCCAACTGCTGACCCTGGGAGTAAGTTTCAACAGATTAGTTTTGGGGAGACATAAATTCCAGCTATTGCACCCACAGACATGGAGAGTGATGACACTTCTGAGCAATCTTATTGAAAAATTTCTTCCTACATTTGCCTCCGTGAATTTTAGGAGATGTATTTTTTTTTTTTTTTTGCAGATATTCATCTTTTTTTAAAAAAAAATTGAGATAAGTAACAATAAGAATATCAAAACAAAAATGAAATAAGAAATTAAAGCAAAATATTAGTAGAAGAGAAATATGAGTGAGAGAGTCAGAAAAAATTGAAGACCACAAATTTATGGTCACCAACGAGTTTCTAAGTATTTGCTTAGATTCGAAACAGACAAGAGGAAAAGGTGACACATGGTCACTGTGGAACCATTATCATCAGAGAGAGAAAGAACATTAGTGCCTTAGGGGAAGTAAGTTATATCTTTCATACCTTTGCCAAAAGCAAAAGCAACTTTAATCTTCACCTGGGGCTCTATCTGAGGAACAGAGAGTGATAGGTTCTTTTTTTTTTTTGGTGTGTGTGTGTGTGTTGGGGGAGGAGAGGGGTTATTTTTGGTTTTTGCAAATAATAGTCTTGCAAATTTCAAATGACTGGATACCATAACTTCTTTAGACAACAACTAAGGGCTTAATACTAAATTAAAGCAGTGTAAGTTCATCTGTGTTGTCTAGCTTTTAGGGACAGACATAAAATACCTAAAGGAGAAGCTATATTCACTATTAACCAAACCATTTATCATAGATGATTTCTCTAATCCAGTGTATTTATTGGGACTAGAGAGCAACACAGAATAGTGTATTCTCAGATGAGAGCCAAGGGCACTGACTTTCTGAAATATGGTGCATTCATAGGTTTTAAATATCACACAGTGAATAAATAGAATTAAGAATTTCTCAACAATTGGTGACTGGTTTTATTCAGACCCAGAGATGGTACAAAGCAATTGCTGAAGATAAGGTCAAGCTTTATTTTAAGTACACGTTTCTTTTGTGCATACAAATTTAATCAGATTAGCATCAAAATTTCAGGGCAGTCATTTCAGTGTGTGAGCACTTCTTCTTGCTAAAGCAGATTTCAGGATCTATGTTTTTATATTTTCTGAACAAAAATAACTATTCTCTATAGCAACTTGTAATTCTCTTTTTATCATCAAATGTACAGTATTTATAGAGGTATCAACGAGGACATTTTTAAGTATTGCTGTTTTAAATCTAGTGTAGGACCAGCCCATAAACCTAATGGTGTTAAGGGGCCGGATTCTACATTCAAAAGTGCAGTTCTAGTCCTGGACCCAGTGGCTTGAAAAACTCATTGGGTGTGTGCATATTCCCCAAATCCCAAAATGAAGAGAAAGGGTTTATGGCGTGGACATTTCCCATGGGAAGGTGCTTTCTCCTTGTCTTTCTCTCTCACTCTGATGAATTCATAAGACCTCCAGCAAACTTTTAAAAATAATAATTTATTTTTTAAAAGCTATTTGAAACTGTCAATAACACCTAAGAAAAACTTACATCTAATTTATTAAAGCATATTGAAGATATAAAGATTTCATCTACTCCTTCTAATGAGGAGAACAAACTAATGTTAATGGATACAAGAATGTTATGATCTCAAAATTTAGAAATATAGCACTGTAGCAAGGCCTTACTAAAACATCATTTCTGCTTCTTCCTAAATTATATTTCAAGTGTCCCTGCTAGTCAAGTGTGGCCGTGCTGTTGAGTCAAATCCAAATTAAGGTCAATGGAAGCAACCAGTAACCTGGGCCCATAAAATGTCTTTATCTTCCACTATGTCAGATGGCTGCTGGAGTCTGAGGAATTCTCTAAGGACTTATATTGAAGGTGCAGCGTCACCTCCTTCTTACTACTGAATTACTGTATAGGAAAGAGCACTTTCCTCACCCTGTAGCTGCCTTGATCTGGACACCTGGATGAGGAAGGAACTCTTGTTTGGAAACAGTACACATGAAGGGGTGTATCTGTTAGTAATGTCTATCTGTTCAAGTCACTGAGCTCTCCTGCACAGAGATCATGTTTCTATTTGAGGAGCTTTTTACTTCTTTCTATTTCCATGTATCTGTGACAACTGGTCTTAAAAAATTGGTTTTACTCATGGATTGATTCCATTGTAGCTTATAAGCTCCACCGTCTTTGAATTCAGCTCTTGTCCCTCTGTACACCCCAATCATTCTAGACCTCGTTCTGTTTCTCAAATATGCCATACTCATTTCTACTTTAGAACTCTTGCATTTAATTTTCTCTGTACAGTGTTCCCTGTTCTTTTTTTGCCTCTGTCTGACAGACATGCTCTTGTCATTCATGTTTTAGCTCAAATGCTGCCATATCTGAGAGCTTCCTTGCTTGCCTACAATGTTGCAAGAAACCTACCATTTGACTTCCTCCACCCCCTTATGCTGCTTGTCATTATTGGAATTTTTCTGTTTCATTCTTAGGTTGTGTGTGTATGAGCATGTATGAATGTTTGTTTTCCCCTGCCCTCTAAATTTCTTCTGCAAGATGACAAGAGTTTTATTTTATTCACTAACTTATCTTCAGTGTCTAGAATAGATAATTCCAGTTACATATTAGGAGTTTTGTTAGATGCCAACTCAACATGAACATAGGATATTCAAAGACAGACTAAAAGATTAAGAGTTAGGGCCAGCTTGTAGCATAGTGATTATGGCATGGACTCCCACATGGCCAACTGCAGTTCGAATCCTAGACTTGGCGGCTTAAAAACCACACCGAGCATGTGTGTGTGTGCCCCAAATCCCAGGAGGAGAATAGAGGAGAAGGGATTGTAGCATGCCATGCCTATCCTCCCTGGGGGTTGGAATTTCTCACTTTCCCTCTCACTGTCTCTATCTCTCTCCAGTGAGCTCCTGTGCTATATGGAAAAAGCCTTAAAAAAAAAAAAAACTAAAAAATAAAAATCGAATAGTTAAATACAGTAGGCTTCCAATAGATATAATGGATATTAGTAGAGTAATGACAGCTTATCTTTGATCATAATTGAGCAAAATTAATTATTTATCATTGAGCTGAAATACATGGTAGGATTTAAAAAACAAATATTGACTGTGGCTAAAATTCCATAGAAGGTTTATGGATTCCTATTTAACATTTCACAGAAGTTGGAATGAATCTACAGTGCTTCACACACACCATGACCCCATAGTTAATGAAGAGTTTACTGCTTCTCTGAAAAGTATTTAAATGAATGTGACTTATTTATTGATTTTGTCAAGAGTCAATGAACTTTTTTAAAGGATTATTTATTCAATTTTATTTATTAATATTATTATTTTTTTAAATTTGCTATAGGGCATGTGAGTTCATCAGAGCCAGGGTTAGAGTAGGGAAAGGAGTGAGAAAGCAAGTCACCAGGTCCAGAAGTCAAACCACAGTCTGCCTTGAGAGAGTCTAGCACCTTAATCACCATACCATCTTTTGGCCTCAACTCAATAAACTTTTAAATACAGTATGACTGGAGACTAGCAGATGGCATAATGATTAAGTCACTGGACTCCCATGTAGTCTACCATGGTTTGAGTCCCGTATCCAGTGGTTTAAAACTCATGCTAGGCGTGTGTGTGTGTGTGTGTGTGTGTGTGTGTGCGCGTGCGCCCAAAATCCTGCAAGGAGAATGGAGAAGAAGGGATTGTGGTGTGGCCATCCTCCCTGGAGGGCCAATTTCTTGCTTTCTGCCTCTGTCTCTCTCTTCCTCTTTCGTGAGTGCGGGTGCCCTATAGGAAAAATCTCTCAAAAACAAAAAATGTATAACTGTATTTTGAAGTTAATGAAAGCCACATGTAACTTATTTGAAAATCAAAGTCATGTACATTTTATTCAAACCTAATACCTAAGTATGCACTCCTTTACTAGAATATGTAGAGCTATATTCAATATATATAACATATTCTTATCTAAATGGTTTAAGGAATGAATGACAAAGGAGCTATCAAACATGAAAAACATCTGAACAATACATAATTGACCTGTCCTCGTATTAACTATGTAGTTTACAAAAGGCTTTATTATTTAAAAATCAAACACTTTTCATTATAAAGCATATATTTAAAAATGTATTCATTTTCTGTTTAAGTAACATGTATGTTAATAATAAAAATATTGACTAGTTCAGTGGCGCAGCAGTAGATGTTGGTCAAGCAATGATATATCTATATGGAAGGTCGTGTGTTCAGTTCCCTCATCCACCTGTACATATCAAGCACACACAAATGTATATTCTTGACTGGGTGAGAAGGCTGGGATATCTTGGCATGAGACTCTATTGAGTGCTAGTCTCTTTTTCTCTCTTTGTCTCTCATACTCATGAAAGAAATGAAAGGTTCATTAAAAAAAGAACAATATTTTTATTATTTACTTTTTACTATATGGTAAGTCTGCTTGCTGGAGAGAGACAGAGAGAAAATGAGAAATCATCCCCCTGGGGAATGGCCATGCCACAGTCCCTTCTAACCCATTCTCCTCTCAAGATTTGGGGTATACATGCACACACACCCTGTGTGTTTTCAAGCCTCCATATCCAGGAATCCAACCACATCTTGCCATGTGGGATCCAGCACTTAATCATCATGTCACCTGCTGCCCACACCCACTCCACCCTGGGAAGGAAATACTTTAAAAATCAAAAACTGATCAATATATTCCCTTTAAAAAGTAGAGAACTTCATTGACCGTTATTATTTGAGATAGATTTTATTTTTGTTTTTTTGCAACAGTACAGGAAATTGAGATACTTCATTAGCATCCTTTATGTGGGAAGATAATTTGCTGTCTTTCATCTTTCTAAATATCTATATATGTATACATTTTTTTCTTCACCTATTTATATCTTTCAAATTAAAATATTAGGAAAAAAACAAATAATGGGGCTAATGCTTATACTCAAAAATTTTTAGTTTGGGAGTAGCAGATGGCGTAATGGTTACATTGCTGGACGTAGTCAACCACAGTTCAAGTCCCAGATATGACAACTTAAAACCCACACTGGGCGAGTGTGTGTGCATGCTCAAAATCCCAAGAAGAAAATGGAGGAGAAGGGATTGCAGTATGCCCATACCACCTGGGGGGTAATTTCTCACTTTCTGTCTCTGTCTCTCTCTGTCTCTCCAGTGAGCACATGCACCTTATAGCAAAAGTCTCTCTTGGGGACCAGCAGTTAGCGTAATGGCTATGTCGCTGGACTCCCATGTAGTCGACCGTGGTTTGCGTCCCGGACCTGGTGGCTTAAACTCATGCTGGGCACATGTGCCTGCGTGCCCAAGATCCCGAGAGGAGAATGGAAGAGAAGGGATTGCGGCGTGACCATCCCCCCTGGGGGATGATTTCTCGCTTTCTGTCTCTCTCTGTCTGTCTGGCGAGCGCAAGCGCCCTATAGCAAAAACCTCTCAAAAAAAAAAAAAAAAAGAGTCTCTCTCAAACAAAGAAATTTTAGTTTATTTAATGCAATCAATGAATACATGATGAATCCCAAGGCAACATACATGATGAATGAAATAGCATGGTATTTATGTGTTGTAAGAATATGAGCAATAGAAACAATACATGCATTCCCATTGATAATTCTGAAGGCATGTGGGCAGATTGGTTGATGCTGTTAATAAAAACTAGAGTGTCATTGGGAAAGTTTTGACACATTTTTGCATAGAAAACCAGAAAACTACACCATAACTTTCCTGAGACCTAATATTACAAGTTCTTGTTTGAGGAAAAAAAAATAAAACATAGCTATGTCACCTTTTTAGGAAGGATTTTTAATTGAGGAAGTTATTATGAAGCACTGTTTTTAAACTTACATAAATTATTTTACTTCGCTCTATGAGTTGGAAGATACATTTATTACTGATAAAAGAACACTGGCTTGCTGATCAGTTTGCTAAACATTCCCAATGAGATTAAATTTTTAAACTTTTTTCTGTCACGAAGGTATATTTTGCCATTTCCATTCTTGTGTTTACTTTCCATTTAGTACAACGAATAAGAACTCTGGTTGACTAGTTTTTATTACAGAGATTGATTTGTCTAAACTGTAAATATTTATATTTTTATGAATCCAAATTTGTAAAGTAAGTTTTAATAATTGTGGCATGCCATAAATCAAGTTTATAAATGTAAACATTGTGACTAACTTCAAGTATAGGTAGACTTAATTTTTTTTTAATGTTAGCAGTTGAAAGTGAATTATTTTCTCACAGATATCATTAAGCTCCTCAAAGTGATTTTTGACCTTTAAAACAGCAGACCATCTCTATTCATTCTACAGTGGTAGAAAAACAAAAGGTCTTTAGGAAGGTCAAAATCACATTAGGATTTATGTCTGTATATCTGTGTATTTGTTTTCTTCTTTTTTAAAAAAAAATTATTTGCAGTTTATTTATTTATTTATTTAATTTTATTTTATTTCAATAGAGAGAGAGAGGGAGGGAAAGTGAGAAAGCAAGCTGCCAGGTCCAGGACTCTCACCGCAGTCTACCATGTGAGAATCCAGCGCTCTTAACCACCATGCCACGTGCTGGCCTCAATCTGTGTATTTGTTTTCTAATAACCTGTTTTTTCTAATGAAAGGTCAGACTTTAGGATTACAAAAAAAACAGGCATGCATCACTTATGGATGGGTTCTGACAAATTCAACATTAGGCGATTTTGTTACACAGCCGCTGTCGAGTGCACTCACACAAACCTAGATGGTATAACCTGACTGTATATAAGCTATACAATATGGCCGCCTGTTCATAGCCTACAAATCTTCTCAACATGTTACTGTACTGAGTACTTAAAAGCAATTATAACACAATGGTTAATATTTGTGTTCCTAAACATACATAAACATAGAAAAGATATAAAGAAAATACAGGATAAAAAATGTTGAATGATACACATATATAGGGCACTTACCATGGATCAAGCTTATAGGAGTGGAGGTTGCTCTTGGTGAGTGGATGAGTGAGTGAGTGAGTAGTGAGTGAAAGTGAAGTCCTAGTGTGTTATTATACATTACTGTTGACTTTTATAAGTGCTGATCCATGGGTGATGCTAAACTTATTTAAATATTTTTCTTTTTTTAATAATAAATTAACCTTAGCTTACTATATGCTTTTACCTTTATAAATTTCAAAGGATTTTTAAAGTTTTGGACTTTTTTGGCAATGATACTTAGCTTAAAACAGAAACTCAATGTACAGCAGTACAAAATTTTTCTCTTGAATTATATCTTTATTCGGTAAGCTTTTTTTTTTCTATGTTTATCTCTGTCCTTCTCTCTCTTTTACTTTTTTAATAAAAATGAAGACACAAATTTACATATTAGCCTAAACCTACAGAGGGTCAGGGTCATCAATATCATGTTCTTTCAACTCCACATCTTGTCCCACTGGAAGGGCCATGATGGATAAAGCAACATGAGATTATATAAAACATAAAGGAACATGGTCCAAAGAGGAGTCAAGTAGGGACCAGCAGTTGGAGTGATGGTTAAGGCGCTGGACTCCCACATGCCACATGGCTGACCATGGTTTGAGTCCTAGACCTGGTAGTCTGCTTTCTCACTTTTCCTCTCTCTGTCTCTCTGGTGAGCGCATGTGTCCTTTAGCAAATTAAAATAATAATAATAATAATAATAATAATAATAATAATAATAAATTAAATTAAATGAATAATTCTTTAAAAGGAGAAAGAGAGGGAGTGAAACCCTATAAATACTAAATTTATGAGGTACTGCCAAAATAACATGGAATACTATTTTATAGTAAGCTCTTTTTAAGTAGAAAGAGTACACTCTAAAATAACTATAAAAATGTTGTATAGTATATATATATATATATATGTGTGTGTGTGTGTGTGTGTGTGTGTGTGTGTATATATATATATATATATATATATATAAAATCAGTAATGTAGTCATTTATTATCATTATCAAGTATTACATATTGTCCCTAATTGTATGTGCTATACTTTTATAGGACTGACATGAGAGGTTTGTTTACACAATGCATAGTGCTAGGACATTATGACATCTACAATGGCATTAGGTGATAGGATTTTTTTCACTTCCATTATAATCTTATATGACTACTTTCCTCTTACACGCCTCCTTGTTGACCAAACATCATTATGTAACACATGATATAGGTGTAATATCAAAGATACCCCAATCATGGCGAGAGCTTTAAAGTGGAATACTTAACATCCAAATATACTGGATGAAATGGAAGTATCTATTTCTGTGCCATTTTTTTTCTCAGTGTATGATAATATTCTTTTATTAACCACTTGCAAATGTTTTTCAGTGAATAGAGCTGATGTCTGTCTATATAAGCTTTCAAATAGAATTATTAAGTAAAAGAATACAAAAAGTACCTGTGTCATTAGCTCAACTTCTCTATTCTTTTTTTTTTCCCGTAGCCTGAGTAACACAGACCTTACCACTAGGTATCCGTTCTCCTTGGATTAGGTAATGACTGAAGAACCTGAGCTTCAGCCTCATGTTTGAAACAACTCACACTAAATGGCTTTTTGGTCATCTCTTACTTTTTTCTCTAACCTCAACCACCCACATGATGATTTTATTCTTATAAATGAATTTGAATTATATTCATTCACTCTCAAGAAAAAAAAAAAGTTATTTACCAGAAAGCCTTTAACATCATCTTCCTTTATCCCAATATCCTGTACCCAAGGGTAACCTCCTATGGAGGCTGCCATGGTCCCGTTGTCCGAACTGTACACCGTCCTTCACGAAGGCTGTGGTGTGCTCCCAGAATCTGCTGAGCCATGGACTCTCCCGTTCATATTTTCTTCTTGCCTCTAGATCACATTCACTTATTGTAGGTCTCACAGCCCCCATTTTAACATATTGTCAACATCAGAGGTCACTCCTTGCTTTATGTTTAACTTTCTGTCACAGATTATGTGTCCAAAAACCTCAGGAGAATATGGCAACCCACTGGACAATGCACTTATCAACTCTTCTAAATATTTATTTTCAGAAATGCTTCAGTCTGTCATTCTGGCAATGAGGAGTAGTGTATAATCCACATATCCTCAAAGCTAACCTGTCCCTGCTCTTAAGTGATAAGGCTGATTCTTGTCAAATCAGAATAGTGAGAAGATTAATAATAATAAAATTTGGAGTTAAAAACAAAGGAGAACCCATTAATAATAAATGGCATTATGTTTAAAAGAAAATCTATAAGGTGTCCTACGTTTCTAAGCCTAACAAAATTTAGTTTATGTACCCGAATTACTCTTTTAATGTAAACAAACAAAAAATCTTGCCTTCGAGAGATGCAATTAGTAAAATCTAAAGTAATACATAGTTCACAAGGCTAATGGCACATGAAAGAAAAATGATAACAATGGTAAAAATTAGCTTTGAGAGTCAAGTAAATTTCTATATGTAATACACAAGACACTGGCATCTGGGAAACAGATGGAAAATGTATGTGTGTAGAAATATAATTCACTTTTTGTTTATGAATCTTATAGCTGAATATCTTGCCAATTTCTCCTATTTTTTTAATAATATCCCTACAAATTCTTTTGTATTTCTGTAAGACTTCATCATGTCATCTTAGAGACCTTGTTTCTTTGCTATCTTTTTTTTTTTTTTTGAGAGATTTTTGCTATAGGGCGCGTGCGCTCGCCAGACAAACAGAGAAAGACATAGAGACAGAAAGAGAGAAATCACCCCCCGAGGGAATGGCCACGCCGCAATCCCTTCTCCTCCATTATCCTCTCGGGATCTTGGGCACGCACACACACACGCCAGGCGTGAGTTTTAAGCCACCGGGTCCGGGACGCGAACCGCGGTCGACTACGTGGGAGTCCAGTGACATAGCCATTACGCTAACTGCTGGTTCCCTTTGCTATCTTTTTCAGTCTTTATGGCGCTAATGTATTTCACATGTGTCATCGTGTTTATAGGATTATTCCTACGATGGAAAAGATGTCAATTTTGATTTGTGGGGATCTTGGTATTCTCATTTTCAAAAAGTTTTCTCAACACTCCCTTATGAAGATTAAGCTCATACAATTAGAAATTTGTAGGTAATCTTCATGATGGTACAGTTAATCTCTTTATTTCCTAATTCTATAAGATTTTTATTTTTAACTTGCCAGCGGGCATGTGCACTTGTCAGAGAGGGACATAGAGAAGAGGAGAGGTAGAAAACTCTCTCTGATGCAAATGGTCACACTGCAGTCCCTTCTCCTCCAGTTCTTCATCCAGGCAGGATTTGGGGCATGCAGGCACATAGGAGTGGGGTGGTTTTCAAGCAATTGGGGTCCAGGATTCAAACCATGCAGTCTGCCATGTAGAATCCGACTCTCTTAACCACTAGGCCATGGGGATGGGTCAAAATTGTTATTATATTATGAAGCTATTTCAGACTTTTATAATACTTACTCTCAATCTGTGATGTGTGTTTTTAATTCTCTTTGTGAATGTAGTGAGAGATATTTCTAGATTGTGTTTGTTCACATTTCAGTATGTCAGCATAATCTTGGATAATGAATTTCTCATCCAAGGGTATAAAAATGTTTCATATATATACAATTTTGAAAAGAATGTCCTTGGGATCAGCAGTTGGTGTGTTGGCTACGTCGCTGGAATACCATGTAGTCAACAGTGGTTCAAGTCCCATACTCAGTGTCTTAAATTCCCACCAGGCACGTGTACGTGCGTGCCCAAGATCCCAAGAGGAGAGTGGAAGAGAGGAGATTACAGTGTGGCCACCCCTTTAAAATATTGATTTAAAAAAATTAAGTAAGACGGAAGCACCAAGGCCATTGGCAATGCTAAAGACATTAGTGGAGCAGTATTAGTTCCGTCATCTTGCTATTTACAATCACCCACACAGTTTTTCCTTCATAAATTAACTCAGAAATGTTCAGAGTTGATACCATAGTGTCACTATTACCCTAGTAAAGCCATTTCTGGTGGTATAGGTGTGTGTGTATGTGTACAGTCAGGAAAATAGAAGGGAACAATGTTAATAAATGACCATAGTTATTGTTGGAAAACTTGTAAGAACAATGACATATCCAGTTTGTGTTTTTCAATAACATATGAGAAAAAGGTTAAAAATGCCCATCTTGTTATTTTATCTAGCTGTTTTATAATGCTTGATGAGTTGTATTTTTAAGGGCAAATAAACAGTATCACATTTCTTTACAACATCACATTTATTCGGCTGTTTCACCTTTACTTAATTATATGTGCGTCTCACTTTATAATTCTTAGATCTGGTGAGTATTTTTTTATTGCTTATGAAGATGAAGGTCATGTTTTAAGGGGAGAGTCAGTGAGAGAAACCATTGTTCTCCATAGCTCTGCTTCTGTGAGGTTTTGACCTCCACCTATCTATGAGAGAACTTCACAAAGTTTGTGGAAAAATGGAATTTAAGCAAATGCTTAACTGGGGGCATACAAATCTTTGAAATCCATGCATAGCTTTTTCATAATACACATTTTCCATGTTTTCGAAAACCCCTTGTGTTTAATTAAGCGTTTATATAATTTCTAACATTGGAATACCTAGATGAATTATTAAACAAAACAAATCTTATTTCTGTTTAAATAAGGAAAATCAAAACATTATAGAAGAAGAAAGCTACCTTTATTATACGGACCCCACCAGGTGCTATTGTTGAGAAAGAGAAAGTTCAGGATGAATGAGATGCTTTGAAATATTTTAAACGTGGACATGGCCAAGGCAAGCTATTATAGTAAAATTACTACTGGCTAAAATCCGGCGGCTGTTTCTGTGAACAATCAAGAGACAAGCAGAGAAAGAAACAGAGTTTATTTCACTGTGTTTGAACACAGAAAGTGTCCAAGAGCTTATGAGCCCACAGCCAACACCCAGAACAGAAATGTCCAGCATCTTGTAGGTTACACTTCTCATTTATCCATCATTAGCTATAGCATACATTTATCTAGTTCCATGTTACTCTTACCTTCATGAGTTTCCAAAAAATGTTCTGCACATTTTTGTCATTCACATGATATTTAGGATGACACTGAATTTGTTACCTCAGACTTCTGACATGCCTTGATAGATTAAGGTAACCTACAACATGATTTCTTTAAGCTAGACTGTGTAACAGAACAGTGTAAACGTCTGTGAGTAACTCTTATGGTAAATCGTAGCATTATTATAGTTTTCCCAAATTAACCTGTTACATTGTGTCTCTTGAATAAATATTCCCATCTCTTAAAATTTCTTGCCTGAGACAGGGGTCCTGGCCTCAATTTTTGTAACCATTATCTAAACCAAGTGATTAAGTTTCCTCTTCTAAGCCAACAGACTTATCTATGACCTTATTTTTTCCAATAGTTATAGATTGCCTTAGTTACAGAAGATGTAAGCACCAATTACCCCTTAAAAGTATATGAAGGAGGAATAACATAAAGCAAAAAAAATGTATTAAAAATTATTCTTCCTGTAATAAAATAACTGATTAGAGATACAATGCAATCATTTCTATTAGTAACATTTTTTGACATAGATCATCTTTTTCAGAATAAATTAATTAGCTCTATTTTGAATACGGGTTTATTCTTTAAACAGAAATCCAGACACTAGTCAGAAACGTGAAGCATGTGTGTACCACTACTAGTGAAGGGAACAGTTTTCCTGGTGACCTTGATTCTTTAATATTGCTAGTAAATTTCCACAAGGTTCACTCTCCACTTGCCTATTTCAAAATATAACTCGGGCTAATTTAAATAGAACAGAACAGTGCACTCACCTACATTAAACTGACATTAAGTAGCAATAGCAAGAGCAACGCCTAATAGCCTATGCCTCTAATCCCCAGAAGGCCTGACCCTAATGGCCAAGAGCACTTCAATTAAGTTTCATTGCTCTTCATTACATTTCCTCAATCTGTGTCTGAAGTGATTCTGCTCTCAACGAGAAGAGAAACTTTTGATAAGGGTTAGGGGAAACATTGGTTTTTATATCATCTCAGTGTAACGTGAAATCTCTTCAGGGTTTTTAGCATTCAACTATGGAGTGGTATTATTTCTTCTTCTTTGAGTTATTATTGCTTCCTAATCTTGCTTAGGATATTTAATTAATTTAAATGTTTTTACTCACTAGGCTACATGTGCTCCTATAAACATAGGAATGCAAGATGATTATCTTGTGTGACAAAAATGGAGAAAGAAACAGGGCAGGCATCTCAGTTATTAAGTTTTACTTACATGGTCTCCTAAACGTTAAGAAGATCTTTGTGCTGAAGTGTGAAGCCATCTATTTAGAAGGGCTGGAAGGTGGTACAGGGATAAAATGTGACAGGTGCTCCCAGAGGCTGGCCCACATGGGGAGGTTTTAGGTCCACTTCCAGACACCTTTCTGAGTGCCCTTGGCACAAGTACACCCATAATCCAGAATCAGCTGATGCTGAGGGGTGGGTTGCAGTGTAAAGGCCCTGTTTGGGGTGCTGTCTCTATCTCTCTCATTCACTGGAGGAATAAATATATGTTATATATATTTATTATTATATCATATATTATATTACATATCATTACATTATATCATGTATTATATATCATTCTATCATGTCATATCATATATTATATATGTCATGTAATATATAATATTATATCATAGCCAGTCCTAAAACCTCTTTAAGGAGCCAGGTCTCACATGGCCTATTCACAATTCGAGTCCTGGCTCAGGCCATTTGAAAAGCATGTCAGGTACATATTCATGTGTGTCCAAAATCTTGACAGAATGGAGAAAAGAAAAAGAAAGGATCACAACATGACCATGCCCCATTGAGGGTACTTTTTCTCTCCCTCTGTCTCTCTGTTCCTCTCTTCTGAATGCTCACAGCTTCTGAAAATAATAATAATAATGCAGTCCATTTATCAGAAATATATATTTATTTCAAATTTATCAGAGGATGTGAGTACTAGGTAAAATCAACCCTGAGGGCAGATGCTATGGATGAGTCATTTTCATTCTATATATTGGGTCATTGGAAATGTCATGGTGTATTTTTCTGGGCAAAAATTCATCATGACTTTTCCAATGACCTAATATTACACTCTATAGCAGAGAGACTGGATGAGGAAGGTTATTTAAAAGACCTATACATATTCCACTAGATAGTGATAAAGTGTCAGCACAAAAATAGGGAGAATGAACAGCTGGTGTGAATGACATCCGCACTAAACATAAATAAATAAATAATTTCTCTCCTCAGAAATAATACGCAGCTTGGTACACAAAGCTCTTGGATACTTAGATGCTGTGTGACAATGTCAGGTGTCAGGAGACAGGAAAGAACCATTAAATAGTCCCTTCTGAAGGGTACAAAATAATGAGGACAGTAATTAAGTAGATTGCTACTGGTCACTAGGTCATAGAATTAGGTTGATAAGACTATCAGTGAGGATAAGCAGAGAGTAGAGATTTTGGAAAGTAAATATGAAATATTGTTAAACAAGCCATAGGTAATAAAAACTTGGGAAGACAGAGAATTAATTATAAATGTGTACATAGACACAACACTGATTTAAACATCATATAATTTCTATTGTATGCACTATGTTATTTTTTCATTGAGTAGCTTCTTTTATATTTTACATAAGAAGTATGTGTTGAAGATTCATATAGGTTGATATGAATCATTCTAGTTCACTCATAATGTGTTAGAGTTTGGATATAAGTAGTAAAATATTAGGAAATGTAAAGAAATACTGAACTTAAATTCCAAATATCTAGTTTCTTCATGTGGAAGAGTACAATCATTTAAGGCTTATAGGAATAATTCAATTTTGTTTGAGGTTTTATTTCTTAGTAGTGGAGATAGAAAGCTTTTATATTCTTTATTTGAGAATATAAAAAAGTTCACAGGAAATACATATCATGAAAAAATTGTTGGGACCAGCAGGTGGTATGGTGCTTAAGGTGCTGGACATTCCCACTGACCATGGTTCAAGTCCTGGACCTGGTGGCTTGCTTTCTCACATTCTCTCTCTCTCTCTGTGTCTCTCTCTGGTCAAATTAAAATAAATGAATGAATAAATAAAATTTTAAAAAATTGTCCATGGGTTTCAAAATATTTTGTGCCATGAAAAAATAATCCTTCTGCTTTAATTGTATTTTTCCACAAAATATTTGCAGTGCCACTATACAATTTATATAGCTGACATATTTCCAAATACAGTTTAACTTTCTCCAACATGTCTGTCAATGTAACTCATAGATTAGTGGCAACGGGTTATACTAGAGCTCATGGAGTTAGGAATTTAGCATGAACTATCCGTGGCAAAATCTGAGAAGGATTTGATGTGAGAAATGAGGTCACAAAAGACACCTGCAGATGAGTGCTTATGTTTTCGTTCCATCTAAGAACCAAAATCTCTTTTCCTAACAGGAAAATGTAGTTCAACCAAAGATGCTCCACTTTAGTGGATCTTAAGAAGTATTACTAGCCTAGTAATTCTTAACCCAAACGTCATTTTTTTAAATTGCAATTATGTGTGCCTTTGTGTGGTCCTTGCAAATATAGAAGTGCATATTTGGTGACTATAGGTATATACATGTGTGCATGCTTCCACATTAAGTTCTGTGTATGCTTGACACATCACCTTCTGAATTATCTGCTGTTATTTTTTAACCCAATTATTTCTAGTTAATAGAGGCCCAGAATAGAATGTGATTGTGCATTTTGTCCTTGAGAAGTTGATAGCTTATAGGTTTAATGTGAGCATATACTATAATTTTGTTTACTTAATTGCTGATTCATAAGGGCAATTTGGTATGTCTTGGAAAGATCATTTATCCTTAATTGGATCAAGGTTAGATTTCTTTCATTTACCTGTGTCATTTTGGAAACGTCTATTCACTTTTCTGGTTTTTATTTTTATTAATCTATACAAGAAAGATTTTGAATTAAATAACCTTGGATTCCCTTCCTGTGTGAAAATTGTATGATCACTTCTTAATCAAGATGATTATAAATAACAGGCACAAAAGTCATAGCAGATGTAACAGTTTTCTTAGTATATGAATAGAAGTAGCATTCATAATTTTCCCTGTTATTACAACCTTTATTTTTATTCAATTGAAATATATCTACATTGTATACAAAGATACTTTTTCCTTATTAAAATCAAATGGAGAGGCCAGCAAAGGGCATATCAGTTACATACTGGACTCCCACATGGTCGACTACGGTTTGAGTCTCAGATCTGTTGACATGCTGGGTATGTGTTCATGTACGCCTAAGATTTTAGAAGGAGAATGGGGAAGGAATTGTGGCATGGCCATCCTCCCCTTTCCCCACTCGCCGCCCCAGAGCGATTTCTCACTTTCCCTTTCACTGTCTCTCTCTCTCACTGTCTCTCTCTCTCTTTCTCTGGTGAGCTCATATGCCCTAAGACAAAAACATCTACAAAAGAAAAGAGAAAAAAAAGAAGGGAAAAAAAAACAATCAAATAGAATCTAATCTTTCAAACTTCATTTCAGCCTCTAAATTTCACAATTGCATGTGTTTTGATTTTAAAATGTTAAAGGAAGCACCATCTTTTTTTTCTAATTTTTAGATAAATAATTTAAGAGAATTTGACAGCTGCCAGTTTGCAGCTATATAGTAAGAGTTAGGTAAGTCAATTAGAAGCTACACTGTAGATGGGAGTGACTTTTATTAAAGTTCCATTTAAATGGAAGAATTGTTAAGAAACAGGGTGTGAAAATCTTAGGGGTAAAAAAGTAATCTGTCCAGGGACTGCCTAGATAAAGTTTAGTCTATACTTTCAAAAATTTGTTTCCCTCTCTGCATAAATGTACATTTGTATACGTCTGAAATTTCTGGATGCTTAGTACTTTAAATGCTACTGGAAAAAAAATATATGCTTAATTGAAAATCAACAAGGAATTTACCATCTGTTTGTGGATCAGCAGTATCAAGACAAAGTGCTACTCTGTGGTACATGTCCGAAACCTTAAGTGAAATGTACAAGGCACATATGCTTGCAAATGTGGTTTTAAAGTCAGAAGCCAATTAGAGTACTCCACATTTCCAAACCTAATCTGCATTTGCATTGCTTATAAATAAAGAAGCTGAAGTTTCAAAGATTTAAAAATAATCATTTAAGTTAGAATCTAGTACTTGCTCTTGCCAATAATAAGAATATTACTTGACACTGACAATTTTGAAGAAGCAGAAATATTTTTTTTTTGAGAGGTTTTTGCTATAGGGCGAGTGCGCTCGCCAGACAGAGAGCGACAGAGAGACAGAAAGCGAGAAATCACCCCCCAGGGGGGATGGTCATGCCGCAATCCCTTCTCCTCCGTTCTCCTCTTGGGATCTTGGGCACGCACACATGCACCTGGTGTGAATTTTAAGCCACTAGGTCCGGTATGCGAACCGCGGTTGACTACGTGGGAGTCCAGCGACATAGCCATTACACTAACTGCTGGTCCCAAGAAGCAGAACTATCTTTAAAGCATTACCCATAGGTTAGATGTAAAGTTATTTTTTTTCCTGGTTGTAAAAATTTACTCCAGATACTTAGTCTCTCTGAGTACCGTTTTATTTAGCTCTATTTACAATCATTGAAAATAGTAAACTTTTATTAAAAAGGACTGAGTTAATCATAGAAGCATATCATCTCAATAAATAATCATTTTTATATTATAGCTATTGGGTTGCCGGAAAAGTCATGATGTGTTTTTCTATGCAAAACGTGTCATGACTTTTCTGATGACCCAATATATTATTAATATTATCTCATCTAGATCATATAATGCTTATCAACAATAATGAACTAATTGTCAAAATTCAGTGAAACTGAAATCTTTGTCAGGCGGATGGCTAAGCACTTAATTTTTATGAACACATTTTTAAATGTGTGTGCACAGACAAGAGAGAGGCAGAGACAGAGAAAGAGAAAGGGTGAGGGAGAAAGCACCTCCACAGTGGAGTATGGCCACACCACGGTCCCTTATCCCTCATCTTTCCATCCTGAGGGATTTGAAACACACGCATACACACCCAGCATGTTTTTCATGCTTCTAGGGTCAGAATGCGAACCCTACTGGCCATGTGGGATCTGGCTCTTTTAATCACGAGTCCATTGGGCCAGCCGAACTTTTATTAACATGTGTAGGCCTAAAATCCACTTTATTTTATCCTTTTATTGGATTTTTATTTCTATTATGTTGTTTCTGATTCCCAAAAACTTTTCATTTTCTCTCTGCTCTTCTTTTTTCCTTCCCCTTTTAATCATCCTGTCTTGTTTTCTAGCTGTAGTATCTTTTTTTAAAAAAAGAATTATTTTATTTAACTTTGTTTATTTATTCATTTATTTATTTTTAATCTGACCAGAGAGGAATAGAGCAAGAAGGAGAGAAAGAGAGAAAGCAAGCCACAAGGCCCAGGACTTGAACCTTGGTTGGCCATGTGGGAGTCCAGTGCCCTTAACCACCATTTTTGAACATTCATTATTATTTCCATGTCAGAGATGAGGTGATTGAGGCTTTGAGATTATAAGTACATTGGTCAAGATTTTGCAGCTAATAAGAACTGACTCTGAGGTAAAACCCTGAACTGGGCAGATTCCAGGTTTTGTTCTCAAAAGTCTGAAGTGCAATGCCCCACGGTAAATAAAAATCCCTTGAGAAACTCAGTCATTGAAAAGATCATCATTAAAGCAATGTCAGTTCCTTTTTTGTGAATTTGAATATATCTAGGTTTTAAAATTCGTACTGGGTGCCATTTCTCCTAGATGGTATCTTTGAAATCTTCTTTATCTCTCCACTACTTTTCATTTTTGACGTTGTTAGGTTCTAAACCTATACTTCTCATTTTTTACATTGTTAGGCTTAGAACCTGTATAAGTCAATTTCCTATAACTTAAGAACTCAAAACTGGTGCTGGATCTAAGGGAGCCCAAAACTCGACTTTCACTTATTCTTTGGAATTGCGTGTCTTACTCTAAGGCCTTAAGCCCTACTTTTTACTGCAAATTAGACTTAGCTTTCCATTACGGGGATTCCTTTTTAAAAAATAGAAAACTTATGGGAACCAGCAGTTAGCGTAATGGCTATGTCGCTGGACTCCCACGTAGTCGACCGCGTTTCGCGTCCCGGACCCGGTGGCTTAAAACTCACTCCGGGCGCGTGTGCGTGCGTGCCCAAGATCCCGAGAGGAGAATGGAGGAGAAGGGATTGCGGCGTGACCATCCCCCTGTGGGGTGATTTCTTGCTTTCTGTCTCTATGTCTCTCTCTGTCTGTCTGGCGAGCGCATGAGCCCTATAGCGAAAACCTCTCCAAAAAAAAAAAAAAAAATAGAAAACTTATGGTTATTCAATATTTACATATCCTTGGTAAGATAAGAATCAAATTTACCTTTAAGCATGAAGAAATGAGAATAGGAGGCCAACAGATAGTGTAGTGGTTAAGGTGCTAGACTCCCACATGGCCAACCATGGTTTGTGTCTCAGATCTGGCAGCTTGAAAATAATGCCTGGCAAACATGCATTCATTGCCCAAAATCCTTAAAGGAGAAAAGAGGACAAGGGATTGTGGCATGACCATTTCCCCTCAGGGGATGATTTTTCACTTTCCTTTTCATTGTCTCTCTTTGGTAAGAGTACATGCCTTATGACAGAAAAATTTTAAAAAATGAGCACAATAATCACAGAGGAGTTTTTTGTATAAAAGTAAAAGGAAGCTTCAGAAACTTTATGGAAAATGGAATTAAAATGTAAGTTTATTTTGGCACAAAATTTTTTTGAAATATATATGTATATATATATGTATGTGTATATATATATATATATGTATATATATATATATGTGTATATGTGTATATATATATATATAGTTTTTTCATAATATGCATTTCCACAAACTTTTTGAAGACCTTGTGTGTAGCTGCTTCAAATTTTAATATAGTGCATAAAACTGAAGCCAGTAGAAATTATCAATATTCTGTTTATTTGAACAAGCATCCAATTATATATCTCCCATCTCAAAGCTTGTAATATAATTTTTAGGTTGCAAGAGATCCAAATCAATCATATCATTACATATTATGTTTCCCTGGAATCAAATACTTTTTAAAATATAAACATTTGAAAGAAATAAATTAATGTCATTCTCTTTGACATCATGCTTATGTTTTCAATTTATACTTGGAAGTTTGAAAACAGAGAAATAAATTATGTGGCTGCCTCACGGTGGTGTGAAAACTCCTCTGACACTGTAAAAATAACAACGGCATTAAGTTACTTAAATAATTTGTGGTGTTTGAAGAAAGCTCATTAGCACCTTGTAAATTTTCACATAGCCTGTGTTATAACTTCATTTCTAGAGGAGCTATCATAGCACAAAAACAAATCCCATGTGCAATTAATAACTGAAAGATTCACTGAATGATTTTGAACAGATGATACTACCTAATAAAGAATAAATTCTCTACTTGGTGTGGAGGGCTGAGACATTAATAAGACTTATACTAGCAGAAATCCTTTTTTCAAAATCTGCCCACTGACTTGGAAAGATTCACTCTACACTATAGTAATTGTGATTTAGTAGAACATACTATTGGAATGTAAATTCGGGTTATTTTATAGATTTGGATTACTTTAAAAGTCAATGCATTGTTTTCCAGAAAATATAGGGGAGTCGTTGTTCATTCTTCAATATAAATAATAAAAAAGCATATTGTAGGAGTTGCTCTGCGTGATCAAATAGTACTATGACTTAATATTCAACTGATTAATTGTTAAGGTGGAGGGGAACCTTGAGTTTTGCTCATATATCCATCAGCAGAGCAGAACTTCAGCCATGGAAAATTGGACTCAGAGTTGGCACTAAGAGATGTGTCACCAGTTTGATAGGCAGCTCTTAGGGAACCAGTCATAGTGGTACATGTGGTAGGAAGTCATTTTGCAATGCTAGAACCACAGAGAAGACTGGTTCAAATCCCAAGCTGACCTGTAAGCACGCTGGATGTGGATATAAAATCCAGACTGGCAGGCAAGCTGGGGGTGAATTGTGGTTTGACAAAACCTGCTCGAGAGTGCCTGTTCCTTTCTCTCTCTCATAAAAGAAATAAAATAAACAAACTTTTAAAAAAGACCCTTAGAGATTGGTACAGATTAACAGAGTTTATCCATATTTGCAATCACTATTTCGCCATACTAACTCCCTAGCTCCTGCCTCCACACATCATAGAAAGAAGACTGGAGAGAAAGAAAAGGAGTCACAGTAAAAAAAAAAAAAAAAAAATCCCTCACATAGTCATTGTCAATCTTTTAGAGACCACACTTCAAAAGGAAAGCCTATTCCCATACTGACAGGTGAGGAGTCCTCAAAGTAGAATTCACAAAGGATCTCACTACTGTTACTGTGGAAGATAATAGCCAGCGGAGAGAAACTTGGAAGAATATAGCATGTGTCGATAGCCCAAAATGTTGCCATTTCACATATAAAACAATAAAACGTGAAAGGTCTTCCCATTAACAGTATTCTAGCCCAAATCAGAGCCTACAAAGTATTCTCATGCAGGAAATTAAAAATTTGAAATCTCTGACACATCTCTGAGAGCATTCCAATTTTAAAAATTTTGTGCCAGAACATACCCTAGTTTATTGAGATTAATCTGATGAGAACTATAGGCTTGGTATGTGTACGCTTTCTTGTATGTATAAGCCGTTCCCTTTGAGTGGGTAAAATTCTGTAGATTATTTCCTCTGGCTTAAGGAGATGTGCCAACATAAGTGAATGACCCACCTGGATTTAGAGGATTGTGGTATGCTGAAAAAATTAATTCAGAAGATAGTCTGCCTCCTTCACAGTTTATTTGAATTTTGCCCTGTAATCATACAAAAAGAATACATGAAATTACAATGTTCTTGTCTTACTTGTACTCACCTAAGTCTTAGGCTACATACACTCAGAAATTTCTGTTTCTACAGTGTGTGGAACATACTGAAAGAACATATTAGGTCATTGGGAAAGTCTCTGGCTCCTCGTATACACTTCGTAGTAAAAAACTAAACACAAACAAAAAACCATAGGAATATTTTGGTCCTTAATAAAAACCTCAAAATTATAGTAGAGGGCATTCTCTCTCTTATTAATTATTAATCTTACCTTAATCTGTCATGAATATTATAAAATTAGAAGATAAAAATGATAACTCATAGGAAATAACAAATTTCTCTCAAATCTATTTCCCAGTTATTATTTTTCTCAAGTCAGTAATATGTATAGATTGTGGAGTGAATAAAATTTTTTGATGGCGGAGATTATAATGTTAATATGCATCAAAAGTGTAGATTAAAGCCTAAAAATTCACTTTGAGCATTAAAGTTTTTAGTAATTAAAATGTGATATATGCTATGTCATTATTATTTGAACATTAAAATAGTTCCTAAAACACACACAACAAAATTTAAAATGCTGGAGAGTGAATAAATAATATTTTTCAAAGTCAACAAATCCTAGGCTAAATGATATATTTTCTAATTACATTTTGCATATATTATAGAAATGGAGGTTTTTGGGAACCAGCAGGTGGCATTGTGGTTTAGGCACTGGACTTCTATATGACTGACCACAGTTTGAGTCTTGGACCTGGCTCCTTGCTTTCTCACTTTCTCTCTCTCTCTCTCTGGTGAGCTTACGTTTCCTATAGAACATCAACTAATAACAATGAATAAATAAAATTAAATAAATAATTTTAGAAAAAAAAAGAAACAGGGTTTTTTAAAAAGAAAAGAATGCATATCAACTTACACAGCGCCCTTCTGGCAAATATTCTTCTTTATTATATTCATCTATTCATAAATTAAATTAACATTATTTGAAAACCTACTATGTATAAGACACTGTTTTAGACATTTAGTATGCATTAGTGAAACAAAACAAAGGTCACCCCCTTTATTTATTTATTTTTTTTGGAGAGGTTTTTTTTTGCTATAGGGCGCGTGCACTCGCCAGACAGACAGAGAGAGACAGAGAGACAGAAAGCAGGAAATCACCCCCCAGGGGGGATGGCCACGCCACAATCCCTTCTCCTCCTTTCTCCTCTTGGGATCTTGGGCACGCACGCACACGCGCCCGGCGTGAGTTTAAGCCGCCGGGTCCGGGACGCGAACCGCGGTCGACTACGTGGGAGTCCAGCGACATAGCCATTACGCTAACTGCTGGTCCCAAAGGTCACCCCCTTTTTGAACCTACATTTTTTTTTTTTTTGAGAGGTTTTTGCTACAGGGCATATGTGCTTGCCAGAAAAACAGAGAGAGACAGAGAGACAGAAAGTGAGAAATCACCCCCTGGGGAGATGGCCATGCCACAATTCCTTCTCCTTCATTCTCCTCTCAGGATCTTGGGCATGCATGCACACATGCCTGACATGAGTTTATTCCACCATGTCCGGGATTTGAACCGCAATTGGCCACATGGGAGTCCAGCAATATAGCCATTATGCCAACTGCTGGTCCCGAACCTACATTTTTAAATAAAATTTTAAAAAGTTCAAAGCATGCTATAGGCAAAATTATTGCTTAGTTGTGTGGGTTGTTGTGTGCAGATGGGTTTATAGTGAAGGCCTTTCTGTACGATTTAGACAACATAACTGAATTCAGATGGCAAATAAGCCAGTTTCTATCCTCATGAGTTTGTAATATAAAGTCTCAAGAGAGAGTAAGTTCTAGCAACCAGCAGATGGTATAATGGTTACATCACTGGACTCTCACATGGCAGATTGCAATTGGAGTCCTGTACATGGAAGCTTGAAACCTACACAAGGCTCATGTGCATGCATGCTCAAAATTCCTAGAGGAGAATGAAGGAGATGGGATTGAGGCATGACCATCCCCTCTGAGGGCTGATTTTTCACTTTCTGTTTCTCTGTCTCTCCAGAGAACATGTGTACCCTATAGCAAAAATCTCTCTTTCAAAAAAAAAAAAAAGGGAAGAGGAAGTTGTAAATGAATTAAAGAACTGTTAATAAAACACTCTGAGAATTATCTTAAATACCCTATGTTGTTTTGATGTAAGATATGACTTTTCTATAAATTCTAAGAAAGTTTACTTTTAACCTAGTGATTAACATATGTGTGTATATATTATAAAGCAAAAACAATAAACAATCTAGTCCCTCTTCACAGATTCAAAGCATTAATCGAACTGTTGAAAGAGCAATGTATAGTAGATTGTTACTAAAAAATACATTTCTAAAGATTCTTCAAAATTTTCTCTATGTGGCACATTGTCATCAGAGAAAAAGCTAAAGAAAGGGTATTCAGTTGTCCCTAGGTATCTACAGGGCATAGGTTCCAGGCCCCTGTGGATGCTAAAATTCATTAATGCTCTTGTCCTTTATACATAATGACATAACATTTACATATACCCTACACACATCTTCCCTCATGCTTTAAATCACCTGTAGATTCCTTGCAATGCCTCATATGATGTAAATGCTATGTAAATAGTTGTTAAACTGCATTGTTTAAGGAATAACATCAAGAACAAAAACTTACATTTCAGGTACAGATGAAATCATTGTAGATCAGATTACATGGTACACACAGCAACAATGGAACATTTCTCATTTATGTTTGGTTGACCCTGAAGTTGGTTAAATCTGTGGTTGGTTGAACATGGATGCAAGCCCTATGATTCAGAAGGTTAACAGGTTGGATAAAACATGGTTTTCCCCCTTTATTCATGAAATACACATACATAAGAGAGAGACACAGAGAGAGGATGAAGAGGGGGAACACTTTCCACAGGGTCTGGTCATGCGGTAATTCTCTTTGCCCAATCCCTAAGCCCTTGAGATCCTGGGCATTCATGCCTATGCCTGTGCTCCATGTGTGTCAGGCTACTGAACATGGGTTTCGAACCACAGTCGCCATATGGAATCCAGCACTCCTGAACAGCATACTACGGCCACAGAGTCAGTCCTACACACTGGGTAAGGTTCATATACTTGTCCCACACTTCATTCAGACTTATACCCTATTTCCTATGGTAAACTTCCGAGCTTTAATTATTTGCAAAGGGTATTTCTGTGTTATTATTCTAAAATTTTCAGCCCTGGCTGCACATTAGAGAATCTCCTGAGGTTAATTTTTAAACATACGGAAGTAGAGGTTCTGCCCACAGGGATTGCCCACTATGATCCTGGCTTGGAGCTGAGCATAGGCACATGGACAGAGCTGCCCCAAGATGATTAAAATGTGCACCTGGGGTGGAAAACCATAAGATTACTCACACACCAATTCCGTCTTCTCCCTGCTGTTCACTTTCCTCTTTAATTTTCTCCATTAGTTTTAGTTAGCACAGCATTTCTTTACCGTGTTCTACTTAATGTCATTCTTCCTGTACTGCCGTATTAACATGTATTGAGTTTTCCAAAGGCTTCAAAATGTAATTTGATCATTTTAGTGATAACACTTTCAAGCTCGTGACCAGGCAAATAAACTCAAAAACATGACTATTGCTCTACGATCATTATCAAAGTGTTATCTGGGTCTCTTGACGGGGGAGTCCCTAAGACCTTTTTACAGGGGAATCAAGATCAAAACTATCTTTATTAAATACCAAAATATCATCTGTGGTTTTTACTCTGGTTCTGTCACGAATGTAAGTGAAAATTTCTGGACACTATCTGACATCTTCTGTCACTATAGTTTGAATGCAGAACCAGAGAAGAGGATGCTATTAAGCTAAATATTAAAGAAAGTGTCCAAAAGGTACAATGATATCACTTTCCTTATTAAACATTAATTTAGTATAAAAATTTAGTTTTCATAAATATGCTACTTAGATTAATACACGAGTTTATTAGGCAGTGAAATAATATGCCTTTATCTTCAGAATGTGGTTTGGACCTTAGTAAAACATTGGTATCACTCTAATTCCAACGTCTACTATTCAAGTCAGAAGTATTGGTTTGTCTACTTCCCTGTGTGATTTTACTAATTTCTTTTCTATCACTACTACCCTTAACCAACTATCTAATTAATCAACTAACTCGAAGTACCAAAATAAGTATTAAGGTATACTAAAATCTATTAATTTTATTATATGAAACCATTAAATTGATATTAATTCAATACAAATATCCTAATTAATAGTTAACATTAATATATTCTTTTGAAATTATTAATATATTAAAATATATTACATGCATTTTCAAAAGTGCATCTAATTTACATCTTGAACACTGACACTCTTAAGTTTATAGTTTGAGACATTAAGCATGATAAAAGTAACGGATCATTCTGTAAGTAACTTTTGCAATAGGAAATTTTGAGAAATTAGGCAATGCATGCTTTTATTTCTCTGCCTTTAAGAGTTTTATTTAACCAGTTTCAGGGAAGGTAAATATGTATAGTCTCTGTAGAGGGCATCAAGTTTTTAACTGGACCTAATACCAAGTAAAACCTACAGTAAAGCTTCAATTTGTTTAAAATGTGTTTGCATAATACACACTAGCAAACTTTAATATTATAGAGTATTACTTGCTCTATTATACTCAAATTACAAGGAAAAAAAGGACTAGAAATATGTCAAATTAGGGGGCCAGCAGGTGGCATGGTGGTAAAAGAACTGGACTCCCACATGTCTTACCGAGGTTTGAGTCCTCAACTACTCAGCTGCTTCCTCACTTTCTTTCTCTCTCCCTCTCTGTCTCTCAGTGGTAAAATTTAAAAATAATAATAAATAAAATTAATTAATAATTCTTTAAAAAATAAATATGTAAATTATACAGGAAAGGCTCAATGGAATTTTCTTTTCCTATTTACTTATTTATTAATAGTCATTCACTGTACATCAATGCAGTATACAAGATGAGGTTTTCCATCCAGTATACATTGTATATTGGCCAAACAAGAATATAACCATACATGTTATCATCAACACATAATTTTCTATTTCTTGTTTCTTATATATTTTGCTCCACCCCACCTTGATTCTCCACCTCTTACTCTCTGCCAACTCCTCCCCTTCTCCCACACTGTCTCCGTAATGTACAATTGTTTCCCTTGTCTTTGTTTTTTCACATTATATTGAGTCACTAAAGATCTTAATTAATTTAAAGACTTTCAATAGCAAGCACAGCTGATATATACATATTTATGAACACATGTCTGACTTTAGGCATAAACCTCAGTGAGTAAAGTGAACATACTATAAAGTAGCACATCGCTGGGGCTATATAACTTACTGCAGTCATTAAGGAGGTATTAATAGTTATTTTTAATGCATTTTTAATTTTCAAAAAAGTTTTTGTTTTAATAGATCAAAATCAAAATATGTTAAGAGAAATTTGCTTAAAGCTTAAAGCCAGGAAACAGTTCAAGAGAAGACAAAATTTCTTGAATATGGAAATCAAAGCATCAAAAAAAAAAGTAATGCTTTAGTCTAAAGTAAAAAAATTCTATTTCACTAGTTCGGACTCACATAATTCATCTCTCTTCTATTGAATTTGCAGTGTTAACTCTGGAAGTTAGCATTCAGTTCTAGACTTGTTCCCTACCATTAGGCTGGCCACTCTCTTGTATTCTTCATAGAGGAAGAGGAGTTATTCTTTTTCATTGGAGGAGAAATATTTTCTTGATTTCTCATATTTCTTGAGCCTCTGCAGTGGTTTCTGGTCATCTAATGGATTATACTTTATTTCTTAGTTTTGGGAGTTTAATCTGAACATTCAGAGGAATGCAGAAGCAGATGACCTGCAGTGTCTGCAAACAGTACCGTTTGTCTCCCTTCGCACAGCCAAATTACTGAAAATTGAGGATTAATCTGACCCTAAAGGTATTCAGATAGTTCCCTACTAAGCACCTTGAATTGTCTAGAAAATTACTGTGTGGATGCTGAGCAGAAAAGTAAGAAAGGTAACAAAGAAAAGAAGTAATAGAAAAAAAAAAAAAAAGATGAGAAAAAAGAGACAAAAACAAGAAAAGAGAAGAAAAAAATTTTTGTCAAAAAATAAAAACCAGGGAACCAGCAGTTAGCGTAATGGCTATGTCGCTGGACTCCCATGTAGTCTACCGCGGTTCGTGTCCCGGACCCGGTGGCTTAAAACTCACGATGGGCGTGTGCGCGTGTGTGCCCAAGATCCCGAGAGGAGAATGGAGGAGAAGGGATTGCGGCGTGACCATCCCCCCTGGGGGGTGATTTCTCGCTTTCTGTCTCTATGTCTCTCTGTCTGTCTGGCGAGCGCACGCGCCCTATAGTGAAAACCTCTCCAAAAAAAAAAAAAAAAAAAAAAAAAATGAAAACCATGCGCAAATGGGGGTTGCACAGAACCCAAATATAGATGGCTGCTGAATGGCTTACCCTATGGGGGTGGGGGAGAAGGTAAGAATTAAAAAGACAAAAGAGCAGCAGAGAGCTAAGTTTAAAAATTAAAAAAAAAAAATGGAGAGAGAGAGATGGAAAGAGACAGAGAGAATAAGTAGGATGCTCTAACCTGGCTCCTGGCTAGACCTGGGGAACAGGAGGGAGAAGTCTGGGCAGAGGCAACGGAATTTTCCAAACATCATGAATTAAAAAATGGATAAATATAATGAAACAATTAGTAGTTTTATTGATCATGAAAATAGTCTTATTTTCCCTTTTCATTGAGATTTCTACGTACATTTAGGAGAAAAAAAAACTTTAATTATAATTTCCAGAAAAAATGTTTGCTAATTTTCTGATGTGTATTGCCTCAGGTAATTAATACATTTAAGAAAATCACCTTAAGAAAGTGCAGAGTGAATGGATTTACTGATATTCTTTGTTTATAAAATATGAAAAAATGTGAATACAACCCCATATCCAACCCAGAACTGATAGGTAGTAACTTTAATTCTGAATAGAATACTGCTTCCACCTTGAACTAATAATAATGAGAAAATGTACAAGGAAGCATATACATGAAATGGAACTTCAGTTCCTTTACACTGAAATGTGATGTTGTTGAATATATCAAAGAATCTGTCAATTACCTTTCTCTGAAATACGGATTGTGTAAGGGAATGGAAGCATTACTAATAGTGAATAAAATTTCTACCCGAAAGTCTGTGAGGCAAAGAGACATAATTCCACTCAATGAATTGTGATAACCTAAAGAGACAGAGAAATGACAGGAAAGCTGAGATCAATCATCAGGATGGTACAATTGAATAGCATCTGTTAAAAAAAAAAAAAAAAAAGACGAAGAAATGAACTTCTTTGCTTTCCAGTATGTGCTCCTAATCAAGTCATTAAAGAATTGCATTTTATGTTCACTCCATGGGTCTTTAGAAGTGTTCACGTTCCTCCACACTACAGAATGATATGATAATATTAAAACAATCACAAAATGTTTCCTAGGATTTCCTTCAGATCACGGTGAGGCTAACAGCAAGTTCTATTAGATCTGTTTTACTGGTAATAAAATTAGAAAACAAGAATAAATACCTTGGTGAAGGTCATACAGCTAGGAAATGCAGAGCTACACTGGAGCCCCTGTATTTGTTCTGTAATCTTTAACAAGTCTTTTTAATTAGAATTTTTATAAAGGCAATGAACATTTATCAAGTGCTCACTTAATGACAATTTCCAGAGTGCACTCAGTTTCTTACGTTAGCTAAGTCATTTTATTTCACAAAAGACTATATGTAAATGAGGAAACCGAGGGCAGAGGTCCATAGGTCCTGTGTTAGTGTTAGTAAATGTTAAATATGATCTGGTGATTGTATCTATAGGCAATGGGAAAAAAAAACTTATCTTAATCACAGTTTCAAAATGTTCTTAAAAGAGCATGCATTCCAGGACCAGCAGATAACATAATGGTTACATCTCCGGATTCCCACATGGCCCTCCACGGTTAAAATCCCAGACCCGTAGGCTTAAAACTCACAACAGGTTGTGTGTGCAAGGGTTGCCAAGGTCCCAAGAGGAGAATGGAGGGGAAGGGATTGTGGTGTGGCCATCCCCCTGCCTCCCGGGGGTTTTGATTTCTTGCTTGCTTTCTCTCTTTCTCTTTCTGTCTCTCTGGTGAGTGCAAGTGACCTATAGCAAAATCTCTCTCAAAAAAAAGAGCATGCATTCCAGGATGATAAAATATTAAAAGGTTGCCAATAATCTAAATATAAAGGTAAATGATAATGTATTATAATACAGTCTAAAATCTTACAGACTCTGAAAAAAATATTTTTTATTTATGTTGTGACTTGTCAAAGAGTTTTCTTGTTTTCCTCTTTTCTTTCTATCTCTTCTTTCTCTTATTCTATCTTTGCTACTTATTCACTCTTCTACTACTGTACTAGCAGGAAACTCAAATTGGTATCCCAACTTAATTGCTTCCTCCAGAAAGGAATAAAATATAAGAATGCAATGAGATTTCAGAAATATTAAGTAGGTCGGTCAGCAGGTGATGAAGTGGTTAAGGTGCTGGATTCCCATCTGGCTGACTGAGGTTTGAGTCCTGGACCTGGCAGCTTGAAAAATCACACTGGGGGGAACCAGCATTAGCGTAATGGCTATGTCGCTGGACTCCCACGTAGTCGACCGCGGTTCGCATCCTGGACCCGGTGGCTTAAAACTCACGCCAGGCGCGTGTGCGTGTGTGCCCAAGATCCCAAGAGGAGAATGGAAGAGAAGGGATTGCATCGTGGCCATCCCCCCTGGGGGGTGATTTCTCGCTTTCTGTCTCTATGTCTCTCTCTGTCTGTCTGGCGAGTGCACGTGCCCTATAGCGAAAAAAAAAAATAAAACCTCTCTAAAAAAAAAAAATCACACTTGGCACATGTGTGTGCATATACAAAATCCTTAGAGGAGAATGGAGGAAAAGGGATTGTGGTATGGTCATACACCCTGGGGGGTGAGTTCTTACTTTCCCTCTCTCTGTCTCCCTCTGGCAAGCACACATACCCTATGGCAAAAAAAAAAAAAAAAAAAAAAAAAAAAAAAAAAAAAAAAAAAACATTAAATTAAGTAGGTATTATTTAACTCATAAACTATGTATTAGTTAATTCAAAACTGTCTATGAGATGCTATCTGTAAACAGAAGTGAATAATCTGGTGGCCTTCCATTAATAGTCTATTAAATATATGCACAGTGTTTAGCTTTTATCTCTAAATGTATTTTTTATCTCTAAATGTTTTTAGTTTTTTCTCTGAGTCTGTGTTTTTTTCTATTTACCACTATAAACTTTTACTGACTTCTTTTTATGATGTTCTATCAAGGATGAGGTTCCATTGAGACATACATTATCCCCCATGACTTGATTAATTGTTTTGGGGAGGGATTATAAATCATTTAATGTTTCATCCAGATGTTTATTTTGCAAAAATATATATCAAGAGATAAAAGTTACATTAGGGAACAAACTCCCTACATATGACAGAGAATAGGTAGGAGGCTTTTTTTGTTTGTTTTAAAGGTGACACTACATTTAATCTAAATCAGTATCCTTGGAGAAGAATATAGAGAAATAACATAAAGACAAAAAGTAATTCAATAAGTCAATCAAACATTCTTCAGAGTAAATAACATTAATATGGAATGTGAATGAAATATTTTGTAAAAAAATATGGAGGGTTCTTTTTGTAGGGGCTTCTAACTATAAGTCATGAATACATTGTGAATAGTAAAATTTAAAAAATATTTAAATTGGTTTTAGATATAAAGAATATCTTTTTCAAAATAATATATTTTATATTGAACATAGTAATTTAAGTAAATAAAAATAATGTGATTATTGCAATTTAGCTGTACCTAATTCTAAATACTTTAAAATATAATAAATAGATTAATTTTAATAAATTAAAGTAAAAACTTTCATATCATTTAAAAGTAGAGAGTTTTAAATCTACTCTACATAAATTAAGCAATGAAAAAAACTAGACATTATTAGACCTTAATGAAAAATACTGTGTTCTATAGTAGCCTTGCGATTGCATACACACACTCAGGTTTTATTTGTTCTGTAATTTTTTCTGAATATCAAAATGCTTTGTTCTGTTTTGTAGTAAATATCAACCTTGTGAAAACAGCTTGAAATTATATCTAACCCTGCACTTATTTCTGTAGCCATTCCATGTTTCAGTTAAATGTACTTTGTAAGGGGCAGCAGGTGGCATGATGGTTAGAATGCTGGACTCCCTCATAACAGAATATGGTTCGAGTCCCATACCTGGAGATTTATTTCCTTACTTTCCTTCTCTCTTTTTCTCTCTTCCCTTTCCCTCTGTGTCGTATCTCTGTTTGGTGAGTGTATATACCCTATAGAAAATTTAAAAGTAATAATAAAACTAAATAATAATTCTACAAATAGAGTTAAAACATGTACTTTGTCACATATATCATTTGATCTGACAGGTACAAAGGTGTTGCATAGACAGAGGATATCATATATATAAAGAATATATATATATATATATATATACAGACACACACACACATTTATATATACATATAAATATAATAGAATTTATATATAATAAGTATATATATGGTGTGTGTGTGTGTGTGTGTATGGCTTCAAAAAGTTGATAAAAATACATATCATGGAAAAACTATGCATGGGTTTCAAAAGTTGTGTCCACCCAAATAAAGCCTTACTTTCATTCCATTTGCTACAAACTTTTTGAAATATTTATGTATCTTCTCTCTGGCTATAAAAAACTATCTCAGAAATATGTCAGATAACAGTTTATCTCAGGAGCAAAACCAGACTTTTGTGAAATGGAAGACTGTATTGCATGTAGTTAAGTCACAGATTAATTAACAATCTCTCGTACCAAAACTAGACGTAGGAATCATAGGGAGGCCATGGTCCCCCACACCACCAAAAGAAAAAAAAAAAAAAGAAAAAAAAGAAAAAGAAAAAAAAAGAAAAGAAAGTGATTTTCAGAGACAAGTACAAAATAGTCCGTATGTGGAAAAAAAAAAAACAAAAAACACCTGATCATGGAAGGTTATGGTTAAGATCTCTCTCTCTCTCTTTTTTTTTTTTTTTTTTTTTTTTTTTTTTTTTTTGAGAGGTTTTTGCTATAGGGCACATGCACTTGCCATAAAGACAGAGAGACAGAAAAAGAGAAATCCCCAGGGGGGATAGCCACACCTCAATCCCTTCTCCTCCATTCTCCTCTAGGGATCATGGGCATGCACACACACGCACCCAGCGTGAGTTTAAGCCACCGGGTCTGGGACTCCAACTGCGGTCAACTACATGGGAGTCCAGCCACATGGTCATTATGCCAACTGCTGGTCCCAGGATCCCCTTTTATCCTTTAAATTAACAAGGTGATTGTTTCTATAGAGAACAGGGAGTAAGTCCAGCAGTAGTAACTCAAGGGACTGGTGCAGCCCAGCCCTTTGGGATTTATTTACCAACATTTTGCCTTCGATGAAATGGTTGAACATCACAGCCACATCGAAAAGAGAGAAGCAGCCAGCACGGCAGAACCGAAAGCCAGTTCAATAAGTTCCACAAAGCCAGGAAAGGGGCAATGGTGCTATTGCAAGAGGTTTCAGCTGGCACATGGAGCTCAGGGTTCTCTCTGAAGGCGGAACTAAGGCCAGAGATTAAACTATTACTTTGGAAAACATGACGAGAGATCACATTCTGGTGCCAGCTCTTGCTTTTCATTTCTGCAGAGCTGAGTGCAGCAATCACACAGGGATTAGCCTTGCTCTGGGAATTCTTTGCTTCTTCACTTAGCGGAACTCCTTTGGATGGGTGGGAGAAATAGGCTCATGGCAAGGAAGACTCCTTGAATACCTGGGAGCAACACCTAGTGCTAGGAATTAAAACATCCACTCATCAGGGGGACCTTAAATCTATTAAACTATTTGACTTGGCTCAAATCTGAGAGTTAAAGTAATAGAAAAACGTCTTTTTAAAAAGAAAATCCAAGTTGTATTTTCTTGGAGGAGAGGGGGCTATATGTTAGAACCTGTTACAAGAAGCAGAAATGTAAGTATAATTCTTCCAGCATTCTTTTGTACTAACGGGGCCTTGTTTCAATTTGTTCCATGGGACCCCCTCATGTTATAAAAATGATTATAGCCTTATCACAAAAAAATGGAGACTGTTTCATATTTTCTTTGCTAGAGGTGCACAATGTATTAAACCTATCTCTTGATGTTTTGACGCCATATTTCTTTTTTATAATTGTTAACTAGGAATTAGCCAAAGCACCACCTTCTGTCACCTTAGGCCTACCTCTCTATCCCACTGTACCCTAAATCAGTGTTTTACTAATTATGATTTGCCTTCCACAGTAGGAGGTAAGTCAGTTCAGTTGGTAATTATTGATTTTGAAGTGAACAGAAGAGGAAATACAAAAATGTATAGCCCAGCTTAGATAGTGCAGTTATTGTGTACTGGGCTGCAGGGCTAGAAACCACATGACTGACCATGGATTTGACCACTGAGTCAGTCTAAGAACAAGCCAGGTCCACAAGATTCCTGAGGACCTACAAGAATAGGAGATGGGGTCACAGTGTGACAAGACTCTCTAGATGCATCTCTGTCTCTCTCTTCTGTGTACACATACACTGTCATAAAAATTTAAAATAAACCAAATACTGGGACCAGCAGATGGCATAATGGTTACATTGCTGGACTCCCATGTAGTTGACAGTGGTTTGAGTCTTGGACCCATGGCTTAAAACATGCTGGGCGTGTGTGTGTGTGCATGCCCAAAATTTTGAGAAGAGAATGGAGGAGAAGGGATTGCAGTGTGGCCATCTCCCCTGGGGGCTTATTTCTCGCTTTCTATCTCTCTCTCTTTCTCTTTCTAAAAACATTAACAAAAAAATAATATACAGAACTAGTGTAAGTACTATTTTCTTATTGTCAAGCTTTGAAATCTGTGTGTGTGTGTGTGTGTGTGTGTATGTGTGTGTGTGTCTGTGTTCTGGTTTGTGATGTTGTACTAGTCTGCATCCTACAGAGAACTATTTCTGTAGGTAACTATTTGCAAAGATATGTAGGTATAGACAGACAGATAGATAGATAGATTGATAAATATTAAAGACACGATATATACATATATACATACATATATATATATATGTGTATGTATATTCATATATGTGTGTATGTATATATATAAATAGAGAGAGAGAGAGAAAGATCCTTAGAATAAAATTGGCCAAATATTTGAACATATATCTGTATATACCTATATCTATATTAAAATTTTTATATAAAAATTGGCTGCTATGTTTATGGAAGCTGAGAAGTTCTAAGACAGACAGTTGGCAAGCTGGAGACCCAGGAGAATTGATAGGATCAAGTATAATCCAAATCCAAACACATGAGTCCCAAGAGAGCTAATAATGAAAATTCCAGCCCAATTCTGAGTCCAGTGTTTCAGCTTGAAAACAGTTACACAGAGAAGGATCTATTTATAATAGTGAGAGCTTCAGCCTTTCCATTCTATTCACTATTTCAGCTGATTGGTTGAGGGTCATTCACATTAGATGGGACAATCAATTTTACTTAATGTACTGATTCAGATGTTATTATCATCCAAAGACACACTTATACACTCAGAATAAAGTCTGGCCAACTCTCTGGGTACCTCATGGCCCAAGTAAGTTGAGACATAAAATTAACAGGTTCACCTTTCATCAGCTTGGCATTCATATGTACTTCCTTAAGCCATACTTCTTCTCCACGTAAAAGTAAAAACAAGTTTATAATCTGTCTAACATGATACAACTAGTCTGTGTACAACAGAAAACACACTCACCCTTTCTCCAGAAGCGAAGGTAAAATCTTTGAGTAATGGCTATTTTTTCTCTGATAGTCTATAACTGAAATACTACAAGGTACAGTGAATAATATATCATAAATAACAGTTCATCTTTATGTTACAGGACTAGAAAATAAGAGAACAAAAGTGATTTTTTAATATATATATTTCTATGTCTAACATAGAAAAATGAATGTATTAATATATGTATATATAATTATGTCTATTTATACAGGTGTAAGCATATAACAAAATAGAAAGGAATTTCTCATGACAAGTAGAGTCCTTGTTTCTGTAACTAGCCACAGGGTAATAAATACCTAGTACTTCTAACTACCTTCTACTATCTATTCCTTTTACCTTCAGCAAGCATCGCAGTTGACAGTAGTTCTTTACTTGGTAGGAAAACTGAAATCTTAATTTTTGAAAGATTTGGACCAACAATACTGCTGTCTGGATTGGGTTGTTCATTTTCATTGCCTTTAATCACAGGGTACGACAATGTTCTGCAGTGCTGTAAAGTATCTCCTGTATTCTAGACATACTCTTCCTTACCACCATTATAGAGTAGTAGTTAAATTTCCCCTTCGTAGTCAGAATCAATCACCCCAGCCAGCAAAGTAAGTTTCGTCTTTCTATGTTAGCTTGAAGTGGCCAGGCAGCAGTTATAATTTTCATTTCAGTGTAATCAGTGCTATGTCTCCCAGTGAAAACATTTTTCCTCTGGAACTAAGACCTATAAGCCTACAGGGGATATCTGTTCCAGAAAAGACATAATGCTGTCCCTTCCACGATGTTAGCAGTCTAAAGTAATCAAGGGACCACTAGGTAGATGTCCGATTCCCTCATGTGTAGGGTGCCATCTTGAAGATGCAATGTGGATCTTCGATGGTGGTTAACTGGGCATAAATCAGCAGCCATAGGCAGGTTAGTATTGAGGAGTGAACATCCTTGTTTGGAGGGGCATGTATAATTTCCTTCCCTGCTTCTGTAGCCACTGTGACCATGATCCCTTGGATAGTTACTGGAGTATCTGAGAAATGAGGCAGCTTGGTATACATAAAATAGGTCATCCTCCCTGGTTTGATGATTAAAATCCTCTTCTGCTGAAGTCACTTTTAGTGAGCATACACATGGACACAAACATCTTTATACCCATGAAGCTGTTTGTGGCCATTCAGAGAGGCCCACCCATATACCAACACCCTAATGTCCTTATCGCCAAATTTCCAATCATGTTAATTCCAGTCACCTAGCCATTGGGCTAAAGAATTAGCCAGAGCCCATGAACTGGTGTGTAATCACATATCTGACTATCTATCCTTCCAAGCAAAGTGAACAACCAGGCTCATTGCTTGAAGTTCTGCCAATGGAGAAGATTTCCATCATTGCCCTCCAGGGATGTCTCAGAGAGAAGATGTGGTGCCACAGTTGTACACATTTGGGGGGAGGGGTGCCTGCATTTTGTAAAGAACAACTTGTAAATCAGGACTGACGTCTTCTCTCAACTGATTATAGGAGAATCTCCATGAGGCTCTTGGTGCAGGCCGGGAGAGAGAAGGCAGTGTGTCAGGAGTAGGAACTATGGCTATTTGGGCCACTTCATCACATAACTTGTGCTTGCAGGGCCTGCTCAGGCCTGATCTCATATATCTCATACCTCTTCCATTTTATGATGAAGTCCTTCTGAGCACACCCAACTTGATGACTTCATGGGTCATGTAATACCCAGTTCCTGATGGGCAGCTCAAGTTGCATGGTCATTTAGTGGCTCACAGTTGGACATTCAAATTTTTCTTAGTCCAGTATTAGACAAAGGACTATTTATCAAAGAATAGTTATCTGCAGAAGTTAGCAGTGATCTGTTCTAAAATCCTAAGGGCCTGTGTTGGTTTACCTGGAGGTGTCTGCCAAAGGCTCCCAACTGCGTTCCTACCTGCCATTGACACTACAAGCAGCATTGGACCTGTTGGATCTAGTGGCAGAACCACTTGCACAGCAGCCTGGCGCAGGTGCAGAGCCTTTTATTATTTTGGGCTCCACAAAAAAGTAGCATCTTTTTGGGACCCTAGGTAAACCAGTGTTATTAACATTCAAACGAGGAATATGTGGCCTCCAAAATCCGAAGAGTCTCACTAGGCATACAGCTTCTTTCTTTGCTGAGAAAGGCAATGCAGCAACTTATCCTTCATCTCAGAGATGACATCTTGACATCCCCCCACACCACGGTGTTCCTAGGTATTTCACTGAGGTTGAAGATTCTGAAATGTTGTCAGATTTGCTTCCCACTCTCTGATGTGCAAATACCTCCTCAATAAGTCAGCCTGGTTGCCACTTCTTCCTTACTTGGTCCACTCAGCATAATACTATCAGTGGCATGGGCTAGGATGATATCTTGTGGAAGGCAAAGCTATTTAAGACCCCTGAAAACAAAATTATGAGAGCAGATGGGAGAGTTGTACCCTGCGGTAGAACAGTAAATATAGGTCTTACTATAGGTCACTTTGGGGAAGGCTAGAAGAAATATTAACATAAATTTTTGGCAGTGTACAGGGATCTTTCCTCAAAAGAACTGTTTCCTTTCATTCAAGGGATTGTAGGTCTGTAAACTTTCTCGAATGAGGGATCATAATCCTGTTTCTATGATTCGGGTTAGACTATATTCCCTTGACCTGGAACTCTTCTACTTATAGAGATGAAGAATTCAGTAGCCTTCCTAACTATCACCAGGAGCACCCTGGTTAACTAATGAACTCTTTAGGTCTGCAGCAGTCAGACTATTTTGACTGCTGCTTTGACTCTGCTGTCATTGAGGTAACCATACTCGCCTTGCTTTGGAGTCTGGGGCTGCCACATGGTTCCTACCACCCTGGGACCCATTGCATTTAGGTTGCCTATTCAGTGGCTGCAATCTTTTTTCTTATATCAGTTTTTTTTTTAAATTTAAATATAGTTTAACATCATGGGACCAGCAGTTGGCATAATGACTATGACACTGGACTCCCATGTATTTGACCACAGTTCCGGTCCTGGACCTGGTGGCTTAAACTCATGCTGGGCATGTGTGTGTGCACACCCAGGATCCCGAGAGGAGAATGGAGGGTAAGGGATTGCGGCATGGCCATCAATTCTGGAGGGGGTGATTTCTCGCTTTCTGTCTCTCTATCTCTCTCTGTCTTTCTGGCAATAGCACGCATCCTATAGCAAAAACCTCTCAAATATATATATATATATTTTGACGTCACTAGTCCTGAGTCTGAAAAATATGCCTACTTTTCTTATGCTCTAAAGTATTCGTAATTAGTTCCTAGTGGAAATTTTTTCTAGGATCCACTCTACTTTCTCAGAAAAAAAATTTGAATCCCAGTCACTATAAAATTAGGTGAAATCCGCAATGCATCCAAGTATTCTTTTCAGACAGTGACCCAAGCTTCAAGGTAGAAAAAAAAAAAGACAACATATGTCTTGGTCCTCTCTGCTACTTAATTACAGCAATGAAAGGTTTCACTTACTTCTTTAGATCTCACGTCCCTCACTATGCTTTTGTTTGTTTGTTCATTTGTTTTTTAGAGAGATTTTTGCTATAGGGCATGTGCATTCATGAGAGAGACAGAGAGACACTCCCCAGGAGGAATGATCCACACTGCAATCCCTTCTTCATTCTCTTCTTGGGATTTTGGGCATGCATGCACATGCTCCCAGCGGGAGTCCTAAGTCACAGGATCTGAGATTCGAATCACAGTCGACTATGTGGGAGTCCAGTGACATAACCGCTAAGCCATCTGCTGTTCCTCACTGTGGTTTTTCTTTGGAGATGATAGGATTAAGGTGGTGGTGTTGGGGGTGAATAAGTACCACTCTCCATGGCAACCATTTCCCAATGCCTGCTTCAAGATATTCCCTGTGGTGATTTTACCAAAAAATACAAATTAGCACAATACTGGCATTTTCTTAAAGTATTCCCTTTCATGCTTATATGCATCCATTGGTTCTGTGTAAGTAAGAGTTATGGTAGAAAATATTCCACCTACCCCTTCATACCCCTCAAGCAGAAGTTGTGAGACAAAGATGGAACAAATAAGGGCATGGAAGGAACATAAACTTCCATTTGTTTTTGGAGATGTGGCAAAAGAGGTCAATGGAAACATAGGAGAGATGGTAGTAAGAAATTGAACTGAGAACCTGCGTGTGGCATGGCAGTTAAGGTGCCTGGATCCCACAGAGCTCACTGCGTGGTTTGAGTTCCAGACCTAGCAGCTTGAAAAACACACTGGGCATGTGCCATGTGTGCCCAGAATCCCAAAACAAGGGAGAGATAGAGGAGAGGGAATTGTGACGTGACCATATACCATGGAGGGTACCTTTTCAAGTTCCCACTATCTCTCGTCTCTAGTGAGCACACACACCTGTTGACAAGTTGTTTTTTGTTGTTGTTGTTGTTGTTGTTTGTTTGTTTTCTTTTAAGTAACTGAAGTGACAAGATGTGGACTTGGCCATGATTAAAAGATTAATTATGGGCTGGCTTGTAGTGCAGTGTTTTGGGATCCAGATCGCATATGGTCTATCACCAGTCAGATTCTACTCCCTGGCTGCAAAAGCATACCAGGTACATGTGTGTTTGTACCTGGAATCTTGATGGGATGAAGAAAGGAAGGAAGGAGAATTGGAGCATGACCATGCTCTACTGGGAGGGTGCTTTTTCTCTCTATCTCTCTCTCTGGTTAAGTGCATGCCTTTGGCAAAAGAAAAGAGAAAAAGAGAAATTACATTCTCCCAAGAAAGGAAGGAATCCATACTGCATAGTTAAATGTAGGTCTCTCTCATTGAACATAATGCCCTTGGAGGAACTGTTTATATACGAACCCCCTTAAGAGCAATGCCTAATTTTCAGTGGGTAATTATATCTTTATTTGAAAGAAAGGATATTAGTGTGACACTTCACATCAGAATAATAAAATAGAAAAGAAAAAAGGAATTCATGAAAGTATGATTTCTCTGATAATTTTCTCTACTATGCATTTTCTGTTGAAAGCTCTCCTAATTAGCCTAATAATAATCTAATAAGTACAATTGGTTTAATATAAACTTATGCATCTCTTAAGTTTTATATAAATTCAAATAACATATATTCTATTGAGCTAAAATTTTAAAAAGGCAAACAGACAGAAACATGGTAAAAAAAAAGACTATTAAAAAAAAGAAAGAAAGATAGGAAACCTCTCTGGTATTTTGTCAGCTTGGCATTCAGTAATCCTTAGGGAAAACTTGACTTCTGAATTCAACTTAATAGAAAAGCCCCTATGAACCCTGTCATGGGAATAACTATTACAGAATCTGACACAAGTGTAGACAAGCGGGATTGTTGCAGCAGAAAATTCTATAGCAATAAACCAAAATTTTTCTTGACATGAAAAAAATCTAAGTTTGGTGATTATCAATTAGGTAGCTTGAGACAGTTGATGGGACAGCAAGCTTGGAGTATAATTCTCCCTGGGGTGGAGGGCATAGAAAACTAGTTTCACTTGCAGAGAATAATTTGAATCATATGTAAAAGCAATTATTAGACTGCTAGAATCATTATCGCCATTTACTGGAATAACCATTTGTGTGCTAAGATAGACAATTAGTTCAAAACCAAATTATAAATTCATTTTAAATATTCAAAAGTCAGGAAGTTGTGTCTAAATAATATTTCAGTACCATATTGTAAAATGATAAACAATGAAATAATAGTTTATAATAATTTCAAGTAAAATTAAAGGTACAAAAAATCATTATAGAACCTATAGATTAGTTCAAATAGTTTCTTTTAAATATGAAGCGGGCCAACTAGTGGTGCGGTTTTAAGGTGGCTGGTTCCCGTATAGCCCACTACACAGTTCAAATCTCGAATTTGGCAGCTTAAAAACAAGCTGCATGTGCTTGGCTCCCCAAAATCTCACGAGAATACAGGAGAAAGGATGGCAGCATGGCCATCCTTCCTGGAGATTTATTTCTCATTTTCCCTCTCTGTCTCATGAGTGCACATGCCCTATAGCAAAAGTAACTATTGTAACTAACTAACTAAATAAGAAGAAATAAATATTAAAATAAATGACTCAATATGAAGAAGTAAATAGTTTTAAAAATTTATGATATAAATAGGCAGTAACCAATTTTTGAATTTCTCTAATACTTAAAATAGCAGAAAACAGCATTATGCCAAGATCTGTACTTGATAAAATAAATTGTTTATGTGTAAGAAAAAATGCTACTTAATTTTTGCACTATAGGTAATTACAATAGAAAGCAAATTTAGAGAATTAAAGTGTTACATTTGTTAACAATGAAGAGATCTGAGATTTTACTTTACATGCAAGCTAACACATTAATCTGTCCCAGATGCATGGATGTTAACAGAAGATGTGAGATTCCTGGGTCAAAGGACAAAGAACTTTATTACTCACTGCAATAGCAATAGCCAGAGAATCAGCATTTTCTTAAATGGTATAAGTTTCCTGAGCTGTATTATCCACAGAGGAAAATGAAAAATGTCAGCTAACATCTGCACATACTGTTGGCTACTGTCCACGAAGGACTCTAATCTTAGAGAACCTGAGAATTTTATTCTGAACAGCAAGAATGTTGGCTCATCCCTCCAAGAAGAAACACTAGTTCTTTATTCTGAGAATGTTTATTACATATATATCCTTGGGAAGATATTCCAGAAAATAGGCCATCTATTCACAAAGAGTACAGAAATATTAGAGAGTCATGGAAAATTGTTTACCCATTTTATTGAAGTATACTTGAATAAAACGTTAAGAAAATGTTAAAATCAGTTTATCTTTTTTTAAAAGAACTATTTATTTAATTTTATTAATTTTTATTATTTTTAAAATTTGCTATAGGACAAATGTACTCATCAGAGAGAGACAGAGAGACAGAGAGAAGGAGAGAGGAGGAGAGAGGGGGAAAAAAAAAAGCTGCCAGGTGTGAGACTCAAAATGTGGTCAGCCATGTGGGAGTACGGTGCCTCAACAACCACACCATATGGTGGCCCAAAGTTTATCCTTTTAATAAAAATTACTTCTTTACTTTGCTTTGTGTTACACCAGGGGTTCTCAACTCTTTTTTATTATTACTTTCCTCTCATGGTGCATTTTGAGAAAGTTATTTTTCTTAATCTACTCCCCAGAAATTTTAATACCACAGATACAGTATATATGGTTTATTTGTACATCTGTGCTTTAAATTGAGTGACTTTTCCCCACACTTCCATAACCATTTTTTATCTTCTTGTGAGTGATATCATTCATTCTTGCTGAGAATGAATGTTGCAATAATAATAAGTAATTATATTATGTTGGACTAAAGAAAATGACTACATTTGACAAAACTTCGATTTAATTTTGTGTAAATTTTAGTCTTCAGCCAAATAATTTCATAAATTACAAAGAATGTTTATGTAAAGAAAATATGTTATTTCACTGATTCCTGACAACCTATGTTTGGTAAGAGAATATTACTGTTACTATCATTGTTTAACATACAAAGAAAGAGGTGCTAATGATTTACATATTTTCCATTTTATGCCCCAGTAAGTAGGAGATAAGGGCTAGTGTCTAACTCAGGAAGGCTGATTCAATTTCCTTTTTTTTTTTTTGGAGAGGTTTTCGCTATAGGGCGCGTGCGCTCGCCAGACAGACAGAGAGAGACAGAGACAGAAAGTGAGAAATCACCCCCCAGGGGGGATGGCCACGCTGCAATCCCTTCTCCTCCATTCTCCTCTCGGGATCTTGGGCACGCACACACACGTGCCCGGTGTGAGTTTAAGCCACTGGGTCTGGGACGCGAACTGCGGTCGACTACGTGGGAGTCCTGCGACATAGCCATTACGCTAACTGCTGGTCCCCTGATTCAATTTCCATACTCTCTAAATTATGTTCTTGATCACCCAAAAAATCTTATAATGAGATTTTTTTCCTGTTTTCTCTAAATCTCAATCTGATACAGGGTCCAAAACATATAAAATGTATTTATTCATCCTTTCCATTCCCAAAAATTATTTTAGAGTTTTAAAGCAGATTAAGAAAAATGTACAGAGTGAAAAATGTAACGAGAAGTCTAAAAGTGGTCCAGCTGTGGTGAGGCAGCAATAGTGCAACACTTTGCAATTGCAGAGGCCATATGGAAGATCAGGGTTTGATTCCCAGGTCAACCTGTATGAACCAAGTGTGAATGTGCATACCTATGGTCCTGACCATCTGAAAGATTGGGAGAAAGATAGAGGTTATGTCACTGGACTCCCATGTAGTCGACCGCAGTTTGAGTCCTTAACCCGGTGGCTTAAAGTCACACCGGGTGTGTTTGCGTGTATGCCCAAGATCCTGAGAGGAGAATGGAGGAGAAGGGATTGTGGTATGGCCATACCCCCTGGAGAGTGATTTCTCACTTTCTGTCTCTCTATCTCTCTCTGTCTTTTTGGCAAGTGCACGGACCCTATAGAAAAAAACCTATCATTAAAAAAAAGACACTGTCGAGGATGCTTGTCTTTCTTTTTCTTTCTCTCTCTCTTTATATTATTTTTTTAAAGCCAAAAGTTAAACATGAATGATGATTTATTAGCTCTAATATCAAATTATTTTTCACATGATTTCACATATTCTATCTTATTTGTGTTTTTTTTCTCCTTTGTAAGGGCACATTTTTGATAAAATTTTCTCTAGTTCCCTTTCTGCTCTTTGTAGATCCTCCTAAAAATAGTTAACCCATCTTTGTAAAAGTAGCACTCTTCCTTGAACAGTGTTCAGTCTGCCTGTATTTTAACCTCAAAGTGTGATCAAGGCTAAAATTATGAATATGTAATACTATGCACCATGATAGAGATATCTTTGAAAATCTGTTCCTAGTTTTTAAGCTAACTTTGATACCTCATAATTTTATACACTTTCCAAAGCTTTTCAATATCCTTGTTTAGAAAGATTAACAGAAAAAAAAATGAACATAGCCAACATGAACATTTAGAGCTTAGTGTTAATTTTTCTATCCATAATGATCTGAACACTAAAATAAACAGAAATCATTATTATGGGAAGCTGTTTCTCCCCCCAACTCAGATGTACAATACATGGGAGGTTTCCACACAGCTCTATTAATGGCTGTTTACCCTTTTCCTTAAACCTGATTTTGATGAGCTTATTATTATTTTTTTTTTAAGAAATGAGAAAAGAGGCATAAAAGAAACAGTTTAAACAAAGAATCAGCATAGGAAAAGATGAAAAAGCCAATGGAGAAAAATCTGACAGGAACTACTGTTAAAAAGTGTCTAAGCTGTCAGGACTGACAGTGTTGAGAATCCCCACAGAGTACTGTATGCTCAGGAATGTCTAATAAAGGTGATAGTGTTGGGCGCATCAAGATCGTTGGACTTTTCTCCCATGGCAATAAACCTAGTTAATACATACCTTTGGAAAATTTGATTTTACTTAAATTGCAAAAGACAGTACACATACAAAAATAAGGTATATGATGCTTATGTGCAGGGAAAGAATGAAAATTAAGTACTACTCAGCAAAAGAAATGGAATGCTATCAGGATCTTTGAAGACTCTTATGTTTACTAGCCTCTCATACAGTGATTTGCCAGGAAGAATAACTGTAGAAAAAGAGTGAGGGAAATTTAGAGTCAATCAAACCCTAATTCTATTTTGTTCTGTTAACAACTCAAGGTCACAGGTGTGGAATTGAAGTAAAGTTGTATAAATACATTCTCTAACAATTTGACAAACCCTTTGATGAATAGAGCGTAATCGTTGTATAAACCATAAGACAGAGACTATAAAACAACATTGAGTTATTGTTGGAATTACTTTTATTTTTTTAAGAGAGATTTTTGCTATAGTGTGAATGTGCTTTCTGGAGAGACACAGAGACAGAAATGAGAAATTATCCCCACCCCCCCCAGGAAAGATGGCCATGTCATATTCTGTTCTCTTCTATTCTCCTCTCAGGATTTTGGGCACAAATGCACACATGCCCAGCGTGAGTTTCAAGTCACTGGGTCCAGGATTCAAACTGCAGTGAACCATGTGAGAATGCAGGGACGTAACTGCTATACCCCTTTATTTTTCTAACAAATGGGAGAAGCATAGAAGAAACTATTTAAACTAAGAATCAGCATACCTGGGGAAAACATTTGGAGGAGGAATACGGAGACAGCATTGTTGAGACAGGGAGGTAGTATTGTTATATTTTGATCAACTGGACAGGGGAGAAATGTTCACATATTGAAATGATCACCTTGTAAGCTAAAAAATGTGATTGAATGTATTAAAAAAATGTAAAAAAATATTTTAAAAAAAAGAAAAGAAAAGAAAATACACTGAACATAAAAAAAAAAAAAAAATCAGCATACGGAACAGGAGATAGCTTAGAAGTTACATCGCTGTACTCCCACATGGCCAGCCACTGTTTGAGTCCCAGAGATGGTGGCTTGGAAATCACAGCGGGCACGTGTGTGTGGATGCTCAAGATTCCGGGAGGAGAATGGAGAAGTGATTGCAATGTAGCCATCCTTCCCTGGGGATGATTTCTCACTTTCCCTCTCAGTCTCTGCCTTTCTCTCCACACACAGTTAAGTCAAAAACCTCTCAAAAAATTTAAGAAATTAAAAAATAGAATCAGCATATGGAAAATCCCATAAAGGAAAATCTGGAGCCTCTAGATGAGATGTGGTCCTGCAACATCTGGATTTCAGCCCATTGATAGGAATTTTGTACTCACCTTTCCAGAACCATAAGAGAATCCATTTCTGAGTTTGTGCTATTTTTTATAATATTCAAGAGAAGCTAATGCAGATTTTAGCATTGAGTTTAGATTCAGAATAGCAATACTATTTCACTTTGTAAATTCAGAAAACAGAACGCTTGGTGAAAACAGCTGATTAAATGCATTTTGTCCCCCTAAGAATGTATTACTGTGTCCTGTAGAAATGAAGAGTGAAAATCTAGCTAGCCTATTTAATGGTAGCCGAACTTCTCATTCATTATAGGCATACTTAACACATATCAGAAAGATTCCAAATGGCAGTGGACCTGTGAATACAATTTCAGAATTTGAAACCAAATTTTCAGATTCACTGTGACAAAGGAGAGATCTTGAGGCTTGGTTCCTATAGGGAGTGTTTCATGGGCAGGTATCAAAAAAAAAAAAATCAAGTATCCTTATCATGGTCAATGATATTTCAAATAGCTAAGAGTAAAACCCAGCATAAAATGATGACAGAGGAGGAATAATTTGGCTGGGAAGCAATTAGCATTATCAAGTGAATAGATTGCTTGTCTTGTGATTTGCTCGGATGGAATAATATGAGACTCCAAAACAGAATGCTAATGTATGGATTTAGGAAGTGAAACACAGAAGTAACATACAGAAAACAGGTACCTTCAGAGCAATGAAACTGAGACACTATGTGCGAATTAGGAAGGATAAAAGGCATGGGGAGTTAGCGGAGAAGAATATCTGAGTAACCACATAAGACATACTGCACCTATTGAAAAGCCGCTTACAGGGGCCAACAGGTGTCATCGTGTTTAAGGAGCTGGACACCCATGGGATTGACTGCTGTTCAGGTTGCAGACTCAACAGTTGAAACTCACACTGGGCAAGTGTGCATATGTGCCCAAAATCCCAAGTGGAGAATGGAGGATAAGGGTTTGCAGTGTGGACTCCCCTCCTCGGGGGGGGGGGGGGTGGTTCACGTTCTCTCTCTCTCTCTCTTTCTCTCTCTCTCTTTCTCTGGTGAACACATGAATCCCCTTACAAAAGTCTTTCTCTAAAAATAAGAAAAGAAAAGCCACTTACAAAGAACTATAAATTGCTGCTTTATCCTTCCATGAGGTTGGAATTGTGATTTTGGTCAACTAAGCCTAAGAATGTTATCTTCATCAGTTCAGATTACTATACCAAAAATACTATAAAGAGCATGACCTAAACAACAAAAATGTATTTCTCAGAGATCTGGAGATTGGGAAGCCCAAGACCCAGATGCTGCCCAGTTCAGTTCCTAGTAGGGGCTCTATTCCTAGTCAGGCTTCTTCCTGTATCCCTGTATGGCACAGAGAGAGATGAAACAAGCCCTCCCACGTTTCTACTTAGAAGGACATAAATCTTGTCAAATAAGTTCCACCTTCATGCTCTAATTCCCGCCTATGATTCTCATCTTCAAATATTGCAGTGGAAATTATTATTTTACCACATGATTTTGGGGGGAGAAACACAAACATTCATCCCATAGAAAGTGTAGTTTTACTTTTTCTTTTTTCTTTTTTTGGAGAGGTGTTTTTCTTATTCGGTGCATGCGCTCACCAGAAAGAGAGAGGCAGATGAGGAAATGCTCAACATCCCTCATCATAAGGGAGATGCAGATAAAAACCACAATGAGATACCACCTAACCCCTGTCAGAATGGCAAAGATGAAGAATATAAAAAGTGATCAGTGTTGGTGGGGATGTGGTGACAAGGGAACCCTCCCACACTGTTGTTGGGAATGTAAACCAGTTCAACCACTGTGGAGAACAATATGGAGGTTCCTCAAAGATCTACAAATAGAACTACCATTTGACCCAGCAATCCCATTTCTGGTTATTTACCTGAAAGACAGGAGAACAGTCAGAAAAGTGCTGGCACATCAATGTTTATTGCAGCATTATTCACAATTGCCAAGACATGGAACCAACCTAAATGTCCACAAACTGATGAATGGATTGGAAAAGTGTGGTATATATACTCTATGGAATACTACTCAGCCATAAAAAATAACAAGACCCTGGCATTTGATAGAAAGTGGTCAGATATGGAGGATCTATTGCTGAGTGAAGTAAGCCAGGCTATGAAAGAAAGATATTGCATGTATCCACTCAATATATACCAACTACCCGCACTCTATGGTAGAGAGCATAAAATTGGAGGACATAAAAGCAGTGAAGGTACTTAACGAGAATAGGACAGTGTGGAATGGGGGCGGTGAAGAGAAGAGGATAGAGAAAGATAGCAAGAGAACAAATAGAGAGGCAGGACGTTAGTGAGAAACAGATATGGCTTATTACCTGTTGGTGATGACATGTGTAGTATTCTCAACTGGATTGGTCTGAGAAGTATTTCATGATGGGTAGTCTTTTTACAAGCAAAATGAGAAATAGTGATTGACTGTTTTAAAAAATAATTAGAATAATAATAATAATGATTGGAAAAAACATAGAAAAGATATTGAATGATGAAGTGGGGAGATTAATGTCTCTGTATTGACTGACATGCATAGCATTCCCTTTTGAAAAAGCAATGTAATACACTGTAAAATTATATGTAACCCAATGTAATATAAAGAAGATTATGATGATAAAAAAATAATTAAAAAAAAGAAAGAGAGAGGCAGAGAGATAGAAAGCAAGAAATGGCCCACCAGAGGGGATGGCCACATTGCAATCCCTCCTCCTCCATTCTCCTCTTGGGATCTTGGACACACACGCACACGTGCCCAGTGTGAGTTTAAGCCACCAGGTCCAGGACTTGAACTGGACAAATACATGGGAGTCCAGTGACATAGCCATTATGCTAACTACTGGTCCCTAGTTTTACGTTTGATGTCTGGGTATACAGGAAAGCTTACATGTATATGAGTTTAACATATCCTAGTGCAGAGTCTACTTTACATCCTGAATTTTCAATACCACTGTGGTCATATAGAACTCTTGCGCTAAACTTATTTTTCAATAGTCAAATTTCTACACTTCTGGGACCAGCAGTTAGCGTAATGGCTATGTCACTGAACTCCCATGTAGCCGACCACGGTTCTAGTCACAGCCCATTGGCTTAAACTCATGCCTGGCATGTGTGCGTGCGTGCCCAAGATCCCAAGAGGAGAATGGAGGAGAAGGGATTGCGGCTCAGCCATCCTCCCTGGGGGGTATTTTCTCACTTTCTGTTTCTCTGCCTCTCTCTGTCTTTCTGGTGAGTGTACATGCCCTATAGCAAAAACCTCTCCAAAAAAAAAAAAATAATAATAATAATAGTATGCTTCTTAAAGTCACAAACATTCCTTAAAAATTGTTATATATTAACTAACTCATTCAGTGAACAAGTATTTAATGAATGGGATGACTTCTTGGCACAATGGTAATGTACTGCTCAAGAGTGGGCAAATCCCACATGGTAACTGCAGTTCATATTCCTGGCACAGTCACCCTTACACAGGACAGGCACACATACGAGTGCCTAAGATCTGATGGGCCAGAGGACTGGAAGCAGGGGGTTACTGCAGTATAACCAGATCCAGTGGAGGGTGCTCCCTTTATTCTCTGCCTTTCTCTCTCTCTCCCCTGCTTCCTCTTCTCAAATGTGTGCACATAGTTTATCAAGAATAAAAGAACAGCATCTTTTCAAAAAGTGTATTTCATTTTATTTATTATTACTGTTATATTTCGTTCACCAGAGAGAGAGAAAGAGACGGAGTGAAGGAAAGTGAGAAAGCAGGCTGCCAGGTCCAGTACTCAAATCACTATGACCTCTGTGGGAGTCCAGTGCCTTAACTATCATGCCACTTGCTGGCCCCCCAAAAAATAATCTTTAAAAAATATGTTTATAATGAGTCACTGTTCTTTAATGAATATTTCTGGAGCCAATGTTCAACATTGTTTTTAAGAAACAGACCAAAAATTAAATACGAATAAGTTATATGTATAAGTATATCACATGTGGTTGAATGCCATGGGGGAAAAGAAAGTAGGTAAGAAGGAATTTCAAGTTCCAGAGTAAGGTGGGCAGTGAACGGAGGCAGGGTGGCTCTTTGAAGAGTGTGCAAAGGAACTTGTCTCATAGAGGTGATATTTGAGTCCCATCCTGAAGGAATGAATTAACCACCCATGCAGCGTTCTGGAGAGAAGCAATCCAGCCAGGAGGGTGCAATTCAAAGGACCATTTGTGACATGGTGCCAGGTTTGGAACGACTGCAGGAAAACCAACCTGGCTAAATTGCAGCAATAAATGGGAAGATGCAGAAGTCAAAGCTTGCAAATATTGTACCGCTTTGAGTATTATTCTGTAAGAGATTCACTAAAGGAATGCTCTAAGAGAAATGAAAGTATTTTTTTTTTTTTGGAGAGGTTTTTGTGATAGGGAGCGTGCGCTAGCCAGACAGACAGAGAGAGACAGAGAGACAGAAAGCGAGAAGTCACCCCCCCAGGGGGCAGTGGCCACGCCGGAATCCCTTCTCCTCCATTTTCCTCTCAGGATCTTGGACACACACGCACACGCGCCCAGCGTGAGTTTTAAGCCACCGAGTCGACTACGTGGGAGTCCAGCAACATAGCCATTACACTAACTGCTGGTCCCAAAGTGACAGTATTTAGCTAGAGAAGGTGAATTATTCTTCTTATCAAATCATCTAGAACTAAAAAAATAAATCAAAATATGCTACCTGTATTACCCATTAGTATTTGGAAGATGTATCTTTAAAGGAACCACTTTTGGTTTTCTTCTTTTTTTTAAATTTTTTTTTTCATTTTGTTTTCCATGAGTGAGAGAGTGAGAGAAATAGCACAGTAATAGGGTCTGCACACCACAACCGGCCCTAGCTTTATCCAGCCCTGGATCAGAGACATGTGTGTGCCCGGTGTGTTCAGAGAGGTCTCTGGACATGAGCCCAGAAGCTTACCATGTGGTTAAGCTTTGCAGAGTGTCACATTACCTGAGCTACTGCCTGGCCTCATCTTTTTTGTTTGTTTGTTTATTATTTGTTATTATTTTTTTCTGCTATAGGGCTCATGCACTCACCAGAGACATACAGAGAGACAGAAAGTGAAAAATCACTCCCTATAGGGGATAGTCATGTCGCAATTCCTTCTCTTCCATTCTACTCTCTGGATTTTGGGCACTCACGCACACATGCCTGGTGTGTTTTAAGCCGTTGGGTCTAGGACTGAAGCCGCGGTCAACTCCGTGGGATTCCAGTGACGTAACCATTACACCATCTGCTGGCCCCTATAATTTGTTCTTGGTTTTACTTCGTAGAATATTCCCTCCATATTTCACATGATGCTTATCACTTGAATATAATACAGCAGAAATATGGTATTTTGGTACTGTCATTTCAACATAAAAATGATGAGCATTTTATAGCATTTTTCAATAATTCACCAGTGTACCTGAGTTGAAACTCTGTCAATATTTGTACTTGTCATTATCATGATCATTCACACTAAACTTATTTATAAATATTTCTTCATTTTAAAGACAATCAAAACTGTGTTGCTTAAAGATTCAATAGTTACATAACCAAATAAAAAGAAAAAGAAAAAAAAGGGCATCTAAAATTTTTGGCCAATTATGGCATCCAAAATTCTTTTGCTGTCCTGGCATAGTATCATGTTTGATATAAACTATGTGAAGCAAGGAATTAGGCACATAGGCATTTCAAAGTAATTTGATTGATGAGTAACCATGTCTTTGTTCCAAGAGCAATCATAAAGAACAATCAGGCAGTTGGTATATTTTGCATAGAAATTAACCTTGCTTGAAGTTCTGATTCATTTTCATAGTTTATAAGATTTATTTAGAGTAAATAAACTTTTCTATCAAAACAAATCCCCAGGCCAAAATAAAACCCAGTGTTCACTTGTCAGGAAGACATCCATTCCTATGAGAAAAACTGCTGAATTTTCAATGTGCTTGATTGTACTATTTTCAGATCACACACTGACAAGCATTTTGCCCCGAAGATGGTATGGTCAAACTTGTTTAAAATTCATAGATATTTTTCTCCTTACTAAGATGAAGAGCTCAGCAATGAACATTTTATGTAGGTTAACTCCCCAAACTTTAAATGTGCCTGGCACCCTTCTGATCATGTCACCTGAACATCTTTGACAACTATTTCTCTACCTCCCAGAATCTCATTACTACTGACGTTGGTACACTGTTTAATTTATGGTTTGAAGACAGCGTTGTCCTCTTGCACATGAAATTTCACGTTCCCTCTAAACTTGTGGAAGGGAATACATTGATTTGAAGTTAATCTTATATACTTTTCTGTAAATATTCACATTTTAAAATATTGACTGACCAATAATATTGATCTGTAAATGTTCAAAATGGATGATCATAAATTTTCAGCCTTTCGTCATATTCATAATGCAGTCTTCCAAACTTAATATATACATTTTATTTTAAAGCTTAATATTGAAATGCTGCAGAAGGAGGGTTATTTATCTAGCTTTGCAGATCTTATGGAAAAACTGACCCTTTTTTTTTTTTTTTTTGGAGAGGTTTTTGGTCTAGGGCCCATGCACTCATCAGAAAGACAGAAAGAGACAGAGAGACATAAAGCGAGAAATCACACCCCAGGGGGGATGATCATGCTGCAATCCCTTCTCCTCCATTCTCCTCTTGGGAACTTGGGCATGCACTCACATGTGCCCAGCGTGAGTTTAAGCCACCGGGTCCGGGACTTAAACCGTGGTTGACTACATGGGAGTCCAGTGACATAGCCATTATTCTAACTGCTGGTCCCAAGACCGATTCTTTTTATTTATAATTTAAAAAAGGGGTTATTCACATTAGTTTCCTTGTGAACTACAATGGAGCTTGGACATTTTGAAGAATGCTAAATCTTGTTCATGGTTAAAAGTTTTGGATCACACCCTGGAAATAAAACTTCATAGATGATATACATTTGAATATGTATTGATAGGCATAATAGAATAGCAAATATTTTATTTTTTGTCTGTTAAGAAAAAGAGAGAATACTTTATCAGTATGGTTAGTATGGTTTAGAGGAGAGATTGAAATTCTAATATTTGTATATTTAATCTGAAGGAATAAAGTATCCAGGGTGAACAACATCAGTTGCAACAATTGGGTTTCATCTAAAGAGAAAACTTACTGTGCCAAGCAGAATACATTCCCAAGTTTTTATGTTTTTGATTCTTCAAATAAAGCTGTAAGTTCTATTTTAAAATCAAATGAAATTATTGCATTGATTTTCTTTTGCTGTGTAAGACATTGCTACAAAACCTAGTCACTTAGCAACGCTTATTTCTGAGGTCATAGCTCTGCAGGTTAGACATAAGTTTGGTTTCCCAAATGCTCTTCTTAAGTTTTCCTAACACTTACCATTGCTTTGTCAAAGCTCATTCAAGTTGTACAGAAGGTTCGTTTCCTTGTGGTTGTAGTACTATTGTCCATTTCTTTTGGCTGTTAGCTGGGAATGGCATTTAGCTGCTAGAAGTCACCTACATCCCTCATCATGTGGTTCCCTCTATCTGTAAGCAAGCTCAACAACCCATCAAATCCTCACGCTTGGAATCTCTCTGACGTCCTATTCTCCTACCAGACAGAGAAAATTAAAGTTTCATATTCTTTTGAGAAGGTTTGTGTAGTTCAGTTGTACTCACTCAAATAATCTCCCTATTGATTGAAGTTAATCGATTAGTAACTTTAATATTTGAGGTATTTCTCACATAAGAAAAATACATCTTGCAACTTATGGTAAATTAATATTGTTGTTGTAATATTCATATTTTGGTCCTGGAATTAGATTGGGAATCTGAGAAGGGGTTTCAGTTTTGGAATTCTGCCTACCAGGGGCAACCACCAGATGGCATAGTGGTTAAAGTGCTGGACTCCCCCATAGCCATTCACAGTTTGAGTCCTGAACCTAGCTTGCTTTCTAACTTTTGCTCTCTCTGTGTCTCTCTCTGGTGAGCACACATGCCCTATAGAAAATTTTAAAAATAATAATAAGATAAAAAATAAATAATCCTTAAAGAGAAAAAGAATCCTGTCTACCACAGTTCTCTAAGACACTTTATGGACCAAACCAAACACATTTTTGCAGAATAAATAGCTATGATTTAGATCTCTGAGAGCACCACTGTTCTGCTTCAACCAGGATCTCACCCTTCCAGAAATGCCCTAGCATCTGCTACTACTCATTTCTGATCTCATTTCATTCTTCCTCATATTCTCTTTAGAATGTTGTTTCTTGACTTTACTATTTCATTTCTGAGTTTAAAATCTTTTAATCCTCAAATGCTCAATGACCACTTGTTTCCTAAGTATAGCAATTTTAAAAAAAATGCCGTTTATTACCCTGTGATATGCTCTACAAGGTCCTGGCTGCCTGGTGTTTTGGAAATTCTAGGAAAAGATGTGGCCTATTTCTCTGGTTTCCCAGTGATCTGTCTATGAAAGCAGCAGTCATCAATATTTCACTTTTGTTTCCTGCCCTGTCGGTTTTTTCATCTTATGGAACAAATGTAATTGAACTTTTATGTTGTATTTATCTCTCTCTCTCTCTTCTTCTTTCCTTCCTTTTATTTATTTATTTTTTATGAGAAGGATTATAAAGAGGGAAATAGAGAAAGAGGAGAAGGCAGAGAGATATACATTTGTTGTTGTGGTTGTTAAGGTTTTTATCATAGAGCACGTGTACTTGCCAGGGACAGATGGCGAGATAGTGACAGTGAAAGTGAGAAATCATCCCCCCAAGGGAGATGGCCACACCACAATCCCTTCTCCTCTGTCCTCCTCTTGGAATTTTGGGCATGCAACACTTGTGCTCAGTGTGATTTTCAAGGTGCCAAGTCTGGGACTTGAACTATGTTGGCCATGTGGGAATCTAGCACTTTAATCTCCATACTACTTGTTGGCCTCAAAGAGATACATATTTCTGGGAGAATTTTCCATACTGTGGTCCTCCTGCTGCAGCCTCTCACCTAGCTAGGATCACAGGTGCACACCACCATGCCCCGCCTGTTTAGGTTGATCTGGGAGCCAGAACAGGCCTCCAGTGTGGCCCTAGCTTTGTGCAGAGACATCCTGTGATCGGATTATGGCTAGCACTTTGGTTGCTTTTGCTTTGGGACATAAAGGGTCACTTCTAATTTAAAACTTAGGAAAAAATGTGTCCATTTCTTTTTCTGATCTGCCATGAGCTTTAGTGCCTGCAATTGTCCTTGTCTTTGGCTTTACAGAAAAAGAAAAAGGGGGAAATCCATCAACTTGTTTCTGAGCAAGTTTCTCTCTTTCCCCACTTTCCCCATTTATAATGAGTGGACTTTTTCATCAAGTACTGTTTTAGTTTATGGATATGTATATATATATCTATGTGTGTGTGTGTGTGTGTGTGTGGTGTGTGTGTGTGTGTGTGTGTGTGTGTGTGTATATTGTGTATATATATATATATATATATATATATATATATATATATACACACACAACCATCCTGGGGCCAGCTGCTAGCATGGTGATTAAGGTGGCTGAATCCCACATGACTGACTGAATGGTTTGGGCCCCAGGCTCAGCTGCTTGAAAAACACACTGGGTGCATGTGTGTGATGCCCCAAATCTCCTGATAAGAATGGAAGAGAAAGAACTGTGGCATGGCCATCCTCTTGGGGAGGCAGAGTACTTTTTCACTTTGCCTCTCTCTTGCTCTCTGGTGAGTACTCATGTTCTCTACAGCAAAATTTAAACACAAACAAATAAAAAACTCCTCTTACTGCCTCCAAAGTTGCAAAAGAGAGCAGAGAGTGAGCAAAGAAACTCTAATAACAGTATTAAAAACCAGGGAGAGGAAAACAAGGTGGTTTCATAGTGGCATGTGGAGGGCTGCTCTTCTAAGACTTCCAAGAAATCTTCCCTGAGAAGAGTGTTAATTGAAAAAAGACATGAAAGGTATGAGACTAAGAACCATCAGGATTTGTGGGCAAAGTCACTAGTCAGAGAAAAGCAAGACTCAGGCTCTGCAGCTGAAGACCATCTGATGTAGTCGAGGAGAGTTTCACAAGCCTGTGTGGCTGCTGCAAAGGTGAAGGGGGATGAAGAGAGCAACAGACCCCAGGATGGTTCAGGGCCTTGTGTGTCATGTTAAAGATATAAACCTTTTTTTTTTAATTTGTTTTGAGATGTTTGCTATCAGGCATGTGTGCTCACCAAGGAGTCAGAGACAGAGACAGAAAGCCAGAAATCATACTACCTTACCCAAGGGGGTGGCCACACCACAATCCTTTCTCCATTCTCTTCTCAGGGTTTTGGACATGCATGCACATGGGCCTGGCATGAGTTTTGAGCTTCCGGTCCAGTTCTCAAACTGCGGTAGACTATGTGGGAGTCCAGCAATGTTACCAATGTGCCATCTGCTGATCCCAAACATTTAACTCTTAATACTAAGTGAAATTGAAACTCATTGCAGGATTTTAATTAGAAAGGATTATGTTCTGATTTCATTTTTGAAAGATAACTCCAGGTGGTTCTGTTCAAAATACAAGATAAGAGGCAAAGGAAAAGAAGGCAGGTGGGTTGGGTGCCCTGGTGATTATCCAAGCAGTGTGCTGGTCTAGGCGCTGTCATATTATTCATATAAAATCTATGGAAAAAATAATTTTAAATCATGTTTTAACTTTTCACACAAAAGAAATAACTAGAAAATATATACAAGCCTTGTATTTTATTAAAGAGATATTTGCCTTAGGGCACATGCATTTGCCAGAGAGAGAGAAAGAGAGAGAGAGAGAGACAGACAGACAGACAGACACAGTTAGAGGGAAAGTGAAAAATCACCCCCCAGGGGAGTTGGCCATGCTGCAATCCCTTCTCCATTCTCCTTCCAGGATTTTAAGCACACACGCACATGCTCCTGGCATGATTTTGAAACCACTGGGTCCAGGACTTGAACCACAGTCAGCCTTATGGGAGTCCAGCAACATAACCACTATGCCATCTGCTGGTCCCTGAGTTTTATTTGACTCTTAACATTTTTCAAAACATTCTATTTCTTGACTATGAATGAACACTCTCTACATACCCAATTCTTATAATTTAATGCAGATCAACAGTTCTTGGGTAGATCACTAAAGATAGCACCTAACCTGTCTTTCTGGCATTTATTCATTCTTCTAAACTGTTGAGAGAATAATCCTTCTAAATACTAAACTATTACATTATTTAAAATCTTTAAGCTACCTTTCCTCTGTCTGCAAAGTCTGAACCCCTTAAAATGATGTACATTTTTGCTCATATTCTGTCATTTTGCTTTTATATAGATAATTTCATAATCTTTACCTTCTCTATTAGCACTTATTATAATAAAATGAATCATTTATGTATTATTATTTCTGTTGAAGTACATAAGTTCATGTCTAAAGTATATTGGACATGTTGTAATGATTTTCACTAGACCAAATAAAATATGCATTTATAATTCCATATAGATATTATTCTCTAGTAGATATGTTACTTACTTGCTGTATTTATTTAACTTACTCTTACAGCTATTTATATTTTAAAAGTTCAGTACTGTACATATTTGTTTCAAACTGAATTCCAAATGTGTTAGAAAAAAATACTAAATTAAGATCAAGGGCACTTTCATGTATGATGAATTGAAAAACATGTCCACTGGAAGTTGACTCTAATATAGTTTACCATAAAATGCACAATATATGTTTGACCCCTGTTAGATCACATTTAGGAGAGTAGGGAACTGAGATAACAAATTTCTGTCATTGTGGGTTGGCTTCCTATATAAAGCAGTTTCATGCAGGGGTTTGGAAGACAGCTTTAAAATCAGGCTCTGGTATACTTTCTAACACATTAAAAACCACTGTGGGATTTATTTTTTCAGAGATGTTGCTCATGTCTTCACGAAGCAAGCACAGCTGAATTTACTCTGTTAGAACCTTGAAATAAATCGTGTGAACCATATAACTTGCATTCCATTCTCTTTCAGGAATGTATGTAATTTCTCAAGGGATCATATGCGATGTTACAGAATGTTAAACAATATTATAGTTCTAGATGATAAGATCTATAGATTCCTATAGGAAAAAATGACAGAGGTATTATGGGGAGCAAAACAGGGTGTTGAAAGTTACTTTGGGGTGATGAGAGTGTTGAGTTTAGTAGCTGTGTGAGTCACCTCTAACATCATGCACATGTGTCTTTGTTACCATCTACAATGAGGAAGTTGCCGTATTATTTTAGGATTTAGAGAGCATCACAAAGCAAGAGATCAAGGACTTGAATCAGAAACATTCTCATTAGTGCACTATTTCATTTGTAGGTTGTAGAAAATTATTTCTTCTCAAACCTGCATTTAATATGCTAAGTTTGAAAATATATGAAATAAACAATAATTTGAATCTCTATTTTTAGTTGCAACTTTGTATAAAATTATATTTTATCTTTTTCACAATCTGAAAACATCTTTTAAAATGTAACACCTGGGAACCAGCAGTTAGCGTAATGGCTATGTAGCTGGACTCCCACATAGTCGACCACGGTTCATGTCCCGGACCCGGTGGCTTAAAACTCACGCCAGGCGCGTGTGTGTGCATGCCCAAGATCCCGAGAGGAGATTGGAGGAGAAGGGATTGTGGTGTGACCATCCCCTCTGGGGGGTGATTTCTCGCTTTCTGTCTCTCTGTCTCTCTCTGTCTGTCTGGCGAGCGCACGCGCCCTATAGCAAAAAAAACCTCTCAAAAAAAAAAAAAATGTAACACCTGAAAATGGGTCCTTTGCTTTCTATCCTTATCAATTATATTAACCTTGGTTACACCTATTTTGTCTTATTTGTCACTATAGGCATAGGTAAATAGGTTAGGCAGGTAAATAGGTATATGAATAGATAGAAAGAGAACAGAAAGAAACAAGAATGGAATGGAATAGGAAAAAAACTGTAAATCTCTTTAATATGTTCGTTTAAAATTCTTGCCATGATCTAAGATGCTCACAATCATATTTTAATTCCAGACAGCAAGAAAAAGCAACAAGAAAATGCAAAAAGCTTCTTTATGCCTTCAAAGTAGAGATCTGCTAAAGTCTCATTGTTGATTCCCATTGCAATAGAGAGAGTTTTAAAGCAAGGAAGTCTGGGAAATATTTTCTCTACTATTTACAAACATGTGAACAGCTAAACTGCATGGTTTTATTTGTTAAACATGAGAGATGAGTTAATATTTGAAAACATCTGGCAGGCTTGTAAAGACTATGGTCCACAGATTGATGAGGATGGTATGCCACAGAATAGTAATTATGGTAAAATATCAGTTATGGAACTGAAACTATTTGATTAAAATAGACAGTGATCTAGAAGCATTAACCTATTCTTTTTAATAATCAGTATCCTCAATGATTTTTCTCTCTGCTTTAAGAATGCCTGTTGGGGGGTCAGCATGGTAATGTGGTGGTTAAGATGCTGGACTCCCACATGGCTGACCAAGGTTTGATTCCTAAACTCGGTGACTTTAAAATCACACTAGGGGAACTAGCAGATGGTGTAATGGTCATGTTGCTGAATTCTCATCTTCTTGACCATAGCTCAAGTCCCAGACCCAGCAGCTTGAACTCACACTGGACACGTATGAATGTATACCCAAGATCCCAAGAGGAGAATGGAGGAGAAGGCATTGTGGCATGGCTATCCCTCCTGGGGTGGGGGGAAAGTGATTTCTTGCCTTCTGTCTCTCTCTGTCTCTCTCTCTCTCTCTCTAGTGTGCACATATGTCCTATAGCAAAAACAAACAAACAAACAAAAAAACAAAAAAGAAAAACAAAGAAAAGAAAATCACTCCAGGTGTGTTTGTCCAAAATCCTGAGAGCAGGATGGAGGAAAAGGGATTGTGGTGTGGTCATAGTGTGATCATTCTTCACTGGAGGATGATTTCTCACTTTCCCTCTCAGTCTTTCTCTATGGCGAGTATATCCACCCCATGAAAAAAAACTGAAAAAAAAAAAAAAAAGAAAGAAAAGAAAATGAAAAGCCTATTGGGAAGCCATTGAGATTGCTGGATATTTCATGAATATCACTTCTTATTTTACTCACATTTTCCATTTTCTCCTTTATTCTGTATGTTAAAGATTTTTTTTTTTTTTTTTTTTTTTTGGAGAGGTTTTTCGCTATAGGGCGCGTGCGCTTGCCAGACAGACAGAGAGAGACATAGAGACAGAAAGCGAGAAATCACCCCCCAGGGGGGATGGTCACGCTGCAATCCCTTCTCCTCCATTCTCCTCTCGGGATCTTGGGCATGCACACACACGCGCCCGGCGTGAGTTGTAAGCCACCGGGTCCGAGACGCGCACCGTGGTCGACTACGTGGGAGTCCAGCGACATAGCCATTACGCTAACTGCTGGTTCCCCAAGAAATTTTTAAGTTCACTCTTCCAGTGAATGACTTTAATCTTCAACCTAGTTCTCTTCTGTTATTCAATCCATATGTAAGTATAGTTTAAAAATGGGGATATAGTTAAATACCAAATTTTATAATACTCTGTTTTCTTTATTTTAATAAACATAATACTTCTCATTTCTTTACCATATATTAAACATATTTAGTTTAAAATTGTTTTGTATTCCATATCTTAGCTAATATAGTAAATCAGGTAATTCTCAAGGACAAATATTGTTGACTTCAGTGTTCTCAAATGATTCATTTCCCTCAAATAATCATCCATCATGTTGTGAAAAGGGTCAAGTTTGACCAAATTTGCAAAGTGGAATCTGATTTCTCAAGCAAGTAAGAATCCCTGGCTGCAGGATGGTCAGTGCTGAATCCAGTCAAGGCACTTTGCATCTGGGGTTTATGCAAGTGCTACAGCAGCTGTGAAAGAATTCAAGGCTGGGGACAGAACCGGAATATGATACTTTGGTCTCTCAAACATCTATGAAGTCAACAGCCTCTGCATCTGCCCAGCCGCCATGCCATAGCGTTCCACGTGCAACTTGCCTCTAGTCTGGTGTTTCAGGTTGAATTTTGCAACTCTGAATTGTGGGTAAATACTCAGTAGTTTTATCGCCTCATAATAAATTACCTTGTATAAGACCATTAATTTCTCTAGCCTTGTGTGTCTCACTGTGGGGCAGAGTTGCTCAACTTTAGTGGAACTGGCATGTTGAGCCAGAAAAAAAATGAGTAAATAAATTGGGAGGGGTGGATTTTTGCTTTGGAGTGAGTGTGTTTGCCAGAGAACAGAGAGAGAAAAAGTGAGAAATCACACCCTCCCCCAGGGAGGCTACATTGCATAGCTACATTGCAATCCCTTCTCCACCATTCTCCCTTTGGGATCTTGGTAAGGCATTCCCATGTTTTTATTTATTTTAACTTCATGTCATTATTGACATGTTGACCACTTATTCTTGGGATCTCTTTTCCTTTGGACTCTAGTTTCTCGAGCCACATTCCCTGCTTGTTGTGCTTCTATTTATTTTCTTCTTTGTTGCCCATTATGTTCTGTTTTTATAGCCCAGAACCTTTCTCCAGTCACAAGTTCTCTTCTCACCTCTTCTCTGCTTCATAGCATTCTGTCTACAGAGGTAGAGGGGGCTCTGGAGTGAAACAGCCTGAGTGCAAAATGTAAAGCTTTACACACACCTTAAAGCTATTGAAGGCTCATCTTTCCATCTATAAGTGATAGTAATAGATACCTTATAACAGTGATTTTAACATATGATGAGTCCAATTCACTTTACATAGTTCCTGCTACACCGTCAGCACTCGGTGCATGTTGTATAGTGTGGCACAATACTTACCATTTCTCATTAAAGCTGAAGATTTGCTTGACTCTCTTTAGAGTCTCAATTCTTTGAGAGCCAAAATCCCAGGTATTTTATTTTATTTATTATTATTATTGTTTTTTGCTATAAGGTGCATGCACTTACCAGAGAGAGACAGATAGACAGACAAAGAGAATGAGAAATCACCTCCCCTCACCCCAACCAGGGGTGATGGTCATGGCCATGCTGCAATTTCTTCTCCTCCATGGGATTTGAGGCATGCACATGCCTGGTGTGACATTCAAGTTATTGGTTCAGGGTTCTAAGTGTACAGTTGTCTATGTGCCTCCTTAACTTGCATGCCTCCTGCTGGCCTGATTACAGTATTTTAGATTTGATAATCCAAATTGCTAGCATATTGTTTGGTCCATATGAGATGTTCAATTACAGTAAGTAGATTATCTTAATTAAAGCACGATTAGGATAATAAACAAAGTAAGATTATTTGATATGTCATCAATATACTTCTCCAGAACTGTCTTTGATTGGGTGAATTGATATGTGTGTAATATACCAACTCAACAAATATGTCTTTCTTTAAACTGTTACAACTACCTAATAGAAAATATTTAAGTGATATTTCACAAAAACATTAATATCTTTTGAGATTTTCTAAACAATTTATGAAGGTATTTAAATGAAAAACAAAATAATAATGATTGCATTAATAATAAATGTATTTTCCATGTTTGACAACAATAATTAATTCTAAGTGATTTCCCCAGAATCTGAGGCATTAAAACATGAGAAAGATAAGTCCCTTATTCTAAGCAATTCATTATTTAGAAATAAAATTAGTTTTTTTTTTTTTTTTTTTTTTTGGAGAGGTTTTCGCTATAGGGCACGTGCGCTCGCCAGACAGACAGAGAGAGACAGAGAGACAGAAAGTGAGAAATCACCCTCCAGGGGGGATGGGCACGCTGCAGTCCCTTCTCCTCCATTCTCCTCTCGGGATCTTGGGCACTCACGCACACGCACCCGGCGTGAGTTTTAAGCCACCGGGTCCGGGACGCGAACCGCGGTCGACTACGTGGGAGTCCAGCGACATAGCCATTACGCTAACTGCTGGTCCCTTAAGAAAAATAACCCTAGAGCCAGCAGTGGTGTGATGCTTAAGGTGACTGGATCCTATATAGCCAATTGTGCAGTTTGAGTGCCAGATGCAATGGCTTGAGAAATGCACCAGGTGCTTCTGCAAGCATGACTAAAACCCTGAGAGGAGAATGGAGGAAGATGGACTGCAACACAGGCATCCCATCTGGGGCATGATTTCTCATTTCCCTCTCTCACTCATTCTCTCACTCTCTCTCTGGCAAGTGCTTGTACCCTATAACAAACTAATAATCATAATAGTAACAACAACCTTAAAGCAAAATAGTGGATTAGAAAAATATATTCTCAGGATACAAAAAGAAAAAAGAGAGATTAATTTAACCATAAATTTTTGGAGATATTAAGCCAACTGAATAGTATTGATTTATCTAAAGTTTGACGAATGATCAGATTATTTTCAGGCATAAAAAACATATTAGTTATAGAAAATTTGGATAAAAGTATTGAATTGTAGAAATATAGTTTATATCCATAAAATAATTTTAATGTGAATGAAGAAAATAATGTGGGTACAGCTGGTGGGGTGGGGATTAAGGTGGCTGGATCCCACATGGTCAACTATGCAGTGTGAGTCCCAGACCCAGCAGTTTGAAGAATATGCCGTGTGTGTGTGTGTGTGTGTGTGTGTGTGTGCGTGCACGCGCATGTGTCTAAAGTCCTGAAAGGAGAATGGAGGAGAAAGGTTTGCACCATGGCCATCCTCCCTTGGGTTGTACTTTCTCACTCTTTCTCTCTCTCTCTCTTCCTCTCCCCAGTGAACACACATGCCCTATAGCAAATTCTTAAACAGAAAAAAAAAAAAAGAAAGAAAGAAAAGAATTTGTGAAAGAGATAGTGGAAAGAAAGGGCCAAGAAGTTAGGGTGTCCTCAGTTTTGAGGGGCATTGAATTGAACATGCTAGAGGATTTGACCACATTATTAATGCTGAGTTAGTGAGGAACTATGAACAGCGAGTTGTAAAATAGTAAACTACCTGGATATCTCATTCAGTATGGAAGTTGTACTGACTGAGGAAAAGAATGAATCCTAGAAAGAAGGGACTGAACAGAGGGTTCAGCAAGATTGTGCTCTTAGTCAGGCACATCAGGTAAATTGGGAGATAGTTACTGGTTTAACTAGGGCATGCAGCTGTTAAGACTATTGGTCATTATCGGTGACTAAAGTTAATATTGAAAAAAAGCACGGGAACCAGCAGTTAGCGTAATGGCTATGTCGCTGGACTCCCACGTAGTCGACCGCGGTTCACGTCTCGGACCCGGTGGCTTACAACTCACGCCGGGCGCGTGTGCGTGCGTGCCCAAGATCCCGAGAGGAGAATGGAGGAGAAGGGATTGCGGAGTGACCATCCCCCCTGGGGGGTGATTTCTCGCTTTCTTCTCGCTTTCTGTCTCTATGTTTCTCTCTGGCGAGCGCAGGCGCCCTATAGCGAAAAACCTCTCAAAAAAAAAAAAAAAAAAAAAAAAAAAAAAAAAAAAAAAAAAAAAAAAGCACTACACTAATAAGAGTAACTCTGAAATTTACTTAAAATATATTTTGATAGATGTTTCTAATCTAGTAGAGATGCAGAATAAGGCACGGATAAGATAGATGACAATATTTTTGCAAAAAGTAATTAGAAACTTTCAATCATTATAACTTGTAACAGTGGAAGCTGATGGAAAAGTGATATGCATTAAAATCTAGCAACAGTGTTTTCTTAGCATTTCATTATTTTTCAGTGTTTCCCGGCAAGTTCCAGCAATCTGCATAGGTGAAAAATAAAAAGGAGGATATCACAATCATCTTTAAAAAGCTTACACTAACTTTCACTGACTGTGGTTTCATTTGACACTATATCACAAAGTTTGTATTAACATTAGTAACGTCAAACTCTTCTGCAGACAGATGAGATAGCATTATGTATTTAATGATATCTCGACAGTATATTGATGATTGCATGGCAACACTTATATGGGGAGGTAAGTATTTGGAATCTACTGTCAGATTAAACCAGTTGGAGAAAAATGTGTTTAAATGTTCCACTGTTACTTTGCAAGTCTGACATTAAGACTCAGAATTGCCAAATTTAGTGAATTACAGCCTTCTATATTTTGGATGTTTATAAAGAAATGTATGATTCAGCTGAGTTTACCAAGGCTTGTTTCTGCAGGCAAAACAAATGATCTGTCACTAGATGTCTATTGACATAAATATGAAGTCATATTTTTGGTTACATATTTATTTGTACATACCTGCTCCATTTAAATGATATGAAAAATGAAATTATAATCTTGTGTTAAACAGTGGTTCTAAAATAAGAAAGGAAAAAATGAATGAAGTGACATAAGCCAATGATGGCCATTCTGGTAAAAGTGATGAATTTTTGTAATTTTATTTTAAAAATTGTTAATAGAGTATATTTTTGCAGAACAACTTCTCTTTATAATGATCTTATTTGCCTTTGCTATCTTAACAGGAGAGCTAGAATTTCAGATAATTTTATTTTGTCAGTGAATGAACAAATCATTTAAAGTATCACAAAATTAATATAATTGCAAGTAGAGCTTCTATTTATTTTAGTTGGAAAAATATTTATTTTAATGTAGATTAAAACTAATGTTCATTTCCGTTTTTGTCATTCATGATACCATGTATAGAATACAGTAAAAACGTAAACAATGGGGCCAGCAGATGGTGTAATGACAATGTCACTGGACTCCCATGTAGCAACCATGGTTCGAGTCCTGGACCCAGCGGCTTAAAATTTACACCAGGCTCATGTGCATGTGTGGCCAAAATCTTGAAAGGAGAAGGGATTATAGTGTGGCCTTTTTTCTCCCTGGGGAGTTATTTCTCACTTTCTGTCTCTCTCTGTCTCCTGTGAATGCATGAGCCCTATAGCAAAAATCTCTCAAAAAAATAAAATAAAATAAAATAAATAAATAAACAACATGACTCCATGTCATGTAAGCTGCCTCAAACAGATGCTATTTATTTAAATACATTTTCTTTAGCACTACAACTGGAACAGAGGTCTGCCAAAAAATAATTTCCTCAAAATTGACTCATATTTCTTTCCAACACCAAAGTTAAAATGACTGCTATTTTTTTATTCACTTAGTTTTCTCTGAATTCTCAGACTTTAATATAGTCTACCAAAATAACTGCAATAAAAAGAAAAATAAAGTAATATTCTCTAAAAAAACTGAAAAAGCAGATACAAGATTGAAGATTGGAATAAATAAGGGGAAATTTATGAGTCCAGCACAGTATAAAGTTGAGTGACAATTTCTTATTCCTTTTTTCAAAATTATTAAAGCAAAATATAAACCACAATAATTTGTATGATTAATATTGAGCAAAATAAAAATCATGCCAAATTTCCCAAGACAGTGATCTTCGAAGCATCTCTCAACTCTAAACATCTTTGTGTAGATGTTCACATGAACACAGACTACCAAAATCTTTCATGTGGACATTCATCCACATGTGTCTTGTAATTGTCCTCTTTCCGCCAGTTTTAAGGATTCTCTTACACACTCACAGCACTTCTTACACAATGCGATCCTTTGGAAATGAGTTTATACTATTTAATTTCTTTCTGAAAAACATTCAAGGCCTACTGCAAACCCTTAGAATAAAATACAAGATTCTGGCCTGCTCAGTGGTACAGGAGTAACATGCTACTCAAGCAAGCCTGCATTCATGTGGAAGATTGAGTGTTTGCTTCCTCAGTAGGCCTGTATGTGCCAGGCACTCTGCTCTTGACTGGCTTTAGGGCTTAGGAGAGGTCATGGTATCATCTCTGTCTGTCTCCTCTTTCTCTCATTCTCATCGAAAGAAAGAAACTTTTAGAAAATATCTATGATCTTCTTATTCCATCCTCTGTCAGGATGTTAACGGACTATTGATTGCTATGTCTTATTTAAAACTTTCCTCCATTCAAGCCGCAATGACCTCCCTTCCAATCTCAAAAACCTTAGTAAAACCTCAAATCAAGGACTCAATACTTGCTTTTTCAGAAACACAAAACGCAGTGTGATATTTGAATATATTGCTCCTTTGTTTTATATCTGAAAAGTCAGAAGCCTTTTTTTTTAATCTTTATTTTAAAAAGTCAACCTCAGGTCCCGTAGGTGGCATGGAAGTTAAGGTACTGGATCCCGCATGACCAGATGCATGGTTCATATCCCAGAACCAGCAGCTTAAAAATCATACCAAGTGCATATGTGTGCATGACTAAAATCCCAAGAGGAGAATGGAAGAGAAGGGACTGTGGTGTGGCCATCCCTCCTTGTGGGGTGATTTTTCACATGCCTTCTCACCCTATAGCAAAAACTAAAAAGAATAAAAGAAAAAGAAGAAACTTTAGTCTTCTTTTCTCTTTCCTTTATCTAAAATTACCTTATATATTAGTTAATTTTTCTAAGTAGAATTTCCAATTATCCTTGTTATATATCTATTAATTTATCCTCACTGCACTTATAAGCTAAGGAATTGTTTTTGTTTTCTTTGATGGATCCTCTGAACATAATATAGAATCCAACATATGCAGGAAAGTAATCAAATTTTATTAATCAATAAAATAATAATTGACACCAAGGAACATTTTTCTGGCAGGTAAAGCTGGGAGAATTTCTTAAGAGGGATTTCTTATGAGTGAATAAAATGTTCATCAATATTTGGAGCAATCTACCTAAAAAATAGAACATCCATTTTGCAAACAGCTTAATTTAAGATCTTGAAAGGTAAGCCAAGTGATAACTTGAAAGAGTTATTCAAGAAAAGCAACATTTTGTGGGGTGAGACATGAAGAAAGGACATCAAAACAATATGCTCAAAATTTCGGCTTTGTGGAATTTCAACTTGGTCCTAGCATAATAAATAAAATAGAAGAATAGTTGAGGATGGCCATCCTACACTGTTCATAAATATCTCCTAAGGGGGTTCTTGATCAAAGTTTGGCAATAAAAAAAAAAAAATCTGAGCTTACATTTTATGCAAGAACTTTAGGGGCTTTAAAAATAGCACTAAGCATACACCAAGACATAAATGAATTATAAATCATATAAATATATATTATTTAAAATATTTCCATAGCTTTGAAGTTTGAAATTCAAACTTAAGATGACTGGCTATCTTTTTAATTGTCTACTCTGGTTGAGACCAGTCCCCATAGGTCGTAGCTGGCTTTTCAACTGCAATGACACCTTTCTATGAAAGACTCATATCACAAATGATGTTGAAGCATGGAAGCACTTCAGACATGCCTTTGTTCCATGTGGAAACTGGTTCTGAATCTTAAATTTAATTTTTTAAAATCCCTCAATATTTTTTAAAAAGTGAAATATGTTCTACAAATTTAAAACTTGATATTAGAAAAATTAATTTTAAAACAGATTTTATAACGATATTATTTTCACTTCTGCTGTTATATATTGATTCCCAATTCTTTTTTAATATAATAAAACCCTTGAAAGTGAGCATAAAATTTATACTTACCTAACTTTCCCTATTTTTTCTAAATGGCCCTTTCACTAGTTTGACCAGAGGTAGATACATAAATCTCTGAAATTTATTCAGACCGTTAAAATGATTATACTTTACGGGGCTGGCAGATGGCATGGTGGTTAAGGTGCTGAACTCTCACATGGCTGACTATGGTTTCAGTCCCAGACCTGGTGGCTTGCTTTCTCATCCCTTTCTCTTTCTCTGTCTCTCTCTGGTCAAATTTAAACCATAATAATTAATAAAATAAAAAAAAATTGTTAAGGGGGTCCATTTAAAAATATACTTTTATATCTCAATCAAATCAAAAATTGAAAGATTTTACTTTTTTTTTGGGGGGGGGAGAGTTTTTTCGCTATAGAGCGCGTGCGCTCGCCAGACAGAGAGAGACATAGAGACAGAAAGCGAGAAATCACCCCCCAGGGGGGGATGGTCACGCCGCAATCCCTTCTCCTCCATTCTCCTCTCGGGATCTTGGGCACGCACCACACGTGCCCGGCGTGAGTTTTAAGCCACCGGATCCAAGATGCGAACCGCGGTCGACTACGTGGGAGTCCAGCGACATAGCCATTACGCTAACTGCTGGTTCCCAAGATTTTACATTTTTAAAAAGTTTTTATTTATGATAGAGCTTGCTCATGTGTGTGTGTATGACAGAGAGGTACCCTACCCTGGATCTGATCATGCCAGGATCCCCTTCTTCCAGTTCTTTAGCCCATAGGATCTTGGGTACTTGCACATGTGCCTGGCATATTTCAGGCTGACCTGGCTGGGTGGGAACTGCAGTTGTCATGTGACACCCAGCTTCTCTTAAGTAGCACATTACCACTGTACCACAGAGCTGGCCCTAAAGATTTTTCTTGAAGTAACTTACTTCTCTTACCAAGAAATTATGTTACAAATAATCTATCAATACTAAATGATAGATACCAATGTTTGAAAGAAACAGAAAAATTATGGTAGTGCAAGAGAACTGGAAAAAGTTCATGAAAAATAATGGAATTAAAGTACAACTTTATTTGAGGTGCAGTATTGAAATTCATGAATAGATTTTCCATAATACACATATTCTATAAACTTTATAAAGACTTCACATATATGGTAATTTAAATATTTAGTTGGTACCAGGACCAGCAGTTGGTGTAATGGCTATGTTGTTGTACTCCCATGTAGTGAACCGTAGCTCGAGTCCTGGATCCCTGGTGGCTTAAACTCACATCGGGCACGTGTATGTATGTGCCCAAGATCCCGAGAGGAGAATGGAAGAGAAGGGATTGCATCATGGCCATCCCCCTGGTGGGTGATTTCTCGCTTTCTGTCTCTCTCTGTCTTTTTGGTGAGCACATGTGCCCTATAGCAAAAAACCTCTTAAAATTAAAAAAAGAAAAATTAGTTGGTACCAACATTATATTTTAATAAGTACTTACAAGTACTAGTATTGTTTCCCTTTTTTTTTGTAGTTTTTTGCTATAGAATGCATATGCTCACCAGAGAGAAACGGAAAGAATGTGAGAGAGAGAAAAATTGATCTCTCACCCCCAAGAGAGATGGCCATGTTATAATCCATTCTCCTCCATTCTTCTCTTGATATTTTTGGGTACACAGAACCTAAAATGTTTTTCAAGTGACCAGGTACTCAATTTGAACTGTGTGCTCACCAGAGAGAGACAGAGAGATAGAGAAAGAGAAAGAAGAGAGAGGACAAGAGAAGTGGAATTGCTAGATACTGTGTTTATTCTATGTTGTCACATTGATTTCCAGTGTAGTTGTATCATTTTATATTCCCACACAACTGTGCATCAGGATTCCGGTGTTTCCACATTCTTAACAACATTTGCTATTATTGGGCTTCCCCATAATTATTTGTGATGTCAAGCATCGTTTCATATGCATATTGACCATGTGTATATCTTCTTTGGAGAAATGTCTACTCAAATTCTTCCTCCATTTTTTTAATCAGGTTGTTTGACTTTGTTGTTGTTTTTAAGTTTTAGGAGATTTTCATACATTCTTAGACATATGATCTCTAAGTATTTTTTACCAATCTTATGAGTACTTTTTCACTCTGCTGATGGTGTGTCTTTTTTTAGAGAGAGAGATTTTTACTGTAGGTTGCATGTGCTCACTGGAGAGACAGAGAGAAACTGAGAGAAAGAAAGCAAGAAATCACCCCTCTCCCCTGGAAGGGTGGCCAAACCGCAATCCCTTCTCCTCTGTTCTCCTCTTGGGATTTTGGGCATGCACGCCATGTGCTTGGAGTGAGTTTTAAGCTGCTAGGTTCAGGATTCGAACTCTAGTCGAATCTGTGGAAATCCAGTGACCTAACCATTATGGCATCTGCTGGTCCCTTGACAGTGTCTTTTAATGGACAAATTTTTTTTATTTTGTCATAGTATGAGTTACTATTTTTTTCTGTTGCCTGTGTCATATTTTGGTGTCATATTCTAGAAATTACTGACAAATCCAGTGCTATGAAGCTTTTTCTTTGTTTTCTTCTAAAAGTTTTATAATTTCAGTTCCTAAATTTAGGACTTTGATCTATTTTAAATTGGATTTTGAAGAAGGTATAGGGTAAAGGTAAAACTTCATTCCTTTTTGCATACTGATACCCAGTTTTTCTAGCACCAGTCAGTGAAAAGATTGTTTATTCCACTCTTAAATATCTTGGCATTTTTTTAAAAATCACTTTATCATTTATATGAAGATTTGTTTCTGAATTATTCTGTTTTCTATTTGTGTTTCTTTTTGACAGTACCATATTGTTCCAATGCTGTAGCTGTGTAGTAAGTTTGGAAATCAGAAAGTTTAAGTCTTCCAACTGTTTTTCATTTTCATGTTTATAGTGCATATTCAGAGACACTTGAGATGCCATAGAAATTTTAGAGTGGCTCTTTCTTTATCTGTCATTAGATCTGTAGATAAATTTGGGTAATACTGACGTCTTAACAATGTTAAATCTTTCAGTCCACAAACTCAAAAAATCTATTTATTTTTGTCTTAATTTTTTTTCAGTTGTATTTTGTAGCTCATTGTTCAGATCTTTTGCTACCTTGGTTAACTGTACCTAAACATTTTATTCTGTTTGTTGTTCTTGGAAGTCAAACTTTCATTTTTAATTTCCTTCTCAGATTTTTCATTGTCTGTATAGAAATACAACTGATTTTTTCATATTGATTTTGTGTCTCTCAAATTAATTAAGTTCATTTGTTAGTTCCAATAGTATCTGTGTGCAGGTATATATGTATGTGTATGTGTGCATGTGTGCGTGTGTGTGTGTGTGTACAATCCAGGGTTTTCTACATTCAGGGTCATAGCATCTGATACAGAAATAATTTTTATTTCTTTCTTTATTATTTGGATGTCTTTTCTTTCTTTTTCTTGCTTAATATCTCTTTTTAGAATTGTTAATTTTTAGCTATCATAGAATAGATGAGCAAACCCTTTCACAGTATTTTCACTAGGTTTGACGTAGGCCCAGAAATGCTGAATTAGACATGTTCATGTGTATGTAAAGGATGGGTGTTATCTGAGGGCTGTGAAAACAGTAATAATTGTGGTAATATAGAAGGTGTCAGAATGGATCAGGTAGAATAATGGCAGATGAGAGAACTCTTATCTGAGAGGTTGGAACATGGGTATAGGGTAGGCTGTGCCTCACAGTTCTCTTCCCATGCACTCTCACAATCTCACACCTTATGAAATTACAGACTTAAGAACCGTGCAGCCATCTCCCATTTTATGGTAGATGCTTTCTGTGAAAAGTTTTTTCTCACAAAAGAAGAGAATTCCTCCATCAGCATAGAGGGATAAGTTCACTTTGATTGGAAGTCATGACAAAGTTCGAAAGAGGCTCATTCACAAGTTAGTTGTAACCTGTGATTACTGGAAAGGGCTTGAGAAAATAGTGTCTTTTTTTTTTTTTTTTTCTTTTAACTTTTTTTTCTTAGAGAGATATTTGCTAGAGGATGTGTGCCCTCCCCAGAGAGACAGAAGGAGACAGACAGAAAGCAAGAAATTACCTCACAGAGGGGATGGCCAGAGCCACAATTCCTTCTCCTAAACTCTCCTGTAGGGATTTTGAGCATGCACACACACATGCCCAGCATGAGTTTTAAGCCACCAGTTCTGGGACTCAAATCATAGTTGACAACGTGGGAGACCAGTGATAGAACCATTACTCTATTTGCTGGTCCCAGCAGATAGTATCTTATCCATATTATAGCAGTCACTATGAGGACTTATGAGAAACCCTCATCCCATGCAAATACTAGCTACATATCTTTAGAGGAAACAATTAGACAACAGCACCTTAAGAAAATCTCCTGCTAGTCAGATGGCCATAAGCTCTTAGCATTTCAAATTTGGCAGTTCAAATCAGTGTGAGCAATTTGTAAGCAATGTAGTTTTAGCAAGTGAAAGTCAAGATATAACATTTAAAGTTTACTAAGTAGGAGCTAGCAGGTAGCATGGGGCTTCAGGTGCTGGATTTACACATGGCTGACCATGGTTCAAGTCCTGGACCTAATGGCTTGCTTTCTCTCTCTCTCTCTCTCTCTGATGAGTGTGTTTGTCCTACAACAAAATAATAATAATAATAAAATGGAAAGACATCCTTAAGAAGAAAACATATGCACTTATTATTTTTGGAGAGTTTTTTTGCTATAGGGCGCATGCACTAACCAGAAAGACAGAGAGAGACAGAGAGATAGAAAGCAAGAAATCACCCCTCAGGGGGGATGGCCATGCCACAGTCCCTTCTCCTCCATTCTCCTCTCGGCATCTTGGGCATGCACACACATGTGCCCGGCATGAATTTAAGCCACCGGGTCCAGGACTCGAACCGTGGTCTACTACATGGGAATTCAGCGACGTAGCCATTATGCTAACTGCTGGTCCCAACATATGCACTTTTTAAAAAATCCTCATATATTCTCAAACTTTGGATCAGACTAAAGGCAATGTGGATAACAGAACAGCTTGTTCAGAGCCCTTATCAACAGCACTGACAGTTGTGGGGGCGTGACAATGTTAATACAGAGAGGCAAAGGTGATATTGCAAACCCAGACCACTGTGGAAAGGGACAGCAAGCTGTGTATGTGAGCTGTTGCTGCTACCAGAGACTAATGATTACACCTGGGCCAATAAAGAAGGTGGTATTGCTCAAATAATGATTGCAGGGAAAAAATAAATTTAATACACAAAACAAGATTATCAAATAAAATAGCACAGCAACTTGCAGATTTGATACAGCTGGAAGCTAAATAAATGTATTTGATACACAGCAGATAAATTCTCCTATATAAATAAGAGTAACAGAATAAATAAAATAATGAAAAGCAAAAGATATATCTTTATGTCCAATTCATATCTGATGTAAATTCCCGATAGCATAGTGTTGATGGAAGAAAGTAACATCAAAGTAAAATAAGAAGCAAATAAGAAAAGAAAAGAAAATATCCCCACAAATCTTGTCGATAATGTACATGGTAATATCTATAACTTGACCAATATGCACTGTTTGTAGGCTGGGAAAGAAACATCTTATACACTCTAAAGATATATAATGACTAAATGTAAATAATAATAATGTGAAACTATACTAATAAAAGACCCTACCAAATGAGTGTATGCCAATTATTAGAAAAGTAATGAAAGGTAGTAACAGTTTTTCCTTCAGTGCTTCCCCCCAACACTTACACACATGCACACATGCACACTCACAATCCTAGGATTTGTTGTCCATATACATGTGTATATATGTATATGTAAACTTTTTTGTAAAGATGAGGAAAAACTTCACATGGCTAAAATACGTATGTGATGACTTTCTCATAGTTCAAATTGAGAAAGTCACCATTGTATATAAAGTTGAAAATAATATGAAGCTACCAATCCTTCAGTTTCACTTTACTCTCCTTTTAAATGCTAGTAAAGTTCTATTTCATATATAGGAATAGAAATAGAGTTGGTAGAGTTAGAAATAGAAGTCAATAACAGTAGACAGTAGCAGCAGTGGTGGTGGCAATAATAAATACATACTATTGTATTAGCAAAGACAGTTTTCACACATCGTAAATTGATCTAGAGGCAGACCTAGGGAGCATTATTAGTCTACTAGAACCTATGGTGCCTCTGATGGTAGTTGCTGGTAAGTTGAATTAATGAACACCTCTTCCTTTATGGTTATTTTGTAGCCAAGACATGATTTAAGCATGGTAGAGAGACTAGCTTATTGCTCTCTTAATTAGTATATAAATTTGAATTTATTGAAACAAAACGATATAATCTGAACTAAAACACTAAGTGAATTTTAATAATTGAAAATCAAGATTACTGTCTGGGGAGAAAGCCTCATCTACTAGATATATTTATGATAAGACAATTTTCAGAATTTGTGGATATATCAGGCCTGCATTGCATGGTGAAGAAGAGTATCCACAAAAGTTCTGAGCATACTAGAAAGACTTCTCAGGTTTTCTCATTTCTTCCACTGATTTGTGTGTTTTTCTTTATGTAACGTAAAACATTCTATAAACATGTCCATTTATTGTGCAACATTTACAAGAAAAATAAAATTAATTCAGACACTCCAAGAGTTTATGGGGAAAAAAAAAATACTATCCATTTGTATCTAGGTTCCTGGCAAAACCTTTTAATGAATGACAACACGATTTTTAAAAAGTAGTACAAAGACAACGCAGACATCTTTTGCATGAGCTATTCTTTTGTCAAATATGTTATTATGCATATGGACATATAGTTTTATAAAAGCTGTCATGACAAAAAGGTATTTTGAACTATCTTGATAAATGTAAAACTCAATTCCAATTATGATATATTATCACCAGAAACTATTGTAACAATGTATCATATCCAGAAAGTAGTTTAATACAATTTTAGATATTTTCTCACATGAATGATTATGTTCAATTAATTAATTGAACATAATTCATTGAAATTTTAGATTTTCTCGCTTCGTGGAAAATTTAGGTGTTCACTCACACTAGAAATTTCAGGTATTTGCTCAGCGTTGCAACAATTTATAACAATTGCACCATTCCCCAGTGAGCAATCATTAATCCATCCACAGATTTGCAGAATAGTTCTAAGGAATTACATTTTTCAGATACATGGAACATAACTCTTTAAAAGATGTAATGGACATTGCTGATGTGAATATCTGCCAAATGAATCATATTTTAATACTTAAAATATCTGAAAGCTTAACATAAACACAAGTTAGTATTTTGAACTGTTTTACTTGCACAACAATGATTCTATAATGCATAAAATTGAAAGTATTTTTTTTTTTGAGAGATTTTCGCTACAGGGCGTGTGTGCTCGCCAGAAAGACAGAGAGAGACATAGAGACAGAAAGCGAGAAATCACCCCCCAGGGGGATGGCCACGCCACAATCCCTTCTCCTCCATTCTCCTCTCGGGATCTTAGGCACGCACGCACACGCGCCTGGCGTGAGTTTAAGCCATCGGGTCCGGGACGCGAACCGCGGTCTACTATGTGGGAGTCCAGCGACATAGCCATTACACTAACTGCTGGTTCCCTAAAGTATTTTAACTTCTCACAGGGATATATTTTTCTTACCATCTCCTCATGGAGCCAGAATGCAGAATTTACATTGCTATTGACTGGTTTAAATATCAGTATGTTTGTGGCAATGTTTATATTTTAGCATTTTTTAACTTTCATTTTCTCTCCGGAATTGGCATCTTCTTCCAAATCTCATTGTCTACAATTTCTGTATCCTAAATCTTCTTTTCTCAAATTTTCCTGATCCATCATAATGGACAGAGGAAAAAAAAATGCTATTTAAATAAACTGTATTTTGTTTGAAAATTAATCTTACTACTACAATATCTAGTTCGCCATTAAATCTGTATAGTGACTACTATAGACTATTTCAAGGAATATGACAGGCTTGAGTCTGGTGAGCTAAATTTCTTTAAAATATGTCATGTAACTCTCCAAGAAATATCATCAACAGATTAAAAGTTATGTGTTCACACACCCAGGCTTTGCACAAGATGATTAGCTATATTTATTGATTGACAACTGAAGGAAAATAAAATGTAGTTAATATTTATTTTAAAAAAATATAACTTCAGGGACCAGCAGATGGCATAATGGTTACGTTGCTGGACTCCCACAGAGTAGACCACAGTTTGAGTCCCAGACTTGGTGGCTTCAAATTCACGCTGGGCACATGTGCGTGCGTGCCCAAGATCCCAAGAGAAGAATGGAGAAGGAATTGCTGGGTGTCCATCCCCACAGGGATGATTTCTCAGTTTCTGTCTCTTTCTTTCTCTCTGGTGAGCACATTGCCCTATCACAAATCTCTCTCTCTCTCTCTCTCTCTCTCTCTCTCTCTCTCTCTCTCTCTCTCTCCATATATATATATATATATATATATATATATATATATATGAAAGAAAAGAAAATATAACTTAAGAAACTTCAGTGAAACATTGAGCATTTACTTTTAGATAATTTAAATTTAACCATAGCAATAACCTAGTCAGGAAATATTATATACTACCTATGATCACCTTGATAATAACTAACAAGACTATGAAATGCATAGAATCTGGTCCATAAACATTCAATGTATGTTAGCTGCAAGAATAGTAATAATAAATGATATACACATAAAATTTGGATTTCCTTTTCTCAGGGGCCTAATCTGTTCTAAGTAATATGTTAAGCCTACACAGAAATTTGAGGAAGAAAAATGTAGTTTGCCTTGGGTTATATTTGCTTTCTTCTTTGTTTAAAGTCACAGCTCACCTTGCTATACAATAGGTGAATTCCTACAGATTTAATAAGGAATATACACAATGACTCTTCCTTATTCTAGTATACTTGCCACCACAATTAGTCAAATAAATCCATTCGTAAGAAGGGCTGCTACACAGAAGCAAGATCCAAAATATTTTCTAGGACTTTGCATTGGTCTAAATGCAGTAATTTTAACTGTAATATCTCTATTATCTCAGAATTATGCCATCTAGGTTAAGAAAATGGGAGGGTGCTATTATTTTTTAGCACTGCTCTGTGCCAGGTGACATTTGTATATAGATATCTTTATACCAGTTTCATAGCTTTGCAACCGTTTATACTAGGATTCTTCATATTTTTTTACATTAAAAAAACTGAAATTAAGTAACTTAATTGATTTCTAGTCTTATAATTGGTTGTTAGCAAAAAACAAAAACAAAAACAAAAACACCTTGGGACCAGCAGATGTCATGATGGTTACATAGTACTAGACTCCCACGTAGTTGTCCTATCTGGCAGCTTAAAACTCAAGCTGGACACGTATGTGCACACCCAAAATCCCAAGAAGAGAATGGAGGAGAAGGGATTGCAGCATGGACGTCCCACATGGGGCATGATTTCTCACTGTCTCTCTCTCTCTCCCTCTCTCTCTCTCTCCAGTAAGCCCATGTTCCCTATACAAAAAACTCTCTTAAAAAAATTAAACCTTACTCTCAGGCTTTAAGAATTATGAAGAAGAGTATAAAGTCTCTCTTACATTCTTTCCCAGAAACTTTTATAGTATTTTCCACATGTAGGAGATGTAAAAATATTTATATAGAGAATGACTTTGGTGTGTGACCAGTAGTTAGCATAATGGCTGTGTCTCTGGGCTCCCATGTAGTCAACTGCGGTTTGAGTCCCGGACCTGGTGGCTTAAATTCACGCTGGGTGCATGTGTGTATGTGCCCAAGATCCCAAGAGGAGAATGGAGGAGAAGGGATTGTGGTGTGGCCATCCCCCATGGAGAGTGATTTCTCCCTTTCTGTCTCTGTCTTTCTGGCAAGCGCACGTACCCTATATCAAAAATCTCTACAAAAAAGAAAGATAATGACTTTGGTGAAAGCCATATATTGCAGTTGAATGAAAATTCAAAATCAAGTTTATATACTTTCTGGTAATTACTGGAAGCCAGAACTTTATATGTATGAAATGAAATCAAACTGGAGATACACATGTCTAGTGGGTATTTCTCACTATTCTGATCAGGGGAAGGTTTAGTTGGTATTATCCAGTTTGTCAATTTCCTGCTTCCCTAGAAAATTTCAGCTGCCCACTTAAAACTTAATACCACCATCTACAAAAATCTACATGTGATTACCCTCTTCTTAGTGTTGTGGGTTCAATTTTCAGAAAAAAAAATTCTGGTAATTCTGAGATTTTTGATCTAAGAGTTAATCAGAATGTTGTTTAGGGAAAAATAATGTGAGGGTCAAAGGAAGTAACATTGGACAAAGGTAGAATTGAATTGTGCTTGGCTATAGTGGAGAACTTGTCTAGAAGGAGATTTTGACCAGATGAGATAGTTTAAATTATGGAAAGAGTTCTGAGCCTTTAAAACCTGCTATCAACTATTGACTGTGGCTGTCTCCAGGGGGGTGTGATTTTTGGAAAGGTGACTGGCTGTCTTTGGCTGAGGAAAATTCCTGGAGAAAATCTTAGCTGAGAATGAGATTTCTGTGTCATGTCATAGTATCCACTACACATGGGCTTGTATCCTGATAACGAGCAAAAGGAGTTTACCACCTTCCAAGTCCAGTGTATATCATGGGTTGTCTTAAGGACTGGACAGATATTGCTATTTCTGGATAGCTATTGTAAAAAGTGCTAGATGCTGTTAAAGAGATTGCCTCACCATTCCATAATGGGAATGCAGTTAGTGTAGTTTCCTGAGAGTAGGTTGGGTATGATAATATTTCAAGATGGTCCTTGGAAGAAACACTTCCCAACTTCTAGAAGCAAGCAAAGGAAACTTACTCCCTGGAATGGAAGCTGGGTGTTTTTACCTCCACAGTACTACCATTTGCAATTTGTCCTTGGCTATAAGATTTCTTATTCCTCTCTCTGTAATTAGAAATTCCTAATTCTTTTCCCTGTAGCCTCTTTTAATTAGACCCCACACAAACACACACAATCTAATAATACTTATTACACTATTAATAATAGCAATAAGTAGAACATTCAGTACTTACTATGTAATTGGAAAATTTCTAAGAGCCTTTTAGATGTTAAAATACAGTAATTAGGGCAAAACTAAGCTACTCTAACAAAGGATTCAAAATTATAGTGGCGAAAAGACAATGAGGTCTTTTTGTTTTTTGTTTGTTTGTTTGTTTTTCTTCTCTCTCTCTCTCTCTCTCTCTCTCTCATGTAATTTTCACAATCTGCATGATCTCCACTTCAGAAACATTCTGCTTTTCCTGGGCACTGGGGATCTAGCTTTCTTCGAAACCACTGCCCACCATACTCTGAACATCAATTCATCCTCTGTTGGAGGCTCAATTGCCGCCATGTCCTGACACCTGGAAAGGAAAGTGTGGGTGGAGGATTTTCTCCTGACACCATCATTCCCAGGTCGGAAATGGCACACATCACACCTGCCCAAATTCTACTGGTGGGTAGTTGCTCATTCATAACTAACTGCAGAGGGGGCTAGTACAAAGTGTCTTGCTGGGCAGAAATGTGTCCAGTTATAGCCTTCTTTTTTTTCAGAAAGAGATTTTTGCTGTAAGTTGCATGTGCTTACAGGAGAGACAGAGAGACAGAAAGTGAGAAATCACACCCCCTCAAGGATGGCCATGCTGCAATCCCTTCTCCTCCATTCTCCTCTCAGGATTTTGGTCACGCACGCATATGGCATGAGTTTTAAGCCACCAGGTCCGAGACTCTTGCCACGGTCAACTACGTGGAAGTCCAGTGATGTAACCATTAAGCCATCTGCTCGTCCCATCATAACCACATGTTAATGAAGAAGGAAAGTGAATTTCAGCAGAAAGCTCCATTGGCTAATTCACTATGGCTTTTCTGTCCTGATCATCTGCCATTTTCCCCTCTTTACTCTGGCTCAAATAAATGTTTTCTGGTCTCTGAGGGAAATCACACTCTCCTCAAATGACACTTACTACAAATACTGTTCTATGGGCCTAGCCCTTGGAATTCCTATAAAGAGAAGAGCATTTGTAAACAAAGATCAGATTTCTTTTCCTTGATTTCTTTTTCTTTTTTCTTTCCTTTCTTTCTTTCTTTCTCTCTCTTTTTTTTTTTTTTTTTTTTGGTAGAGGATTTTGCCTTAGGGAATGTGTGCTTGCCAGAGAGAGAGAGACAGAGACAGAGAGAGACAGTGATAGAAAAAATGAGAAATCACCCCCAGGGGGATGACCAGACCATAATCACTTATCCATTTTACTCCCAGGTCTTGGGCATGGTCACATATGCACCTGGAATGCGTTTCAAGTCACCGGGTCTGGATTTCAAACCATGGTCGGCCATGTGAGAGTCCAGTGACTTAACCACTATGCCATCTGCTGGTTCACCTCTTTTTTCCTTAATTTCATTGTTATACATCTCCGTAGAACACAATATAGTTTTTCAAAAACACACACTATATTATCATCAAATCAAGGATATACATCATTTTCTTCAGAGAATTTTATCTTCTTCTGTCTGTCAAGTACTTCTTCCCCAAGTCCCCCTCTCCCTGTGTCCCTACTATCCACCCCACTTCCCTATAGTGTCTGGTTTCCACTCTTCTTTTCCCTTTTCCTTTTATGCTCTATGCCCTGTCATCTCTTACCCAACTTTTTGAATGAGAAGGATTGTGCTAAGAAGAAAGGCTAATGAGACAATGGACAGAAATGATCAGTGTTTCCAAAGCACTGCCCATTTATAAAAGTTCATGATTCCAGACATTAGCAGTGTCATCTAGTCAGCCAATGCTTTTAACCAATAATATGGAAAAAGAAGAAAATGGAAGGAAAGTGGCCTCCACTAATCCCCTAGTTCGCTTGTCTACAACCAAAAAAACTAAAAATATCCCATTGTCATTCCTGCTTCTTTCCCTTCTATTAAAGTACTTTTAATTCATTATGATGAGACAGATAGATTCTGCTATAGTATAATGTCATATTCATAAGTTATAAAAAGAATACACTTTGTATAGGTCTGTGTTTCATGACCACAAATACATGAATTTAGATATTCCTCTCAATCTGTAAGGGCTTGTTGCAGTAATTGAAAGTATTTGAGTTTACTTTAAATACTAGGAGAGACCTTTTAGACTATCCAGCTAAGCATCTTCATTTTAAAGATGAGGAAGCTATTGGAAAAAGTTGTTAAATAGTTTGCACAGTATCATGTAGCTTATTTATTTAAGGTCAAGATTAGAATCTCAGTCTACTGACCCATTCTAATATTCATTCTAGTACACCTCACTGCCTTTCCATCTCTTCCTGTCTTCATTTTTGGTGTAATTGTCCTTGTCAACCACTTTCTAACCATCTGACATTTTAATTAACTTTTCTAACTTCAGAATCTGGGAGCTGAGGAGTATTCCAATTTTTTTTTTTTTTTTTTCTGTAATTCAGTCTGCCTTTATAGTGGCATTTCTCAAAGTATGTTCAGCCAAACCGTCAGCTCTCAGAAATGTTCTATGAAAAATAGATTCCAAGGAAATTGGTTTGAGAAATGTGCATTGTGGCTTATCTGAGAGATATACAGTAGTATTCTAAATGCTCTAAAAATAACAAATTGAACCAGATAGACTTAAAAAAGAAAAACAACAACAAAAAATACAACTTTGCTTTAAAAGAACATTTTCTGAGTTTATATGTAAGAGCTCTTTTCCTGAGTTGGCCCAGTAGCATGGTGATTAAGGTGGGCTAGATCCCACAAGGCTCACTCTAGCTTAAATCATGCCCTAGCAGCTAGAAAAACATGCCCAGCACATGTGCACGTGTGCTCCAAGTCCTGATAGAATAAAGGAGTGGAGGAAAAGGGGCTGCAGCATGACCATGTCCCATTGCCCCCTCTCTTGTGTTTTTTGTTGCCCTTTAGTGAGTGTATGTGCCCTCTGACTTTTTTTCTTCTTCTTCTTTTTTTTTAGATCTCTTTTCCCTTTAAACTTATACCATTTAGGGCTTTGTGTATTCTTTGGAAACACTGTCTCATAGTTATATACCATTACTCTTGAAACATCTCTGAGTTGAAGGAATGATCAATTTAGAATTGTATTTCATATGTTTAGAATTCCAGATAAAACCTTTTGTCACAATGTAAGGTGTCTAAGATAGGTTTCATCTGGAGTTCTAGGACGTGAATATCTGCATACATCATATATTTATTTATATATATATATGTATATATATATATATATATATATATACACACACACACACACACATACACACACACATATATAAAACTATATATAATATAGTTATATATATATATAAAACTATATTATATTTTTTATATATACATATATTTATTTTTTGGAGAGGTTTTTGCTATACGGCACGTGCACTTGCCAGAAAGACAGAGACAGACAGAAATCACCCCCCAGGGGGAATGGCCACAGCGCAGTCCCTTCTCCTTCGTTCTCCTCTCGGGATCTTGGGCGTGCACACACACGTGCCTGGCGCGAGTTTAAGCCACCGGGTCCGGGAGGCTTAAATGAGAGTTCAGTGACATAGCCATTATGCTAACTGCTGGTCCCTTTTTTTTTTTTTTGAAAGACAGAGAGAGAAGAAAGCGGGGATATGGTGACACTGTAGTCCCTTCTCTGTTCTCCTGGGATTCTGGGCACACACACACATACACCCACTAAGAGTTTCAAGTCACCGGGTCTGGAACTCAAACCACTGTTGGCCACATGGGAGACCAGTGTCTCAACCACCATGCCACCTGCTGGCCCCCACCATATTTTTAATAAATAGTTACTGTCATCTGAAGGAAATAAATGTGGGACTTGAGATCAGAAAGGGTAAGTTCTGTTCCAGCAATGAACACCTAAGCCAAAGCATTCTTGAGTCATTTCTTCTCATAGTGCTTGACAGGCTTTCTTTGGCAATCTTGGTAATATCAGCATGAGGGTAAAGCAGCTGTTAGGTGAGAAATTAAAAAAGGAATTTATATAAGAAAATATTAATCAGTCATTTGTATATTAAGCTGGGAAAAGTTTCCCTCATTTTGTCAAATCCTAATTGTAAGCATGCTGGATTTAGAAAAAAAAGAAAAGAAAAGCATAAGATTTCTACTTAGCCTTCATGTATAGAAAAGTCGTTCTGATTGGAGTCCTTAAAAATATCAGCTATCCTGGGACCAGCAGTTAGTGTAATGGCTATGTCGTTGGACTACCACGTAGTCGACATGGTTCGCGTCCCGGACCCGGTAGCTTAAACTCACGCTGGGCGTGTGTGCGTGCATGCCCAAGATCCCGAGAGGAGAATGGAGGAGAAGGGATTGCGGCGTGGCCATCCCCTCTGGAGGGTGATTTCTCGCTTTCTATCTCTCTGTCTCTGTCTGTCTGGTGAGCGCACACGCCCTATAGCAAAAACCTCTCCAAAAAAAATATATATATATATATATGTATCAGCTATCCTTAGATTTGAAGCTGTATTGTTGGTTACCCAAAGGAAGAGAAATCTTGCTTGGTTACTTTAAAATACATGTCTTATTCTACAGTGTTTTCATCATTCACTATAAAACTAAAACCCATTTACTATTATTTGAGTACTTGGGTATTTGAGTACTTGGGAACTTCATCTTTTTATTTTTTCTTTTTTAATTTACACCCTTTTATTTATTCAAAGGGAAATCCTTTCTGTTTCTTTTTAGATCATTATTCCAAGTAAGTTATTTAATATTTTTCTTATTTGTTCACCTAAGACTACAAATATTGTGCAATGAAGACAAGTATTATTAAATATGCCACTCCAATAGTTTGTTTTTTATTCTCTTATTCACCTACAAATGTTATCAAGTCCTATGCTTCCTAAATCTTTTTACTTTAGTATTATTTAGGTTGCTTTTTAAGAATTCTGTATTTTCATATCTTTCTAAAAACAGTAAGTCAGATTACCTAGATTTAGTTAACTCAAGCTAGAAAAATGAAGTACAGTAATTGTTTTGGGTAAATATTCCAGTCAGAATGGATGATGTCTCAGTGATAAACTACTTTCAAATCTTAGTGAATTTCACATTTAAAATTCATTTTTCTGTAACTGAATTCTCAACCATTACTTTTTCCATTTGTATACCAATAAACTAATCACTTTACCCTATCTACCGATTTGCATTTCTGTTCAATAGTCTATCCATATTCTATGTATGAATGTCTCTGTGTATATACATATGCTGTCTTTGTCATGTATCTGTAGCAGAGAGTATGGTTAAAATTTTGAGATGAGTCTTAAAAAACAAAACTCTTAAAAAATATTTTACGTCCCTTTTCTACTCTCCAGTTCCTATGGCCTTAGCCATTGAAATGATTTTATTCAGTGGACTTTTCCTTTCCATTTTAGCATTCCGCTTTGCACTTCAGAAATGCAAACTCACTCGACTTCCCTGAATCATATTCACTCTCTTTAAAAACGAAATTGCCGGGACCAGCAGTTGGCATAATGGCTATGTCGCTGGACTCCCACATAGTCGACCGCGGTTCGCGTCTGGGACCCAGTGGCTTAAAACTCACGCTGGGCGTGTGTGCGTGCGTGCCCAAGATCCCGAGAGGAGAATGGAGGAGAAGGGATTGCGGCGTGGCCATCCCCCTGAGGGGTGATTTCTCGCTTTCTTTCTCTCTGTCTCTCTCTGTCTGGTGAGTGCACGCGCCCTATAGCAAAAACCTCTCAAAAAAAAAAAAAAAAAAAAAAAAAAAAAAAACCACGAAATTGCCTACATGGTATTCCACAATCTGATAAGTATCTTCCTCCCTAAATTCTCTTCTGTCCCATTCTTCATCCATTTTAGCACATCAATAGTACAGAGGGTTTTTTGTTTGTTTGTTTTTTCCCCTCAGAATTTTAAGTGAAATAACCTCTTTCTTTTTTTACCTTGCTGGGATTCCAGGTTTTAGTCTTAATTTAACAAGTGGTGGAAGGAGACTATGGGAGTGGAAGAGTGCAGTAAAAGAAATTAGGAGAAAAATGGAGAGAGAAGATATTTGTGGGACACAGACATAGTTTGTTATCTGTTGATGAGGATGTGTACAGTATTCTCAACTGGACTGAGATGTGTATCATTCTGGGTAAAATATCTTTATAATCTAAATGATGTATAGCCATTGAATGTGTAAATTATAATAATAATAAAATAAATAAAAAAAAAACAAGTGGTGGGAGTGAAATAAATCTACATACCATGTATAATATGCCAAATATCTGTATTCACATGTGTATTTTAGAAAACAAACAAAACAAAAATACAATAGTTTATGTATAAATGTATTTATTTTTAAATTTATCATATTGAAATAGCATTGATTGATAAAAATGCTGGAAAGTTCATGATGATGTTTGAATAAATCAGGCTTTGGGGGTTCACTTTTTATATTATGCAACTGAAAATATTTTAATGTGATTATATAATTTCCTCCAGGCATCCTCTGTTGGCTTATTTGTTCATGTTAGAAAGTTCATTTGAAATAAATACAGTTGCTAGAGCATATGCTAAGAAAGATTTCAACCCATATATCTTTATTTTCCTCTGGAATATCTATCACGTATGAAGTATATGAGATAAAGCTAAATGCAAGATTAAAAAAAAGACAATAGACATTGAGATTTTGTTGTTTATATTTTGAAATTTTATTTATATATAAATCAATAGAATTAATATTTTTCATCTTTAAAATTTAATTATAACTGAGAAACTGTGAAGCTAGTGATTGCTTTTTTCCCATGTTCTTGTAGATAAGGTTTTTTACGGAAAATATTTGCATATTTATTCTATTTTTAAGGAATATGTTAAGGTTCACTTATTCTAAAGTATATTCAGTGTCTCGTATCTTAGATATTTTTTTAACAACAACAGGGTTAATGAAAACTATTTCATTTATTTGAATGCCACTTCCGAATGCATTTGAGATCTAAACTTCTGATAGTAGTTTACTAAGAATCTTTTGCAGAAGTTGCTTTAAAGATAAATAAGGATGATCAGAATGAAGCATCAGGCACAAACATTAAATTACTTGAAGCGTATTTATTCTTCATTATTTTCAGTTCAGAGAAAATGCTCATCAATAATACCCATCAGTGATGACTCAAATCTATCTTTATTTATTTATTTTCCCCTCATAGGGCACATGTGTTCACCACAAAGAGAGAGAGAGAGAGAGAGAGGGAAAGTGAGAAATCCCCCCCAGGGTCATGGGGGATGGCCACACTGCAATCCTTTCCCTTCCATTTTCCTCTCAGGATTTTGGGCCCCCCATGCATACATGCGTGGCTTGATGTTCAAGCTTCCATGTCTGGAAATTAAACTGTGGTAGACCATGTGGGAGACCACACCACCACCAGCCACCTGGTGGCCCATAACCTAGCTTTCTGAGGTTTTTTTTACACAAACTTTGTGTCATGCACTTTCTGAAGTTTTTTTGTACACAAACTCTGTGTCATGCACAAAATGATTAAAAACTTTGCATAAAATAACCTTCAGACTATATATATATATATATACACACACACACACACATATATATATGTATATACATATATATGTATATACATGTATATACATATGTATATATATGTATATATATATGTGTGTGTGTGTGTGTGCGTGTGTGTATGTGTATATATATATATATATATATATATATATATATACACACACATATATCTATATCTATATCTATATATATGGCATATTGGAAACATAAATAAATTGTGTGCTTAGATTTGAGTCCTATACCCAAGCTATTTAATTGTGTATATGCAAATTTTCCAATATCAGAAAGAAAATCCAAACTTTGAAATGCTTTTGTTCCAAAGTACTACAGGTAATGGATACTAAACTTAAACTACATGTCAAATAAGACATAGATATCAATTTAACTGTTATGATCGAAATTATTTCTTCTTGACCTTTTATCTAATTACTGTGTGTGTGTGTGTGTGTGTGTGTGTGTTTTCTTGTTTTTTTTTTTTTTTTTGCTTTCTTTTGGGTGGTGGGTGATGAAGAGAGACAGAGAGACAGAGACAGAGAGAGGACTGCAGGATGAGGTAGAGAGAGTGGGCATTTTTTATATATCCTTTGCCTCAGTCTCCTAGCTAGTCAGGATCATAGGCACCACCTCCCTTGCTGAGCCTCTTCGGGCTGGTCTGGGACTTAAATCAGGTTTGCCACGTGACTCCAGCTTCTTGGAGGAGCTCCCCTACTGTCTGCATTGCCAAGACTGGGTCTAAAGACATCTTAACATCTACAGGACCCAGTACACTTCTACGTCCTCTGTGTCCTTTCTGTTTCAGCCCCGTTGAACTACCTCTGTTCTTAATTTTTGCAATCCATTGGCTCTTATTGTGTACTAATTACATTAAGCTCTTAAAACTTTTGTATTGTTTCAGATTTTTTGCCTGGTATCTCTAACTTGGTGACGCTTTTTTTGCTATAGGAGAGAGACAGACAGAAATCATCCCCTAGGGAGGATGGCCATGCTTTAATCCCTTCTCCTCCATTCTTCTCTTGGGATCTTGGGCACACATGGATGTGCACCCGGCGTGAATTTAAGCCACCAGGTCTGGGACTCAAATCACAGTCGATCACATGGGAGTTCAGCAACATAGCCATTATGCCAACTGCTGGTTTCAATGCAGAAGGGATTTTAACAACAGAGATCCTGGCTTGAGTTCCTTCTTCAGTCTTACTATAACCTGGTGAAGTAAATAAGTGGTATGCACCTAGCATTCTCATTATGATAGTACTTGTAAATGCATATTATGAAAAAGACTATTGGGAACCAGCAGTTGGCATAATGGCTATGTCGCTGGACTCCCACGTAGTCGACCGCGGTTTGCGTCCCCGACCCAGTGGCTTAAAACTCACGCTGGGCGCGTGTGTGTGCGTGCCCAAGATCCTGAGAGGAGAATGGAGGAGAAGGGATTGTGGTGTGACTATCCCCCCTGGGGGGTGATTTCTCGCTTTCTGTCTCTATGTCTCTCTCTGTCTGGTGAGTGCACGCGCCCTATAGCGAAAACCTTTCCAAAAAAAAAAAAAAGAAAAGACTATTCATGGATTTCAATGTTTTAGGCAATAAACTTGTACTTTAATGCCATTTTCCATGAACTTCCAGGCTCCGTATATGAATAGCATCTTTAAAAAGCATTGGTTGCAATAGACATGCTCCTTTTTATTTACATTAAATAGTTCAGTGCTTTTTAAATTTTTTCCCTTCTTTTACCTTTTTCTATTTATCTTCATCTTGCCTACAATTTTTCCATGCAATTTGGACTAACAGAGGTTGTCAGGAAAGTCGTATTTTTTTAACAGATTTTTTTCTATGTAAAAAAAATGCATCATGTGGAACCAGCAGTAGGCGTAATGGCTAAGTCAAAGGACTCCCATGAAGTCGACCATGGTTTGAGTCCTGGACCTGGTGGCTTAAGCTCCCACTGGACGTGTGTACATGCATGCCCAAAATCCTGAAAGGAGAATGGAGGAGAAGGGATTGCGGCATGGCCATCCCCCCGGAGGGTGATTTATCACTTTCTGTCTCTCTGTCTCTCTCTTTCTGGTGAGCTCACACACCCTAGAGCAAAAACCTCTCAAACAAAATACGTCATAGCTTTTCAGACAACCCAATATATCATTTGTTTGATCAGTAGCATTTAAAGCTAAAGTATTTACTGAAATCTTCTTGATTAATACGTTTGATATTGAGCACCTTTAACAGTAGAATATATTTGTATTTTGAATTTACAGTGCTAATATCAATGAGCAATACAAAATAGCCACTGGAATTATTATAGTTCTTTCTGATCACTCCTATTGCCTTTGGTTTTCATCTCCCCCAAAACTTTGTTTTAAAGTTATTTGTGTATCAGGATGCTTTTGTTCACAAATAGATAATCAACTTTTCTTGTTGTAGTATTGCTATTATTCTGAGCCGATATAAATTTAGACCAGAGAAAAATAATTTGACATTTCCATAGTATTAAATTTACTAAATGTATGATATCTATTAAGGATAATAAAATGTTGCCTGTAGTGCATAGATCCATTATTTTCAGAAGTTTCTATAGATTTTGTGGCCATATACTTGAAAATCACAGTGTAGCCTTCATAGGAGTTTTTAGCTCTTTTTAGTTTTGTTTTAATATTGGGTTGTCAAAAAAGTCATGACACATTTTGGCATAGAACAACAGAAAAATACCTTATGACTTTTCTGATGACCCAATATATGCTGTAATCTAATTTAGCTACATTTGACAGCTAGTCCTGGCAAATACTCACTTAATTGCCAATAAAGAAAATAGTGGTGTATCTATAATTTGTGGAGTGAGGAGGAAGCAGAATAAATGTTTCAAACTTGAGAGGGTGCAAATAAAATTGGTTTCTGTTTCCCAGGAGTATTATAAACAATAGACTTAACCCTACATCATGAACCAGAAGTTTCTGAGAATGAATGTAGTTTTTTGGAAATAAGTGCTTGGGGATGAATCTCTTAGGTTACTGGAGCACTGTTTAGAGCTCTGTAATAATAACACTAAATAAGTGCATTATCTTAAAGGGAGGGATGGGTTTTCTTAAACATTTAATACTACATTAGCAGTGAAATACATGGAGACTAAAGTTGTTTCCTGCTGTGACTTAAATGTTTCAAATGAATGTAAGCCTATTTGTCTACAAATTTTTATCAAGGCAAAACTTGTTTCAATCTTTAAGTAAGCTTTCTAATCTAATTTCTTTGTAACATAACACATTGAAAATACATGACTAGGTGCATATGGGATAGTAGATGAGTTTAAGAGCGTATTTTCTTAGCACCTAGAGTGGAGGGCAGAGAAGTGAGAAAGAACATGAGAGGCCTAATGTGTGGACAGAATAAAAAGAAATGCATGACAGACACATGATTTTAAAGATGTTGAATTCACAGAAGATATATTATGCCCATTTTCAAATGTTACCCTTGGTAGAAGAAATAACAGAATTCAAATTAAGAGAAATAATAATGATGATTTAAAATCTTCCAGCAAACCATTAAAGTTTAAAATCATTTTATTGGGCTAGTCAGTGATCTGGCGGCTAAAGCACCTGAATCCCACATGGCCTATTGCATGGTTCGAGTCCTAGACATGGTGGCTTAAAAAACACACCATATGGGTATGTGTGTGTATGACCAAAATCCGAAGAGGATGGAGGAGAAGGAATTGAGGTGTGGCCTTCCCCCCAGGTGGTGATTTTTTACTTACTCTCTCTTTGTTTCTCTGTCTCTCTCCAGCAAGTACGTAACTCTATAACAAAAACATTTTAAAACATTTTATAATAATTATAATTGGCTTTTTAATGTTTTGTGCTTTGAGTATATTATAAAAGTAAATCTTATTGTCAGCGATAACTTAGAGGCCTTTAAACTATTTTCACTAAATAGATAAACATATGGATCCTTAGAGTTATCAGAAAATTTATGTTATTTAGTAAATGCCTGACTTCAAAGTTCACACTATTAACTAGCACAAATATGCTTTTATTTACTTATCTTTTGGAGAAGATTTTGCCTTAGAGCATGTGTGCTCACCAGGGAGAGAGAGACAGAAAGAATGAGAGGGAAAGTTTGAAATCACCCCCTGGGAGGAAGGCCATACCACAATCCCTTCTCCTCCATTCTCTTCCCAGGGTCTTGGGCACACACGCACACACACCCAATGTGAGTTTCAAGCCACTGGGTCCAGGATTTCCAGGATTCGGACTGTTGTTGGCCATGTGGGACTCCAGTGACATAATCACTGCACCATCTGCTGGTCCCCACATATGCATTTTTTAAGAGTAGTACTTATAGTGAACTTAGAGGAAAATTTTTATGAAACGGGAGGTTATAAACATCTACATAACTCCTACTTGGTAGCAAAAGGGAGAAGATGACACTAAATTTAGGGGTCGGGGTGGGACATAGAATATCATGAGAGTATTGATCATGCAATAATTTCCAAGTCACATAGTGCCATTAGACTTTTTTTTTTTTTTTTAGAGGTTTTTTGCTATAGGGCGCGTACGCTGCGCTCGCCAGACAGACAGAGAGAGACATAGAGACAGAAAGCGAGAAATCACCCCCCAGGGGGGATGGTCACGCCGCAATCCCTTTCCTCCATTCTCCTCTCGGGATCTTGGGCACGCACGCACACGCGCCCGGCGTGAGTTGTAAGCCACCGGGTCCGAGACGCGAACCGCGGTCGACTACGTGGGAGTCCAGCGACATAGCCATTACGCTAACTGCTGGTTCCCCCATTAGACTTTTTTACGTAGAGGTTTTTGCTATAGCACTTGCCAGAAAGACAGAGAGACAGAAAGCGAGAAATCACCCCACAGTTGGGATGGCCAACCTGCAGTCCTTATCCTTCATTCTTCTCTCAGGATCTTGGACATGCATGCACACACACCTGGCATGAGTTTGAGCCACCGGGTCTGGGACTCGAACTGCTGTCACCACGTGGAAATCCAGCGACATAGCCATTACGCCAACTGCTGGTCCTGCCATTAGACGTTTTAGAAGCCAAAATGTACAGTGCGGTGTTGGGCTCTGGGGGATGAAGCTCTTTTCAGATTCTGTTGTCCTATCTAATTGAAGAGACAGGAACTGTTTCCTTGAGAAGAAATGTGTGTCCAATTACCAGAGGTCGTGCTTCTCTGTAAGATGTTACAAAAAAATGTCAGGTTTCCCAAGTGGAAAAAATCTAAATTGAAATGTTCTGGGGAAAACATATGTGATTTGTGGTTTTATTAACAGATTACCGTCAGGTAAAATTTGGAGTCCTAAAATCATTTTTTAAAGTGGCCGTGAAGTAGCTACAATTAACTATAAGCTTATTTAAGACCTGTCTTCAGAAACCTTTTTAATGTCCCATTCCAGATCTTAGCATGCTCTTTTAAAATAAGGCTGTGATTGAAGTGTATGGTTCAGAATTTTAAAGGCGGCTGAAGAGGCCACCAGGTGGTGTGATGATTGAGACACTGGACTCTACCGTAGCCGACCTCAGTTTGAGTCCCAGATTTTGAGTCCCTCCCAGGGAGTAATTTCTCAAGTTCGATCTCATTATCTTTCTGTCTCTCTCTAGTGAGTACATGAACCCTATGGCAAAAAGCTTAAAAAAAAAAAAAAAAAAAAAGGCAACTGAATAGAGAAGTTAGGAGTCGGATTTAGCTGCTACCCATTCATGTGCCACGGACTAGTCTAATTTATCTGATCACTTTCTGCACGTTAGGTTTCCTGGGAAACAGATTTGGAAACTGAAATTTACATTCAGTGTGCTTCTAGGAGACAGATTTGGTGACCATCACTCGTGAGAGAGTTAAGCAAAGAAAATCTGCAGAGGGAACATTTAAATTTAGGCAGAGAAGCCCCTCCTAAATCAAGACATGAGAAGTTTCTCTTGGAATCCTTGAATGGACCAGTCATTAGATACAAACCAACCACACGGAAGTGAGGGAATATTGCAGTCTGTTACCTTGACAATTACAGAAAATACCTAAGTCTGGGTAATTTAAGAGAATAGAGGTTTATTTAGCTCACAGTTTGGAGGTCTTAGGTCTAGGGGTGACATTGGTGAGGGTCTTTGGGTTGCCACACAATAGGGCAGATGGCAGAAGAACAGGGTCTGTATTTCTTGTGTCTCACCTAATCTCATTCTTTCTCCTTATTAAACCACTCTGAGTCAGTCATAGGGTCCTACTCTCATTGCTAATTACTCCCAAATAACTCATCTTTTAATACCATGAAGGTGTTAAATTTGTTGTTAATACCATTAATACCTTCACAATATCTCAACATTTTTTTTTTTTTGGAGAGATTTTTGATATCAGGCACTTGTGCTTGTCAGAAAGACAGAGAGAGAGAGAGAGAGAGAGAGAGAGAGAGAGAGAGAGAGAAATCACCCCCTGGGGGGATGGCCATGGTGCAATCCCTTCTCTTTCATTCTCTCCTGGGATTTTGGGCAGGACACACACACCCACCAGGTTTGAGTATCAAGCCTCTGGGTCCGGAACTCGAACCAGGGTCAGCCATGTGGGAGTCCAGCTCTTTAACCACTATGTTACTTGCTGACCCCATAATCCATGAATTTTTAAAACTTACTTATATATTTCTTCCATGAATGAGGGCAACAGCAAGAGAGAGAGAGAGAGAGAGAGAGAGATCACCCCAACATTGTCCTAATGCTGTGATCCAACTAGCCTCCAGCCAACCCCAAATCATGTGCAAGAATTTGCCCCATGTATTCCAGGGTATTCCACGAAGTCCCTGAACTCGAGCTGGTAACTTCCATGTGGGATTGTCTAACAGAAAATCAGGTATTCTGCTGTGCCATTGTCTGGCTCCAACACATGAATTTTTGGACATAAAAACTGTAGCAATGTGTGCATTTGTGGTGTGTTTGGAACAGAGTTGTTACACAGGCATCTAACAGTACTTGCTAGAATCCTATCCAAAAATACCAAATATATATATATATATGTGTGTGTGTGTGTGTGTGTGTGTGTATGTGTATATATATATATATATATATATATATATATATATATATATATATTTGTGGTCATATTCAAGTTGACTTTGGCTCACAAGTTGACACACTTAAAAGAAAAAGTTATTTTCGATGTATATGTCTATCCAAGAAATCCTGAAAAATCAAGCCTGTGAATTTACTCCAACATAGCTCAGTCTTCCCAAATAATGGGCTTTGTGGATTATTTGTAATCATAGGTCTCTTGACTGTATCTGCAGCTTTAATTTCCCTAAGGTGAATTCTTCCGAATCCTGCTAAAGTTCAGGTTGTGCAATGTGCTAGCTGCCCGAGGCAAAGGGTGAAAGAGGTGAACTGAATATTAAAACGTCCGTAGTCGTCAGTTTCACTGCTTATCAGTCGCTCCTCGACAAGGTGGAAAACAGCAGGTTGCTAAGGCTCAGCAGTTAAATTGAGGAATCAGCCATATTCTGATGTGGAGTAAATTACATCCTGGGATTGGGGTAGATAAGCTAATTAATGAATGTCTTAAAGCACCTACATTGCTTTCCTGCCTCAAGGCTTTTTCACTTCTTCAACTCAGCTTCTCTCAGTACTGTCTCTGAAATCAGTTTTATTTTAAATACGAAAACATTGTATCTATCATGGGCACCAGTCTATAGAAAGTTTATTTACTTTCATTTTTATTTATTTATTTATTTTTTATGTCTTAGTCATATTGTACACTCCACCTCAAGGAAGCTAGACAAATAGATGAAAACATAATCCACTCATGATCTTTTTGTTGTTTTTGTTTTCCAGAAATGATTAGGTTTATCTTCTCATATTACAAGTACACAGATCCTCCACAATCTTTACATATATTCATAGTATTGACAAAGCAACAATGCCCTAGGCTGCTAATTTTCATTCCCAAGTCTGCCGTGTTGCAATATTCCAGCCATGAATGCATAGGAAATGAATGAGTAATTCTCTAAAGTCATATGCCTAGGTCTGTTCTGAAGTACCTTTGCAAAATTCAGGTCAGAGGTAGAAGCAGAACTCCATGAACAGAGCAGACTTAGAAATATGTAAGAAATCGCATTGATTAGAAATTCCAAGAGAAAATTGGATGGGTCATCTAATCATTTTGATGGCCAAAACATCAACTTTTCCCATCCAGTTAATTAAGAGAGAAGGTGCTACTTTTCTGTGCGTGGAGAAGAACTAAATATTTTACAATCTTAAAATGCTTTTAAGTTTTAAATGGACACTTAACCACGAGTATTTTGTCCTTTTTGTATATTTCCATCGCTTAAAATCTACGCGAAGTCCAGAGGTCTCATTGAATTTTGCATCTAGGGATTTGTGAGGCCGTACAATAAAACTCACTGCTACGGGTCTGCATTTTACTCTCTTGACGGAAGTGTTTGTGACAGCTTAGGGGCTTCCTAGCCAGTAAATCAATTCCAAAGGTTGGCATTGCAGTGACATGGAAACAAAAGTAACTTCAGAGAGATGTGGTCATAGACAGTGGCATCCTGAAATTGTAGCCCATGCAAATGGATTAGCAGGAATACACAAATACACAGGAGAGGCCAAAAGAAAGAGACATACCGACTTCTGACGCCATTTGTGATGGCCAGAGAGAATCACAAGATAGAGGGCGTGGACGCTGATGGTGTTCTCATTGATATTTTTAGAATGGTTTTCTTAAATTAATATTTTAGTGTTATTTCATAAATATGTGTGAATTATCTTGGAATAAAAACATGACACTAAAATTAAAATTAAAATGTTATATAAGAACAGGCCCTAAATAGGCTATATAGTCAACTAAAATACATGACTCTAATAATTTGACCCCAGATAAGTAAATACAAAATAAAAATATGATGCACTCCATATAATTATAATATGACATTATTAGAACGTTATCATTGTATGGTCAAATATAATAGTTGGATGACTTTAATTAAAGAAAAAATCTCATTCAGTGGCATGGTAGCAGAGGCAGCTGGATCTCATGTGTGTACTTGTGCCCCAAAATCCTGAGAGAATAATGGAAGAGAAGGGATTACAGTATAGGAATCCCCTATGGGGAGAGCTTTCTCATATTTCCTCTCTCTCTCTTTCTGTCTCTCTCTCTCTGTCTCTCTCCAGTGAACACACACACCCTGTAGCAAAAATTTAAAAATAAAAAGCAAGTATACAAATGGTTGATTAAAAGAATAATTTTCTCCATGATACATTAAAAAATACTTTTAGGGAACAGCAGTTAGCACAATGGCTATGTTGCTGGATTCCCATGTAGTCGATCGCAGTTTGAGTCCTGGACCTGGCAGCTTAAACTCACGCCTGACGCGTGTGAATTTGTGCCCAAGATCCTAAGAGGAGAATGGAGGAGAAGGGATTGCAGCATGGCCATCTCCCCTGGGGGATGATTTCTCACTTTCTGTCTCTCTGTCTCTCTCTGTCTTCCTGGTGAGCACACATGTCCTATAGCAAAAACCTCTTTAAAAAATTTAAAAAAATAAAAATTACTTTTAAACTTGCCATATGACTTTTATAGATATGAGTCCTATGGGTTTTTTTCCCCCTTTTATCTTTTTTCTTTTCTTTCTTTCTTTCTTTCTTTTTTTTTTTTTTTTAATTGCCATAGGGCACATGTACTCTTAGTAGTGAAGGAAAGTGAAAAATTATCCCCAGAGATAGTTGCCATGCTGAAATCACTTCTCCATTCTCCTCTCAGAATTTTGGGCACACATGCACACACGCCCAACATGATATTCAAGCTGCCAGGTCTGGGTCTCAAACTGAGGTTGGCCCTGTGGAATTACAGTGCCTTAACCATCATGCCACTGGCTGGTCCCACTGTGGCATATTTTTTACCTTAATCAAATATTTGAGTGTACATGTATTTTTAGATATTGACAATGATATCAGTACATATATATATATATATATATATATATATATATATATATATTACATGTTTAGATGAAAAGTACTTAGATTTCTTAGGTAGTGCCAAATAGCCATGAAAAATAATGTTTTCTATATTTTTTAAAAAATATTCAGTTATCTGGTGTCATACAAATAATTACCTTGATATTTTCGTAAGTTTCAATAGACATACTTTTTAAGTACATACACTGACTTAATATGTTAGTCTTATTTCAATACCTTAAAGAAGCCATAGATTGAAAATGTACTTACATATACTTTGCAAATTTGACTTCCAGACTACTGTTTTTTTAACCAAAAAAAGTACATTTTACAATCTTTTTAGCTTTAGCTCTAGAGTGGAAATAGAAGATGCATATGAAATTCTAAAAAAGCAAGAGAGAAAAAAACGCATATACGTATATTCAGCTAATTATGGCTTTTGAAGACTTTATCACACTGATCTTATTAACTTGCAAAGAAAAATAACATTTGTCATATGTTAGGGTGGGCTACTGACAAAGGCTTCAATCATGCAGAAAGCCGTTTTCAAATTTCCATTAAAAAAAAAGCAGGCATCATTTCCATGATAAATTATTCCTAGACAAGAATCTTAGCTGACTACCCAAGTGCTTGATTCTGTTACCCCGATTTGTCCTTCAGTCTTCAAGAGAATGGAAATGAAGGACTTAACTAATTGTGCCAGGAAACAGAGCTAATATCCTTACACTGCCAAAAAAAAGGGGGTGGGTAAGCTGAGTTGTAAGCCATTAAATTTGAGAGCTAGTAATATGTCCAATTAAAAAGTTACCAATATCTATGTTGTCCTACAAAGTATTTTGTTTGTCATTCCTAAGTAAATATGCTTAGTTTTTTTTTTCTCAAGAACAATACAAAACCATCATAGGTTTCAGTTAATAATAAGGGTAAAAATGTCTGAAGTAGCTTTTTAAAATTTTCATTTGATTTGGAAACCAGATGCTTTTCTAAGTAGGATAAAGGCAGTATATTAACATAATAAACCCCTTTATTTGAAGATAGGTTTTTAGAATTTTTTATTTTTTTCTTTTTTGAGAGATTTTTGCTCTAGGGCACTTGCGCTAGCGGGAGAAACAGAGACAAAAAGGTAGAAATCACCTCCCAGGAGGATAAACAAGCCACAATCCCTTCTCCTCCTTTCTCCTCTTGGGATTTTCAGCAAGCACACACAATGTGCCCAGTGTGAGTTTCAAGCCTCCTAGTCCAGGTCTGGGATTAGAATAGTGACCCTCCATGTGGGAGTCCAGCGACATAACCATTATACCATGTGCTGGCCCCCTGTAGACTTTTAAACTGAGAACATTTTCTCTCCATTTGTTCAACTTGATTAATAATCAGTGAAATGGAAATTAACAATGACATTATGAAATCATTTTATACTCACCAGATTAGAAAAGATTGAAAATGAAATAAAACTGTGTGTTGCAATCAACACAGGACATTGGGGTTTCTCCTGTTTTAAAGTAGTTAAGTGTAATTATTTTTTTAAAAAATAAAATACCGGGGCCAGCAGGTGGCATTGTTGTTGAGGTGCTGAACTCCCACGTGGCTGGCCACAGTTGGGGTCCCAGACCTGGAGGCTTGTTTTCTGACTTTCCCATTCTCTTTGTCTCTTTCTGAACAAATTTAAATAAATGAATAAATAAAATTAAATAAATAATTTTAAAATAAATAAATAAAATGCCATGTACTTTTGATATTGAATATATCTGAGATAACTATTACCTATGCAAGCATGTGTGCAATTGGCTATATTTCAACATTATAGTTTTCTAAAATCTCATTAATGTACTAAAAATGTTATTTTAATACCTTGTAGAAGCCATAGATTGAAAGTGTACATACATATACTTTGTACATATATATGCACAGACTAAAAGGAAAGTTCACATAAGGAAGGTTATTTGCTGTTCCTTTATTATAATTTATATATATATCTGTCTATTATATCCACTGCAATCTTCCTTCATGACCATTTGTCTACAGGTTACAGTAAAATCACACAGCTCCTAACCTGTATACTGCATAAAATCAATTGTTTTCTAGAATCTTTTCAGCAAGGTTAATGAATCTAGATATCCCTTGTGAAGAAATAGTGAACTCAAAGATGTCTCATTTGGTTGTGTTCTTATTTGTGGCTTCCTTCAGATTCATCTATTGCAAATTATATATACCTTCTACTCAACACTGTTCATATAAATGGAAAAAAGAGGGACCAGCTGTTGGCATAATGGCTATGTCACCGGACTCCCACTTAGTCGACTGCGGTTCGAGTCCCGGACCTGGTGGTTAAACTCACGCTGGGCGCACGTGTGTGCGTGCCCAAGATCCCGAGAGGAGAATGGAGGAGAAGGGATTGCGGCGTAGCCATCCCCCCAGGGGGTGATTTCTCGCTTTCTGTCTCTCTCTGTCTTTCTGGCGAGCGCAGGTGCCCTATAGCAAAAACCTCTCTCTCTAAAAAAAAAAAAAGGAAAAAAGAGAGTGACTTTTCTTCATAGTGATGGAGTTTAGGATGTACAACCCCAAAATATCTTACCTTGCTTTTGGAAAAACAGAAGCATGTCATAAGATGAATTCTGAGGTCAAATGCCCATATCTCTGAAGACAGAGAGATACATAGAAGAATCTGACCAAACAAGTCTTGCTCAGTTTCCCTGGCTTATTACCATTATTTCATATCCCCTTTTGTCTAATCATCTTTCTCTACAACTGTCCACTCTTCATCAAATCTGAGCATAAAACACTCAGGTTTCTGTGGTTATTTAGATCTTCCTTTCTAAAGGCTCCATGTCACATAAAATCATATTAAATAAATGTGTATGCTTTAATACTGGTAATCTGTCTTTTGTTGTAGGGGCTTTGGCCATGAACTTCGGGACAGAGGAAGATACGATGCTACTATTTCCCCCGTTGTACAGGGTAAGTGACTCTTACTTTATTGCATAACCTTCATTTATTGATCTGGACAGCTTTCCCCAGGATACCTATGTCATGTTTTGGTGACAAGCCTTGTTTCTAAGAAGTCTGTGCATTGCCAAATTTTCTAATCTCTGGTGACCTTCAGTTGGAGGGAGGGGTTTGTTTCCAGAATATTGCTCCTCTGTTTCTAAAACTCTTATAATGCACCAAAGAGATTTTCATCCTCTAATCCTCATGCATATTATATATCTGATAAACAAAAATACATTTCTTAGTATTTTTGTTTTGTGTTCATCAATTTGTTATGTTTTCTCAATATCCATTGACTTTGAGTGTGTATGTGGGGGATTTTCTTAGTACTTTTTAAAAATCACTTTCTCAAAATATAATTGATATCTGTAAAACCCTGCATATTACTGTATGCAACTTAATGAGTTTGAAGAGACACATACACCTATGAAACCATTATCACAATCTAGATGATCAACATCTCCATCACTACCCAAAACCCCCATGTTCTTTATTTATCGTTCTTACTACTATCATTATTATTATCTGATAAGAACACTTAGGAGCTACCATTTTCACAAAATTTTAAGTCTATATTTCAATATCGTTACCTGCAGACACTCTGCTATACAGATCGCTAAGACTTGTTTGGCTTGTGTAACTGAAGACTCATACCTTATGACTAGTACCTACTCATTTCCTCTTCCTCTCAGCTCCTGGTAGCCATTCTGCTATTTTTTTTTTTTTTTTTTTTTTTTTTTTTTGGAGAGGTTTTCGCTATAGGGCGCGTGCGCTTGCCCGACAGACAGAGACAGAGAGACAGAAAGCGAGAAATCACCCCCCAGAGGGGATTGCCACTCTGTAATCCCTTCTCCTCCATTCTCCTCTCGGGATCTTGGGCACGCACGCACACGCGCCCGGCGTGAGTTTTAAGCCACCGGGTCCGGGACGCGAACCACGGTCACCTACATGGGAGTCCAGCGACATAGCCATTACGCTAACTGCTGGTTCCCTCCATGCTGCTATTTTGAGTCAGACTGTCTTAGACTCCTCACTTAATACCATTAATACATGGTATTCATGTAGTATTTGTCCTTCTGTGTCTAGCTAATTTCCCTCAGCATAATTGAGATAGGAGATGAGAGTGGAAACAGAAATCAGACTAAACCCAGAGCAAAGCTTGCCTTAAAATGCAATTGAGACTGGAGTTAAGGGATTGGGGAGATGGAGACCAGGGCAACTCCAATGACAAAACTTAATGGTAGAAAGGAACCGCTAGGATCCTGCCCCCCCTTGATTTACAGCAGCTTCATGATCAAGCATGTGCAATAAGACTACAGCAGAACTAAAATAGACCTTTATGTCATTAGCGTGCTAAAAATCACACGTTGGGAGGAGATGGTACATGCTGATAATACTCATGGTATTTTAAGGATGTTAACCTAGAGAGCAAGTGCGCCAATGAGCACCCCTACAGGTATGCCTAAACCCTGAAACCCCAACCCCTTTTATGAATGTGTTAATGTTAATGTCCCATAAAAAGAGATTCCCTAAAGGCACTCAGGGCTGTTTCCTACTTAGCAGTCTGCTCTTTCTGTGGAGTGCATTCTCACCTTTGCTTGATAAACTCGCTTCCCTTCATTATCTGACTCATGCTGGAATTCCTCCCTGCTAGGAGGTTGGGAATCAAAGACTACCACTCCGTGACATAATGCTGTCTAGGCCCGTCCATGTTGTTGCAAAGGACACGTTTTCCTTCCTTTTAAAAGCTGGATGATATTTCATTCTATGTATATGCCATATTTTTTTAAATTAATAGTTTTATTAACATAATTATTTCTCAGTACATGAATACAGTATGTACCTACTAATCAGGTTAAGTAATATATCAATTATCTCAGTCGTTTGTAACAGTAGGTTTTTAACTATAAATACATTCTCTCCACTGAGACTATTATAGCGCTCCTCCCAAAATCTGCAATTTCATTTCCATTAATAAACATTTTCTTTATTCATTTATCTGTTGGGATCCACTGTGTATCCTTCTCCACATTCTTTCCTTTATTTCTATTTCTATTACCTTATTGTTTACCTTTTTTTCTATTTGATAGGATTCATTGTTTCATGCTTTTTTGCCAGTGCCTTGTGTATTCGTTATATTACCACTTAGACTTACAAAAGCTAAAAATCCTTTTTACACTCTCTTTTTTTAGGTTTTAATTTTACTTAGATCGCTTATGTTGCCTTTCGCTCAAAAGGAATTTAATTCATTAAAACATTTTGCAAGTATTACTTTATAACTTCATTAATTGCTTCTCTTCCTTAAGAATGCCTCATTTTAGCCATCAATGTGGATTCACTCTGAATATTTTATTAGTCCAAGCCTGTACTGATGATCCAGAAAGTAATATTTGAAATTCATTAAACTATATGTTCATTTGATTTTCCTCATCCCCAAGCCCTTTCTTTTCTTTTCATTTTTCTTGCTATTGACTTAAGATGAACATGGATATTATTCGTCTTTTGAGTGGTATTTAAAGCTAAACAGGTCTAGGCCAGGTGGTGGTACCCTGGTAACACAACCGAACTCGCATGGGAAGGGTGTCGAGTTCACATGCTGAAACCACCCTGGGCATGGTGGGCACACGTGTGTGTGCCTGTGATTTGGGCTGGCTGAGACGGGGTGGATCCTGGCTTCACGGTCCTCGTGGAGACGCCTGCCTCTCTCACTCCTACTGTCTCTTTGTGATAGACAATTAAGCACACTTTCAAAGACGTTATCTTGGGATTTAACCAAATAAATTGTTTTTCAAAACCTGAAGGGCTTTCAAAAGTAGAATTAAAATAGAAACTTTTATCATACTTGCTTCTTAAGAACAATGCTGAATGAGTGCCTCCTAACTAGTGATTTATGGAGACCCTGGGGCTTGGAATTATTTGAAAACATGCCACAGGCCAATTACTGTACTTACTCTCATGACACTCATAAAGCTACAGTAAATAAAGGTTACTGCAATTTCTTTCCAGTAAGTGAAGTCCTGATAAATTCTAGTAACATTCTCTTCTCCGAAGAGCCTCCATTATATGTATAATGTATGAAGAATTAAAATCAGATTTACTTTGCAGTCTGAGAGTTTTTAATAAATCCAGAATAAAAGCTATACTCCAAACTAGATACATAAACATATCAATATTTTGATTGTTATTTGGGGTCTGGAAAACTGGTTCTTTAAGTCTATAAAAATATGTTACAAACATATTCCTTCTTCTTCCTCCTGACATAATTTTTTCTTAAGCTTGCGACCTATTTCTTGCTGAAGAAGATATATATCAGCACTAGAGTATGCATATTAAGGGATCTCCATATTCTTCTCATTTTGTTTTCACGAAGTAAATTTGCCAAATTTACAAAGACTTGTAGAAAAAAATATTCAAATAAATGTTTCTAGTCATTTATGTTTTTATCCCTGACCATCGGGCTATTACGCAATGTGGCAATGAATGTTCACATAGAAATCTTTGCTTGCATAAATATTTTCATTTATCTTGAATATATTTCTAGAAGAAGAGTTGGCTAATATTATCGTAAATCAATGTTCAATATTTTAAGAAACTGTCACACTTTTTTCCAAAAAAGCTCCCCCTTTTTATATACCTACCAATAATGAATAAATATTCTAGCTTCTCCATGCACTTGCCAAGAGTGATGATTGTCTGATGTTTAATTATAGCCATTCTTTTTTTCATATATTTTTAGTATTTATTATTTTAATACATTCAGTCATTTTACATCATTTAGTTTGTAAAGAGAGTCTAGCCGACATGACATACGCCACAGAGCAGACGAGTTGATACTACTATACAGATCATAACCAACAGGCCACAAACCATATCCGTGTAATACAAATGTCTTACTTCTCCATATTTTCCCAAATTTCCCTTCCTGAACTCTTCTTCTCTCCCACTCTCCTTTCACTTTGTCCCTAATGTCCATAATAATTTTTGATGCTTTTATGTCCTTCAGTCTTTCATTCTCTACTGTAGAGTGTAGACAGTCGGTGTATGTTAAGTGGAGACATACAGTGTCTCTGTTTCATAGCCTCACTTGCATCACTCAGCGGTAGATCTTCCATGCTCATCTACTTCTTATCAAATGCCAGGGTATTTTGTTTCATGGCTGAATAGTATTCTATGGAGCATATGTACCATACTTTTTCAATCCATTCATCTGTTTGTGGACATTTGGGTTGGTTCCATGTCTTAGCAATTGTGAATAGTGCTGCAATAAATATAGCTGTGTTTTTCCAACTGAACATTCTGTTGTCCTTTGGGTGGATACCCAGGAGTGGAATTGCTGGATCATATGGTAGTTCTATTTGAAGGTCCTTGAGGAACTGATATATTGTTCTTCACAGCAGCTGGACCAATTTACATTCCCACCAACAATGTATGACAGTTCCCCTTTCACCACATCCCTGCCAGCACTTATTATTATTTTTTTAATCTTTGCTATTTTGACTGGGGTTAGGTGGTATGTCTCTTCGTGGTTTCGATCTGCATCTCCCTTATAATGAGGGATGTTGAGGGACCAGCAGTTAGTGTAATGGTTTTGTCACTGGACTCCCACGTAGTCGACAGTGGTTCACGTCCCGGACCTGGTGGCTTAAACTCACGCCAGGCACATGTGCATGTGTGCCCAAGATCCCAAGAGGAGAATGAAGGAGAAGGGATTGTGGTGTGGCCATCCCCCTGGGGGGGGGGTGATTTCTCGCTTTCTATCTCTCTGTCTCTCTCTCTGTCTGGTGAGCACACACACCCTATAGCAAAAACCTCTTAAAAAAAAGTGAGGGATGTTGAGAATTTTTTCATATGTTTTTTGGCTGTTCGTATGTCTTCCTTAAAGAGTTGTTTTTTCAGCTCATGTTCCCATCTTTTAATTGGGTTAATCATTTTTTTCTAGGTAAATCACTTAAGTTCCCTGTGTATTCTGGTTATCAGCTGCTTATCTGATAAGACATAGTTAACAGAAAATTTGTTCCCATTCCAAAGGTTGTTAATTCACACTAATTACTATGTTGTTTGCTGTGTGGGAATTTCTTAATCTGGTGTAATCCCACCTGTCTATTTTGGGATTATTGCCTCTGCTTTGGAGGTTAATTATAGCCATTCTAATAATAGGTGTTATCTCATTATGATTCAGTATGTTTCTCTAATGACCATTGGTTTCGAATATCTTTTCATGAACTTTTTGGGCATTTGTATGTCATCTTAAGTTAAATATTTGTTCGTATTTTTGCTAATTTTTAATTTGTCCATTCAGGTTCTTGAGTTCTAGAATTTCTTTTTATATTTTAGATATAATGTCTTTATAGAATATATGACTGCAAATATTTTCTTCTAAACTTACTGTGCTTTTTTAATTTTCTCAATAGTGTCTTTTGAAAAACAAAATATTTTAATTGTAATATTTATGTTGTGTCTAAGATATATTTGTCCCAGCCAAATATAAGATTTAATAGTAACCTAATCAAATAGAATTTTAAAAATTTATATAGTTTTAGCAGCTATATTTATATATATATATATCTTTTTCTGATTTAATTTTTCCATAGTGTGTAAAGTGAATGTCCAAATTCATCCTTTTAGATTAGAGATTGAATTTATTTAAGATGACTTGTTTAAAAGACTATCCTTTCTCCGTTGAGTAGGTTTGGTATTCTTTTTGTTGTTGAAAATCAATTGATTAAGGATGTAATACTTTATTTTAGAATTTTCAGTTCTGTTTCACAGATCTCTGTATCTTTTTTTTTTTTTTTAAAAGTTACAACCATACTGTCTTGAATTTGTAGCTTTGTATTAGGTTTTGAAAGTAGCATGTTTTCTCTTATTTTTTAAAGATTATTTTGTTGGGACCAGCAGGTGGTGTGGTGGGTAAGGCGCTGGACACTCCCACATGGCCGACCAGGGTTCAAGTCCTGAATCTGGTGGCTTGCTTTCTCACTTCCTCTCTCTCATTCTCACCCTCTGTGTCTCTCTGATCAAAATAAAAAAAAAAATAAACGAATGAATAAATAAAAAATAAAATAAATAATTATTATTAAAAAAAAGATTATTTTGTTTATTGAGTCCTTTAAATTTCTGTATCATTTTGAGTTAAGTCTGTCAAATTCTGCAGAATATACCAAGAGCAATTTGGATAGGATCACATTGTATTTATAGATTAATTCAGAAATTATTTGCAGCCTAAAATTATCATCTTCCCAATCACATTCATGAAAAGTTACTTAGTTTGTTTCTTTTACTCTGCTCCAGTTTCTTTAGGCAATATTTGCAGTTTTCAAAAGACATTACTTGTACAACTTTAGTTAAACTTATTTGTAAATATTTCATTTTCATTATTAGTATAAATGGGTTTTTTAAAATGTCAATATAATTTTATGTTTTGCCTTTCAATGTCTGACTAATGGAACTCATTGTGTGCATGTGCGTATGTGTGTGTGTCTCCTGTCATGTGTAAAGGTGTGTATTACTTAGTTTCCACATACAATATCATATTCTTTATCAGTGGAGATGGCTTATCTTTCACTAGGTTTAATCTACTTGATGCCCCTTTTTCTGTTTCATTTTATTTATTGCACTTTTTAACTCTAGAATTTCTAGTTGGTTAAGGTTTATACTTTCTATCCCTTAATAGTGATTCTGAATTATTTTATGACTTATTGCCATCATATTCTCTGTAAATTCTTCAAAAGTAGGTCCTATAAAAATTTTAACAGGACCAGCAAGTAGCATGGTGGTTAAGGGCATTGGACTCCCACATGGTCTACTGCGATTTGAGTCATGGACCTGGTGGCTTGCTTTCTCACTTTCTCTCTCTCTCTTTCTCTCTTATTCTGTCCCTCTCTGGTCAAATTAAAATAAATACATAAGTAAGTATGTGAATAAATAAATAAAGTTAAATAATTCTTTAAAAAAACCTTTTAACCTTAACAAAAAAGTTTGCTAGAGGGTGCATGAGTTAATTGGAGGGAAACAGAGAGAGAGAGAGAGAGAGAGAGAGAGAGAGAGAGAGAGAGAGAGAACCCACCATGGGGGCTGGTCATGCCACAATCTGTTTCCCATTTTTTCTTTCAAGTTTTGGGTATGCATGCACATGTATTTGGTGTGCTTTTCCAGTCACTGTGCTTAGAATTTAAACCATACAGTCAGCCATGTGCAACCCAGACACTGACTTGACCCTTTCAACATATTTTTAAGAAGTGCTTTGGGGGCCAGCAGGTAGTATGGTGGCTAAGGTGCCAGACTCTCACATGGCTGATTGAAGATCAAGTTCCAGACCTGATGGCTTGAAAATCATGCTAGGTGCATGTGTGCACATGCCCAAAGTCCTGAGAGGAGAATGGAGAAGGGACTGTGGCAATCTCTCTATGGGGTGATTTCCCATTTTTCCTTTCACTGTCTTTGGCAAGCACACATGTCTATGAAAAAAAACTTACTAAAAAAAATGAAAGAAAAAGGTGCTTTGTCTGCTAAGTCTATCTTTTGGACCTGGCTTCCTCAGAATTACCCCAGGAGTTCCCAGCTCTGTCATCAGTTGGTGACTGGTCAGCCATAGGTTTTATCTCTTCTAGTTAGGGATTTTAGTATCTTTGAAAGTAGCCCCTCACCCCACCATCCACAGAGGAGGGAGGGTTTAAACTGCATGGTTTGAGTCCTAGACCTACACACTTGCTTTCAGTCTGTGACAGTATCCATAATTCTTTCTTCTGGTGTCCCCAGAACAGGCAAAGCGTTGCACACTCATTGCCTGCGGGACCACCACCGAGATTGCCATTAGGAAGAACTTCTTTGGCTGTGTCTATTCCTAGCTCTCCCTGTTAACTTTCACGTTAGTCTTCCATGTTTCTTGTCCTTATATGCATCACAGAGATATCCCTCCCAAATCATTTGCCACTATAATTTCTGGAAATTGTCCCTAGAAATGGGTTTTGACATATTGTGTTCTATACAAAGTCACAGACCTCAGACTGATCTATGAGTGGAATTTCTTCAGCATAGGACTGGTCTTAGAGATGATGTGAAGTGCCTATTCTTACAGCCATGTAGAATGAAATCTGTGTGTGATAGAACCAGATGATGGAGGAAAAAAGTGAAAAGAAAGCTAAGCTATTGTTTCTCATGGCCTTTTCTTGAACCACAGAATCAGCACTTTGGCATAAGGTTGCAAACTGGGAACACCATCCAGAGCATAAATTCACCAGCTCTTTGGTGAATTTAGGTTGATGGGAGCAGCTCCTGTCAAAAATGTCAAATTGAAACAGTTTTTAAACTGAAAAAAAAAAAAACAGGATATTTTCTTGAATCAATTATTTTGAACTTCTTGTAGTCTCTCTAGTCAAATTTTAGGGACTTTAAATAGTTTTTTTTTGTATTTTCTCCATTTTTATTGCTGAATTATTCTAGAGAGCATTTTTCAAGTTTGTTAAACAGATTCAAAAGTCTCCCCATATATTACTTTAAAAAATAAGAGTATTATTTTAAGAATATATAAGCATCTATCCAAAACAGACAGGCTACCTACTAGGCACTCATTTGAGATAAAACCAATAGCAGAGAATAGAGTAAATGTGGAGGTGTTTTCACTATCAAAGGTTTTGATTCAAGAGAAATATACTTTTTAACCAACCATTGACTTTAAAGAGAATGTACAAGTATTTTATAATGTGCAAGGACTAAAAGCATTTTATATAAAATAATACTGAAAGATATGCTCTGAAAAGATGAGTTTAAAAAATAAATTCAAGGCTATTCATACAAATATGGTTAAATAAAAAATGCATATAAGTAACAGCATAAATTATCACTTATCCTGCAGATTTAAATATAATGATCACAAATCCCATCACAGGCCTTATTAAAGATCAGTATTTTTGTCCAAAATTTCTTTCCCATTTAGTTTTCATATATGTTGCCACTAAATATTTCATGTCACTTACACACCCTCATTTTATCTCTCTACAATAATAAATCCAGATATAGGGAATATCCAAGGCCTTGATTTTCTGACTCAAAACTGTTTAATAGGCTTATCATGCAGATCAGAAATTTGGAGGGGGAGGGTAACTGTGCAGTAAGATATATTACAACACAGCAGTGAAGTTAAAAGTTAATGGAAAAAGATGTTTTATTCATTTCCAGTTTCTAAAATTCATCTACTTTCAATACTAGTAATTGCACAACATAAAGAATTTATCTAAAATTTATATGAAAATTCAAAAATATGTAACTAGAATAGAAATAGCCGATGAAAACAGTATTAAATAAATTGAAAGTGGTAAGTGTGAAACAATATAAAAGATTTCTCTAAATAAAATGACAATAAAATAAGTGGAAAGAACTGTTATACATATTTTATGTTAACAATGGAATACCTAAATATGAAAATCAAAAACTATTCTGAAGTGAAAATAAAAATGGAACCATAACCAATATGGAAAACTTCAATAATCTATTTTGCTATGTATAGTTGGCAGAAAATATATATTTGTAGTGGATGCTTTGTAATAATTTATCTAATATTACAAAATGTCTTCCTTATTTTCATTTTTTCTGAACTCTCTAAATCAATGTATTAAATATTTTGTGTTATGAAATTTCTTAATTTGCTACAGGGTACATGTGCTTGCCAGAAAGAGACAGGGAAAGTATGAAAGCATCCTTTGGGCAGGAGGATGGCCATGCTGCAATCCCTTCTCCATTCTCCGTTCTCCTCTCTGGCTTTTGGGCATGCATGCACACACATACACTCAGCATGATTTTCAAGCCCTTGGGATTGGAACTTGAGCCACACAGTCGGCCATGTGGAATCTAACTGCCTCACCCACCACACCAATAGCTAGCCCCTAGTAAATTAAATTTTTGTTTTATAGAGATTTTTGTGATAGGGCACATGTGTTCACCAGAGAGACAGAAAGCAAGAAATCCCACCCCCCTACCAGGGAAGATGGCAACATCGCAATCCCTTCTCTTCCAGTCTCCTCTCAGAATTCTGGACATGCACACACACATGCCTGGTGTGAGTTTTAAGCCGCCTTGTCTGGTATTCGAACCATGATCCACTATGTGGAAGTCCAGCCATAAGACAATTGTGCCATTTGCTGCCCCCCAGTATATTAAATTTTAAGGAAACATTAAGAATAAACAAATACTTAGGCCGAGAATATAGGCCTCAGTTACATGCTTTTTTTTAAGTATTTTTTTTTCATTGTAGATTTCAGATTTACAATGTGATATATAAGTTGTTTTATGAAATTGGAGTAAACGTTAAATTTTCATTAGTTTTAGGATATTTTGTTTGTTTTTCTTTCCATCTATGCCAAGACCAAAACTCATGGAGCTTCTAATAATATGCCATGGCTCTCCTGGTGACATGTTCTCTTGTGAATCAATTTCTCCAAGGCAGGAGCTCCCAGCTGTTTGCCCCCTAGGCTCATATTTAAAAGTTAGAAATCATGCTATAATACTGCCAGAATAGTTCCCACTGCCAGTAGTACACAGCCACTGGTGCTGAGAAAACCGTAAGGAGAGGTGTGAAGGGTATTAATTCAGGTTATATGTTTTTCCTACTTCCTGGTGTATATGCTGATATTTCGCATCAGAGGAAAAAAACATAATTGAGAAGAATGCAAGAACTAAGGTTGTTGTATTGCGTTTAACTTTTGAAACATTTAAAAATTCATTATATTTAGCAGGTTCCCCAAGGAAAATAAATATAGGCTATAGCACTTAGAGGTCTTAAAAAATATTTTTAAAATATAGAAAGTTTAAAGAGAAAAAGCTCATTTAAAAGATACACATCGGGAACCAGCAGTTAGCGTAATGGCTATGTCGCTGGACTCCCACGTAGTCGTCCACGGTTAGCGTCCCGGACCCGGTGGCTTAAAACTCACGCCGGGCGCGTGTGCGTGCGTGCCCAAGATCCCAAGAGGAGAATGGAGGAGAAGGGATTGCGGCGTGACCATCCCCCCTGGGGGGTGATTTCTCGCTTTCTGTCTCTATGTTTCTCTCTGTCTGTCTGGCGAGTGCACGCGCCCTATAGCAAAACCTCTCAAAAAAAAAAAAAAAAAAAAAAGATACACATGAAGGGCAGCTAGTGATGTGGTGGTTAAGACAGCTGGATCCCACATGACCAACTGTGTGGTTTGAGGCCCACACCCAGCAGCTTCATAAACACACCAGATGTGTGTGCATGTGTGCCCACAATTCTTTAAAAGGAAAATGAAGAAGGGATTGTGGCACCCCCGGTGAGGTGCTTTCTCACTTCTCTCTCTCTCTGTCTCTCTCTGGTGATCAAATGTGTCTTCTAGCAAATTAAAAAAGAAAGATATATATAAATAATAACAATTCAAACAACACATAACAAAGACATCACACTTCTGGAAAATCAAAATCTCATGATCATCATGAAACAGACACACTTCGAAAATAATTTGGGGAACTAGCAGGTGTCATGGTGGTTAAGCTGATGGACTCCCATATGGTCAACTGTGGTTCTATTCCCAGACCTGGAAGCTTGCTTTCTCACTTTCTCTGTGTCTCTGTCTCTTCTGAGTACATGAGTCCTGTACAAATCATCATCATAATAATAATAATAAGTGAAATGGATGAATAATTCTTTAAAAATTGGACATTACAGTGGAAGCCTCAAACGTAATAAAGATATCGAATACATACATAATAAAGGGCAATTAGTTGGAAATACTGTTTTTATTCTAACTGACAGCAAGCTTACTTAAACTTCTTTATATAAGTAAATATATAATTTTTATACCTTAAGTTTAAGTCTTTAGAAAGGGAGGGATTCAAAGTTGTGTAGAAATTCCTAATTGCAGAGAAGGGGTTTCTGAATAGCATCACATAAACCTTACTGGAGTGGGTCTTACAAAGTTTCCAAATGCCACTGTTCGTGTGGAGAAGTGGCAGTGCTAGAAAACTTTCATGATCAGACTGGGAACCAGCATTTAGTGTAATGGCTATGTCGCTGGACTCCCACATATTCGACTGCGGTTCGCGTCCCGGACCCGGTGGCTTAAAACTCACAACGGGCGCGTGTGCGTGCATGCCCAAGATCCCAAGAGGAGAGTGGAGGAGAAGGGATTGCGGCGTGGCCATCCCCCTGGGAGTGATTTCTCGCTTTCTGTCTCTATGTCTGTCTCTGTCTGTCTGGTGAGCGCATGCGCCCTGTAGTGAAAATCTCTCAAAAAAAAAAAAAAAAAAAAAAAAAAAAAAAACTTTCATGATCAGACTGTAAAGTCACTATGCAGAGGAGGAGTTGGAACATGGCTGTAGGGCACTGGGGTCAGAACAGGTGGTAGAGACTTACCTATTATTCCCCACCTTGCTTTCTCCATGCCAGCCACATTCAACCTGATTATATTTAGCACGCCAGGCGCATTCCAAGTTTATGGCTTCACATTGTCTGTTCCCTCGTCTGGAATGATCTTCCCACTTATGTCTGTTGGTTACATTTTATTCCTCAAGTCCTGAGTCATAGTTGAGGTTCACAATGCTGTTTACAGCAACTTCCCTGTAGAATATTGCCACCTGCACCACCACATATTGCACGGATTTCAGTTCACTTGACTGACTCTTTTCACTTTACATTTAAACTGGCCTTTTTACATAATTGTGTCCTCTCAACTATAATGGACTCATTTTGGCTATGGCTGACTGCTTGTTTCTTCCTCCTAGAATATACGCACCCTGAGGTCAGGTGACTTTGTTTGGTTAAATAAGTGATGCTACCCAACACAATGCCTGGTGTGTAACAGGCCCTTGACTGTCTCTTTTGAGTTACCAGTGAACACACCTTGTAAAATGGACTGTGAAAACCGTACTAAACCATCAGTAGTACAATTGTCTGAAGCAATATGCAGATGAAAATGAAAAATGGGCTTTTTAACTAGTTACTAATCACCCAATAATTGGTGAAAATGATGTTAAGGAATAATTTTAATTATATCCCAATTCTGGTCCAATTTCTTTTTTTTTTTTTTCTCTTTATTAGTTTTCAACTGTTACTCTTTGGCATTCAACATCATTCAGAATTGTTATTTCCTTTATTCTTACCTCAAATGTTTATTCCAAATAATACATTGATATACCCACACACACACACACACACACACACACATACATTCATATATAGGTTTTGAAACACTTAAAAATTCATTATATTTAGAAGATTATATTTAGCAGATACGTGTGTGTGTGTGTGTGTGTGTGTGTACAAAGTGCCAGGAATTGATTAAAATACCTTTCAATGTGGTGTCTTGAGTAGAGTTCTAGTCAATGGTTACTTATGTGAATTTTAAACCTACTCTGTTGTGTACAAGTGCTAGAATAAAGAATATTTGTCAAAATTAAGAAAGACAAAGAATGGCATACACTCACCTTGAAGGAAAAAAAATTCTCAGGAGGTGGTATAAAGCCTTTATTAATTGATTTCTGTGGCTTTAGGTAGGACAAAAATAGTTTGCGTTGATCAATAGCTGAGTAAATTTCCTTCTTAGTAATTTTATCTTGGGTATTTTCAGTCTCTTCCTCACCCCTCATGCACTACTTATAAAAGCCACTCTACCTACCCTCTTTAAACATCTCTTTCTAGTGTGGTTCTGAGATTAGACAGTGGTGTATTGCTTTTTACTTGTAAAGAACTACACATGAATACTATTATGTGATATTAAGGCAAGGCATATTTTAGTTTACCTCCTTTCTGGCTAGTCTAGTTTACCAGATTGAATGTAAACATTTTTAAAATAATTATTTTAAAGTTTATTTCATGAGCAAGAGAGCTACACAGAGCAAGGGAGTGATAGCCCAATAGAGTCCCTTTCTATAGTCTGACCCCAGCTCAAGTCAGTCGCAGATCATGGCCACATTTGTGCCCTGTGTACTCAGGAAGGTCTTCAGATGTGAAGCCAGAACCTTCTCACGTACGTCCATCTCACAGAACGTTGCATCTTAGCCCTGAGCTGTCCTTCACCTCTGAACGCAGCGTGTGACTTCAGTTCTGCTTTCTCTCTGTGACCTGGTTGCCTTCCCTCCATTTCAACTAGAAGGCATTAACATCAATGATCTTTAAAGCCTTTTCCACTTATCTAACCTCCTATAATTCTAACACTCCTATATGGGCATAGACTAAACTCTGTTAGCCTTTTCCTCCATATGGCTTCGTCCTACCATGATTGGTCATAGGAACTCTGTAGCTTGTTGCTGTTATTAAGAGAATATTTTTTTCCCACTCATGCACAAAGATTTAGCAAACAATGCCCTCTGATAATGTAACATAACAGCATGCATAAAAACAAACTATCCACTTAATAATTTAATTCAGGAGCTAGAAGATGGTGTAATGTTTATATGGCTAGATTCCCACATAGGCAACCATGGTTCAAGTCCTGTACCCGGTAGCTTGAAAAATCACACCGGGCACATGTGTGTGCATGCCCAAAATACTGGGAAGAGAATGGAGGAGAAAAGATTATGGCATGACTGTGCCCCACTGGGGGTGATTTCTCACTTTCCATCTCACTATCTCTGTGTCTCTCATGTGAGTACACATGTGAGTACACATGTCCTAAGGCAAAAACCTCTAAAACTTAAATAAATATAATAATTTAATTCAAATCTCAAAAGTCTGTCAATGAGAGGATCATCAAATATTTCCACACCTGTGAATAAACTTATATGAAAATCAGAAATATCTAAATGCCAAGAATCAGTGTTGGCACTGTAGCATAGTGATAAAGCTCATTTCACCATGGGCCAGATCTCAACTGGTCAACCGTGATTCAAATCCTAGCCCCAGAGACTTTATAACACCAGCACATGTGCATACCTCAAATCCTAATGGAATTAAAAAAAAAAAAAAAAAGGAAGAAAATGGATCGAGGTATGACTGACCATGAACACTTAGAGAGTGCCGTCTCTCCTTCTCTCTCTCAAAGTGGGTAGATGTTCTGGCAGTGAAAGAAAAAAAAAATAATAAGTAAATAAGTATCAATAATTAGAGTGTTTGGGGCCATAACCAAACGGTGTAATGGTTATGTCACTGGGCTCCCACATGACTGACCACGGTTCAAGTCCCAAACCTGGTGGCCTGAAACTCACGCTGGGTGCACGTGCATGAGTGCCCGACATTATGAGAAGAGAATGGAGGAGAAGGGATTGTGACTTGCCCATCACCCCTGGGGCAGTGATTTCTCACTTTCTGTCTCTGTCTCTCTCTGCCTCTCTGGCAAGCACAGAAACCCTATAACAAAAGTCTCTCTTAAAAAGGATTAGAGTCTTTGACTCACAAGTGAAGAGAAGCATGGTGTAATATGTACACCACACATAAGTATTGTTAGCTTCTAATTCAGAAACTGTGTGTGGTAAGATTAGCTACATACTATAAATCAATATTTATAGTATCATGTTTACTTAAGAAATGAGACAATCAAACTTATTCATTGTAAATTTTTCATTTAGTAATGTAACTTGCTCACTTGCGCTTTCACCTGTGCAAATCAGCTAGCAGTGATAAACTATAGTTTGCCAAATGTTTTTGGTAAAATGAAATCATGTGTCCTGTCTTTCGATCTGTAGGTATTAAAGCTGTTGAGATTGTTAGTGATTAAAGACAAAAATTTTCAATGACTCTGGGATGCAATGAAAGGTTAAGTCTCTCTGCATGATATTTGTAGAACACAGTAACAGAGAATTTCTTTAAGTTATAATTCTAGCCAAGACATTTTGAAATGTGTTGATCATATTTTAATTTATTGTAGTAAAGTATGACCTTTTAAATGACATATATGTTCATTCATTTTATTAACTTGCTTTGATTTTTAAAAATGTCAATGAGCTAAGGGATAATTTATCCTTCTGTCTTTAAATTATGGTTAATAAAAATTAGATTAAATATATCCTAAATCTTATGAAAGCATTTTTTATGATGCTAGATCTCATTTCTTACATAACCAAATTAATTTTTGTGTGCTTTGCCATTACTTGGAGAAAAATAATATTATATATATGTAGTATTCTTTTGCAGAGCTCAAGAGACCATCCTAACAAATGATCTCTTAATATTCCTTATTTAATTAAATGCTCATTTATGAATACTAGTCACAAGGATTAATAATTAAGCATATTAAATATTATTTAGCAAGACAATCATATTAATAATTATTAAAAATAATTAATAATTTTAAATTCTATTTTTTAATATTTCTCGTGACATTTGTTATAGATGATATAACATGAGATTTTTTTGTATTTAGGAACCCTGTTATTCTCCAAAAATGTGACATAATCCTACCTTCAGACGAAAAATATTGATTTTTCATAAAAAGTTTTATCTTCCAAGGTTCAAGGTTCTGCTAAGATTCAAATACATTAAAGAAAACAACAAAAAAAGATTTAGAGCTAGCCTTGTTACACATTGGTTAAAACTGTGCAAGTATGGGGAGCCAGGTCCCAGATGACCAATCATCGTGCAAATAATGGCCCTGTTGTCTTGAAAAGACACATCAGGTGCATGTGTGTGCATGCCAAAAATCCTGATGGACCAAAGACATGGACCAATGTGATATGACCATGCCCTACTGGGAGGCTCTCTCTCTCTCTCTTTCTCTTCTGAGTGCACGTGCCTTCTGGCAATGACAAAAAAAAAAAAAAAAAAAAAAGACTCCAAAAAAATGTGATTCAAAATGGAAACCACCAAACAAGAGTGAAACTATAGAGAATGAGAATTAAAGTAAAATTATATAAATATATCTGTATACATATGTACATGTATATATGAATATGTATATGTTTATATGTGTATGTGATATATGTATATATGGAAGGGAATGAAAGAATGACATAAATTGATGCTATTGATAAGAAATTAACTCAGACCACAATTTTATATTAAAAATTTGTGCTTGGGAACAATTATGGCAAATTTTCATATGTGTTAAAGTACTATCTTGTAATTGTCTTCCTGCAAAAATCAGATAAAATTTAAATCAAGCAGCAGGCTACTTTCATACTTCTGAGATTGCTTTGTGCAGTTTAAAAAGCTAGAGACGTCTACACTTAAAAGTTACTAGTTAAATGTACATTCAATTTTAGCTCCAAGGTGTAAAGAGCCTGGAAGTTGACATTAGATAAAATTGGACAAACTAAAAATCGATTATTTTTCTTGACTCCATCCAAGAAGTGTAGTTGCATGGCAAACTGCCACCCCAATATTTGGAGAGATTAGGTGCTCACGGAGAAATAGAGCAACCAAACTCTGCTTACCAGCAGCTGACTCTGCTGTTTCTGATAATTACCTGCATGAAAGTTGGCTGATATATCCGACCTAGAATATAAACAGTTCTACCTATCCATGGTCAAGTCAAAGCATTCTTCAACTCATCTTGCCACAAGAGAAGTGAAAGAGACTAGCATCAATTCAACCATAGACTACATTTTCTGAAAACCCTGCTGTTGAGCAGCATTTTAACGTAGTAAAGATCCCTATATCATACATGGATGTCCTGCAGCCTGACGTCATCTGTCTTTGGGCTAAAAAGAGAATGGACTTAAACCAACACAGCCCCTGACAGACGAAAACAGGCCTATCGTTGCTGGGAGCTGACCTGCCATTCACAACCAGCACTTACATCTAGTCTTTGTGTTACATTCAAAATAAAAAATTCTCAGAATAAAAATAACAGACAAGAGCACTCTTTGATTATGGTAAATCAAGACAAAAACAAGACAACTTCAAAGTCACATCTGAACGCCTATAAAAATAAGCCACAAAAGTGACCAAACATCTCTCATCCTGACTTAACCAATTAAATGTAATTTTCCTCATGTAATTACCCACATTTCATTCCTACCACTGTCTATAAAAATGTATCAAGCTATCCAATCATAGAAATAGCACCATTTCCTGATAGCATTTAATTTAGAGAAAAGCATTGCTTTTTTTTTTTTTTTTGGTGGGGGGAATTTTGCCAGACACATGTGCTCTCCGCTCTCCAGAGAGAGAAAGAGAAAATGAGTAATCTCCCAAGGGGGATTGGCCATACTGCAATCCCTTCTCCCCCCCATGCTCCTCTTGGGATTTTGGGCATGCACACACATGCACCTGGGGTAGTTTTTAAGTCACTGGATTCAGGACTCGAACTGCAGTGAACCATATGGGAGTTCAGTGCCTTAGCCACTATGCCACCAGCTGGCCCCCCAAAAACACTACTCTTATGAACCTTCCCCTAGATCTCATAACAACCACCTACAGAAAAGCTCTGCAAGGTGTGCATTTTCTCTTTGCAATGAGTTGATACAATCAACTTTAACTGTATGTGTGTTCCTAGTGATCTCTGGCTAAGAGGACATTGACACTTGAAATATGAAAGACTTTACTGTGATAATCTGCTATAATTTTATTCCCAGAAAGTTACCTACCAATTTGGATATAATTACAATTTCCATTTCAATTATGTCCCTTCTTTAAAAGTATAAAAATTTTAAAGTAGACTTTTTAATTTTGCCCACATTTTTACCACAGCCTTTCTTATTTTCATTTCTTTGTTCTTCTCCTATACTCTGTGTGATTTTTTAAGTTGGACAACTTCTTCATTCTTTGTTCCTCAGATATCAAGTGTATACTTAGTATCTCTACTATTAATTTTCTTTAAGCTTTAGAAGATTATATGCTTTTTTTAGAGAGTTGTTATTTTTGTTTGTTTGTTTGTTTTTGTTTGTATTTTTTTTTTTTTTGCTATAGGGCATGTATCCTCACTGGAGAAACAGGAAGTGAGAACCCCCCCCCCCCCCACCACCACCACCACCACTCCTTCTCCTCCATTCTCCTCTCAGGATTTTTGGCGCACATGCACACATGCCCACTGAGAGTTTCTAGTCACAGGATCTGGAATTTGAACCAGTAGTGGTGGACACTGTATGTTTAAATACATTTTAATATTTGTTAGTCATCTTGTACTTCATTTAATATATTTCTTATATTTTTCTGTTGTTCCTTAAATTTTCCTTTTCTCTGCAACCTACAAGTTGTTAATTACTCTTCATGGTTTGCTTCTTTAATTCTTTGAGAATATCAGCAGTGGCTTTTTAAAAATTTTTGAACATAAAATCAGATTAAACATATTAACCTGATTAATTATTTCTCTAGTTCTTGAAAATGGCATCTCTATTTCCTGAAGTTCATCAGCAATTTTCAGTTGTTATTTCAGATGATATTTTTTATGACATTTGCCCTGATAAATATATGTCAAAAGCATGTATTTGGTATTTTCTTGGCATATTCATTGAGCAGCATATGCTAGTAGAATCTGTTTCTTACATCCACAGTTTGGTTTGCATTTTCTAGTGTAATTTCTTATATATGAGGTATGTAGCTACTATAGTTCAGTTATGTGTAAAATGAATCCTTTGCTACCTCAGCTCCGTGGTTATGTGAACATTTGTAATAAACAGATTTTCTTTAAAATGCTTCATATTCCCGGCACACATCCTATCAGAGACCTCCAGTCATTATACCACTACTCTTCCTAATCAGCCTGGATATGTTAGCATTCATCTTCAGAGGTGCATGTGCCTTTAACAATACCTCTCTCTACTCCTCATCCAAGCCAGAATATGCTGATATGTTAATTATAGTATGTAAATATTATAATAAGGGAAAGAGTTGAGCAGAGGTATTGGAGAAGGAGCATATTAGAATATATTCTTGTCGGACCAGCCAGTGGTGATGGTGAAGGCCGCTAGATCCCACATAGCCAACTGCACGCCCCTTTGAGTCTTGGACTCAAACATGTGTATGTCCATGCCTAAAAATCCTGAGAGGAGAAAGGAGAAAGAAATGAGATGTGGCGATGCCCCCGAAGGGTGATTTCTCATATTCTATCTTTCTTTATCCTTTAATCTGTTTCTGGTGAGTACACACACACTATAGAAAAATACTAAAACTAAAATAAATGTTCTTAGCCTTGTAACCTTGTTTAATTTGTCGTGTGTGTGTGTGTGTGTGTGTGTGTGTGTTTTGCGTGTGTGTACAAGTGCACGTGTATATACATGTACAACTGGGAGAGTAAGAGATAAGTTTTTAAATCAACTTGCTTAAAACCTGTTTACCAAAATACAATTCATCAAAAGTAAACTGTTGAGTGATGTTATTCTCTGACTACCCAATTTGTTTAGAAACTTAAATGCTAAATACATAAATAAATAAAAATTTAAAAAGGGAAAAAAAGACCTTTCTTTTCTTTTTTTAAAAAAATTTGCTATAGGGTGCATTCACTCTGGAGGAGAGGACAGAGAGATTGTGAGAAAGCATCCCCATCAGGGATAATCACACCACACTCCTCTCTCTTCTGTTTCTTCTGTTGGGGTTTTGGGCACACACACATGGGTTCTCAGTATGTTTTTCAAGCCACTGCGTGCAGGACTAGACCCATGCATTTAGCCTTGTGGCATCTGGCCACCTCAATCAACATGCCACTGGCTGGTCCCCAATTTTTTTTTTTGAATTTAAATAAAGTCTCATAGCTGTTATAGAAAAATATATTTATTCCAAAAATAAATATGTACCAAGATTTTTTTTTTTCTGAGCTATTTAATACTTCCATGTCATCAAAATTGGCTAAGTTTGGGACTTTTAAAAAATTATTAGAGAATGAGCATTTTCAAAGGTACCTTGAAAACAACTGAGTAGCAGGAAATTTTGTTAAATGGAAATTTAAAAATGAATTCAAGGCTTGTAAAGATAAATGTGGTGTGTATTTTCCTAGTAGACTCTGCCCTTTGAATGCCGTGCTCTGCTACATATCCAAGCGCTTTTGTTTCAAGTGTATATTAATATTTCCCACAGTAAATAGCAATACTGGGTTTCATTTGTTTTTTGTTTGTTTATTTTTATTTTTTCTTATTGTCCCTGCTACACCAAAATGTTGGCAACTTGGAAACAGGGGCCATTGTTTTATTCATTGTTAGATTTTGCAGTGCCTTGAAGTTGTATATGCCCAATAACAAAAAGAACCATGTGATAGGAAGTGTGTTATTCTCATCCCATATTCACTTTATTCAGCATACCTCCTTATTCATTAATATTGGAGTCATTCCCATGATTTACCCTGGTCAAAAATATGTGATTAGATGGTTGACTGACTGATTCTAAGTGATTTTAATTGATCCACAGATTAGTGAGTAAGAAAAAAATATTTATTATAAGCCAATAAATAATGTTTTTCTTTGTTTTGTTCTGTTTTGTTTTTTCCTGTGGAGAGGTTTTTGCTTTAGGGAGCGTGCGCTCACCAGAAAGACAGAGACAGAAAGCTAGAAATCACCCCCCAGGGGGTATGGCCACACTGCAATCCCTTCTCCTCCATTCTCCTCTTGGGATCTTGGGCACGCACACACATGCGCCTGGTGTGAGTTTAATCCACCAGGTCCAGGACTCAAACCGCAGTTGACTACATGGGAGTCCAGCGACATAGTCATTATGCTAACTGCTGGTCCCTAAATTATGTTTTTTAATTTAATTTTATTTAACTTTATTTATTTACTCATCTATTTATTCTAATTTGACCAGACAGGGACAGAATGAGAGAGAAAGAGAGACAGAGAGAGAGAGAGCAAGTGAGAAAGCAAGCTACCAGGTCAGGGACTTGAACTATAGTCAGCCATGTGGGTTCCAGCACCTTCAATCACCACGCCACCTATGGTGTTTGTTATACAGCATTATTACAGAGAAGGCTGAAAAATATGATGGTTCACACTCAAATACACGTACCGTGAGTCAGATATTGTTCATAGTACATTACATATTTAACATAAACATACGTCAACATCTTCGAGTCAGTGCAATAGATTTTATTATAATCCAAATCTTACAAACGAGAAAGCTGCACCCCAGACTTTATATAATATACTCAAGTTCACATCAACTTGCAATTATAGAGCTAAGATTTGAACTAAGGCTTTTGACTCTAGAATGAACATTGTCATAATTATCAAATAAAAATAAGAGTTAACAGATGTTAGTAGCATTGCACGTAAATAATGGATAAACTAGTTTTTAAAAGTTGTAGGTCCAATGATGACAAAGGCATACTGTATTTAATTTACTTATTTTTTCCCAGAATTTCTTATCTTTAGCCCAATGTTGTATTGTTTTTAAATATTTATGGAATGAGTAATAGCCAAGAATGATAAGATGCGATTCCTGTTATGACTAATCATTCTTAAAATTTTTATGACATATCCATGTTAGTTGTTTCTATGTCACTCAGCCCCATTGTGTTGTCAAACTCATGGTGCTACTAGTAGTCAGCATCTGGTGCTTATATTCCAAATAAAATATTGGCAAAATCTCATAATGAGTTTCCATGAGACACTTTCCCATATGGAAAGGGACTATATTAATTAATCAAGATTTTTTTTTTGCCTTACAAATTGAATTCATTTAGCAATTCAAGAGCAGGTAAATAGAAAAAAAAAAAAAAAAAAGTACCAGCCATTTTAGATTCAAAATAATGCTCAAGACATAAAATGGGATTATACGAAATTAATGATCTTGTCACTTTTTCTGATGTCAGGTAATTCTGTGTGCAAATATGACAGCTTAAGTGCCAATACAATTTTATATACTACATGCATAGAAATAAACTAGGTAAGTTTTCACTAAAATCACCAAACAGAAAAGCAACAATGAACAGGTATCATTCATTTTATTTATTTCTCATCCAACAAATACTTTCTGAGTTGTTCTTCATGGGCAAGGTACAGTGTCTAGATCCTGAGAATAAGCTTTCTGTCCTTGGAGTGAACTATAAAATCACAAACAGACTTACATAGTGTCAACATAATATCACCTATACTCAATGATTTGCCTTGAAAACGACATATATATATACACACGCACACACATGTAATTATGATGAAATTTAATATATATAGCAAAAAAAAAGTAGTTCCAGAGAAATTTAGAAAGAAAGGGGAGAAAACAATAGTGTTTGAGTCAGAAAAGACATTACTGAGGTCAGCAGGTGGCATAGTGGATAAGACGCTGGACTCACATGGTCAACTGCAGTTTGAGTCCCTGACCTGGGGAGTTGAAATTCACACTGAGTGTGTGTGTATGTGTGCCCGGAATCCCAAGGGGAGAATAAAGGAGAGGGAATTGTGGTGTTATCAACCCCCCAAGAAGTGATTTCTAGCTTTCTGTCTCTCTGTCTCTCTGGTGAGCTTATGTGCCCTGTAGCAAAAATTTCTCAAAAAGAAGGAAAAGACATTACTGATCATCTGAATTATATCTTTATGGAGCAGTAGGTGCCAGGTTTTTGAAAGTGTATAGAAATAATATAGCATATTAGGGACGAGAAGTTAGCGTAATGGCTATGTCGCTGAACTCCCATGTAGTTGACCGCGGTTCGAGTACCGGATCCAGTAGCTTAAACTCACGCCGGGCGCGTGTGCATGTGTGCCCAGGATCCTGAGAGGTGAATGGAGGAGAAGGGATTGCAGTGTGGCCAACCCCCCAGGGGGTGATTTCTCACTTTCTATCTCTCTGTCTCTCTCTGTCTTTCTGGTGAGCGCACGCGCCCTATAGAAAGAATATAGCATGTTACATTTGAAAAGTATCAATAAGCATGCTGAAGGAAAGTTTATTTGCAATGAAGACCTGGGGAATTGTGGAGAACAAAATGGAAAAGCAATACCTTATTAAGGTTCATGTGATTCTTAACACACACACAATTGCACATTGGAATAATTGCTTTGTGTCTGTTCTTTCATAAAGGCAAAGAGAGGTAATGCAGATCCTTTATCAGGAATGTTTTATTTTTGTGTCAGTACTTTGGATGAAAAAATGCCTGATGTAATAGAAAATCAAGTTTTCTCTTTGGAAAGATGTGAATGCCAGTATGTAAGAGACACAAGAGTCTGTCCTTCATTATGTCAGCTTAGCAGCTCAAAATAAAATGTAAAAAGAAAAATATATTTCTCCAACTGATCACAAGCTTTAACACTAACAATATAAGAATGTTCTGTGTCTGTTATCAGTGAAGGAAATAAAGAATTTTTGTATAGAACCAAAATATAATTAGTCTTGAGCCAACTGCATTCCTGGCTCAATATCCCGTATGTAGAATGTTACCTATTTTGGAGTTTTAATACTATTCTGCTGATGGAATTTCTTGGCCCTTCTTGACCTGAGTACTGGTTTATTGGGGAGGATTATGGAGTATCAATAAGAAAAGTCATTATTCTAAAAATATTTGAAAACCTCTGCTGGAAAGAGAGACAGACACTTTCTCCCTCTTTTTTTCTCTCTGTCTCTCTCCAGCAAGTACACCCTCCCTATAGCAAATCAAAATAAATGAATAATGTATTAATTAATGTGGAAAATGAAATATATTTAATTCTGATTCTACTATAGAATCCAATGAAACATGAAAAATACTTTTAGTATATGGAATACAGTAGGTTATAGCCACATACCTCATCAATCAACTAGTAATATGGTAAAGAGTAAGAAACACATAAAACACATAAGAAGAAAGAAAGTGGAAGAGAAAAAAATGATAAGAAATGAACAATATAAAAGCATTAAGAAACACTTTACATAATAATGGTCACTAGCTTTTCAAACAACCAAATTACAATATAACAAAATAAATTTTCAAAGTCAACTCTCAATATACTGAAAAAATAAAATAATACCAAAAAATGTCAAGGATACTATTTGCAAAGTAAACATCATTGTCTCAAAATTTTATTCAGAATCATTTAAAATTGTTTAAAAAGTGACTTGTTATCTAATACCAGGTGTATAAGCTCATCAAGTTATAAACAATTTATACTGGTAGAGGGTTTTGTTGTTAGTTTTTGTCAACTGTAAGATAGAAAAAGTCATACAGTATGTTGATTCATTGAAAATGGATGTAAAGTGCTAAACTCATAAAGAGTGCATATAAATAATTTCCAACTGTAATGAAGCCACCTTACTGGAGTTTTACCATACACAAAGTATGTAGAAATTATATGCTCTTGGTACCAGCAGATGGCGTAATGGCTATATTGCTGGACTCCTATGTAGTCGAACGCGGTTCAAGTCCTGGACCTGGTGGCTTAAATTCACGCCAGGTGTATGTGCTCACGTGCCCAAGATCCTGAGAGGAGAATGGAGGAGAAGGGATTGCAGCATGGCCATCCCCCTCCATGGGTGATTTCTTGCTTTCTGACTCTCTGTCTCTCTCTCTCTTTCCTGAAAGCACATACACCCTATAGCAAAAACCACTCAAAAAAAAAAAAAAAAAAAAAGAAATTATGTACTCTAAATGATTTCATATATGCTCCTTGAAGAAAATGTGCCAACATATTCATTTTTCCTTTGATTAACATACATTTTTTTCAAGAGGTTTTTGCCTCTCTCACCAGAGAGAGAGACAGAGACAGTGAGAGGGAAAGTGAGAAATCACCCCCCGGGGAATGGCCACACTACAATCCCTTTTCCTCCATTCTCCTCCTGGGATCTTGGGTACATATGTACACATGCCCAGCATGATTTTGAAGCAACTTGATCCAGGACTCGAACCTTAGTCAGCAATATAGGAGTCCAGTATCAGCATAAATTTTAAATTCCCTTATAATGCATAATATTACACTCTGGCTAATGAGCTCATTAGGCAGAATAGTTGAACCAGGGAAAAAAACTTACTCTCCAGAGTGGCAGGACTTTGTTATTTTGTTGTCAACAAATTTTGGGCATTCTTGAACAGAAAGGAAATAACATAATTTAAGACAAAGTTCATTTTCTAAATATTTTCACACATAACTCTGTATTCATCAAAAAACTTACAAGAGGACTTCAAAAATTTTTGTGGAAAAATTGAGTTTATTTTGGTGCAAAAATGTTTTGAAATGCCTGAAAAATTTGTTTATAAAATGCATTTTGTGTAAATTTTTGAAAGACACCCCCCCCACACACTGAAATGGTTCTATTCTCTTACCTAACTCAATTTGCGATTCTATTTACAATTGTATATTTTTGCCATTTTGTGTTTGCTTTCTAAAAATACTTAGATTTTTAGCCATATTATCATTTACTGAATTAAAGACTATGTCTCACTTTGGTTTAACTTTGATATAACTTAAGTATAAGACAAGTAGTTAACTTTTTTGGTAACTGATCTTTTAAAAACTCATTAATAAGAACACATTACCTAGGCTAGCTATACCTGTTTTATGAATCTGTTTCTTCATGAAGCATTACTAAAACATCATTAGACAACAAAAAGAAACATTTTTGACTGGTGAATTGTGAAATCCCACTAACTAGGCACTAAAACATCACTGAGACTCTGTCACTTGGTCTTTTGAGTTTGGACTCAAAGTAACCCAGTACGAAAGACATTCATAGATGGGTCTATGAATTTTTTCTTCTGAATACTTTAGTAAATGATTCTCCAGTGATCTAAAACAGTTGTGTAAATATGTGCTCTCTTATTCCTTGAAATACTAAACACACAGCAGGCATTCCAGAATATATTGCTTAATGTAATAACTAAATTACTGATAGAGAATATTGGACTCTGGAGAAATTTGAAAAGAATGACTAAGGGTTCTTTTACTCTTCCCAAGTTAATATTTGGTGACTAATAACTGGAAAGATGGACCTCCACTACATTGAAAGTTTTTAACTCCTGAGGAACATATAAATCTCTAAGTTAAAAATGGAAAATTATAGTGGTTATTTAATGTAATAGCTAATAGTGAAAGCCAAAAATTACATCAACTTTCTGTACAATATCTTCAGTGTCTTCAAATTAAAAAAAAAATTAAAACTCATAAAATTTTCTAATAAAAAGTTAGTTTTTGATTTATCATTCACTCTGAAGAATAATTCAAGAATCAACTCACAATTGATTCAGACAGTTGGAACTTAATCTGCCTTCCACCCTGCCCCTAAAAAATGTAATTCACATTTTGGAAAAATTTTTTTACCTAAATCCTACATTTTAAGTCTTATATATAACATATATCATATATGATATTTAATAATGTGTTTTATATAGTGTATTCTAATCTAGTAAGGTTTTGACTTTTACATTACTACTTCCAGTTTTGTATTGTGTGCTACTTCATCTTACTTATACTACAATACAGTAAATGTTGAATATATTTTGGGCATTTTTCAAATGCAACTTTTTTTTTTTTAACTACTGAAAAGTCTAAGAATTTACGAATTTCTGTGATCTCTCTCACTGTAAGACTACTGCCCATGTATACAACATTTGGAACTCTTCATGCAACACTAACATAAAGTTTTCAGTGAAGTATACCTAACAATGACCTGTGTATTACTTCGCTTGGATAGCTTCTTGTATCCCCATAGTGCTTGTTAAATTTGTAAGTTAATTTTTCTTCTATTCATTTTTTTTAAAAATAGACACATCAGTTAGGAATACTTTTTTTGGTAGTATCATAAGATGTTTGAACCTGAGAAAATTCTGCTGTCAATTGTATGACAGAAACATTATCGAAATTTCCCATTTCTCCAATGTTATTGACACACCAACAGTGGTGTCACTATTATTAATGACTATCTCTGACTGCTACACCAAATATTTTACCCATGCACTCAGAAGTTTAGAATACCTTTACTGTTCACTCTGAAATAACAAGGAAAATGTTTTTAATGTAAAGAATAGAGCCAGAGATTACAAATGTTTAATTCATCTGATGATAAAGATTCTTTGCTTGACCAAACTTCAGCAAGGGTTCCAAACCTTCTCCCAGGCCCATCTGTGTACTTCCTTGTGAAATCCAGTTTTAGTAAGAGATTTTGTAGTAATTTAAATAGGTTCAAAACATGAAACTACCATCAAATATACAATAAAGTTCTATTTGAATGCATTTGTAGAAGGAGACTCTGTCAGAAAAGCAATTTGAAAAATACATCATGGGAAATTATGTGATGAAAAGAATATTAATTGTACAATCAAATAAGCATCTATAAAATATATCAATATTAAAATGCAGAAGGGAGGTCAGGCCAATAGCATTGTAGTTAAGTGATATGCTTTGGGAGCTGATTCCATATGACCAATTTTAGTTAGAATTCCAGCACAGCTAATACCCCCGGCATGTGTGTGTCTCTAATCCTGACAGGAAAGGGAAATGAAGGAAAAAATACCATGCTGTGACCATGCCCCATTGGAAGTGGTTTCTCTCTCTTTTTATCTCTCTCCCTTTAGTGAGTACGTGCAGCTTCTGGCAATAAAACAAGTCAAAAAATAACATAAGAGTATTGTTTATTCACAAGTACCTTGATGTAATTACTGTTTCTCTACAAAAAAATACTCTGCTGTTAAGAGTCACAGATTTATTTTGATATCAAAGAGAAAATATTAGACATTTGAAAACAGTAAGCTTGAGGGAAAGGTATACAAAAGTAGGAAAAGCATCTTAAGCTTTTTCTTTTCCTTGAATATGAAATTCCATGTGATCAGTGATGTCAACATTTTCCTTTGTAGTTTTAGAGACTCTTAGAAAATTATTGCAGACAGTTTTAGTGTCCTCGCTAGTTCCCATCACGGTGAAAAGCAAAGGTAAAATAATCAGGGTCAGGTCTCCTTTTTATTGAAGAGCCAGTTTCTCCAGAAAACTACTGGCTGGTTTGTCTGATCATCTTGTATAAGCACAGATTTTTACAAGACTTATTTTGACTCTTTGTTTTATAAAAGCAATTTTAATTGAGAAATCACCCTCCAGGGAGGATGGTCATGCCACAGTCGCTTCTCTTCCATTCTCCTCTTGGGAATTTGGACATGCACGAACATCCAGCGCATTTTTCAAGCTGCTGCGTCCTGCACTCAAACCCTGCATTTAGTCATGTAGCATCCAGTTGCCTTAAGTACTATGCCACTGGGTGGCCCAGAGCTGATAATAACTTTTACTGCTGTATTAGATTATACTGTTAATTCATTTTATCTTCATTGCTTTAAAAGACTTACTCTGCTAGAAGATTTACTGGGAAAACACTCAAGGCAAAAAAATATTCACTGTGTGAGGAGCTCCTGTCAAGGTTGCCTGTATTTTGCTCTCTCAAATTAATACTTTAAAAATAACAAATAATAGTAAGACAATCTGTTACTTTAATGAGATTATATTCATAGATATTGTACTAAGGGATCCTGGTGCCTTTTTTGTCTTGTTTAGCATTTTTATATCATATTCAGAAATAAATTTTCTAAAATTATTATTGTTTTACCTTAGTATATCCTGAGTTACAAAATCTCCTTAATTACCCCCTAAGAATTTTTTATTTGAGTTTAATTTTCACATTTTTTTCCAATTCTCATACTCGTGTGTCTATCATTTCATGAGGAAAACATAAAAATAATTATATACATATTTTACTCTGTACCCTGTAGGAACCAGGAAAAAAAAATCAATGAAAAGTGGAGTTATTATTCTAATTTAATATAGCCATGTGACTGGCAAATAATTTTGCCTAGAAACAATTTTTATCAGGGAAATACATATGTTAACAATTCCTTAGACTTGATCTTTTTTCATTATCCCTCATGACTTTAGAATTTTCTATGATAAGTGTGCTGATGGCAGGATGAACTTTAACTCATTCCATTGTTGTGTTTGTCATCCTGAGGACATGGTATATTGGGGTGATTGGACCCAACACCAACTTTGGACTCAGGGCTGGGAGATGACTGGGTTCTTGTCTCATGCTCACAAAGAATTAGAGACGGGGGACCAGCAGTTAGAGTAATGGCTATGTCGCTGGACTCCTATGTGGTCGACTGCAGTTTGAGTCCCGGGCCTGGTGTCTTAAACTCACGCTGGGCGCATGTGTGTGCGTGCCCAAGATCCTGAGAGGAGAATGGAGAAGGAGGGAATGCGGCATGGCCATCCCCCCTGGGGGATGATTTCTCGCTTTCTCTCTTTCTGGCAAGCGCACGCGCCCTATGGTATAAAGCTCTCCAAAAAAAAAAAAAAAAAAAAAAAAAAAGAATTAGAGACAGGGACACACAGGGGAGCAGCAAAGCAATCTAATAAAGCAAAGAGAGGAAAGCAAAGCTCCCAAACTGGGAGAGAGGGGTCCCAGAGCTGATTGCTGAAGAGGAGCTGAGGAGAGGGGTTTTATCTAACAGTCAGAGCAATGGGCTGGCTCTCTGATGAGGACATGGGCTTTAGAAGACAGCTACATAGTAGTCTGGGGGATTTATTATCCCATTCTTCCTGCGGTCAGCAGACCATATAGAACTGCACTTCTTGTAAGACTGTAGTTAGCCAAAAGAAACAGCTGCCTTTAGCTATAGGTGTTTGGAGTCCTAACGCAGTCAGCTCTTTGTGGGACCTTAGCCATTGTGACTCCATCTTGGGCCTTTACTCTGTGTGTTTAATATCCCTCTCTCCTGCCTTGCAGTTACGGGTTCTTCTTCTTGTCTTTTTTTTTTTTTTTTTTTTTTTCCATCTGTCCCATAAAATCTTTACCTTTTTTTTATTTCTCTTTCCGTATCTTTCTTCCTCTTCCCCTTCCCTTCTCCCTCAGTTAAACCCAAGATGTGACCCAACTTGCTTTCTCATTCAACCACTATTTATTGATTGCTCAATACAGTTCTAAATATTAGGAGTGTATCTATAGAAAAATAGAAAATAATCCATACCTGCAGAGCTTATATTGTAAAGGGAAGTCAAATGAAAGTGTTAATGAAAATTTGTTGTATGTGCTATGGAAAAATATTCCAGAAAGAAAAGGGGAAAGGAAATAGTAGAGATAGGAATTTGAGTTTTAAACAGGATTGGTCAAGGAAGTCATCTTTCAGGGAAAGTGTTGACATATGTGTCAACAACACAGAGTTAAAGAATCACACGACTCCTGAGAGTGTCATTCTAATGTAAGTAAATGTTGCTTCCTGAGTCAGGAAGGCCACAACCTTTGCAGCTGTACGGAGCCTCCTGGTAAAGGTCTGAGGAACTGGGGGTGGGGAGAGAGCAAGAAGCCATGCATATATCTGAAAAGGAGAATTCTAGACAGAGGACAAAAAGGCAGATTTTGAGACAGAAGCTTATATAGATGTTTTTCTACCATTAGTAAGGACAGTGTGTTTGAAAGTTGTTCAATATCTATTTGGATACGATTTAAATATCATCCACAATGAATCATGTTGACTAGGTATTGATCCAAATTGACATGTCTAATGTCCTAAAACAATAAAAAAGAAATTATTCTCAGTTGATAGTCTGTATTGAATAACTCAAACTTTATCATAATTGAACGTTCACTACCACTAAGATTGCCATTTTTGAAACCAAATATGCATGGAGAAAATGACCACTTATGATAAAGGAAAAAATAGTATGCATTGACCGGTATTTAAGTAATATTATTCCTTTTGATATCTGACAAAAAGTATCTGCAGATTGAGTATATTCATCTTATGATTTGTGCAATGAAGTCGTATCACACATAATGATTTAGTTTTGCTAGGCAGGCTGAAATAGGTGAGGACACAAAATTTGCAAATAGTGGCTTTGAATTTTTCTCTAAGCACTCACATTGTGAAACATCTTATTAAAAGTATTTCTACATTCTGTGGAAGGATGCCTGTACTCAGAAGAAATCCAAACGCACATCTGCGTCGTGATTGAAAAATGAATAGAGCTATGGTTCCTTTTGAGTTGATGCTGTGCTTCTTCCCATCTGGGATTTTGAGCTCAATCAGAACAAAAGGAATGTTTTGGAGAGAGAATTAAAGAAATCTTCTGAGCTTCCTCAGATACACTGTCTGCTTTAACCCTTTTCAAGTTGCAAGGTTTAGATCCCTCTCCCTCCACACCCCTGCCAAAATATTCTAGGGGCATTATCATTTTTTTGTTGTCGTTCCAGTCCCAGAATTTTTTGTTTTTCCAAGAGAGTGTTTTAAATGCCAACAACACAAACTAAACTACCAATTTGAAAGCTAAAATAACAGCCGGTCTTCTTCGAGCCTACACTTTGGGATATTAAATTCTAAGTGTATTGTGAGTAACTCATTTCAACAACCAATTACTGTTTCGAAGACCCAAGGAAGACTAAGTAAGAAAGCACCATCCACCTCACATTTCTGAAGTATGTGTGCTCTGTGTGAGCTAAGCCCCATGAAGCGTTGAACCAAACAACCACAGCAGGTTCCTATCCTGTTGGTTATTCAGCATTAATTTCTTAATGCCTGGTTGGGCTTGCTGATGAGTGGCCTCTCTCTCTCAGGTATTCAGTAACATTGATTTTCAGCCTTGGAGTGAATTATTTGTTCGTTTTCTTTTTGCATGATTTAACACAGTTGGATTGTTATGAAGAGAAGGAGGAGGAAAAGAACGCTCTTGAATAGATTTGCCCTACTTGAGGCTTTGTTTAGTATTACTGATATGAAAGTACGTGTTTTTGAAAAGATTGCTACGATTTCTTACAGCTACAAATTTCTGAAATTTTACCTTTAACTACAAAATGCTTATAATTAAGAATTTGTGTGGCCAACATATACTGATTTCAATGAGAGTCACTGTAATGAAATAATTTCGATGGATATAAAAAAATCCCTTCAGCCTAATCTTTTTTTTTTCAGAAAAAATGTTTTAGCACAAATGTTTTATTAATGCATTTGTGCCAAATATTTTCCTAAACCAGTTCAAAGTCTCTTGTGCATGTTTGCCATCTTATATTTGAATGTAATTGATTTAAGCAAAAGTGTCATTTTTTTTTTCAGTTCTTTTTTTATATCCTTATTTCATATATAACAATGAATGAGTGCCCCAAATTTCTGGTTACTGTACCTGGATAGCTTTTAGGCACCAACAATTTGTTAATATCTGTGAAATAGTGGTCTGATTTTAAATGGTTTAGAAATAAAAACAATGCACACAAAGAACACATAGCGTCTATTTCTGAGTTGTAGACTTTTTATGAATATTCATGTTTTCATCATCCAGTCATCAATATCTTTCTCCTGAAAAATTTTTTTGTTTAAAGCTAAATTTATCACACACTTGAAAATGACCATCTGTGATGAATATTTTATTTAATTAGAAATTACTGCCTATGCGGTGGGCTGGCAGGTGGCATGGTGGTTAAGGCACTGGACTCCCACATGGCTGATAACAGTTCGAGTCCCAGACCTGATGCCTTGCTTTCTCACTCACTTTCTCTCTCTCTCTCTGTCTCTCTCTCGTCAAATTAAAAAAATAATAATAATATTAAATAAATGAATAAATAAATACTAATATACACAAATGTGAAAAATATATCTAAAATACTTCTTAAAGAAATTTATTTATAAAAAATCTTTACTTCTGAAGGAAACTCTTTACTAAAAGATGTAATGAATTTTTATATTGATATTAAATTAGTAGTTTTCCAGTGTCTCCCCAAATATAACTCTGCTCTTAAACATGCAAAATGAGTTCTTATATGTGAACACCTATTTCTAAGCACCAGGAATGGTATAATAAGAAATGACCTCAGGCCCAGCTGGAGTGATGTGTGTTGCTAAGAGACTGTGCGCTGCAGGCTGAAATCAAATGGGAGATATGAGTTCAATCCTCAGTCCTGTCTAATATCTGCAGGCACAGTAACATGTGCCTGTAATTCCAGCGACTTGGATGACTGAGGCAGGAAGATGAATGATTTTGTTTTGCTTTGTTTTTTTTTTTTGTTGTTGTTTTAGAGGTTTTTGCTATAGGGTGCGTGCACTCCCCAGAAAGGCAGAGAGTGACTGAGAGACAGAAAGCGAGAAATCACCCCCCGGGGGGATGGCCACGCCGCAATCCCTTCTCCTCCATTCTCCTCTCGGGATCTTGGGCATGCACGCACACGCGCCCGGCGTGAGTTTAAGCCACCGGGTCCAGGACTCAAACCATGGTCGACTACATGGGAGTCCAGCGACATAGCCATTACGCTAACTGCCGGTCCTGGAAGATGGTGAGGTCAAGACTGACCTTGTCTTTTAAAGCCGGGTATGGTTGTGTGTTCCTATGATCCCAGCTAGGAGGGTAAGATAGGAAGATCCTGATACAGTGAGGTCCTATAGTAAAAAGGAATAAGAACTATTCTATATTCATATTACAAGGACACACATTTTACAGATTCAGAGACAGTAATGAGAAAACTTTCAGCTAAACAATAATGTAAATTGTCTTAATGGCTTCAAACACAACTCCTTCATAGCTGAACCTTCCCCCCAAAAAACACAAATTTTACATTTTTAAAGTCAGTTAAAAAATCTTTTCAGATAAATGGAGTCTCCAAGCTTTTCTAATATACCAAGTCAACAAATTCATATTTTGTTGTGAAGAGTTAGAAATTGGCTTAAGTTGAGTATTCTGCCGGGGCCAATAGCTCGTGTGGTGGTTGAAGCATTGGACTCCCGCATGGCTGACCACTGTTTGAGTACTGGGTCTGGCAGCTTGATTTCCTACATCCTCTCTCTGTCTCTCTCTTTCTGTCTTTCTCTGGTAAGCACACATGCCTTATAGCAAAAAAAAAAAAAATTAAATACAAATAAATGAAAAATTGAATACATAATTTTTTAAACTCTTGATTATTGTGCTATACATTTTAGATTCATCACATGGTCAACTGGTCAAGTAATTCTATTTAATTTCATAGATTAGAATGGTAACAAATGTAAGGAATATTTTGTCTTTTGATAAATATTTTAAGCTTAGTTCTAGATCCTAAAATAGGGAAAATATTACAGTAACCTGATTAATTATTAAGCTATCAGAAAGGTCACCTAATAAATTACCTCACTAAAAGTTCAAAGATCTCTGCATATTTTTCCTTTATTTTTTCAGATTTCTGTATCACTTGATCATCTTTTATGCAAAATGTTGAATACTAATGAACTAATTTCATTTCATTTATTTTTTAAAGAATTATTTTATTTAACTTTATTTATTTGTTTATTTTTGACCAGAGAAGGATAAAGTGATAGAGAGAAAAAGAGAGAGAGAGAGAGAGAGAGAGAGAGGAGAAAGTGAGAAAGCAAGCCGCTAAGTCCAGGACTTGAACCACAGTTGGCCATGTGGAAGTCCAGTGCCCTTCACCACCAGGCCACCTGTGAACCCTGAATGGACTAATTTTAAATGGCCTATGATGTATTGAGGCAGTTTCATTTGTTTTTTAAAGTATTGGTCACTGTGCTTATTAATTCAGATTACCACCCAATTTTCCTCATAATGATGAAGACATAGAACAGTAGCCATGACACCATCATCTACAAAAAGAAGCCACTGAAATTGGAACACCTGTGTGCTTTTCTCTCTGTGAAGGACGTGGAAATGGTTATGGAGATGAGAGACAGGGAAACTCATAAACAAATCCATCATAGCACTGTTTCATAATTATAGATTTATTAAAATGAATTTATTTTTTAATGGTCAGTCAATATGCCAAAGAGCATTTCTAATTATCCCTCAAATTGTTTGCATCTGTGACTAATCCTACTGCAATACATCTTTGCCAATCAACTTACACCATCTTTGAATACTGCTTATTTACATCTTTCACAGTGTTCTTGCTCATTTTACACTGTACACCCACATTTTTCTCCTTTGCAATTATTTTTTGCCTGCCCTTACCTACATATCTATTTCTTTTGTATAAAAAAATCATAGAAGATTTGAATTATTTTTTATAAGATGAGATATAAACTTGTATTGTGATTAATTTATTCTTGTTTTTAGCTTTAGCAGCTTATTCGCTTACTATATAACTCAAATACAAAAATATAACTAAAATATATTTGAACATTTCCAAGACAACATATAAAACAACTACTATCCAAAATTCTGCAATTTGTTATCCACTACAAGACCTGGTAATGTTTGGAGAGAGAGGAAGGCATTATTTAACATCAACTCTCTAACTAATGTCCCTTGCAAACCTGAAATTCAAGGAAAATAAAAGCCAATTTCAGTATTAATAAATAGACTATACTTCCTGTGAGCACTTCTGCTTTTAAAAAAGGAAATAAAAAGATAGATTTTTATCAGGCAAAATAAAACTATGAAGCACTCTCTTTTGCTTTTAAAGGATGAAGAGGATAGAAGCCATATTCTACATATTTGCTATTTGCTAAAAAGTGGCACTTATTTCAATGTTTCTGCCATTTTTTTTGTTTGTTTGTGTGTTCCTAAGATGAAGTTCTTGTGACTGATTAGATAGGTAAATTTTTGTAAATTTCTTTAATAAAATTTGAAATTATATGCAGAAAGGCCCAGACTTGTATTTGACTCAGCACAGGAAAAAGAGAAGCCAGAATAAATTAGCAGAGCTTGGAGACCCTTCCCACTTCCAGACACAGGAAATGAGACAGGTTGAGAGAAAAATGTAAAAACGTTGTAGTCACACATACTCTGTTGTTGGGATAACCATGAGGCTGTAAAGAAAGTCCATTTAGTTTTACTTTTTCAAGTTCTTTGTGATAACCCCTGAATATAGCCCTAATCTTTTTTTTTCCAGAGATTGTGTGTACTCACCTAAAAGAGATAGAGAGGGAGAAACAGCGAGAGAGAGAGAGAGAAACAGTGAGAGAGAGAGAGAGAGAGAGAGAGAGAGAGAGAGAGAGAGAGAAAGGGAGAGAGAAAGTAAAAACGTACCACCCATGGTCACACTGCAGTCCCTTCTCTATTTCTCCCTCCTTTTAGGATTTAGGGCACACATCACACATGTGCATGTACCAGTATGTTTTTCAAGCTACTGGGCCTGGGACTTAAATCACACAATCAGCAATGTGATATCCAGCTCACATAACCACCAGGTCACAGGCTTAATCAAGCCCTAAATCTTTTTTTTTTAAGGAATTTTTGCTATAGGGTACAAGCATTTTCTGGAGAGACAGAGAGACAGAAAATCACCTCCCTCCCCCCATGGGAGATAGCAATGCAACAATCCCTTCTCCTCCATTCTCCTCTCAGGATTTTGGGCATGCATGTACACATGCCCAGCATAAGTTTCAAGTTGCCAGGTCTGGGATTAGAACTGTGGTCAGCCTCATGAGAGTCAAGTGTCTTAACCACTGTGCCACCTTCTGGCCCCCAAACCCTAGATGTTAAGCAAATCTTTCCACAGAGAATGAGGATTAGAATATCTTTTGAAAGGGATATGTCCAGGGTTGTTTTCAGTGGAGCAGAATAGTGACAACTGAAGTTGGTATATCTGAAGTTAGTTAGCTACTGTAAGTACAGGATATTTAGTGGGGGGAAAGGGAATTAGAGAAGTCACTCAGGTACATGTAAGTGCTCTAAATATCTTAAAGATATTGAGAGGTATGATGACTTTTGTTCTCAAAAAATGGTGACATCGTCACATTGAAGACAACTAATAAAGTGAGATTTTGTTAAAATTAATTCTTCTCTGAGTACAAATGGAAAACACTTCTGGTTTCCATCTTGCATAATTGAGGTACAGTTTCATCACATAAGTACTGTAGATTTTTAAAGTTAGGAGTGTTGGTCTTTTCCAATTATAAATTGTTTTTAGTTTAGTTATTCTGGAAAAAGATTATAATATGGGTGCATAAGAATTTTCAAATCTACAGGCACATAGTAAAAGAATTATGACTAGTAATAATAATTTGGAGTGTTAAAGAATTGAGTAAGGCATCGAATTCTATGACCCCTTCTCTGGTCATTGTACACACCACGCACTCTCCATTGGTCCATCTGGTCTCCTCTCTTTCTTGAGATCATCTGAATAAGTATCCTACCATTTCTGCCTATGCACAGTTGGCAGAGACAAACCAGATGGCCATGGCTACCTAGGCTGTGGAAAAATTACTCCTATGTTAGTGCAGAGGATCCTTGTTGAAGTAGTCTACCCCCTAATACCACATAAGTTTGAAGGTGTTCTTCTTGAGGATATACAGCCTGTATACTTTATAGGTATATTTTGTTTTGTGTCTCCTTGGAGGTTGAAATTTCAGAAGGAGGGGGCAGCAGATGGTGTGCTTGTTAAGGTGCTGGGCACTCCCACATGGCCGACCACAGCTCGAGTCATGGACTTGGTGGCTTGCTTTCTCGTATTCCCTCTCTTCTGTCTTTCTCTGGTCAAATTAAAAATTAATTAAAAAAAAAAGAAATTTCAGAAAGAACTCTTACTAGCTTATTTGATTCTAAGCTACATTCAGAGAGATCAGGGATATTTATTTATTTCCTTGAGGCGAGGCAAATTTGGACTTTGCTAGCTATGCTCACAATGCAAAATATTTCTAAATGCACATTTGAACATGAACATACTTACAGTGTCTCCAAATGTCAGATATGGTTTATTTTGTCCTTTTCCTAAAAGAAATCTCTGTAAAATTTATTCTTTTTTTTGCAGGGGAGAAGTTTTTGCTGTAGGGCACGTGTACTTGCCAGAAAGACAGGGACAGAGAAACAGAAAGCGAGAAATCACCCCCCCCCCCAAGGGGGGGATGGCCACGCAGCAATCCCTTCTCCTCCATTCTCCTCTCCAGATTATGGGCACACACATATACGTGCCCAGCATGAGTTTAAGCCACCAGGTCCAGGACTTGAACTGTGGCTGACTACATGGGAGTCCAGCAACATAGCCATTATGATAGCTGCTTGGTCCCAAATTTATTCTAAGAAAATGTTTACTCTTAGACTAATACCTGTAATACTTATTAATTTCAAGTTCATATAATCACAACTGGAGAGCTATCTTTTTTTTTTTTTCTTTTCTTTTTGAGAGGTTTTGGCTATAGGGCGCATGCACTCGCCAGAAAGACAAAGACACAGAGAAACAGAAAATGAAAAATCACCCCCTGAGGGGGCTGGTCATGCTGCAACCCCTTCTCCTCCATTCTCCCCTCAGGATCTTGAGCACGTACACACACATGCCCAGCGTGAGTTTAAGCCACCAGTTCTGGGACTCAAACCGTGGCCTACTCTATGGGAGTCCAGCAATATAGCCATTATGCTAGCTGCTGGTTCCTTTTGTTTGTTTTTTATTTTTTATATTTTTGCTATCTCACTTTTTAAGAAGTCTGTTTTCATTTACACCATGAAAACACATTACAAGAATGAATATCCACATGTTCCTGAACTCCAGTGGTTACCACATGGTCTGTATATCATGGGTCTGTGTATACATCAGTCCCAAATATAAATTTTTGCTCATGTAAGGCAAACATATTTCCAACGTGTCCATGTCTTTATGTATGTAATTGTGGTAAAAATAACTACATTCTGTGAGAAGAGAAAAACAGCAAAAATGTACCATCCTTAGCACAGTGCTCAGTGAAAATGATTCTGATTTTTTGCATGACATAGTTTTTATCACTGTAAGCATTTGTCGATTCCTTGGTGTATGTTAGGTATTCTGCTAAGTAACTTACTGAGTTTGCTTCATTTATTCACAGTCTCTCTCTCTCTCTCTCTCTGTCTCTCTCTCTCTCACACACACACACACGCACACACACACACACACCAATCCTCATGCATGTATTAGCATTAGCCTCATATTATAAGTAAAACGGACACAATGGCGTTATTAGGCCAAGAGTACACAGCTAGTTAGTGCTGGGATGTGTTTCCTAGTAGCCTTCATTTGATTTCTGCAGACTGAGTTTATGAATCTGCAGCTCAGGAGCTGCCCTCTCCCTGTTTTCTACCCTTGGGTATATCAGTAATAAAGCCAATGAACATTTTTCTTTCATCTGGAATTGGAATTTCTTTCTTAACATAGATCTCCAGACAGGCGCTACCAATTAATCAAAGTTATTTTCGATTGGAAATGTGTTTATCATCTAGCTCTATGAGGATTTAATTCAACAGAGTAAACACCATGGTATAACTAGTAACTAGCTCACAAGCTCTAGCCAATCCATCTCTCCTCTGTATTTGGTTTATTTCCAGGTGATCATTTACAATCAGACTATACATGGAGGGATGAAAGACAAAAATCAACTGAATCACTCACAAGGTTAATAGGGTCAGTTCTCTCCATTATTTATTTATTTATTTATTTAAAATTTTATCCATGATAGCACATTCACACACACTGGAGAGAGGGAGACAGTGAGAGAGGGAAGTACCCTTGACATGGTCTCATTATATGATAATCCCCTTTCCCTAATTTTCTATCTCTTTATAATCTTGGGCACATGCGCATACACATATGTCTGGCATGTCTGCAGAATGACCTGGAGACTCAAATCCACAGTTGGCCATTAGCTTCTGGTAGCTTCCAGTACTGCAGTTCAGTCTATTACCTACTATACAATGAGATTGGGCCTTTACTTATTCATTTTTATGAAGTTTATTTATTTTCTGAGAGATAGACAGCAAGAACCTAACAGGGTCTCACTCAACTCTGCCTCAACCTCCCCCAGCCTTCCAGCCAGGCCTGAAGATGGATTCACCCAGTGTGTTCAGGTTAATCCTGGGATTTGAACTAAGGATCTTCCTGTATGTCTCCCTTTATTGCACAGCAGCACCCTACTGCCTGTACCACCACAGCTAAGCCCCTGTATCTTAAGTATGCAGAAAACATTGATTTTAAAGTATGCAGAAGTCATTTATTTTAGGTGGTACTGATGTACCCTATCATCACTTTAAGATGAAGAAAAGTTTTGGAGGGGAAAAAATTGAAGTTGTTAAAAAAAAAAAAAGAAACAGAGAGAAATGATGTTTATAGAATTATTCTGTGCTAATTAAAAGAAAGAAACAGAGCAGTGGGTAAGTCAATAATGTCTAGTCTAAGGAAATGGGCTAAGTTGTTCAAACAATTAGAAGACCAAGGACAAGGATTAGCAAGTGGCATAATGGCTACATCACTGGACTACCATGTAGTTGACCACAGTTTGAGTCCCGGACCCAGTGGCTTAAACTCATGCCAGGTACATGTGTGTGCATGTACAAGATCCCAAGAGGAGAATGGAGAAGAAGGGATTGCGGCATGGCCAGCTCCGTGGGGGGGTGATTTCTCACTTTCTGTCCCTCTCTGTCTTTCTGGTGTTTGCACATGCCCTATGGCAAAAATCTCTAAAAAAAAAAAAAAAAAAAAAAAAAAAAAAAAAAAACCCAAGAAGAAACCAAAGTAAGACTATTTAGAAGTTTCCATATTACAAAATTACAGCCTAGAAACATTGCAGACATAGTAGTAATGACATCAGGTATACTATTAGAAACGATACTTACATTTTTGTTTTTCTCACTTAACTTCATTCTCTACAAAATAGTAGGGTATTTTCTACAAAAATAGTAGGGTATACTTGTGTAAGATATGGACTGTCATGAAGCTTATATTTGACTTAGAGAAATGAGACTGAAAAGATTGATGCTGTAGAATTTCTGAAACAGAACAATATTTGGCTTGCTATTTTTATTATAGTAGCTGTTGAATGCCAGTCTTGAAGGAGGATAGAAGAGGGAGGTGAAGTAGGAGAAGGAAAGGGAAGAAGAAGAAAATGTATGAGAAGGAAAAAAAAAGAAGAATAAAAAAAAAGGAGACAGAAAAAGAGAGAAAGAAGAGAGAAGGAGGAGAAAGGGAGAGAGTAGTAAAGGAAGAATGAATGCACATTTCAGTGTTTTATCATCTCAGTGATCCCAGAAAAGCCAAGATTTTGGCTCAGAAGCACCTTTTGTAACAATGAAAGCATAATAAAAAGTATACAAGTTGAGTCATCAGGTGACATAATGGTTAAGGCACTGGACTCCCATGTAGCCAACCATAGTTCAAGTCTCAGATGCAGCAGATTTGAAACTCATGCTGGGCACATGTGTGTGCATGCCCAAGATCTCCAGAAGAGAATGCAGGAGAGGGGATTGTGGCATGGCTTTCTGTCTCTCTATCTTTGGCAAGCACACGTGCCATATAGCAAAAATTTCTCAATTAAAAAAAATTATCTCTACCCTACAGCAAATACCCTCAACTCACCTCTAATTTCAGCTTTTACCTCTCTAGACAGTTTATGGGAACTTTGACTCACCACTAGCTAATGGCATCCTGTTTTTAATATCATTGTAGTTGTGGGTCTTTCTATTTTCTCACTCAGGGACTTCTCTGACTAAGTGAGAAACCACTTAACCCATGGATAAATAAATCTCAGAATGAGAGGTCACAGTATATAAATGCAAATTCTGGGTGCCAGTTGTCCCAAAGGCCATGAACCAGTGTTATGTATCATGGTAATTTTGAGAACTGTATTATTAGATGGAACTTTCTTCTTTTTTGTCTCATTCTAGTCCTACTTTTTTCAATTCTCAGGTAGATTAACTGCATCTGAGGTTGTTGGTATTTTTTGTTCCTTTGCTTTTTATTTACTTTTATTTTTTCTAATCTCAGTGTTGTTGTAGAAAAGCCCAGACTAAATCAGAGGACTTCATATTCACCTGCATAACCACTGGCTCTTTTTCTTTTTCCTCCTAAGAAGAAAATACAAACACTTATACTTTAAAAATATTTATTTTATTTTCTAGTTTCTATCTCATATTCTTATACCACTAAGCATATATGAGTTTTCTCTTTACATATGCTCCATTTCAAAATATAAAATGATAAAAATAGAAACTATTTGGATAAACATTACATGACTTTTACATTTCTCCAGTTTCCCGGTCAGCCCTCCATATAATTACCTGTTCCATTGAAGCATAAATAACTGCATAGCCTTTCTATGAGTCTTCTCCTAGAATCCAACATATAGAAACAGAATTTCCTACCTCAGTAGATCCGTTTGTAATGTTCTTCTAAAGATACTCACTTCCAGGGCCAGCAGATGGCATAGAGGTTACTCGCAGGACTCCCAGATGACTCACCACAGTTTGAGTCCCAGACTGGGTGGGTTGAAACTCATACTGGGTGTCGGTGTGTTCATGCTCAAGATTCCAGGAGGTGAATGAAGGAGGAAGAGATTGCAATGTGGTCCTCCCTCCCAGGGGGTAATTTCTCACTTTCCCTTTCACTGTCTCTATCTCTCTCTCTCTCCAGCAAGCACTTGCACCTAAGGCCAAAACCTAAAATAAATTAATTAAGGATGTTCACTCAAAAAGCACACATGACTAGTCAAAGAAAACATGCACTTCCAATGTTTGACTTCTCTCCATTTTAAATGGGAACTGTAGACTGTTGATCAGTTCTGACCATTAACCATGTATAGACATGGGAACATGTGCAGAACACTTGGTAAATTATTCTGTACCAGAGATCAGCAAATCATACAAATCCAGCCCACCACTGCTTTTGTGAAAATTTGGAATGTAGTCATACCCCCTTGCTTACGTATTATCTCTGGTTGTTTCATACCACAGAGACAGAGCTGGGTAGTTACAACAGAGGCTGGTTGGCATGAGAGCAAAAAATATTTACCGCCTATTCCTTTAAATAAAAAGTTCACTGATCCCTGTCCCACTATGTCTCTAGAATCTCTTGTGTTTTACTTTGTGTTTCTTCCTATCAACTTTCATGTTACATTACGGAGAATTATGGTTTTATGTCATATTTTCCAATCACAAAACATAAGAGTGCTTTATCTTTAATCATCTCTTTCCTGCATGGAAAACCTTTGAAATGTTTATGTAACCCTGGACATTCTAAGATAGAAGTAACAGAGACTGATTAAAGTTTCACTGTCCCTGCTACACAGCTATGTGAGTGCAGTGATTAGATCTCTCAAGACAGGACCTGCCTCTCAGAATATGTCTAACTGACAGACTATACTTCTACGTGCTTGGGAGTCCACACAACACGAGTCCCAGATTGCCCTTAGTTGATGACTGAGGTCAGCATGTGTACTAGAGCCGGCCTCCTTTATTAGATAACTTTTTCTTTGGGCCTCCTCATTGAATTGACATTTCTCAGAATTTTATTGTAATCTGAATTTCTTTCTAGCCACCAGAGTAAAATCACAGACCCTTCGCCCAAGTCTAGTCAAGAAATTCAAACTAGAAAAAAAAGTTAAAGACATTTTGCAAAATTATTGAATTTGGAATAAATAATCAGTAAAGCTTTCCCAAATATAAGTTTTATTAGATTTTTTTTCTATTACTGTGTTGCTAATACTGTGTTGTTAGAAAAGTCCTGATGCATTTTTGCATAGAAAAACAAACAAACAAAAAATGTCATGAGTTCCCAACGCCCAATAGAAATACTTGAGACTGGATGATTTATAAAAAAAGTAGATGTTTTTTGACTCATGATTCTGGTGACTGGAGAGTCCATTGCCTTGACCTGTCATTGGGCCAGCCTACAACATGGCTGATGGGAGTAGGCACGTGGAAGCCTCTCTGTGAGAACTGACTGCTTCTCATAAGAGCTAGAACGGACCGAGTATCTCTCACAGGACAGCATTAATCTCTTTATGAGATAGGTGCTTCCATAATTGAATCGCTATGACTAAATGCCACAACATGAAACTCTGAGGGACAAATAATTATTCAAACCATAGCAACTACCTTACTACTGTAATAAGGTGAATACATTTTATGGTAAATTGTGCTTTAAAATGAAAAAGGTTGTGAAAGTTACTTTTGGTTGCTACTTGCAAATTCAGGAGGAAACGAATAAAACATTTGTGAGCAAACCTATAAGGATATTACTGGGTTATGTTTTCAAAATATTTTATCAAGCAGTGAACCCATTGAGGTAGGATATAGATCATTGAATAGTCTCATTCCCTCAATGTCCACCACCGTCACACTAGATGGAAGCAGATTTGTTGCCTAAATAGTGGTTCTATCAGGCACTGGAGAAATGAATGGCAGGACTCAGCACCTCATGCAGGAGTCTCCTCGATTACCCTTCAGCACTTTAGCTGTCTGTATGTTCAGCTCATATTCAGCTATGATGATTATTTTATGCTAATAAAGTAATATTATGTAGTTTTTACCAAGACAGGAAAAAGCAAAATGAGCCTGGAGAGGACTCTGCAGCTGTGTGGATTGACAGTACATGGTCCTTGGGGGATGTGATTATCAGACAACTGAATCATCATTAGGATAATTAGTGTACTTGGCAACTGCATTAGTGGAATTATTGTCATTGCTCACAGCTTGTCAGCGCAGTGTTTTTTGATTTGGTAAGATTCATTTTTATAAGTGCAACTGACCATATGAATGAAATCAAGAGAAGTAAATACTTGCATTATCTCTATTCAGTCAATTAAAGAACTAATAAACAGAAAACGAATAATTTTAAGCCTAAAGGGGTAGTTCCTAAAATCAAATGGTTAAATTGCGATTGTCCTGAAAATCAATTTAGAGAATTAAAGCAAAATGTATGGCTTCTTATGAACAGATTATCTGTTTACATTAATTTCCCACTACTAATTGTGTCAGCTCTTTGAAGGGAAATGCCAAAGCCATAGTTATTTATCTCTTAGTTACTATTTTGTTTGACACGCAGTGGGACGTCAGTGAATGTTCACCAACCACATCCACTCTCTAGATTCTCTTTTGGAAGAACTTATACCTTTAAAAAGTAAAAAAGTTATATTCATGCATAGTTAGTGCTCAATAATGCTTATTTTGCTTATTTTATAAAGATACATTTCTAAAGATTGACTGATCTTCAATAATTCTGTTCTAACCACAATGAAACCTGGATTTGGCAAAGCTCACCAATTCTATCCTAGGGAAATACAATATTAATTTATGTGCTATTCATTTTTTTTTTTAATAGACAGAATCTTATAGCACAAAACTCGTCTGTCGATCTTCGTTTTTGCTTCTCTCATGAGCCTGGATGGGCACATTCGCACAGTCTAGAAAGTCAGGTTTTCCAGTGTCTCTTCTTATCAAGGTTAACTACCTCTGACCTCCAACAAGAATGTGAAGAACTGAAAGTCTGTCTTCCTGAAGTATTCTGAAATATTAATGACAGTCTTAGTCATTTTGTCACGTACATTTGGGTCTCACATTATTCCCTTCACTCTTTTTCTCCAACATTTATTCATTTTTATTTCCCTTATGTCCCCAAGAAGAGTTGGTCTTGGCAAGTTGTACAGCCAGTTTGTGTTCATGAATCTAGGGAAAACAACAATGGGATTCAGGAATATCACACTGCTCAAATTTATTACTCTTTTCCATGGAAAATTTTAAAATATTACTTATTGGACTTTTCTCTCTTGAGATAGTATCCTGTGTGTATACTTTGAAAAATTCATTAAAATTTCTATCAAACAAATAAAGAATGTAGCAAATTAACCTATAAAATGAAGAAAACATACTAATAAAACAGATTTTAAAAAATCAGGCATTTATAAATGCTTTTTCTAGGAAATATTTTATTTTAGTTTTGATGAAAAATATGATAGAAATAAGACATCAATTATTTTAAATTATTTTTAATTGTTTTATTTAACTTTATTTATTTATTGATTGATTGATTAATTGATTTTAATTTGACCAGAGGGGGATAGAATGAAAGAGAGAGAGGGAGAGAGAGAGAGAGAAAGCAAGTCAGCAGGTCTGGGACTAGAACCATGGTTGACCATTTGAGAGTCTAGTGCCCTTAACCACCACACCATCTGCCAGTCACAGAAAATTATTTTAACTGTAGCTCAGAGACAATAAATATTACAATTCGTGATAGGAATGTATTTGAAAGTGACATAATTCTGTGCCCTAAGACAAGAAAAGGGGTACAATTTTCTTCAGGCATTATTGAAATGCAACATATTTCTATCTTCTCCTTTTAATTCTTCAGTTCTTCTAGTTTTTAGAAAAACTCTATGCCAGGCAGCATGTATAACATTCAATTTATTGCATACAGTAAGAGCTTACTAAAGTCAAGATAATTCATAGGGCATTTAATTAACAAGTAGATAAAATAATTAACTCTGATTCACATTTATATAATGTAATTAATAGCTTTGAAAAGTGGAGGCATTGCAACCAGCAGATGGTGAAGTGGTTACATTGCTGGACACCCACATGGACAACCACAGTTTGAATCCCACACCTGGTAGCTTGAAAATCACGCCAAGCATGTGTGCATGCATACCTAAAATCCCAGTAGGGGAATAGAGGAAAAGGAATTACAGCGTGGTCATCTTCCCCAGGGGTATGATTTCTCAGTATCCCTCTCACTGCCTCTTTCTCTCTCTCGGGTGAGCACGCATGCTTTCTAGCAAAAACTTAAAAAAAAAAAAAAAAAAAAAAAAAAAAAAAAAAAAAAAAAAAAGCAGAGGCATTTTCTCAGCTTGGATAGTTTTACTAGGCGTATCTATATGAAATGGTAAATGGCTTTAAAATTATACCGACCAAATCACTGCAGGCTACTCAATATTCTACTTTGAATACCCACATGTTTCATTTTAAACCATTCACATTCGATATCATTAAGAGTCTGCTATTCAAGAAAAGTGTTTTTGTCATTAGAGAGAATTAATCCTCTTGATAAATTTCCCCTATGCTCCAGGTACTTGGGCAATGCAATTTTCATTTCACCTAATATTTCTTTATTGTAACTGTTAGGTGAAATGAATGAGGCTCCTCTCTGTTCCCCTCCCCCCCTTATTCTAAATCCAGATGAATCTAGACAGAAGTCCCATAAGTGAATGTAATGTATGTTTTCCTATTTTATTTTTTATATGGAATCATAACAAAAATAAAAGAAACTTCACAAATTTATAATTAGGTGTGAAACAAAATTGGAGGACTAAAAAATATATGTATGTATGTATGTATATATGTGTGTGTGTATATATATATGTATATTTATACACACCTATATATATATACATTTATTGTAATTCGAATTCCATTGTTGTACATAGAAAGACTTTTTTACCCTTCCGAATTCTTTTAAGAACCTCTTTGAGGGACCAGCAGTTAGCGTAATGGCTATGTAGCTGGACTCCCACGTAGTCAACCGTGGTTCGTGTCCCAGACCCCGTAGCTTAAAACTCACGCCAGGTGCATGTGCGTGCATGCCCAAGGTCCCAAGAGGAGAATGGAGAAGAGATTGCAGCATGGCCATCCCCTCTGGGGGGGTGATTTCTTCCTTTCTGTCTCTCTATCTGTCTGGCGAGCACAGGCACCCTATAGCAAAAACTTCTCCAAAAAAAAAAAAGAACCTCTTTGATATTTGATAGGCTTAAAATGACTCGACACTTTACTAACTGTTCATTCCCTTGTCTATTGGTAAGCTATTTAACTCTGTCCTATAACTCTCCCTATAGCCAAAACTCTCATCAATTCTTCCTATTCATAGACAAAGATAATAATACTCATCTGTGTCTGATACCTAATCTCCTAATTGTAGACAACAAAATATTTTCCTTCTTTTTTTGTTTTATTTCTTCCATGAACAAGAAAAGAGAGGGACAGACAGCACCCTCAATGGGGTCCTGAAGCCACTATCCATTCCCAGCCCCAGGCTGCCCCAGCGCATGCTCACACACGTTGGCTATATGCAGGCAGGTCTTTGAAGGTGACCCCAGAACCCCCTATGTGGATCAAGCTCTCAGAGTGTCACATCTTACTCCTGCACCACTCTTCAGGCCCTGTACATAGGGTTTTTAGGGTTCAATTTTATTTTTTTTTTGGAGAGGTTTTCGCTATAGGGCGCGTGTGCTCGCCAGACAGAGAGAGACACAGAGACAGAAAGCGAGAAATCATCCCCCAGGGGGGATGGTCACACCACAATCCCTTCTCCTCCATTCTCCTCTCGGGATCTTGGGCACGCATGCACACGCACCCAGCGCGAGTTTAAGCCACCGAGTCTGGGACGCGAACTGCGGTCGACTACATGGGAGTCCAACGACATAGCAATTACGCTAACTGCTGGTTCCCATTAGGGTTCCATTTTACTAAATATTTGAACCATATCCAGAGTCACAATTGATTTTCATCTTTAGCCTTATTCTACAGATAGAAATAGTTTTAGATCTAATATTGCATAGCAATTATCTTACTTACTCTGACTCAGATATTTTACATACATTAATTAGCAGTTTCTCATGTTGTAAAGTGTTATAATATCCCTTTATTTAGCCGAGAAAATAATCTCAGAGAGATAAATTATCATCTAATTTAGAATTATATTGCCACAGTTGGTATAAGTAGGATTAATCTCATTCCTGTCTGACATTAGAGACCGTGTTATTTACTACACCTTGCCACCAAACAGGGATATGTTAACACTGTAGAATATACTGTGACATCCGTGAGCATGCACTGAGCAGGGCTCCAACTCTAAGGAGTGTAACTGATCAAGGGCAGCCATGTCTGAAACCCACTGATATATTTGCAGGAAGATCACACTTCCCAATCTATGAATAAGAAAGGTTAAGTGGTGGTATTTTTGAATCTTCCACCACAGAGAAAGTAGCACAAGGCATGGTGGGCCTTTTTGAGTTCTCGATGCAGTGTTTTCCATATCAAAAATATTGTTCTGGCTCATAAGCCTGATGACATGAAAGGCCATGAGTTCTGAGTACGTTCCAAAGCAAGAAAAGGACTTATACTAGGTCCGTTCACCGTGAAATCAGTCCAGATGTGTGAATTATGTCATCTAGCACATTGTATGATATTGTAGGTGTCAGAAGAGAGGACAGCTATAGAAGGAAGCTTATAGCAAGCTTCAATGTGAAAAGCACAATGTAAGGCCCTAAGATTGTGGAGGAGGTCATGCTATCTTCAACAGAATATTATATACTATTACTTATCTTAATATAGTGTGGACGTAGGTCAACCTGGAATGCTGGATCATCAAACACCATTGACCGTGTATCAGGTCAGTGGGTTCCATTGTATGGTGTGTTATATAAGACCCATCCAATTATAAAGTCCGATAAGCATAGCAGCAGTCTATCACGATAAAATTAGTACATCCTGGATTTCCCTCAGATAGGACCATAGTGTACTATTAAGTTCATTGAGAAGATAGTTCAGAATCCCTTGTCCCCTGCACTTGTGATAAATATTCCACCTCCCTCTTTTAGTCATGACTTTTTGAGGTAAAATGTCCTTTGCATCCAACTAGTTAACTGGGAAAAGCTCAGACTTATATGACACAGGGATCACCTCAGGAAATAGACATGACCCAAACCCAGGCAGTGGCAGTGTTATGGCTATGTTCAGTGCTAACCCAAAAGGCAATGGTCATGGAAGATCTTTCCATGGGAAGATCTGTGAGCAGTACATTTTGTCATGCACATGGTGGACTAGAAAAATGTGGGCAAGATGAGAAAGTATAGGCATTCTTGGCAAAGGCCATTGGCCTAGCTGCCTTGTTGGAGTCCTGAGAGGAAAAGACCTAGAAGACCTGAATCAAGGTCTATGGCATAGACACACAGCTGGACCTATGGAAGCAGGCACAGAGTATGACAACTCTGGCATTCTACATTAGCACCTGTCAGAAAGCATCTATCAGAGTATAGGCACTCAATAGCCAAGAAGAAGGAATGTGGGCAGTTAACTTTAGCCAAGTTTTCCCATTAGTCGTCCCATACATGGCCTAGGAGTCACATTGATCAAAAGCCCATGAGGACAGACATGAAAATGATGTCCACAAGTTTACCTTTATCTGTATAGAACATTTTAATTCGAAAATAAAGACCATATCTTACTGCACTGTCAGGGCAAAACAACTTTCTCAAGGGGACTTGATGTCCTAACTTTCAGCATAATGTTAACAAGCACAGAACAAAATGCTACTCTGCTGCTGTTTTCTCTGTCTCTTCATGGCAACAATTAGGATCCACACAAAAGTATTTTAAAAATATATGTATTAACTATATCTTTATATAGTTATATATAAATATTAACTATATCTTTATATAGTTATATATAAATATTAACTATATTATAGTTTATATAATATTAAGTATATTAATTAACATAGTTATTATATTAACTATATTCTCTCTCTCTCTCTCTCTATATATATATATGTATATAGCTTGATGATAGATATAGGGATATATAGGTAGATAGATACATAAATAACTGTATTTATGTATATTAATATAGCTAATTAATTACATTAATTAACTATATTAATTATATTCATTCTCTCTCTCTCTCTCTCTCTCTCTATATATATATATATATATATATAGCTTGACAATAGATACAGGGATATATAAGTAGATAGATACATAAATAAGGATCTAACAGAGTTTTTGTTTGTTTGTTTTTGTTTTTTGTTTTTTTGAAGCAGGATTTTTGACTAGGTGGGAATTCACATGAAGTCAGAGGTTACCATTAAACTGCAGAAAACTGTCAAGGGACAGCACATTTCCCAAGTACTTTTGCAAGAGCAGGGTAGTAATTTTAATGTGCAAAGCTGCATTTTAATAGCCAATTGAGATGGTTATTAAGATATCACATTACACATTATCATTGCTGCTCTAATGAAGGCTGCCTATGACAGTGCTTCCAAGGAAGGGCTGTCTCTACTCGGTTTGACAGCACTTTTTTTTTCTTCTCAGAGGTCTCTTAGATAGCCTGTAAGAGTAATTACAAGAACCATTAAATTAAGCTCTCAAAATAATGTATATACTTCTATCCCATGCTGCCCCTATGCAGTACACTAATGAAAACCAAAGTCTTGAAATACATGTATAAAAACATGCAAGCCCAAAATATTTCATTACCTTTATGTGATAATTATTATATGGATTTTCAAAATACATTCCAAATATTAAGTTTGTAATTTATAGAATTACTAGCCAAACAGAGTTATTTTATCTCTTATGTAAGAAAAAGCCAAGAGCATAGAGTGACCACCTTTAAAGCCACAATTAAAGGAGAGTGGAAATTTAGAAAGCTCACTAAAGTAGGCTATTATTTTATTTTATTTTATTTTTTTGAGAGGTTTTTGCTATAGGGTGCATGTGCTGGCCAGAAAGACAGAGAGGGACACAGAGACAGAGAGTGAGAAATCACCCCCCCAGTGGGGGGGTTGGCCATGCCACTCGCTTCTCCTCCATTCTCCTCTCAGGATCTTGAGCATGCACACACATGCACCCGGCATGAGTTTAAGCCACTGGGTCCGGGACTCGAACCACAGTCAACTACATGGGAGTCCAGTGACATAGCCATTACTCCCTTTGCTGGTCCCAGTAGGCTATCTTCTAAGCAAGAACTAGGATTTCTGGTAAAGGGGTCAAGGAAAATGAACAGAAGGTAAAATATAGCACAGAATGAGGAAGAATCTTTTTCAAAAGAGAATCCGAAATTACAGATCTGACACATAAAGGTAAACACAGGTACCATGGCAACAACTAAGTACCACCCTAGGAAAATTACAAAGGATGTTCACAAAAAAACTGACCATAAATACTTTTTCATTATTGCTATAAACTGGAGATGACACAAAAGTCTTTTAACAGGTAAATGGTTAAAAATAAAAAGTAACCTATAGTATAGGCCAGCTAGGTGGCATGATGGTTGTTAAGGCAGCTGGAATCCACATGGTCAACTGTATGGTTCGAGTACCAGACTCAGCTGACTGGAAAACACACTAGGCATGTGTATGTGAATGCCCAAAATTCCAAGAGGAGAATAGTGGAGAAGGGATTGCGGCATTTCCCTCTTGGGGGGAGGTGTTCTCACTTTCTTTCTCTCCCTCCCTTTAGTAACTTCATACACTCTATAGCAAAAACTAAAAAAAAAAAAAAAAAAAAAAAAAAAAAAAAGAAAGAAAGAAACAAAAAGAAACAGAAAACTCAAAACTGTCATGTATTCATATCATGGAACACTACCCATTAATAAAAAAAGAACGAACTACTGCTAAATTCAGTATCACAGATGACTCTCAGTGGCCTTTTGCTGAGTGAACTGAATCAGTCTCACACACTGCATAATGTATGATTGCGACAATGTGCTATCCTGGAAAAGGGAAACCATAGGAACAGAGGGTCACTGGATGTTGGGGGTTAGGTTTAGAGGGAAAAGGCAGCACAGGCAAGTGTTTAAGTCATTGAACTGTCCTGTATCTGATTGGAGTAGTCATTTAACAAACTTACCTGTGTATTAAAACTCATAGACTTGGGCCCAGTCACCATATAGCATGGGGAATGCTGCTTGGGTTCAATGCCCAATCCATCCTGAAAAGCAAGGTACAGTGGTGCATTCCTTTAATCCTAGCTACTTAGAGGCCGAGACAGGAGGTTCACAGCCAGCATCCAGAGTTAGCGATGCAGAGGCCCTGCCTGAAATAATTGGATTCTGTCTGTACCTGTAGTCATTTGGGAGGCTGAGCAAGGAGAGCCTCAACACAGAGAAATTTAGTCTAAAACACCACACACACACAACACAAAGAAAAACTAAAACTCATAGACTTGTACACCAAAATCAGTCTAACTTTTTTTAGATTAAAAAATTAAATTTATTTTAAATATAGAACAAAACATTGCTTATTGTGATTTTATCTGTTTATATCAAAAGGTATTCTACCAAAAGAAAGATTCGAATTCAAGATTCTTTTGAATGAAAAAATAACAAACAAACCCAATCTATCTTCTAAAAACAGTATGCTTACAAAATAATGCAGTGAAGGGGACCAGCAGTTAGCGTAATGGCTATGTTGCTGGACTCCCACGTAGTCGACCACTGTTCGAGTCCCCGACCAGGTGGCTTAAACTCACGCTGAGCCCGTGTGCATACGTACCCAAGATCCCGAGAGGAGAATGGAGGAGAAGAGATTGTGGAGTGGCCATCACCCTGAGGGGTGATTTCTCACTTTCTGTCTCTCTGTCTCTCTCTGTCTTTCTGGCGAGCACACGTGCCCTATAGCAAAAACCTCTCCAAATAAATAAATAAATAAATAATGCAGTGAATTTCTAGGTATACTTAGTGAACACAAAAGCATATTTGCTGAAAAGAACATTTGAAACATGACCATAAACCTTTATGAAAAATTGTAACAGGCTCTTTATTTCAATTATCTTTAGGTATTTATTAATATACCTACCACAAGAGTAAATTGGTAGTTTATGATAAAACTGAGAAAATTTTCCTTTCCCATAAAATGAACATGTCAATCTTTCCCTTTGGCTCCCTTCAATCCTCCTTCACTGTGTTGAAAGATATTGAGTTCTTCTAGAGTTTTGGTTGGGAGAGTGGTTTCCTGACTGACTGGACTCTCCAGATAGGTAGTTCCTCCACAGGATTTTTCAGTCACTGGAGCTATGACTTTTAGAATATTGAAAACAATTTCAGCCAGTTCATATTTCACATGCTTCATCTGTGGAACAGGTAACACGCTGAGAAGCACAATATTCCCGACTATGCACTGCCAAAGAGGATCGTGGACAAAGTAGGTTTTCCACTTATTAAAATACTTTAATAAATATGGATTCAGAGCAAGCTAAAGTGGTCACTCACTTTAGCAGTTTTTTGCATTGCTGTCCCAGTCACCCTCCCCATGATCATCTGGCATAGAGAGATGAACAAGCATCTTACATTATGACTCTGGTCACCTGCAGTTCTACCGTACAACAGTGCACCCCAAATCAGTCTACTTTACTGTAAATCTCTGTTGAAATAATGAAAGTATTAGCGACTTAACTGTACTTAATTACTTTAGAAAAATGGAAGAAAGGGAGACAAAGAATGAGGAAAGAAAGGAAGAAAAAGGGAAGTAATATCGTCATGCAGAAAGTTATGAAAATTATGGAAATCCTTCTTTAGTTATTTCTTAGAATTTTCTTAAAACATGGGCACCACTTTGCTACACTTACAGTGTCCACTTGTTAAAATAATTCAGTCAAGGGTCAGCAGGTTGCGTGGTGGTTAAGGCACAGGACACTCAAACATGGCCGACCTCGGTTCAACTCCTGGACTTGGTAGCATGTTTTCTTACTTTCTCTCTCTCTCTTTCTCTCTCTCTCTCTCTCTCTCTTTGTGTATGATCAAATTAAAATGAATTAATGAAAAAATAAAATAAATAAATAATTCTTAAAAAATAATAAATCAGTCTCCTAGCAAGAGAATCTGGTTTACTGTTTATATTTGATGTGCTGTAATGAAATACATCAGCTATTAATTCCAATATAAAAATTTTAAAATTTGCATTTTCCAAAAGTAGTTGTAAACGTTTTGATGCATATTGTAATAGCAAATTTTAGGAATTATAATATTTCAAAACAGTGTATGCATTTTTTATTTTACTAAAATTTCAGGGCAGCCTCTGCCCTACTGGTTATGGGAGCTAGATTCCACATGGCTTACTGCACTGATAGAGTCTCAGACAAGGAGGCTTGAAACTCACACCAGTCACGTGTGAGTATGTGCCCAAAATCCCAAGAGGAAATAGAGGAGAAGGGATTGTGGTGTGGCCAAGTCTCCCGGGGGGGGGGGGGGGGGGGGGGGGGGGGGGCGTGATTTCTCACTTTCTGTCTCCCTGTCTCTCTGGCAAACACACGTACACTATAGCAAAAATCTCTTTAAAAAAAGAAAGGAAAAAAAGAAAAAATAATACAAGTCAAATGTGTACATATTCGAAATCCTAGTAGGAGAGAGGATGGAGAAGGAATTATAGTGGACTATCCCCATGGGGAGTGCTCACTCCCTTTTCTTCTCTATTTCTCTTTCTTTTGGTCTGTCTCTCTTTGGCAAGCACATGCACCCTCTATCAAATTAAAAAATAATGGTGGCTGTATGGTAACTCAGTGGCAATACATCATTGTGTGACACTGTACCCACTGGGATGTTCCTGGGTTGTGTCCTGATGCCTCCCTGTACATCTCCGGTGCATATCAGTGCCCAGGATCTGGGCTGACTGAGGCTGGGGCTGAATGAATGCGTGAAACCTGTTAGTGGTGTCTGTCTCTGTCTCTGTCTTTCTCTTAGCAGATAATTTTTTTTAAATTCCCACCATGGAAATACTCAATTAAATTTTATTTCATAAATTCTCTGAAAAAGCAAACTTGTGATTAATAAATTATTTATATTCTCTATTTAACTGCTTCTTCATTACATGGAATGTTGAAATAAAATAGTTATTGAGGATTTAGGCTCAGGATATAGAAAACCTAAGTGTGAAATCTCCATCTGCCCTTAAAATATGGAATATTGACCTAAATTTATAAATTATTCAAGTCTAAATATACATTCTTTTGTTATACAATGTGAATTTGATAATGTGAGTTAAACTGGTTATTGTAAAGGTCAAAATAGTACGATATGTAAAACAACAATACTGGAAAAATAATACATTCTCAATATTAATTATTATGCATATAATTCTTTTCATTATGATAGTTTACAAATACAGCTTTCAAGAAATTCCTTGAAAAGTGAATCATCTCATGAAATTCTTAACTTTTCATGTTATACATATCCAACAATGAAACAGGTTCAATGCTTTTACACGGTTAAGGATTCACTATGCATCATGCCACTTAAGTGTATTTTACTTTGTGTGTGTCTGTTCACATACTTTCAGGTATTTTTTCAATTATAATGCACCACAAGCAACCTGTGCACGAGATACATTTATAATTTTTATTTTCAAAATATATTTTTTTTTGTTATTGATTTGAAATAGTAAACACGGATGTTTCTTTCTGTACCACTAGAGGCCATCATATGCTTTCTTAAGCAAATAAGAGTATATGCAAATGAAAAACTTAATTTGAGAAGTATTTATAAAAAGCCTAGAACAATTAATGTATTATATAATAGACACCATTCTGAGAGTGGATTGTTCCCCTTTACTTATGTATTCAACATACTTGACCAGTAGCTATTACGGAGCTGAAGCTGATTTTCTTGTGGATACTCCCGTTAGAGCAAATACAAATAAACAAATAAAAGTAAAAATTGGATGCACATATTTCAGAAATAGCCAAAGAGTTGGCCACGTAAAATTTTTTTATAATGTGTTGAAAGATATGATGTCAATCAAGTAAATGAAAAACTTTAGAATTATTGATGCATATTAGGCATCTATAATATGAAGTAATGACTGACAAAGTGATGACATTTATCTTAGGGACGACTGTATGACATAGTTTTAAAGAAATAGATAATAATGTCATGCATATGTGGAGAAAAAGAAAAGTCTGAAAATACGCCAATACTTCCTAAAAGTTGGCATTTGGCTTTTATCATGAAACTTAGATTTCATTTTAGGGAACTCAGCTTTTTATGGTATGCATAATAGTCCCCCATGCTTATTCCTCTCAAGTCAAAGCACAAAATGAAAAAGTTTTTTTTCCTGTAGTTTCTTTATTATTCCGTGACCTTCAGCAGCTAATCTAAGAGGGATTTACATAAATAAATTATTGTCATGACTTACATTATTTATCTGTATTATGATGTTCAATCTTCCCGTAAATACTAATGGAAAAATAACATCATTAAAACAACATCATTAACATCATTAGTATCTGTTATAACAGAATGATATGGAGTAGATTTTGAAGATCTGATATGAGGAACAATCAAATAACATTTGCAATAATTATGACTGTTTTTTGAACATGATTTATGGTATTATTGCCAAGGTATGAACTATCATTTGATATCATGCTACTATTTTTAGTAATTAATGAGCAGTGGTATATCCTAATGACCCTGATACAGAAAAATTAGTTATCTCCACCACAATATTTTACATATGATTGGATATAGAACCACTTATGTGAAAGATTATTGCAGCCCTCTTAGATAATTGTAGGAGAAGCAGGAGTTTTCAGGGCCAAAAATACTTGCTTTGTAACTCAGGAAAATAGAACCAAATCATTTCAAAGCAAAAGCTGAATCACATGTTTTAATGGTACATCACATATTCAAAAAGCCCCATTCTGTGCTAATGGTGAGAGGTCTTGTAGGTTATTTTACAGCCCAAATAACAAGACTAATGTTTGTTATTTTATTATCTGGTAGATGAAACTCTTCTAAATGTAATAAGGCATATTTACAAAGGCAGTTAGAATTGTTCATTAAAAATGAACAAATATTATCTTATAAGATTATTGAATTTGGCAATATGCCTAAACCCTCTAAATGAACTAATGTAAAATAAAGCTAAAATTATAAGATTAGATCAGAAAAGTTTTATTTTAGTCTAAAAAGATCCAAACCAAAGAATATAACCAAATTAGTCTCTAGGAGTTCTTTTGACAATTAAAAAATTAGAAGCTAGTCTTTTATATTTCTTTTATAGATTAACCTTTTTTAATGGCTATAGTGGTTCTAAGTAATACAATTAAATCTATGACATCTCTGTATTAGAAAAAAAAGCATGTCCAAATCTGTGGTAGAATGTAAATAGATTAAATTAACCTCAGTATTTTCCTACTCTAAGCAACAGACTCACCCAAATTAGTATTTCATGTAAATGTGCTCAGTTAATACATGAAAATCAATGTAAAGAAATGTTTTTAGTTTAGACATTAAATTTCAAATATAGGTTATGTACCTAATTTTTAGTGCTGAAGTTATAATTATTAATAGAACATAGTCACTAAATGTACATAATAAACATACTAGGAAAAGAACTAGCTTCTGACACAAAATAAAAACAGATGGACCATCTCCTGAAACGTTAAAAACCCACAACCTTTTCAGTTAGCACATATGTTTGTGGTTTTATGCCCTGCTGAAATTTATCTAAAAGGACCAGTATAATGCCTCAAATTCTACTGCATATACTGATGGCCCAGCCTGATGGTGCAATCAGCAGCAAAGTGAACTTCACTGCTGGAAGCTGCAAGGCTAACTAAGGGTTTAGATTCCCAGGTCTGCTTGAAAACCCACTGGCCACGTATGCATGTGCACAAGATCCTGATGGGTTAGAAAGCTGAGGAAAGGGTGCAGCAACATAGGCTTTTGTGAATAAAATAAACTAAAAAATTCATCTTACCTGACAAATTAATCATCACTTAGCTCTCTGTGCTCTGACAGAATTGAAAGTTAACCTATCTCATGTTTCAGTTGTAGTATATGTAAATAATCATGTTGATTATTACCTGATACATATTTATAATTGAACATATTAAGTCCATACCTTTATTTTATTTTTTTAAATTATTTATTTTACTTTTTATTTATTCATTCATTTATTTTTTAATTTGATCAGAGAGACAGAGGGTGGGAGTGAGAGAAAGGAAGTGAGAAAGCAAGCCACCAGATTCAGGACTTGAACCCCAGTAGGCCATGTGGGAGTGTCCAGCGCCTTAACCACCACACCACCTGCTGGTCCCCGAGTCCATACATTTATAATCTTGTAACTGAGATCTATATCTAAGGAAAATATTTGAGACAGCCAAATGAAGAGAGGAAAAAAAGAAGAAAAAGTTACACATAAATTTGTATGTTTTCTTTTAGTGTATTTTTTCACTTTTTCCTATACCAATCAATACTTTAATTTTCAGTATAGTAGCTAAACAAAGTGGAAACGTAAGTCAGAGAAGCTGTATTTGATGATATTATGTTATGATACTTGTGTAATTATTATTGGTACTGAATTTTAATTTCAGTTCTAAAAGTATTTCTCTATGGACTGTATATTTAAATAATGTATCACAAACAGACTTGTCAGATAATAAAAGTTATCTTCTACTTATATTAAAATGAAGAGTAACCTAGTATTGTGTAGTATGCTATATAATAAATGCTGCCTTTTTTTTTTTTTTTTTTTGAGAGAGAGAGAGAGAGAGATTTTTGCTATTGGCGTGTGTGCTCGCTGGAGAGACAGAAAGACAGAAAGTGAGAAATCATCTCCCAGGGGTGTGACCACACCACAATCCCTTCTTCATTCTCCTCTTGTGATTTCACACTCATTCCTGGCATAAGTTTTTAAGCTGCTGGATTTGGAACTTGAAACGTGGTTGACTACGTGGGAATCCAGCGATGTAATCATTATGTCATCTGCTGGTTCTCATATGGGCAGATTTTTAAAAATTCTACATTTCAGGTGTATTTCTAGCTCTATATGCTATTATGAATCTAAAAAGAGAAATAATATTTGAGGATTTAAGATCTCTCTCTCTCTCTCTCTCTATATATATATATATATATACACACATATCTCTCTCTCTATATATATATATATATACATATATATGTGTGTGTGTGTGTGTGTATATATATATATATATATATATATATATATATATATTATTTGTAAGGGTAAATGTTAAGGGGAATGTAATTCTTGGAAATGGGTTATTCCACTCTTCATGTCATCATTATCTCTCCACCCTTTATACTTTAAACTGTGATCTTTAGTTTTCCTGATAATTAATCTAAATCATCTTAATAGTCTGGCTGCTTTAGTCTGTTCTCTGTTGTTAATAATAGAAATACTTTCGTCTGGGTGATTTATAAAGAATAGAAGCTTATTTTAGCTCATAGTTTCAGAGGTCCAAGGTCAAAGGGTTGCATCTGGTGAGGGTCTTCTGGTTGGCAGAGACCCTCTGCAGAGTTCCAAGCTGGTGCAATGCTCTGAGGTAGAGAGGCATTGGCAAAAACAAAATTCTTAAATTTTTTAAAACTTGAAAAGGGGGAAGAAGAAAGCTAATGCATGAATATTTTCTCTACCAGTTTCCAAATAACCAAGCATAAAACTGACTCAATCAAGTCTGCAAATACTCTTTGCACCCTGCATATAAATCACTGATACTGTCAATGCGATTACTTCATAAAGTCATTTGATCTTCAGTTGTTAATCCGTGCTGGATAAGTGGTACCTATTCTTCCACTACTTTGCTATTTTAGTAGAGAGCAAGTGTAAGTAAACTTTTGCTCTGCTAACTTTGTGCATTTAGCGAAATAATTTTGGCTACTGATTTAGATGCTCAAGGTACATATGGAGCGCTCATATTAACTCTGTGAGTCAGGTTACAGATGACCTGTTAACAATTTCTGGGAGTTGCCGCCTTCCGCAGATCAACCCTGTTAACTCCAGCCAAGAACTGGAGAAATCATTTATTTGGCACCTAACTTTCAGTAAGACTTCAGGTGCTGTTTCTCCTTAATTTTAGGATATAAGACTTATTTTTATCCAGTGGCTCATCTAAAAATAGCCTGGAAGTCAAAAGTAGCATCAGTTAAAATAATTAAGCGTCTGATAGCACATGTGCTGATTTCCCCTGACAACATCAGCCACCTTTTTAACTTCGTGTGGACGTTTTCAAATATTGCTGGGTGCTGGGCAGTGAACTCAGAGCACAGAGAATAAATAATATTTTTCATTATACTTCTGTGTTTTCTAATCTAGTCAGGTATGATTCCAGATGGAAAAAGAAATGACCTAGTCACCATCTGCTGCCAGAGCCTTGTCATTCATTCTCTGGGAGGGTGGAGTGGTCTATGCTCTTTTATGGGTTTGTCTACATGACAGCAAACTAAGACTTGGAAAATTAATTACCACGAACATATGGAAGTGGGTGTTAGTTTCATAATATACAAACTGGTTCAGTTTTACAAAATACTTCATCCAAATATTTTTTCCAGTACAGTTAAAGTAGCCTCCTGGAATCATTTAGTAACTTGAAGGAGACCCTGCCTCAGTAATTCGGACTCACTAATTATGATAGTGCATAATCCATGTACATGGATATGTTTTCTAATTTAGAAATAAAATCATTAATGTGGTACACAAAAAAATTCATCTGGATTGACCTTAATTTATTTTTTCAGATTAACTCCTAAGCTTTACATTTTTTTTTATGGCAACTAATTTTTGCTTGTTTTTGTTTCTTTTTAAATAGGAAAAACAAGTCAGTATTAATAAAGCAAAACCATTTAAATAAGTGAAATAATTAAGGGATATTTTTACATTGATACTATTCCATTTAAATCATTTGGTTTTCATTTTGGTTGTGAATTTATTGATTTTTGGCTGAATTTAGTAACTCTACAAAAGAAGTCATTAACTAAAGTTATAATACAATTGCAGAAGAACATTCAATTAGACACCAATTCCAACTGTACTGTAGTTGGAACCAAAGTCACCCACCAACCTGCCTTTTGAAATATTTATGACAAGTTATCAGCCTTCCACCTGTAGTGATCTATGGCAAAGATTGCTCTAGCATTTAAATTATTTTCAAAGAGATTTTAATATATCTTCAGCCAAAAACATTATTTTTTTTGATGAAATGTTAATAGAACACTTAAACATCTTTTGCTATCTTTACATATTGTGTAGCGGTTCAAATAGAGTCAATGTTTTCATTTGAAAAAAGAAAAATGTCTTCAAAGTGGTAATTTTATCACAGAAAAAAAAGCATATTTTAACTTTACTATAGACAAAAACAGTGATTTTTTTTCTAAATTCTAAAAATGTAAATTAGAAAGTATTTGAATATAATTTTGCTACGTAATTATTTTATAGCTACCGGAATCTCTGTAAAGAACAGCAGTATGAATAAATTTATGATAGATAAAAATTACTGGTGCAGAGCAGATGAGGTGGTCCAGGTGGTCGGGCACTCAAGTGATGCTGGAGCCACATAGGAGGCCCTGGTTCCAAACCTGCCTCAACCTGAATGCTCCTGGTGATGGGGATAGAAGGCTATGGAAGGGAGAAATCATCGTCTGATGAGAATTTGTCAAGGGAATCTCACTCCTCTCTCTTCCTCTCATGAAATAAAAATAATTAAATAACAAAACAAAAATGTGTGTACCTTGTGAAAAATGACCAAATTTAGTTCAATGTTGTACACGTATTCTTTTTGGTCAATAGTGCTTTCTTCAATCTCAGCTGAAGTAATTACTTTTGTAATAGATTTCATAAAATAACATTCAAAAATGAAATTGTGTTTGGTTTATGTTCCTCTCACATTTCTTTCAAACTTTATGAATCCTCGATTACTGCACTCTGATTACAGCACTGTGCTAGGGCCATAGAATCCTCAATTCTTGTATAAACTACCTAAAGTAAATTTACTCCCCAATGTCTACTGGGAAGCTTATTTTTCCCTTTATATGCTCTATGCTTTGGGAGGAGAGCATTATGTGTCTTCCATGCTATAGAAATGGGATGCTATGGTCTGCCTCCTGAAAGGGGGCCTATCTGCATAAATTACATTGGATCTGTCTGCACAGGAGATGTATTGCTGCTCTCTGATGTATTTACTTATTTAATCATTTCTTTATATCAGTATAGACTCATGGATATTCATTTTGCGCTTTGGGTTGCAAACCAGTACTAATTTATTTATTTGGTAGCTCAGATTGTTCTAGCTATTGCCATTAGGAGTTCTTTGGGTAGTCTTCTTTATGACTCTTTGATGGAACTCTATCAGCATAGCATAATCAGGAGTCCATTGTGATTTACATAAATTATGGAATAAAAAATAAGTGGGGGGAGAAGAGACAAACTTCCTGACTAGAAGAATTTCAAATAATGTATAATGTAATTCTGGCCTCGAGAGATGGTTCCTAACTGCCCAGTTCTCAAGTGTGGACTGCACAGAGTAACTTTCCTTCCAAAGAGTGCACGGTGGGAAGGGAGAAAGAGAACACCTTCATAATGGAGGAAGCTCGAAAACACCAACTCTCCCATATGATCAAAGCCGACGTTAATAATAATAAGCCACAAGGATAGGTTGTACCTGGGATGTCCTGTGATGAAAGGATATCCTGGAAAGTCCTGTGATAAAAAGCAGGACTTTATCTCTGAAATCTTCCACCCCCAAATCCTTCACCCAAATCTAAACATGAGAAAAACTTTAGGTGAAGTCTCATGGAGGATCAGCCTATAAAATACTGGACAAGTGCTCCTCAAAACTGCCAAGATCATCAAAAACTAGGGAAGTCTGAGAGGTTACCACAGCTAACAGTTGTTAGCCTAGAGAGACATGATGACTAAACGTAACATAGGCATTTTGCACGGGATCCCGGATCATATAAATAACATTAAGTTGAGGTCGGCAGGTGGCATGGTGGTTAAAGGTGCTCGAGTCCCATATGGTCAACCACGGTTCAAGTCCTGGAACCTGATGGCTTGCTTTCTCCCTTTCCCTTTCTCTCTCTCTGATCAAATTGAAAACTTAATAATAAAAAAAGGAATTAAATGTATAAATAAATCTTTAAAGAAAACAAAGAACATTAAGTTAAAAGGAAGTATAGGCTTTTGTTAGTAATAATATACCAGTAATATTCTATTAATTGAAGCAAAGTGCTTTCATAATGTAAGAAGTTAACAATAGGGAAAATTAGGGTGGGGCACATGGGAGGTCTACTCTTGCCATTTTTTTCCTATATTTTAAAGCAGTTCTAAAAATTGAGTTTATTTAAAAACAATATAATGTTCTCTGATCATACAGAATTAATATAAAAACTAGCAATAAAAATACTCTCAAAATCTCTTAGATATTTAGAAAGTTATCACAAACTTCTAAATATTATATGGATAAAAGAGAACATCACAAAGAAAGTTATAATTTATGTCTAATTGCAAAAAAAAGAAAACTCAATATTCTAAATGTGTAGGAAGGTGCTAAAGCCTTACACAGAAAAGAATTTATATTATTCAGTGCTCAAATTAGAAGAGAACAATGGTGCCAAAGCAATGACCTAAGCTTCCAACAAAATAATTTTAAAAACAATAAAATAACCCCAAATGAGCAGAATTTAAAAACTAGTAAGTATAACATGAAAAATCAATGAAACTCAAGATAGAAAAACAACAGAGAAAGACGATGAAACTGAGAGCTGGATTTCTGAAAGGATCGGTAGTATTGATAAACCTGTTCGGACTAAACTAGAAAAAGTAGAATCAACAAATTACCACAATCAATAAAGGCTAAGATAATTCTACGAAGTCTTTTGTTTTGTTTTGTTTTTTTTTTCTGCTTTAGTTTTTTGTTTTGTTTTTAAGGTCTGTCTTGAGCATCTGATTAAGTCTACATCCCAACCCCTCCCCTTACTTGCCTCTGCTATTCTTTTATTTAATTATTATTTCTTAGGTTTATTTTTTATTTATAATTATTTTATTTCACTTTTTTTTTAATTTTTAACTTGACCAGAGCAGGACAGAATAAGAAAGAGAGAAGAGGGAAAGTGAGAAAGCAAACTGCCAGGTCTGGGACTCGAACTCCGGTCAGCCATGTGGGAGTCTAGTGCCTTTAACCACCACTCTACCTGCTCACCCCTGCCTCTGCCATTCTGAGACCTCTATGTACATGCCTTGACCACCCAGGGCCAGACACCAGTTCACTAAAGACAGCCTCTGTGCTCTGAAACTCAAGATAGTATTCAACTTAGCTAATTCACAAGGTGCCTGTGAAATTCAGCTCACCGGAACCTGCTTGCCATACACACTGTGCACAAGCTTTACCCTACACGTCCAGCTTGCTATTTTCCTGTCCTTGGGTGGAGGGCAGCTCTTTTCTCTTTGAAATTGTGAGTAGCAAAGTTCTGACTTTATTTACTCAAGTATCATTGTGGTGTTCCCACCATCAAGAGAATTTTCAGGGTGTGAAGCAAATGGCTGCCTGGAGGAGTCCAATAACTGTACCCCAACAAAAAAGAACAAAAACAATGAATATGCTGATGGGAATGAAAAGGTCACAGACTCTGTGGAATAGTTTGGCATATTTTATACAGATAAACATATGTTTATTATATGTCCCAGCGAGCCCAAGAGAAATAAAAATTATATCCATGCAAAATCCTGTATGCATATTCTAATAGTAATATTATTTGTAATTTCTCTAAATGGGAACCAGTTCAAATCTTCAGTTGGTGAATGAGTAAACAATCTGGCATCTTCACCCAGTAGAATGCAACATAGCAATAAGAAGGCCCAGACTAGAGATTCAAACAACATCAATAGATCTCAAATGTAGTAAACTGAGTGAAACTCACAAAACTGTACATGGTATAACTCCATTTCTATGACATAGCCAAATGCAAAATTAGGTGCAAGCAGACCAGCAGGCCAGTCATTACCATGGCAAGGCATGAACACAGGGTTTTGCGGCAAGTGACCTGTGGCGTTCTCTGAGGCTGGTGAAATTGGTCCATATCTTCATTTCTGGTGATAGCCGCATCATGTGTTGTCAGAAGTAAAGAGTGCACACTGCAAAATCTTGTACATTTTCTTTAGAAAGTTTTATACTGTGGAACTGATGGATATAATGGTAAAGATGCTGAGTTTGAAACTGCTATAACGTGAGACCAGCAGATAGCATAATGGTTACGTCACTGGACTCCCATGTAGTCAGCCTTGGTTTTAGTTCTGGATCCAGATCCTTGAAACTCACGCCAGGCGTGTGCGTGCGTGCCTAAAATCCTGAGAGGAGAATGGAGGAGAAGGGATTGCGGCATGGCCATCCGCTCTGGAGGGTGATTTCTCGCTTTCTGACTCTGTCTCTCTGTCTCTCCAGTGAGTGTACACACTCTATTGCAAATATCTCTCTCTTTTTTTTTTTTTTTGAGAGGTTTTTCACTATAGGGTGCGTGCGCTCGCCAGACAGACAGAGAGAGACATAGAGACAGAAAGCGAGAAATCACCCCCCAGGGGGGATGGTCACGCCGCAATCCCTTCTCCTCCATTCTCCTCTCGGGATCTTGGACACGCACGCACACGTGCGCGGCGTGAGTTGTAAGCCACCGGGTCCGAGACGCGAACCGCGGTCGACTACGTGGGAGTCCAGCGACATAGCCATTACGCTAACTGCTGGTTCCCTCTATTGCAAATATCTCTTTAAAAAAAGCTACAAAGTGTCTTTTGCTGTGAAAAATAACTTTCTTGATAACACAGTGGTAACAATTGAAGTGTAAGAGACCTTTAACTCACAGACAGAGGAACCGGAAATACTGCTATGACTCTTGTTCATAATGATCTAGATACTTAAAGTCTGGCCTAAATCATTTGATAAACACTGACGATATATTTATAGGTAAATGACTTTTTCAAGTCTGGATTCATTGGCAAGATATAAAGTATGAGAAGATAATGAAATATGTATTTTGTGAATACCTTACTGAGTTATGTTAATTTTGTTAAATGTATCTTTTTATTTATCTGATAGGGTAACTGGAAAGCAATAGAGAAAAGTTTATGTATGCTAAGGTTTTAAATTGATAACAAAAATAACAGGAAGAAAATATTATTGTATTAGCTTGGTTAGCTTTTTATCTTGCCATATATTAGCTTTTATACACTGCCTGGATACACTACATGTTTATATATTATATAGAATATGTATCACTCTATTTTACATATTTTTAATTTCCAAAACCAACCTCATCCCATTGTCAACAAATCAATGTTAAGAAACACTTAAAACTTATGAATTGTACAGTTAATGCCTGTGTTTTACACCAATGGTATCATAATTTCAGTAATAATTTTAATTACTTACTTGAAAGTTATTTCATGTCCTCAGAAAGGTACATTATGATATAATAACTAGTGAGTGTATGACTACCTGAGCAAATAAATTAAATTTTAAGAGGCGACTACTGGGCTAGCCAGTGGTGTGATGGTTAAGGTAATTGGATCCCAAATGGCTGACTGTGTGGTTCACGTCCTGGACCATGAAGTTGGAAAACATGCTAGGTGTGTGTGAGTGTCTGCCCAATATCCCAAAAAGTGAATAAATAAGGGATTTCACTGTGGCCATCCCCCTTGGGGTGCTTTCTCACTTCTCTCTCTGTCTCTCTCTCTCGTGAGTGTACATGCCCTATAGCAAATTGTTATATAAAAGATAATATATATTAAAAAATAATGGCTCTTATTCTGAAATTATTCTAATGTCTTGAAAAGAATATGGCTTTCTATATAATATTTAGTCACGAAGATATTTTTGGAGGTTATGCTATCATAATTTTATCTTTTCTTTTAATGATCTCTTAATATTCAATTCTCCTTTAAAGTGCAAGATGGCAAAAGTATAAATTAATTAGAAAGAAACTCAATGTCGGAAACCAGCAGTTAGCGTAATGGCTATGTCGCTGGACTCCCACGTAGTCGTCCACGGTTAGCGTCCCGGACCTGGTGGCTTAAAACTCACGCCGGGCGCGTGTGCATGCGTGCCCAAGATCCCGAGAGAAGAATGGAGGAGAAGGGATTGCGGTGTGACCATCCCCCCTGGGGGGTGATTTCTCGCTTTCTGTCTCTATGTCTCTCTCTGTCTGTCTGGTGAGCGCACGGGCCCTATAGCGAAAATCTCTCAAAAAAAAAGGAACTCAATGTCATTTTTACCCAAAATAATAATTTTCTTGAGTTTAATAAAGTTGCTAAAAATGCTCAAAATATTATTAGGGATATCTTTAAAGAATTCAAATAAATCTTTGGGACCAGCAGTTAGTGTAATGGCTATGTCGCTGGACTCCCACATAGTCGACCGCGGTTCGCGTCCCGGACCTGGTGGCTTAAACTCACGCCGGGCGCGTGTGCGTGCGTGCCCAAGATCCCAAGAGGAGAATGGAGGAGAAGGGATTGCGGCGTGGCCATCCCCCCTGGGGGGTGATTTCCTGCTTTCTGTCTCTCTGTCTCTCTCTGTCTGTCTGGCGAGCGCACGCGCCCTATAGCAAAAACCTCTCCAAAAAAAAAAAAAAAAAAAAAAAAAAAAGAATTCAAATAAATCTTTAAAGTGCTAAGCTTATGAGATTTGCAAAATTAACTTTGTAATTATGGTGTGTCACAAAACGGTGCTGATAATAGGCATTTTCCAACTGAATGAAGTCAATTTAAGAAATAAACATTATGCACTGCAGAATATCAGTAGATAATTTGGACTTCACCAAACTGTGTTTATAAGAATACATCAGAAAATAGTCAAAATTTTTGTTCAAAATTTGTATATTTCTCTGATTAAATATTCCACTAAAATATCTATAGAAATTAAAACTAGGTTTTTTTAAAAAGTGCTTTGAATGACAACAAAAAAGTTTCACTACCTTTTTGAAATTTATTCTATTTTTAGTTCAATGATGACACTATAAATGTCTCTAAACACACATTTTTGTATGTATTGAATAGCGTATTGCTATTTCTCTATTAAGTAAATAACACAAATAAATACTTGCAGTTCAATAAGACTGTTCTTAATAGTTTATTTGGTTCTGGAATAAACTTGCAACAAAGAAAAGTCATTTTAAAATGTACCTTTTAGTTTGTGATTTCATTACATTTTTATTTTTCACTTTTCCTATGTCACTATACAATGCTATTTATCTTCAAAATGTCACAGTAAAAGAGCTATTTTTCTATTTCTAATCTTAATTTCTAATCTTATAACCTTGCACATTAAAATAAGAGTTTGAATGCTATTTTCTTTCTTTCTTTCTTTCTCTTTTTTTTTTTTTTTTTTTTTTTTTTTTTTAATTGCAAGAGGGTGTGAGCAAGAGAAAGAAAGAGAAAGAGAGAGAAAGCACTTTCCAATGGAGTCTGGTCACAGAGTGGTGACCACAGTTCCTCTCCTCTGTTTCTCCATCCCATCAGGAGGCTGGGCATACACTTGCACATGAGCCCACTGTGTTTTTCAAGTCGCCAGGACTGGGATTCTAACAGAAGCTAGCCACGTGGGATCTGGCTTGCCATGCTTAGTACTTAATGAGAACTCTAATACTAGTACATGGAAATAACATAGCTGGCAAATACTAGTAATAAAACATAGGTTACATTGGGTCATTGAGGCAAAATCATATGGTTGAACCATATTTTGAAGAATTTTAACTTATTTTTTTCTTGTTTTATTTAAAAATTATTTTTGCTTGTTTGTCTTTGAGAGATTTTTTGCTATAGGGCAGGTGTACTCACCAGAGAGACAGAAAATGAAAAGTCACACCCCAGGAGAATAGCCATGATGCAACCCTTTCTCCTCCATTCTCCTCTCAGGATTTTGGGCGCACACACACACATGCGCATAGTGTGTGTGTGTGTGTGTGTGTGTGTGTGTGTGTTTTTCTTTCATTTTTTTTTTTTTGGAGAGGTTTTTGCTATAGCGTGCATGCACTCACCAGAAAGACAGAGACAGAGAGACTGAAAGCGAGAAATCATCCCCCCGAGGGGATGGCCATGCCGCAATCCCTTCTCCTCCCTTCAGGATCTTGGGCACACACGCACACGCACCCAGCATGAGTTTAAGCCATCAGGTCCAGGACTTGAATCATGGTCACCTACATGGGAGCCCAGCAACATAGCCATTACGCCAGCTGCTGGTCCCTCCAGTGTGAGTATTTTTTTTTTTTTTTTATCTATTTTTTTATTACATTGAATTACATACAACTTTACAGTGTATTACATTGCTTTTTCAAAAGGGAATGCCATGCATGTCAGTCAGTACAGATACATTAATCTCCCCGCTTCAACATTCAATATCTTTCCTATGTTTCCCCCAATCATTATTATTATTTTTCTAATTATTTTTTATGATAAACATGATTTTTTTTTCCAATTATCAGATCATAAAGTTCCCAACAATAGGAAACGTAGACTACACTCAGGGCTGGACCAAGGGTGGGTCTCGTGCAGCCCTGCAAATGTAGGTGAATCTCCATGGAACACAGTTTCAGGAACGCGGCTCAGGAAAGCAGAGACGGCCATCAGCGGTTGCGGCACGCGGGGCAGATCCCGGCCACGGCCCGCGGGGGCAGAGCCCCGGCCACGGCACGAGGGGGCAGACCCCGGCCACGGCACGCGGAGCAGAGCCCCGGCCACGGCACGCGGGGCAGAACCCGGCCACGGCACGCGGGGGCAGACCCCGGCCACGGCACGCGGGGCAGAGTCCCAGCCACGGCACGCGGCGCAGACCCCGGCCACGGCACGCGGGGGCAGACCCCGGCCACGGCACGCGGGGGCTGACCACGGCCACGGCACGCGGGGCAGAACCCCGGCCACGGCACGCGGGACAGGGCCCCGGCCACGGCACGTGGGGCAGAACCCGGCCACGGCACGAGGGGCCTCCAGTGTGAGTTTTAAGCCACGGAGTCTGTGACTCAACCCATGGTCGACTACATGGGAGCCCAATACCATAACCTTAATGCCACCTGCTGGTCCCTTTTTAAGAGGCTTTTTCGTAAGGCATGTGCACTTGTTAGAGTGAGAAACAGAGAGAGAGACAGTGAGAGGGAAAGTGAGAAATCATCTGGCGGGAGGCAGGGAGGGGGACATGGCCACGCCGCAATCCTTTCTCCTCCATTCTCCTCCCAGGGTCTTGGGCATGCACGCACACAAGCCCAGCAGGGTTTTGAAGCCACTAGATCTGGATCAGCGGTCGGCCATATGGGAGTCCAGTGATGTAACCACTACACTAACTGCTGGTCATAAATATTTTAAAAACATCATAAAGAAAGAATTCCCCATTACATATTCTCTTTATCTATTTCCCCACTAATCAACAGACTACATATTTTAGTAATGGTTATTAACATAGGTAATAGCTTTAAAACAACCTTCAGTTAAAGTATTGATATGGAGTTTAGAGGTGCTTTATGGGATCCTGAAAATATTAGGTTGCTAGCAAAGTCTTGACGTTATTTTTTCTACGTTTTTCTATACAAAAATGTGTCATAGTTTTCCCAGTGACCCAATAAATGTAGTAAGGAATTACGTGAATTAAGATGAGATGTTATATAGCTGTCATGATCGTATCATGAATAATGTTATCGTTTTATCTTGACTCACACTGAAAATATAAAAATGTAAATGCACTAACAGCTTCCACACAAAGCCCGGTTCATTACTGGAACAGAGCAACACTCCTGCCTAATTTCAAAAAGACTTATCCAATCCTGAATCAAACTTGAATTCATGAACCATTGCTTTTTTCCATCTTAGAATTTATGGACTTAAACTTTCTAAATTGGTGTAATAATGATTGCAGGTGGTCTCAATCTGTAACCAAGTGGTTAAGGAAGTCTGATCCCACATGCAGACCATAGGGTTCAAATCCCTACCATGGCAGCCTAAAAAACACATCAGAGACATCGCCCACACTATCTCACAACTTAAAACAAGAAAACAAAACCCACATGAATATATGGACAGTTCAAAATTGAGGAGGTAAAGGGTTTAGAGTAGAGAGATCATGTGATTTTTCACTGTTAAAAAACAAAAAGTCTAGTTTTTCTGTAAAAATAACTGTTAATATTATTCTCAAGTCTTCAACCCATAAATGCAAATGCAAAAGAAAATATTCAAAGAAAGGTTAAAATAAAAAAGAGGGGGGAGACAGGGAGACAGATGACATTATTTTATTTTTATGATCACACATATGCTCACAGTGTGTATTCTTCCTTTATTTTATAAAATGAACCTCATTTTGACATTGAAGCAGGATGCTTTCCACCAGGCAGTAATGACTTAGAGATGTTGTCTTTAGAAAACATTGGTACACAATGACTAGAAAAAGCTATAGAATGGAACTAATTTAAAAACATTGTTAGTCTTTCTAAATTCTTTCTGTTGCTTAAGGAAGTCCTAGCAGATGCAAAGTGCAGGGAAATGTTCCTCAAAAAGAAGCATGCAAAATTTTGTGACTGAAACCACAGTTTGTCCTCTTAGAGGACCATTTTCATTAGTTAGGGTTGATTGTGTTCTGGGTGGATCCCTTCAGAGCTACCATTATTTGTACTGGGAATCCTTCTACAGTGTCAGAATACACACATTTAGGAAAAGGATTTAGTGGGAAAGAGCACTCACGAGGGGTAGCAGGATAGAAAATCATGCATCTCGTTAGGCTGTACATCCTCCAATGGAGCAGTGAGCCAGAGTCATGTCTACAACTCGCCAAGTCAACAGAGAGACCCCATACTGCTCAGCGGATCAATCTTCTTAGAGTATGAAAAAAAAAAATGCCTCGCATGGTTCCTTGGTGCCAGTGGTACTGGAGTGCCTGGCATTTATTTACAGGAGTTGTCTAGGACCTGGGGATGCCTGTAGAGAGTCACAGTCCCATCCAGCTAAGCACCTGTCTTGGTGAAGGTTGTGAGCCACAGCTGAGAAGGCGTCGTGTTCCACAGACCACCCGGCATCGCTCTTAGGGAATTCTGCTCCAGAATAATGTATTTCCTTACTTAACTAATTAATGCAAAGCACCTATAGCAAATCTGGACTCCTCTAGCCTTTGTCTGTGATGCTTAAAGTTGAGTTAAATCATCATGATTTGGACCAGCCAGGTGGTTGCAGCGGCTGAATCCAACATGGCTGACTGCATGCCTTGAACCCTGGACCCCGTGGCTTGAAGAATGTGCTATGCCCGTATGTGTGTGTGCCCAAAATCCTGAGAGGAGAATGGAGAAGGGATTGGGGAGTGGTCATCACCCCTCCCCAGGGGTGCACTTTCTCATTCTTTCTCTCTTTGTCTCTTTTCAGGGAGTGCATGTGCCCTACACACCCAATTTCTTAAAAAAAAAAAATCATTATTCATGAGTATCATCATTGCAGATTTATTCATACTATAGCTCAGATGGGAAAATAAATAAGAAACTTTATTATTGTTAATACATCTGATTTGCCAGTTGAGCAATCTGCTGACATGATTGGTGGAGGAAAAATAAGAACAAACCCAGACTCTTACTCTAGGCTTAAAATTAATTGAAGGTCATAGTCTATTACTCTATAATATTTAGATTTAAGTAACTGTACTGGCGATTTGTGTATAACAGTCTTTCCAGTCTTTTCTCTCCTCTGAAATGGCCTCTGGATATTTGAGAAAGGGGTCTTTTCAGAGCTTTCACTTGAGGAGACAGGAGAGGGTAGACTTTCGTAAGAGGCAGGCACCTGGGTGCACGGTTGCCTGGCAAAAACTGAGATGAGATTGTTGCAGTAGTGTACCAGGTGCAAGGGCATTACCATTAGTGAGTCGTTTTTGAAGTAAATCAGACATTTATTGTTTCCTGTTTCAGAATTTAACCTGACTTTCATGGAGCCCCTGGGGCTTGATATCTTAGGGGACATACCCTTCTTTTGCTTGCCCTGTTGGCTCCATTTCTACTCCTTTAATTCCTCAGGACAGCAGACCCATGAGTCTGGAGCTGTCTGTGCCACACCAGAGCTAAAGCAGATGAAAGAGAACAGTGCGAGACCAAAATAAGCCACCCCAAAATACACTTCTCTGGCATATTTGAAGATGATTATACTGTGGGATTGCAGCCTCAGGATTAACTATTTGTAAATTTTTTTTAATTGCCAGAGGGTGTATGCATTCACCAGAGTGAGAGAGACAGAATCCCTCAATGGGGCTTGATCATACCTCAGTTGTTTTTCCTTCACTTCTACTGCCTGTCAGGATCTGGGGCACGTACACACATGTGTGTGTTTTTTGAGATGCCAGTTATGCCAGGATTTGAATCAAGGTTGGCTTCCTATGCACAAGGCTTAAACACTGGGCTGTTGGTCTGGCCTAAGATTAGCTTTAAAGAGCTATCTTGGTCCAACAGGTGACATGATCCTGTGGCCTGGAAATTACACTAGATATGTTTGTGTGCATGCCCAAAATCCCCAGAGAAGGAAGGAGGAGAAGAGATTGCAGCATGACCAGCCCCTGTGGTGGGTGATTTCTCCCTTTCCTTCTCTTTGTCTCTCTCCAGTAAGTGAATTCACCCTGTGGCAGAAATATAAATAAATGAATAAATAAGTTAATAAATAAGTCATTCTTTTGTAAAAAAAAAAAAATGACATCTATCAATATTGGTATGGGAAGAGTAAGCAGAAGATGAAGCAGGCTTCCCAGAGATAGCCGTTGTCTCCTAGGAAAAAAGATCAGGTCATAGAGCTCCACACCTGGCCCCCCAAAAGCAAGGCTGTCTTGCATCTTCTCCACTCACCCTCTTAGAGCTTAATTCCCAACCTATGTTTATGGTTGCTTTTTATTTGATAGGGTTCTTTGTTTGTTTGTTTCTGTTTTGTATGAAACTGTCAGTTATCTGGCCTTCATGAATTCTCATTTTTGCTAGACTCCCGTGTGTATTTGTACACATTTAATACATTTATATGCCTTCTTTCCCCCTTTAATCTTGTTGTCAGATTTATTTCATAGACTGAAAATCATTAAACCTTTTGAGAGAAAAGAAAACATTTAAAACTTCCCTACAGAATAAATGAGGCCTTCTTTCTGCCTGGTCACATTAGCTATGCTCTAGCAGCTTGGGTCCAATCTGTCCAGAAGTCTCCTACCAAAGTCCCAAGTTAGGATGGGCCAGAAATTCCTCAGCCCATGGAATTACCCGTGGGATATAACATTATTGTTTCTATGGCATGAAATCCCCTGAGCAGAGAAATTCTTTTTTTCCTTTCTTCATTCTTAGCACAAACAAGAATCTCCTCTCTTTTATTGAGAAATACCCAAGTATCGTGTTTTCTTTTCCCAACCATGTCTTTCATATTTTCTTAAGAACCTCGGGACCAGCAATTAGCGTAATGGCTATGTCGCTGGACTCCCACGTAGTCGACCGCGGTTCGAGTCCCGGACCCGGTGGCTTAAACTCACGCCGGGCGCGTGTGCGTGCGTGCCCAAGATCCCGAGAGGAGAGTGGAGGAGAAGGGATTGCGGCGTGGCCATCCCCCCTGGGGGGTGATTTCCTGCTTTCTGTCTCTCTGTCTCTGTCTGTCTGGCGAGCGCACGCGCCCTAAAAGCAAAAAAAAAAAAAAAAAAAAAAGAACCTGGAAATTTTTTTGCCCACAGACTTTTTCTTGAAAACGTAGTTTTCACATGAACTTAGAAAAAAAATTAGCAAGTAAATCCCAAAGAAGAATATTTTTTTTCCTCTGATAGATTAGGTCAACTCAAATACAACTTGTATATTAGTTCAGTAAAGAGCTCAGAGAAAATGCAGTGTAGTATACTCATTTTAAGTTAAAAAAAATGAAAACCTATCAGATCAACTTCCTCAGAGGAGAAAGAGAAACTGCTGAGCTCTGCCTTCTTGACTATAGCCTCCATATTTTTTTCTGACTCTTGAAAAGCTCTAGGAAACTGTATGACTATGTAGCGTTGTAACATTGTTGGAGATATATCATTATCAGAGTGATGTTGGAATGGGCATGGCTAACTGTAGCCTGGATGAACAGAAGTCGAGTCCATGCTATTTCCTGTTCAACAAAGCCCAGTCTTGAGGGACAAGCATTGTTGACTAAGGAAAATAATTTATTCCAGTGAGGTCAGCACTGGGGAGAGAGCAGACCAGAGTCCATCATCATCTCTGTTGTACTGTATGAGTTACAAAGCTTATACAGAAGAAGGGGTCAGTGTGAAGTATATCTAGAAGCAAAGGGCAAGTTGTTTATTGCTGCGGGGCCAAATCATGAAGAGACCTGGCTAGTGTCTTCAGGCAGGATCATGAATGAGACCATATAGCATCAGGGGAGCAGTTATGACTTGGGAGTTTCTGATCTAAGCATGTAGGGCCAAATGACATGCTTCACTTCTCTATAAGATGCTTAAAGATGAGCAATGGTTGACTAGGCAACACAAACAAATATGGAGTCAGTCAAGACAATTCTCTAAGATTCTTATTAACTACATGTGACATTGTAATACCTAAGCTGGTAAAATCTTCTCAGCTGGTCATTTGGGAGTGGGATAATGGCATCTCTCCCCACTCTGTTTCGTAGTCCAGTATCTGTGAAGACTCAGCAAGGTTATTGTTAATTTTCATTAGTTAGGCATTAGGCCTACAAGTTAATCTATTAAGATGGACTCCCCAAGACTGTGTACAATAGGGAATCACTTTTGTTCTCTCATAGCTTGGTTACAGTAGGTAAACTATCATGGCAAACCATTGGAAAACACTCATAGCAAAACAGTGGAGTCTTTTCTGGTGTGGAAGTCTTGAAAATATTTTCCATCACACTATTGGGTCATCAGGAAAAACATGACACATTTTTGCACAGAAAAAAATATGATACATATGACTTCTCTGATGACCCAGTAGTAAATAATGCATACTATATTTCTCGTGTAAAACCACAGACATACAAACTTCAGCAGTAAGAGCAAGATAACGAAAATTTCTAGAAGACTATCCAGCTAGTCAGCAATATAAGTTTTTGACACTATCTTAGAATCTTATGAAGCATTCGAATGTCTATATTTGAGAAATGGCCTAATGATTTTTAAAAGTCTAATAACATCGAAAAAGAAGAAATGTAAATAAGTATTACCAATAAAACACACATGCCACATTTTCACTACTTGGGAAGGTTTCTCTGTTTCACTGTTCAACATATTTATAATTCTCTTATTACTACTAGGATACATTTAAATCCATAATTGTCTGATTTGAGCTCAACAGGGTTACCATTTAAAAGCTTTTTGTAAAGGTGTCCACACTGCTCTAGTGCATAATAAGTTGTTTGCAATCTTGTGATAACATGATGAGCCCCTCACTTGAGCCTAGAATGATTGCATCTTAGCTCGGTGTGAATGCTATATTGGTGCTTTGTATTTTACGCTTTGAAAAGAAGAAACAATAAATTAAAATGGCAATTGAAACCTGATATATCATTTCAGATTTCAAACCACAGGTGTTCTGTGTGCCTTAAATTCAAAGTGCTAACTGAAAGTTTCCTTCCTGTGGATAAAGAATGATGTAATTAGAACATGTCTTTCATTAGGAAATTATAGTTATTCGTGAGAGTATAAAATCAAATTGTTTATTTGGCTTTATTTTTAAGTAATTCACTGGTTATTCAGCTTCGTACATTGGAAATGTTAACTGTACTTCCAAGGTATTACGGATGAACTTTTTCCCCTGGAATTTCAAAGGAAATATATTATTAAAACTAATATAGGTCATCATTTCTGATGGTAAATATTGAATCCCTGGAAAAGTCATGATACATTTTTGCATAGAAAAACATGAAAAAATACATCCTGACTTTTCCAACAGCCCAATACAAGAAAGCAAGTATTTTATATCAACATATATCACTAGAGCTACCGTGGTGTCATGCCATTAATTTATATTTTAAGTCATTCTGATTTTATACTACAATGTGATTTTCAAGCCAATAAATCTTCTTAAATATATTTTTTTTTCATAGATAGAAAACTATTGTCAGAACAATTATCATTCAGAGGATGAAAGAGAGAGGCAATGTAAAGAAAGAGAATTTCATTTCCACTTGGTTGACACTTATCTCTAATTTCGTAGATGGTTTCTGTGTCTTTCCTAAGTACTTTTTCAGAATAGCAATATCTAAAGGACCTGAATGGCACTACTTTAATTTAGTACTATGTAAACCAGTCATCGAAAAGAAAATTCAGAGTCCATGATTTAATACCATCCTTTCAGGTCATTAAAATTATAAGTAAATGGAACATCTATTTAGGCAACTTTCTCTTCATCTGGACCAAATTTATGACATGACTCAGTGTATGACTAAGATGATAAAAATGATCTAAGAAGATTCATTCAACCTAAAGGACTGTTTTTGGAGAGCATGTATTCATAAGTCACAAAGCAGTACGGAATAAATAAAAGCACTCGCAAAATGTGAATTTTATGTGATATTCTTACAAAAATTCTTCAGCTTAAAGAAAAAGTATTTAGAACCATCAGGTGGTGTAATAAGGTGTTGGACTCCCACATGGCCAACTGTGGTTTGAGTCCTGGACCTATCTTATTGAAACTCATGCAAGGCACATGTGCGTGCATGACCAAAATCCCAGGATGGAGGCGAAGGGATTGCAGCATGGCCTTCCCCCCAGGGAGGAGGGTGTTCTCACTTTCCCTTTCACTCTCTCTCTTTAGCAAACACAAGAACTCTTTGACAAAAACCTTAAAAAAAAAAAAAGTAAAAGTATTTTTTCATTTTAAAATGTACTCTTCAACATGTTTACTAAGTTTGGCATCAACTACATATTGCAAAATGCATTAATTTTTCTCCTTTAATTTTCTTAATATATTTTTTATAAAGACCTATTTATTTTAATTTCATTTAATTCACAGGGTGGAAGGAGTGAGAAAATAAGCTGCCAGGTCTGGTACTCGAACCATGGTTGGCCATGTGGGAGTCTAGCACCTTAACCACTGTGTTACCTGCTGGCCCCCCCTTATATTATGTTTTATAATTCATAATTCAGTTCTCCTCTTTCTCACCCCTATCTTTCATCATTTGGTAAATATACTTTAATTTTTTTTTATGAGACTTATAAATTGGTAAAAGTGGTTATCAGGAGAATCTTATTATATTATAAATTTTATGGTTATGAGTTTAAGTTCCCAATAATCAACTCATATTTAATGAGGTATATAAAAATAGTATGAGGATGTAGTTGTGAAGTGTTAATTTTATAATTTTTAAAGCTGCAAAATGTGTAACAGGGGACTGGCAGATAGCATAATGGCTACATTGCTGAACTCCCATGTAGTCAACCGCAGTTCGAGTCCCAGACCCGGTGGATTAAACTCACACCAGGCACGTGTGTGTGCATGCCCAAGATACCAAGAAGAGAATGACAGAGAAGAAATTGCAGCATGGCCATCCCCCCCAGGGGGATGATTTCTCGCTTTCTGTGTCTCTGTCTTTCTCTTTCTGTTGAGCACACACGCCTTATAGCAAAAACCTCTCCAAAAAAAAAAAAAAAAACTGTGTAATGGGAGGCATATTCTCACATATTTTAGTGGAAACATATTTAAGATAAATAGTGACGAATAATTTCTACTTGTTTTTTGTTGTCCCTGTTGATTTTTTTTTTTTTTTTTTTGTGCTCAAATGAAACTGAGCAGAGAGCACCCAAAAAGTTTGGGTCTGGGCCAGCAGGTGGTGTGGAGGTTAAGCTGCTGGATCCAACATGGTTTGCTGTGTGGCTTAAGGCCTGAATCTGGCAGCTCGAAAATCACACTAGGGGTATTTGTTCATGCCAAAAATACCAAGAAGAGATGGCAAGAGAAGGGATTACAGTGTGGCCATCCCCCCTGAGGGGTGATTTCTCATTTTTTTCTCTGTTTTTCTCACTGTATCTCTCTCTCTCTCTCTCTCTCTCTCTCTCTCTCTTTCTTTCTCTGCCTTTTTCTAGTGAGAGCACATGCCCTAAAGCAAAAAATATAAATAAAAACAAACAAAAAAAGGTTAGAGCTTCAGTTTCCCTTTCCTTCTTTTGATGACAAAATGGAAATTTCCCAAGCCCTAAATAAATAAGGGTTGAACTAGAAGTGAAGTGACTTTCTCATAAGCTTTGACTGTAAGGCTCATTTACATGTTAGTGGCTCACTGTAAGGGTTAAGACTTCAAACTTTGGTTATATGAATTAAATCACATGCCAGGAATCAGGGCCCTGAGATTTCAAAAATTTCCCCTTTAAGGATAGGTAAGATTTTGGGTGTTCTATAGGCTAGAAAGTGATGGCTCTGAGCATATAGGCCCAAACCTGAGTGATGCCAGAAACTTAGTGATTGCCCCTCTCAAACTGAACCTCGATTACATAAGGCTCTGCTAACGAAGAAAGCACACTGATGAGCATACCCCCTTAAACCAGTTATTCACCCGATCTTGCTCCTGGGATGCTTTCTCTTAATTTTGGCTTTTAAAACACCTGCAAGGAACTCCTTGGGAAAATGTTTTTTTTTTTTTTTTTTGTCATGAGCTACTAGCTTTTCTGGCTTTCTGCATGGTCATAGTGCTATACTTTCTTTTATGACATATGTCCACAGTTTTGTTTGTAATTCTTAGGCCAGATCCTGGATAGAGTTCTGTAACTGTTACCCAACTCTTACTCTTTTTTTTTTAAAGAATTATTCATTTATTTAATTCCATTTGTTGTTGTTATTATTTATTTTTTTTTAATTTGACCAGAGAGAGACTGAGAGAAAGGAAAAGCGAGAAAACAAGCCTCCAGGTCCAGGACTCAAACCATGGTTAGCCATGTGGGAATTTGGCACTTTTAACCACCACGCCACCTGCAGGCCCTCCAACTGTTACTCTTAATTTAAATGCAGCTTTGTAAATGATTGAACTGGACTTACACGTTTTCATTCAAGGCATAAAGTAAAGACCCTCTATGTTGATTTGCATTTTTCTTTGTGATTTCAAGAATGTTTAGTTGGTCTCCGTCTCAAATAGAGACCATGATGGTTACATGATAGTTTGATATTAATATCTCAAGTATACAGATTTTACTCTTTTAGATACATCATTTGTATTGTAACTTAAAAGAGAAAATAAAAGGTTCAGTGAACATTTTATCTTTCCAAGCATATTAGTTGTAAAAAATATTTGATTAAGAAATGGATGATTCTATTTCATTGGGTGTTATCTTAATCTTGCTTTCATTAAAATCTGTTACGAATACAAAATAAACATACATGTCATCAATTCTGAAAACAACACTCCCTCAGACAGCTCCATCAATATGTTTCAAGCACACACAGCTTGTTGGTTGAAGATTTTTAAAAGCGAGTCAAATTAAAACCAAACCAAAGTTTCATATTCCCTAAAACATTCGTTTCAATACATTCAATGTCCGATTACTATGGTTTTTATAGGAGAGCAGGTTGTATGCCATCAGAGTAATACTCGAAATGAAATACATTGCTCACTAAATTATTTCAGAATCATAAAAAATTAAACCTTTTTTATAAATATTGAAAATGATCTATGCATTTTAAAGATCTATATGCAACAGTTTGGGTGGTGATATTTTAAAAGTGACATCAGAAATAAAATAGGACAATTTTTAACCACATGCCTCTTGGGCAGTTTATTTTTAATTTTAATCCATGGCTCATGTTGAGATTTTATAATGTGTTGCATACTGAATTAAACGTTATGCCACACAGCATATGTAAAATAGCTTATTTTCTTAATACATTATTCTTTATATGCACATTTTATTTCTTGATTAACGGAGTATCAAAATTATAATGCGTACTTTCTGCTTTATGTTTGCAATTGTGTTATTGAAATTTAACTTAATTTCATTCCATTTTGTTGTTAAAATAAAATATACTTCAATTATACCAATGAGAATAAGTAAAATACAGATTTTACTTAAGGTGATTTTAGAATGATTAGAATTACATAAAGTAATATAAAACCTAGCTCTATCTATATTTATATTGTGGCATAAATTCCTCCTGGGTTTAAATTTAAAAGTGTTTATAGACATCAATAAACCAATTCTTCTGCTAAAAACTGGAATGTCTGGGCCCAGCAGGTGGTGGGGTAGCTGGACTGCCACATGACTACTCTTGGTTTTAGTCCCAGACCTGGCAGCTTTCTCAGTTTCCCTCTCTTTCTTCGTCTCTCTCTGCACAACAGCAAATTTTAAAAAATAACAAACAATAATAATAAATAATTCCAAAAAAAAAAAAAGAAAGAAAGTAGAATGCCTCTCCTAATTAGATTTTACTTACTGATTTCAAAAACTGTATTTGGTTCTGCCTCTCCCACAGCTTCTTTAAAAAGTGCAGTTACTGGGGACAAGCAGTTGGCGTAATGGCTATGCTGCTGGACTCCCATGTAGTTGACCACGGTTTGAGTCCCGGACCTGGTGGCTTAAACTCAGGATGGGCGCTTGTGCGTGCCCAAAATCCTGAGAGGAGAATGGATGAGAAGAGATTGCGCTGTGGCCTTACCCCCTGGGGGAAGATTTCTCGTTTTCTCTCTCTCTAGAGTCTTTCTGGCAAGCGCACGCACCTTACAGCAAAAACCTCTAAAAAAAAAAAAAAAAAAAGAAAGAAAGAAAAGTGCAGTTACTGGGGCCAGAATGTGCTATGATGGCTGGGGCTCTAGAGCCTTGCATGGCCAAATGAGGTTCAAGTCTTGGACCTGATGACTTGAAACTCATGACAGGCATGTGTGTGTGCCCAAGAATGCAAGAGCCCTATAGTGAAAAATCTCTCTCAAAATAAAGTGCAGTTACTTAATAGCTATACCTTTAGCATTTTTAAATTTTCTTTTTTAAAAATATTTAAAATAAAGAATATTAACTTTGAGTAAGAAGAAAACTTTTTTTTTTTCCCCCAGAAGATTTTTGCTATAGGGCCGATATACTTGCCGGATTGACAGACAGAGATGGCCAGACAGAAAGCGAGAAATCATGGAGTGATGACCATGCTGCAATCCCTTCTCCTCCATTCTCCTCTCAGGATCTTGGGCACACACACAATCGTGCCCAGCATTGAGTTTTAAGTCACTGGGTCTGGGACTAGAAGCGTGGTTGACTATGTGGGAGTCCAGTCACATAACCATTACACCATCTGCTGGTTCCTAGAATAAATTGTAAGCAATTATCCCTAGCCTGAGATTATTATTTTATGTAAGTTTTGAAGGTGACAACTGCATACCATAGATTTTCAAATTAAAACTAACCATCTCTGACCCAGTCTAGCGGGCAGTATGTAGCATCCCAGACTGAAGTGCTGGAAGCCATGTGGCCAACCTCCAGTTCAGATCCCCAGTCTGTTGACCTGAAATAGGCCAGGCATGTGTGTGGCTGCCTAAGATCCTGAGCAGCTGGAGCACTGGGGAAAGGGAATTAGGGCATGATGCATCCCTGCCAAAAGTGCTTTCTCTCTCTTACTCTCTCACACACAGGCACACATCCTCTACCGTGCATTAAAGACAAGAAATTTTTTCTTAAAAAAGCTTACCATAGGGATATCCAGGGGCCTGGTGGTTTAGATGGCTGGATTTCACATGGCCAACAGCAGTTTGAGTTCTGGACCCCGGGTTTGAAAGACAAGCCAGGTGTGAGTGTCTGCCGGGTCTAAATCCTGAGAGGTAAGAGGAGGAGAAGAGATCGCAGTGTGGCCCTCTCCCCTGAGAATGATTTCTAACTTTGCTTATAAAAACCTACATTAGGTGGCTTTGCATGTTGGAAAATTGGGCTAATGTCAATTTAAAAGTAAATAAATATATGAGAAAGGTTTTTTTTTTTTTTTTTTTTTTTTGAGAGATTTTCGCTATAGGGCGCATGCGCTCGCCAGACAGACAGAGAGAGACATAGAGACAGAAAGCGAGAATCACCCCCCAGGGCAGATGGCCACACCGCAATCCCTTCTCCTCTATTCTCCTCTAGGGATCTTGGGCACTCACGCACTCGTGCTCCTCGTTTCAAGCCACCAGGTCCCGAACGCGAACCGCGGTCGACTACGTGGGAGTCCAGCTACATAGCCATTACGCTAACTGCTGGTCTCCTATGAGAAAGTTTTAAATAGGTAAGAAAATAAAATTAAACTACAGTGAGTTGGCTCATTTGTTTGTTTAAGAATTAACATTGTCTCTGAGGGCAGAGAAACTTAAAACCCACCAAATTATTATTGGTATTAGTTACTTTAAATGGTTATATAAATTATATTTCTGGTCCTCACAGTGCTCAATCTTTTTAGCAATTAGCACTGTTGACTAATTTTCTCCAAGTTGAAATTCTTAATTCCTTTAGCTTCCTATGCTAATAATATTTCCTATCTCACTTTCCTTTCTTTTCATAGTTTTGTCTGTTTCTTTTCATCTAAACTGTAAAGGATATTTTTAATTCTTTTTTACTCTTTCTACATGAGTTCTTTTATTATACCACTCATATACAAACACAGGCAGAATCGTCTTTGAGATTGAACACACAATTTTTTAAAAAATATATATCATATCCCCAAATTAACTCAATACCATTTTCCCCAGTCCTTTAATTCATTTTAAAGAACCTATTGCAGTTAATGAAAATACAATTATGCAGTTACTCAAAAAGAAACCCATAAAAAAGGTTGGCAGGTGGCAAAATGGTTAAGGCACTGGACTCCCACATGGCTGACCACAGTTTGAGTCGCAGATCCTGTGGCTTGGGCCCTATTGTCTCTCATTTTAAAGTAATAATTGCTTTACTGTCTGATCTTCCATGATTAAAGGACTACTCTCTCTCATCTATCATCTGATCATATTCTCTCTTTAGGCCTCAATATTAAACATTCTGTCCCCACATATTAATATTTCCTTGAATATATAATATTCATTCCATGCTTTATAAATTTCTATCTGTCACTACCTTTAAAACATTATCTCCCTCTTGGGACCAGCAGTTGGTGTAATGGCTATATTGCTGGACTCCCATATAGTAGACCGTGGTTTGAGTCCTGGACCTGGTGGCTTAAACTCACACTGGGCATGTGTACGTGCATGCCCAAGTTCCCAAAAGGAGAGTGGAGGAGAAGGGATTGTGGCATGGCCATCTCCCCTGAGGGGGTGATTTCTCACCTTCTGTCTCTCTATCTCTCTCTGTCTTTCTGGCAAGCGCATGTGCCCTATAGCAAAAACCTCTCCAAAAAGAACAAAAACAAAAACAAACAAAAGCATTATCTCCCTCTCAATATGTTCTCAGGACCCCATATCACTACCTAGGAATTGAGACCTCTTACAAAACTGCTCAGGAATAAAGGGTAAATGTCTGGGTAGAAATGGCAGAATTCTTATGCCCTAATTCTAGAATATTTTACCTAACACATTCAGTTGGTTGAGCAAAGGTTCAAGCCCTGCTTCAAGAGAAAAAGAGGAATAGATTCTACTTCTTATTGGGATAATGACTCACAGGATTAGAAAGGGTAAGACTAGTTGGCAGTCCTCTTGAAAACATGGTACCAATAGTCAGTTTTTTGGAGAAATAAACATTTAAAAACCACAATCCAAGTAGTCTAAGATTTCACTGATTGTCCTATATCTACTGCTATTTTAATATTTTATGTAAAACCATGCACATATTTTATCAGTTTTGTTATATATCTATATTCATATCATATACATCAGTCTGTTAGCATGAAATGTCCCCAGAGAACAGGCTATTGAGGTCTTCTTTTGAATAATACACTTAAAATTTTGGCCACGTAAAGGAAATCGAATTGTATACATGCTCAATTTCTACTCATCGTCAAACCTTAGTCTTTATTATTTTATATATTCTATTCTCCATCTCTTAGGGACACAGATGGCTCAAGTTTCAGGAACAAAAATTTGCGATTTAAAAGAATTCCTCATAAACAAATGCCAGCACATTTAGAATTAAGTCTGGAACAGCAAATATAGATGTTTTTCTTTTCCTCCTTTCATCTACTAAATCCAAAAATATATTTGGCCACTGAGATATGTTGAGGATGGTATAACATCAGTGGAGAGGCTCATGTAACTCCTCTTTCTGTGTGCTTTTAAAAATATCTCTGTTTCTATATTGTTAGGTTCCATTTGCTGCTAAGCGCTTTCAGTTCTCTGTTCAATTTCTTGTGATGGATTTTTTTTTTTCAGGTAAGCATCACTTTCTATTCAACATAAATTTTAAGGTTAATTCAGTAGAGTGACACAAATCCTTTGGCTATTCTCATCAGTGAATTACATGCGAGGGTGAGTGAAGTGTGGGCAACAGACAACTTCAGAGTGAGTTGATCCTGGCCCTTAGTTTAAATCAGTCAAAACTAGTCATCTCTTCTTTTATCTGGCTGCTTTTAAAATGCTCTTTCTCTTTTGTATTTTGCAAGCTTGCTCTGACGGGATCCAAGTATGCCTTTCTTAGTGGGATACTAGTAACCTAGCTCTCCAGAGAAAAGCCCCTGACTTGTGTTTGTGGATTTCAGTTTTGTAAATGTTGATGTCTTGGCTGGTTCAAGCTACCAAACTTTTAGAGGTCTGCTGACAAACTCCTGAATATTTAACTGATTCTTGTAGGACAGTATGAGCTGGCTCCAGGCACAAAATTGCCTTCATTGGTTTTGCTAATAAAGGGGTCATTTTGTTCTGGAATGTAAAGCATTATGAATTTTACCAATTTTGGAAAATTCTCAATGATCTCTTTGCATTTTTCTCTCTCTTGTTCCTGAAGCTGCAATTAAATATATATATTAGAACTCCTCCTTATCGCTCACATTCTTCCCTTTAATGGCTCTTCTTTTCTCCGTATGTTACAATCTGAGGAATTAATTTGAGTCAATCTTCCTGCTAAATAAATTTACTTCCAGTTCTAATCTCCTAATTAATTCATCTATCTACTGTTACTATTCATTTTATTTTTTGAAGATTAAATTTGTTGAGGCTGGCAGATTGCATGGTGTTTAAGGGTGCTGGACTCCCACATGAACGACTGTGGTTCCAGTCCTGGATCTAATGGCTTGCTTTTTCACTTTCCTTCTCTCCTGGACCCGGTGGCTTAAAATCACACCGGGCGCATGTGTGTACGTGCCCGAGATCCCGAGAGGAGAATGGAGGAGAAGGGATTGCGGCGTGGCCATCCCCCCGGGGGGTGATTTCTCGTTTTCTGTCTCTGTCCTTGTCTTTCTGGTGAGTGCATGCACTCTATAGCAAAACCTCTCAAAAAAATAAAATAAAATAAAGATTCAATTTGTTAATTTTTACAAATATATGTTCACATTTTGCTATTCCTGTGACTGGTGTGTTTGTTTATATTTTCAGCATAAATATATATATATATATATATATTTATTTATAAATATACATTACATATGTATATATAATATATAAAATATATATTTATACACATAAATTTATATTTTTTATATAAAGTATATATTATTTTTATTTATTTTTAAGGTTTTTGCCATAGGGCACACATGTTTGCCAGAGAGAGATGAAGAGCAAAGTAAGTAATCAGCTCCCAAGGATGGCCATGCTACAAATCCCTTCTCCTCCACATTCCTCCTGGGATTTTTGGCATGCACTCACACATGCCCATTGTGAGTTTCAAGCCACCAGATGTAGGACTCAAACCCCTGTAAGCCATGTGAGAGTCCAGCCCCTTAGCCACCACTCGTTAATCACCTGCTCACTCCTATATTGTTATGTATTTTTAGTATACCTGCTTCATATGTTGTTCGATACCACTAGTATCAGACTATCTTTCTTTAGTATTTCATTGTTGGCTATTCTTATATCGTTATTGTGTTTTCTTTCTTTCCTTTTATTTTTTTTTCTTTTGTCCTGGAGAGCTTATGTGTTTGCCTCATGTTAACTTTTAAAGATCTTGCAGGAAAGGATTTAAAGGCATGTTTTTCCACAGAAAATTTGTATGTAATTGTTCTGTATACCTGACAGCATACCTAGTATCTGTTAATTGCTTCATTAGTCTTGGGTTTCTGGGACCACGTACATCCCCAACAGTCAGGCCTCAAACCTACCCTAGGGCACGTTCCCTTTGCAGATTCTTACAGGGAATTATTTTATGGTATTCCTCGCAATTGTGAGGTCTAAGATGTAGAAGTTACTGAGTAGGCTTCATTTGTCAAACTATTTTTTCCTTATCATTTTTCACTTAAGTCATAGTTTGTCAATATTTCTTGCTTTTTGTAATGGTCACTTTTACAACAACTCATTTTATGACAGCTAAACATATATATCCGATAAACCTTTAAAATCCTAGGTTCCGTATTGCTGGCATCAGTAGGAACTTGCAGGGCAATTTTCATGTGAGTATTTTCTTTGAATTCTTTTGCTCTGTCTCATCCCTCTTCTTGGTATATTGTTCTTGTTCTATTATGACTTCAGTCAAAATACAAAAGCATTTTTGCTACATTGTATTCAGTACTTCCAAGTGTGTACAGTAGGCGGGTTTTCAGAATGCTTAGCTGACATTTTGCCAAGGGTAGAAGCAGTAATGTATTAAAATGTAAATAAATGACTGCTAAAATGAAATGGACAATTACATAGAATAACAACCAGGGAGTGATATTGATGGCATTACCCATATAAATAGAAAGGTAAAAATCTTACAGTGTGGTTGGCCTTTCCTTTATACGTTAGGTACTTACTAGGGTGTAGTTCCAATTTCGCTGTGTCTCTTGAATTCAGCCCATAGTGATTTATTTCAAGTGAAATACCCATTTTTTTTGTTTGTTTTCTAGAGGACACATGTGCTTACCAGAAGGGGAGAGACAGAGACAGAAAGAGGGAGAGCAGAAAGCTTCCTCTATGCAGTATGGTCACTCAGCAGTCCCTCCTCCATCACTCAGTTGTAATTCAAGCTGCCAGGGCCATGTGGAATCTGGCTGCCTTAACCACCAGACCATGGGGCCAGCCCCCAAATCATTTATTTCATGCATTTCTTTTTTTATTTCTTCAGTTTTGTAATAGGGCACGTGTGCTTGTCAGAGACAGAGAGACAAAGAGAAATAGGAAAAGTGAGAAAGCATCCTCCAGGGGGTATGGCCATGCCACATGTCTTTTTATCATTTTTTAGTTTCTGTTTATTTCTTCCATAAGTGAGAGAGAGACAGAGAGATAGCATCCCAGCAGAGTCCCCACACTGAAGTTCCCCACAGCCTCAGCCAGTCCTATGTCAGGAGCTGTATTAAACATGGTATATTGTTCTGAAATCTTGCTATACTTTAAGAACTGAATTTTGTTATTTGCAGTTCTGGAAATTTTAATTTTTTTTTTTTACTTTTTCCCTAATTTTATATTGAATTCTTCTTAAAAAACAAACAATAGAAAAAGTAGTAATATTTCATATTTAAATTAATTATATTTTATGCAATTTAGCACAGCATATAAGGAATAGACTAGAGAAGAGGAAGGTTTGACATCAATCTAATTTTCTGTTAGTTAATAACTTGCTATATATATTTTCTCTTTTTTTATTATTATTATCATCATAATCTTCTTTATATTACATTGGGTTACATATAATTTTACAGTGTATTACATTGCTTTTTCTAAAGGGAATGCCATGCATGTCAGTCAATACAGAGACATTAATATCCCCACTTCATCATTCAATATCTTTTCTATGTTTTTTCCAATCATTATTATTATTATTCTAATTATTTTTTAAAACAGTCAATCACTATTTCTCATTTTGCTTGTAAAAAGACTTTACTGTCATGTGGACATTTAGTAACTTGCTATATTTTTGACACCAAGATTTAGAAAGATAACCCAGTAATAATAAAGTACTTTAGTCTTTTTTACTTACTTATCCTTTATTACTGTATTTGGTACACAATGTGAGACAATAAATTATTTTTGAAATGACCTAAAGTTGTGGTAAACTATTTATAAATGTCTCTTGAAGATAAGTTCATTTTTTTTTTTCCCAAAATCTAAGCAAAAAGGACAAATTGAAGCACTGGTTTCTCAAATTATTTCTACAGACTGTATGGCATTGTCAAAAATCAAGATTCTCATGGGAAAAAACTCAGTAACTTTTTATATTTGGAACTATTAACTTTTGTTTAGTGACTTTAATATTGATAGTAGTCATGTTTGAAATAATTTTAATTATATCCATGATATAGAAAAGACACAGAAATGCCCTATTACTGAATAAAAATTGTGAGAAATAATTATAGAAACCCTAACTTCCAAAATCCCTGCTGTACGAAGGATTATAAAAGTTGTTATTTACTTACTGGTGTTAAATATAGCAGTTGCATAACTCTCACAGTTTTAGATTTACAAAGTCTCAACAACTCTTTCTTACTGCCATTTGAGCTTTCTTGTTGACTCTATGAAATTCTCTAAAAGTTATGATATTTGTTAATAGAGATCATTTTACTTAGTCTTTTCCAATTTGGATACCTTTTATTCCTTTTCTTGCCTCATTTTCCTGGCTTGAAGGTCCACTACAATATTAAAAGGCTGTGATGAAAGCATATGTTCTCGTCTAGATCGTGGGACGAAAGCCTAGATCTTCAGGCGAAAGCACTGCCTTTCACTGCTGCATATGAGGTTTTTCTTTGTTGTTGTTATTTTTTTCTTATTTTTTTTGAGAGATTTTTGCTATAGGGTGCATAGACTTGACAGAAAGACAGAGACAGAGAGACAGAAAGTGAGAAATCACCCCCTAAATAAGGATGGCCATGGCCTAATCCTTTCTCCTCCATTCTTCTCTCAGGATCTTAGGCACGCATGCATACGTGCCTGACATGAGTTTAAGCCACCAGGTCTGGGACTCGAACCACAGTTACTATATACAGTGGCATAGCCATTATGCCCACTGCTGGCCCCTGCTGCATATGATGTCAGCAGTGAATATTTCATAAGTGCCATTTACCATGTTAAGAAAATCCCTGCTATTCCTGGTGTGCTGAGTAATTTTATCACTAAAGGATGTTGAACTTCACAAAATATTTTTTCTGTGTCTTTTGATACAACTATGTGTCATTTTCTTTTTCCTTCTTTCTACAAACGTGATACATTACATTGACTGATTTCCTTTTATTGAACCACTACTGCACTTTGGAAATAACCCTTGTCAACTAAGATATATATTTTGAAACAATTACTCTATTTATTTTGCTGGATTTTTTTTTTTTATTTTTGAGAGAGATTTTTGCTATAGTGCACATGTGCTCACCAAAAAGACAGTGAGAAATGGAGAGAGAGAGAAAGTGAGAAAACACCCATGGGTGGGGGGGTGTATGGCCATACCCCAATCCCTTCTCTTCAGTTCTACTCTCAGGATTGTACTGTGTCCAGCATGAGTTTCAAGCTGCCAGATCCAAGACTCAAACCATGGTTGGTCATGTGGGAGTCCAGCACCTTAATCACTTTGCCACCTGCTGGCCCCTACTTTGCTGAGATTTTATGGAGAATATTTATATTTATTAAGAATATTGGTTTGTAGTTTATGTGGTATCCTTTGCTAGATTTGGCATAAAGATAATGTTGGCCTCTTAGAAAGTGTTAGAAAATGTTTCTTCTTCTTCTTTTTAATATTTAGACTAGAATCTGTTAAATTCTTCTTTGGTTAAATTTACCAGTGAATAATAATTGGTCATGGGCTTTTTTTACTGTGGAGAGTCTGTTAATTTCTGATTTAATTTTCTTGTTACAAGCTTTTTAAAATTTCTTCTTCATTCAGTTTTAATAATTTTTAGGTGTCTAGAAATGTGTCTATTTCTCTTAAATTAATGTGTTGACATACAATTATTTTTATTACTTTCTCGTAATCCCTTTTACTTCTATAAAGTTCATAGTTTTGTCTCCACTTTGATTTCTGAAATTATTTACATCTTCTTTCTTTCTTTTTTCCTTAGGTTAGCTAAAGATTTGCCAATTTTGTAGATCCTTTCAAATTCAACTTTTGATTTTATTGATTCTTTCCATTTTCCCCCTATTTTCTATTTCATTTTTCTCTACTAAGCTCTTCAGTATTTTCTCATTGATCTCTATGCAAATCTTCAGTATTATCTTCTTCTGACAAAATGTAGTTTTCTTTTCTTTTCCTAGTTCTTTAGTATGTAAAGTTTGGGTATTGATTTGAGACCCTTATTTATTTATTTATTTATTTATTTATTTATTTGGAGAGGTTTTTGCTATAGGGCAGTATGCTCACCAGAAAGACAGAGAGAGACAGAGAGGCAGAAAGCTAGAAATCACCCCCCAGGGGGAATGGCCATGCTGCAATCCCTTCTCCTCCATTCTCCTCTCAGGATCTTGGGCACACATGCACATGTGCCTGGCGTGAGTTTAAGCCACCAGTCCCAGGACTTGAACCATGCTGACTACATGGGAGTCTAGCGACATAGCCATTACAGCAATTTCTGGTCTCAAGAGATCCTTTATTATTATTATTATTAGTAGTAGTAGTAGTAGTAAGAGAGAAAGTAAGAGAGGGAGAGTTTTTTTTTTTTTCTTTTCTTTTCTTTATTTTTGGTAGAGTGTCTCCAAATTACTATCGTCCTACATAGTTAGAATTCTAGGTGTGAGCCTACATGCCTGCACGGTTTAGATTTGTCTGGAAACGGAACCTGTGTCTCTCTCATTGGTCCCACCCTCATGAAATGGTACGTTAATGCTTGTGCTACCATGTCTGGGCCCAGGAAATAATTCTTTTCATGTGATGTGCTACTGAGAAATACAAATTTCCCTATGAACATGCCTTTTGTGGGATCCCAACTTTTGGTATGTTATGTTTTTGTTTTCATTCATCTCAAAGCATTTTCTAATTTCCCTAGTTGTTACTTTCACAACCCAGTGTATTGTTAGATTTCCATATATATCCGTCTGCCATTTCTAGTTCTATTTCATAGTATTTAGATACCTTTTGTTTAATTTTGATTTCCTTTAAATTTTTGAGACTTGTTTTGCTCTATTTTGGAGAATGTTCCACATATACTTTAGAATAAAGTATATCCTGCTGAGAACAGGTAATGTCTTATATATGTCTGTTATGCTTATAGAATTGCTCACAGCTTCTATTTTCTTATATTTTGGTCTAGATCTTCTGTGTATTTGTTATTAAAAATGGAATATTGCAGTCTCCAACTATTACATAGAACAGTCTTTTCTCCCTTCACATCTGTCAGTATTTACTCCATTCATTCTGGAGCTCTTTTCTTTGTTAAATATGTGTGGTATAAATATGGTGTATATGTTTATGATTGTTATATTTTCATGATGAATTAACATGTCTACAATATATAATGTTCTTCTTTGTCTCATGTTAAATTTTGAATTTTACTTAAAATCTATTTTGTCTCATTTCACCTTCTTTTAAAGTTTATTCATTTATTTCTTCTTTGGGAAAGAGACATGAGAGGTGGTAGGGATGGGCACCACAGGATATTGACAACACCATCTACTGCCAGCACTAGCCAGCCAGGGTCATGGGTAGGGTGACCCCAGGAAGCAAGTGCAGGACCTTCCCACATGACTTCAGCACTGTTCAATATCGTGTTTCCATCGTGCCGTCAAGGCTGGCCCACTATTTCACTTTTAACTTATCTTTGTATTTAGATCTAAAATTAATCTCTTGGAAATCTCTCTTATTAAATATAGCTAGAATAGGTGTTGTTTATCCTTTCTGCCAAAATGTCTTTTAATTTATCAATTTAATCCATTTATATTTAAAATGCTTACTGATAATGAACGTCTTCCTTCTGCAATTTTGCTATTTTTTTGATGTGAGATATATATTTCTCCTCAATTTCTCCAATACTTCCTTGTTTTGTATTTGATTGACTTTTTTTTCCCAGTGTACCATTTTGATTACTTAATTCCCTCTTTTTATTCATTTTAAACTATTTACTTAGTGGTTACCAAGGGGATTAAAGTTAGCATCTGAATTTATAACATTTAGCTTACTTTGACTGCGATTTAGATTCAATAGCATACATTAACTATGCTCTTATCAGTCCTGTCCCCCTTTACATTGTTACTGTTACAGAGAATATGCTTATATGCTGTGTGTTTATTAACACAATTTACAAGTATTTTCTTAAGCATTTGCTTTTTTTCTTTTTTAGAGAGATTTTTGCTATAGGGCATATGTTCTTACTGGTGAGACAGAGAGAGACAGAGATACAGAAAGCAAGAAATCAACCCCTAGGAGAGATGGCCATGCCACAATCCCTTCTCTTCCATTCTCCTCTTGAGAGTTTTGGCACACACACACACGTGCCTGGCATGAGTTTTAAGCCACCAGGTCTGGTACTGTAACCACTCTCTAGTACTAGTACATAGATGTCCAACGACGTAGCCATTACACCATCTGCTGGTCCTAGAATCCTTATTTATTTATTTATTTATGTATGTATTTATTTATTTTCAACCATATAGGAAATGAAAGAGTTACGGACTAAAAATACAAAGCTAGATTTTGTAAATACCTATATATATTTACCTTCACCTGCCCTTTTTATTTCTTCATCTGTCTTCAAGTTTGTATAGGTTACTAGTTTCTGCTTTATCATTTTTGTTTTTCTCTTTGCTCTTCTGAGTAGGTCATTTTACTAAACCTGTCTTTAAGTTTGCCAGTGCTTTTGTGTGCTTGCTCAATTTTGCTGTTGCTCCTTCCTAGTGATTTTTCTCCCACATGTACTCGTTTTCAGCTCCACCATTTGTTTGATTCCCTTTTAAAACTTCTATTGATATTCAGCATCATAATCATTTCCAATAGCTCGTTGTCCATGATTTATTTCAGCTTTTTGAGTATATTTAACACACTTAGATATTCTCCCTGGTTCTTCTTTTTAGTAAATGTGAAAGCTGAGATTCCTCAGAGATCATTTCGGTTCATTTCTTTAGGGTGGGGAATGGTCACTCTGAAAGCCCTCGCTGTATCTCTCTATTCTGGATTTTGGGCACAACCTACATGCACCCAGTGTGTTTCTCAAGCTACCAGGTCCAGGAATTGAACCACATGGCTACTCATGTAAGATTCAGCCACTTCAACCTTCACACCACAAGCTGGCTCAAACTCAGTAACTTTTTAAAATCATCTTGGCAAAGACTGTTTTTTATTGTTGGTGGTTGCCGAAGTCTCCATTCTGGCTCTCCATAGTTAGCAAGTGAGCCAAGATATCCTAATGTGGTTGAATACAACAAGAAAAGAAAGAGAAAAAAATGGTGCCTATGCCTATTGCTTAAAATTATTTTGACAGTAGCCAATAGGAATGCTGCTGCTTAGTAAACCACCGATGTTTGTGAGATAAAAGTTCTTATCGCTTAACCTGGGATCACTATTCTAACTCAGGAACGTGAGCCATTTTTCCTGTGACTGTCTGTCCTAGAGATAGGGCGTGAAGGATGGAAGCTTATGTACACAATGCCAAAATGCACCAATCTTTACTAGTCTCTTCATGAATGAAATGCAACTATTTGCTACAATGCTCAACTACACCCCTGTGTTACAAAATAGTTGATCTAGACAGTTCTTCCCAGTTGGAAAGCAGTTTGGGGTTAAAAAACTAATTTCTAGAATATTCTATGATGCCATCTCTCAAAATGCACTTCTCTATATTTTATTATTTTTTATTCAGTTACAGAATTTTTATTTCTTCTTCAAAACATCTAACTCTTCTACACACTGCTTTTGTACACTTACCTAATTTAGATCCTTAAATTTAGTATTTAAAATAGCCTCTTTTATACATCCTCCTAACTATGAACCTGACAAACTTGTTACTCCCTCTCTTTAGTGCTCTATCTACCTAATTTTTAAAAAATGATATTTTAGTTGCTGATATTTTTAGTGTTTTTTTTTTTTAAATAACTTGCTGATTTCTTTCCTGGAAATACCACAATGTGATCACTACAGGCCCATGATCAGAGTGTGTAGACTTATCCATTAGTCAGGAAAGAGTATGAGCTCATCTTATTGTTTAAATTACCCAGCACTAAAGAAAGGAACGTATTTTTACTTCTCAGAAGCCAGTATCAATCTCATTACTAAATGCTTGCCTTAATTACATTTGCAAAGCCTATTGTTCCAGAAAAGTTTATGTTGTGCCATTTTGAGTGAACTTATTTTCGGGGGCCAAAATTCAATTACTACATTTTAGTATTTTGTATTCTGTGCTGACTTTTCCTTAAAGCATCAAGCATTTTAATCTCATTTTTTCTCCCTTTCCAATTAATTTTCTTTTTAAGTGTAATTCAATTTTACATTATCATTATTATTTTACATTGCTTATATTGCTTAATATTATACCATGCGATAGTACTTCACATATATTCTTTCTGTCTTGTTTAAAATGAGATTATATAGCAAGTAATAAATTTTTACACTGTAGATGTTCACAAACTGTAAGTATCATATACATCTTTTAACTTTAATATGTTTAAATAATAATAATACTTTAAAATAATTTCTTCCCTTAGTAGCATGGATTTAAAAATTGGAGACAAAATTTAAATCTCAGTCTGGCAAGCGCATGTGCCCTATAGCAAAAACCTCTCCAAAAAAAAAAAAAAAAATTAAATCTCAGTGAGATTAAATAGAAAGTAAAACAGAGACTATAATTTACTACTAGTGTAAACATCTAATTTTTTTCTTTTAATCTAAATCTCATTTTACAAAAATATTTATCAAATTAAGTGGTGTACCCAATCTACCACAAAAACTTTTATTACTGGAAAAAGTGCAAGTGTTATTTTACTGTTTGTTTTTTTTTTTACTTTACCATTTTCATATCCCAATTTTTCTGTTTTGTTTTTTTTTTTACTGAGTATCTAGTATTTATCAATTTTTAAACTGCATTCATATAGAAGGGGTGGTTGCTGAATGAGTTGATTAGAATTTTTATTTCTCTTTCTAAACTTTTATTCTTATTATTTATGCTTATTTTCCTATATTCTTATTTATTTACATTTTATTTCAATCAAGAAAATGCATATGCAGTCAATACAGAAACTAGGAGACAAGAAAATTTTTTTTTTTATTTTTCGTTAAGAGGAAATAGTGTACAATTTTTCTATTCTACAGGAAAATCTTAATATTCATAAATAGACAAATTATATGCAAATTATTTAATAACTGAAAAGCTTTTTTAAACATATTTAATGGAAAGGCGTTTCTGAGACAAGAATCTAATATGATTAACATTACATGACAGTTTATATGTAATTGATTTATTAATAATTTTAATTGTAAGAAATATACCTTTGACATTTAACATATAAGCTATTATGCTACTTATATTAAGTAACACAATTATCAAGTGTCAATTAGAAGTTTTAAGATGAATTATTATGAAATTCATTTATTAGAGACTGCTATTTAAATCTTAATATATTAAAATTTAAGACAAGGATACATTTTAATCATTTGAACATTTATGTGTGAAATACCCAACAGTAAAATAGTTTTATGAATATATAAATCAGTTACATAGTTGTATCAAAATAATGTATCTTATGTAGAATAACAAAGTTTTCTTGTCAGTTTTAAAGAAAATTATATTATTGCTAATTAATAAGATTCAGGCTTTTAAATTATTTGTTTAATTTTGCATTTTCCTATCCCAGTTGCTTTAAGAATATTTAGAGCAAAAGTAAAAAAAAAAAATAACAAGAAAAGGCAGAGAGGGAAAATTACATAGGAAAAGCAGTTAATGAAAAACAGGACGTAAGTTTAGATTTAACTTGTAATTCTTTTACTGTGTGAAACAGCTGCTCCATATCGAGATAGGCATTTCACTGAAACTGTTTCCACCATAAGTGATAAGAACCTTAACTCAAACTGACTTAGATAAAAAAGCATATATAGTGTCTTATGTAAAATATGGTGGTGCCGGTACTCACATAGTACCCTGGTATCAGAAGATTAAGAATCTTTCCCTCCTTTCTTTCTCCCCACCCGCATCTTGGTTGGACATCACCACAAGCCAGGCTCAAAAACTGATATAGGTCCTCTGGCTCTAGTTTATATTTTCCTCAGTGTTAAAAATGTGTATTTCTTTCCCAGATGATTAATTACAATTTTACAAGTTGGATTTCATTAATGTGGTTTAAGTAATATGTCCACGCCCAACTACGAACACACAATTATAGCCAGTAATTCAAATACTCATATTTATGATCACCTCCCGTGTTCTCTGACACCCTTTGAATTAAAAGCCATGAAGATAAGGGCCAGCAGTTGACATGGTGATTGAGGCACTGGACTCCCACATGTCTGACCATGATGCAAGACACTGATCCAGAGGTTTGAAGATCATGCAAGGTGTGCACATGTTTCCAAAGTTCTGAGAGGAGAATGAAGAAGAAGATGGCATGGCCATCTTCCCTGGGGGGGTGGATTTTCATTTTCCATCTCTCTGTCCCTCGCCAGCAAGTACAAACACCAAAAAAAAAAAAAAAAAAGAAAAAAAGATCCTTAAAGGTAGACAAAAAAGAACCTTCTCATGTATAATATCTTTGACTAAGATTGTGATTGTGTTTTCTAAGACCAGGGCATGGGGCTGGATGGTGGCAGAGCAGTAAAATGTGATGCTCTCTGAGAGGCTCGCCTACACGGGAAGGTTCTGGATTTATGTCTGGAGCCCTCCCTGAGCACACTGTATTCCACCATGATCCAGACTACTAGAGCTGGGGGCTGGATTGTGCACTGAGATCCCATTGAGATTGCTGCTATGTCTCTCTTGCTCATAGAATAAATAACTTAAAACAAAATGGAGAGCAGATCTTAAAGTCCTTGAGTAGTTTATGAAGTTATCCCAAGAAAAGTCTATAATCCAGCAATAAAATAATAAATCACAATGTGTGCTTTTTAAACTTTTAAATTTGATAATATGTTCCATGACATGAAACTTTTTCCAAATAATAAACAGTCCTTTAATTCCTAATTCATGATTTGCTATGTTATCAGATATAAATAAAAATGAATAGAATCGTCTCCATTGAGGTTGAAAAGAGATTTGATAAAAATTCAATTTCTATAATTGATAACTCTTAATAGCAAAGGAATAGATGCATATTTTTAGTATGAAAGAATTAATTAAATATGTCTCAATATTAATATAAATTATCACTAAATATTGATGTAGGCATCCTGCAGAGGCAGATTGGATTTCTCACCCAAAATTAATTCATACGTTAAGATAGATGATAACACAGACACACACACAGGAGAAGAGATTTATTGCTTACATAATGAGGGTTTCCAGGCAGGGCAACTCCTACCCTTGAGAGAGTAAGCAGTTGTGGTTAGGGGTAAGCGGGTGTGAGATTTCTATACGTGTCTAGGATGGTGTGGATTGGACTTCCTACTGCTGCCAAAGGCAAGTGTACTAAGGCTTGTTTATTGCCTTGCTCAGATGAGAAAAGGAGCATAAGAAGGAATGGGGAGACCAGCAGATGGTGTAATGGTAATGTCGCTGGACTCCCACATAGTCGACTACAGTTTGAATCCCAGACCCGGCAGCTTAAAACTCACATCAGGCATATATATGTGTGTGTGCCCAAAATCCCAGGAAGAGAATGGAGGAAAGGGGTTACAGCATGGTCACTTCCTCGGGGGATGATTTCTTGCTTTCTGCCTCTGTCTCTCTCTGTGTCTCCTCTGGCAAGAGCGCATGCCCTCTAACCAAAAAGAAAAAAAAAAAAAAAGTGCTTTTGCTCTGAAACTTTCGGCTGTCAAACATCAGAAATAGAGTCAAAATATCTTAGTTATATCTATGTCAATATCTATTTCCAGGGAGCCGCATTTTAACCCCCAAATCTAAGTACCCCCGTAAGTTTCAGGCTTAAGAGAAAAATCCCAAACCTCTCCACTATAAATTAATGCAGATATGAATCCATATGCTAAGAGAGACATAACAGCTATGAAAATGAAAATCAGTATGCAAGGCTCGGCCATGGTGGAGCAAATGCTGGGGTGCCCCTGTGCAAGTCTGGGATAATAAAGGCAGACCTGGGTTTGATTCTTGGGCTAACCTGAACATACAGGTTCAATGGTACCTACCTGTGATCTAAGCTAACTGTGAGCCTGGGGCAAAGAATCACAATGGCTAGACCCACCCAAAATCTCCCTCCCCCCCACACACTCTCTCATTAAAAAATAAATAAATAAATAAAAATAAAAATAGGGGTGAGCCCATGGCGTGGTGATGGTTAAGGAGGCTGGATACCACATGACTGACCGCACAGTGTGAGTCTCAGACCCAGAGGTTGAGAAGCACGCTGTCCAAAATCCTGGAAGCAGGAACAGGGCAGGAGGGATTGCTGTGTGACTATTCCCCATTTGGTGGTGCTTTCTTACTTTCTTATTCTCTCTCCCTTTCTCTCTGTAGTGAGCACATGAGCCCTCTGGCAAAATTTTTTTTAAAATAGTATGTAAAATTATCATTATTAGAGGTGATGTCATTGGTAATCTGGAAAACTTACGGAAGATTTTAAAGCTATGTAAAACAGTAAGCTATCTGGGAAAGAAGTATAAATAATTAAAAAGCAATAGCATTTCTCTGTAAAACAATTACTTATGTAATTGATCAATGTGATTCCTTACTCAATAGAAAAAATGATGCAGTAATCTGGAATACATTAAAATTCAGGACCAAGATAGATGAAATAAATGGAAAGACTTAAGTTATTTCACACAGAAAGATCAGGTATCATTAAATCATTTTGTGAAATGATTGATAAAATATCAACAAATCCTTTTTTTAGTTAAAGGTAACTTAGTATCATATTTTGTCATGTTTTCCTATATACATTCAATCATTTTATAGCATTACAGCATATAAAATAAATTTTCCCAGCATGAATAAACTGAATATTAATTGTTAAAGATATTATTACATATACATTATTATCAACAGATGATTTTTCTTTTTTTTTTTTCTTTTTTTGGAGAGGTTTTTGCTATAGGGCGCGTGCGCTCGCCAGGCAGACAGAGAGAGACAGAGAGATAGAAAGCGAGAAATCACCCCCCAGGGAGGATGGTCACGCCACAATCCGTTCTCCTCCATTCTCCTCCCGGGATCTTGGGCATGCACGCACATGCGCCCGGCGTGAGTTTAAGCCACCAGGTCCGGGACTCGAACCGCGGTCGACTACGTGGGAGTCCAGCGACATAGCCATTACGCTAACTGCTGGTCCCCATTATTGTGACCCTTGAATGTTTTGCTTCTTTCTTTTTTCCCCTTGATTCCCTTCTTCTCCGTTTCCCCTCTCACTGTTTCTCTGTTTCTCTCCAGTGGGCACATGTGCCCTATGGCAAAAAATAAATTAATTAAAAAGGAAGAACAGTTAGATTTGTCACTTTGGGGAAAAGATAAAAGTGAATGGGAGTAAGGGAAGTGATCAGATAACTTCAGTATTACATGTAATAGTCCAGAGGTTTGTTTGAAAGACAACTATGACACTTGTAGTATCAAATATTAGTTTGTAATATTTAATGTTAAATGAATATAAATGGAATGAAGAGAGAATGTGTAGTCAAGAAGGAGAAGGTGAAGTACTGAACCTTAGGGAGACTACATATACAGTAACACTTGGAAGAGAACAGAGAGTAGGTGACAAAAATAGTTGAGAAAGAGCAGGACACAGAGAATGCAAAGCCTATACATTCAAGGAGAAAAAATGCAAGCCACATGTCAACTTCTTATCTTCAAGACTAAAGTCCAAGAATACTGAGGATCCAGGAGACCGAGGCAAAAAGTTGGACTAGCAGGCACAAGTCAGATTACAGCATTTTAAACAGCAGAGGGAAATTTAGATAATAGGGTCAGTGAAAGCATACTGATATATGTTGTTGTTGTTTATAAGCCAGAGGGCATGTGTACTTACAAGAGAGAAACAGAGGGAGAGCGAGGAGAGGGAGAGGGAGAGGGAGGAAGAACACTGCAGTGGGATAGGGTCGTGCCACAATCCCTTCTCCTCCCATTTCTCCACTCTGTTGAGATCCAGGGACACGTGTATACATGTGCGATTTGTGTTTCTCAAGCCATGGGGCTCAAGATTAGAACTGTGTGGCTTCCCATGTGGGATTTGGCTCCTTTAATCCCTAGATCACAGGACCACCCTCTGATTGTTTTAATAGCTTTAACCGTCTATATAATAATTTATATGGTCAGTCACAGGCCATTGGTTTAATCCTCCCAACAACAATAAGAGATTAATATTAGTATTATTATTGTTCTTGACATGAAGCAGCGGTACAATGAGGTTAAGTAATTTCCCCATGTATCAGAGTGAGTTAGTGCTGGTGCCATATCTGTGGGAGAGTTCATGATTTTAATCACTCTGTTCCACTAAAAGATGTCAGACACCCGTTGGGATAAAGACTGACTGAGTCCTTTATTGTTATTAGTGGGATGGAGGTTACAGCTTGAATAAACTTGCTTTGTTTTGTTTGTGTTTGGGGGGGAATATAATTTTGGTCCAGGTAGACTGAAGAAATGAGGTAAAAGAGGAAAAGATAGAAAGATCCAAGATAGTATATTTTATATCAAATCAGGAATGCAGGCTAGCAGGGGGGAATCACGGATGCAATCGGGATGATTAGTTTTAGAGAAGGCAACAGATGCGTATGACAGTGAAAGAGGTTGGCCTTCATGCACTCACAGACTCTAAGAAGAGACGCTGAAGAGATAGCTGCTATCTCTTCCATGATTTGCAGTGCATTTGTCTGCCCAGTGAATATGAGTAGAAGATTTCAGAAGAATGGATAATGTTTAAATTTTTAAATATATAAATACACATACACTGCAGTGTTCTTCCTCCCTCTCCCTCTCCTCGCTCTCCCTCTGTTTCTCTCTGGTAAGTACACATGCCCTCCGGCTTATATGTATATATGTATATATATGTATATATGTGTGTATATATATATATATATATAGGAGCCAATTAGAGATTATTGTTATTTGTTATGAATAAAAACTCAGGATTGGATGGCCTGAATTTGTAATGAAACCACAGCCTGGTTTGGTTGCAGTTCCTAGCATTCACCCAGATTACTATAGTGTTACTCTCATAAGAGTATTCTTTGAGAAATAAAAAGTGCAGTAAATGTATTAAACAAGGAGGGTGCCATTTTGAGTAATTTATAGGTTCTCACACAAACGATATTATCATCATCTGATATGGTTATCTCTTCATCTACTCCCATCATTCAGCTCCTGCAGTTCACCATATCATTATTTAAACTAAACACATCTTAGTTTCTTAATGTTTAGTAACATATTTTCATGAGGTGGAATTAAAAATTAACCTTGCAGAACAAAGCAGTTTAAGTTTTAACTTTGTAATAGTGTCTTCATTTATAGCAAGGAAACAGATTTACATTATTATAAAAATTTTATAGAAATTTTAAAAGGAAAAGGCCATTCTTAAATCGTTTGTTATGCATTTCTATTCAAAAGTAATTTAATTATATTGAAAGATAGGTAGTTATGTTTTTTATTACTACCATACTAAAGGTATCTTCAAGAAAGCTTACTAATACAAGCAAAATTAAAACAAATTTATGTTCAAGTTGAAAACATTAAGTATAATAATTCAAAGAAAATATATGTATCATTAACTGAGGTTTATTATAAATTTGAAAATTGATAGTATATCAAAGAACAAAATTTATAGACTATAAGAATGTAAACTACCCTGTAGGATAGTCTTAACTTTATGACATAAATTTCTTATTATGAATCACATATACATATTAGTAAAAATGACTTTCAGAAATATATATTGATGTTTAGGTTGAGCATAATATGCCAATAAAGTATTTATCAAATTAGGGAAAGAGAAAGCTGAAAATCAAACAGAGACATAAACAGCAACCTGAATAATTGATATTAATCACACAAACATTTGCACATCTCAGTCACTGAGCTAAATGTTTGATCCTGATTTTGTATGCATGATATATTTGCTAATTCAGTTCTTTCTGCCTCCCTGGCAGAAAAAAGATAGCCATTTTTAGTACCTTTCTGTTGTTCCAGTGGTTCAAAAGGATTAATACATTTTTAAAACTACTTTGTGTCACAAAACAAAATCTATGACATTTACAAGTTGAGGTCAATCCATGGAGAATTTATAGGGAATTACTGTGGCATAACTCCTTTCATACAGTATAATGCAGTTTATTCTTAGGCAGTAAATACTTTAAAAAAAAAAAAAAAAAAGGAATGATATCCTGTAACATTACCAAAAAGTCTTTCTTTACAAAAGAAAAGCCACAATGATTGCTATCAAATAATTGGAGTATAATGAAATGCAAAAAGTCTAGATAGTCATGACAAATTTTTGTTGACCTATTTATTTAGTTAGGATATAAGTGTTTGTTGTTTACATACACACATATATAATACACTGGGTAACGATCTCATAAGGATATCAAGTCGAATGGTACAAGTCAATGAACCACGTGCACACACAGAGAGACAGAGTTCTATTTCAGCCTTAACAGCTCCATACTTATTATTCTTCTTGTTACTCATCACCAGGATTGCTCTTCCTGGTACATCTAGCAGAACGGTCCAAATGTCTTCTATCAGGACCAGATCCTATGTGTCTAAATTTGGCAAGCTAGATAGTCTATACTCGCCTTTAAAAATTGAGTAAGAAATACGTAGGAAATACAAACCAAGTGTTGAGAAGTAAAGAAATACGATGTTGGGACCAGCAGTTGGCGTAATGGCTTTGTCTCTGGACTCCCATGTAGTCGACCATAGTTTGAGTCCCAGACGCCATGACTTAAACTCATACCTGGTGCGTGTGCGTGTATGCCCAAGATCCTGAGAGGAGAATGGAAGAGAAGAGATTGTGGGGCGGCCATCTCCCCTTGGAGGTGATATCTCTCTTTCTGTCTCTCTGTCTCTGTCATTCTGGTGAGTACATGTGCCCTATAGCAAAAACCTCTCCAAAAAGAAAAAAAAAAAAAAAAAAAAAAGAGTAAGATCCAAAGATGAGTTTAAGAAAATATGTAAGATTAAAATGCAGGGGAAAGAGTGCAGAATTTTTGCCCTTAGACCAGAAGAGATAGTCAAAGCTCTTTTTTATTACTATGTGAGATTTAGAAGTAGGATACTGTATTAAAATAACAGAGGTAAGACAATTCCTAATGTACATTCCTAATGTACAACACAGAAATTCGCAAAGCCCTTTTCTGGAACTTCTCTTACCATGGTAGGCCTCTTCCTCTACTGCTTTTTAATGTGTTGGACGTATCTCTTCTGAACTTCCTCACGGAAGCTTGCTTTCTTTTCACTTCCTTAACCTCTTTCACTTTCACTGCCTCTGAGTACTAAACATCTACAGTGAGATCAGGTATTCCCTTAAGGTCCTCAAGCCTAAGTTTATGAACAATTTCAATTCTTTCAATAAATATTTTTGGATAGTCTATACAGGCCAACGATGCATTGTGAGTTTAATATCTCTGAGATTTGATGGTCATGCTAACGTATGTTACAGATGAAATGTGCCACGTGATAATTTTATCATGGAAACATTGTTCTTTTGCAACTGTGATTTTACCTTCATGATATTCTAATATGGAAAATTTTGCTTATAAAAAATTAGACTTACAACTTTGGGAATTTTAGTGGCAAAATTCTGGGGTTTCTGAGTCACTCCTTTCAAGGATTACAACAAAAAGGAAGTGCTAAACATGGGGACGGGGTAGACAAATCCATAGGCCTGAACAGGAAAATACGATTGAGTCTGCCATGAAGTCTGCAGAAACAAAGAGGAAGCTGAATGAGAAAAAATGGAGAACTATCCATGCCCTGCTGAAATATCTGAGATAGACGAAGTAAAAATATGTCATCACTTTTCAGATGACCCAGTACAATAGCTCTGTCTCTAGGACCAATGGCCATATTCAGACAGTTCATCTCTATTAACCACAATGACAGAGAAGATGACACTATGTATAGTTAAAGGGTAAGACAGGGCCAGCTGGAGCATGGTGGTTACCGTAGCTGGATCGCGCATGGCCCACTGTGCAGTATGGGTCAGGGACCAGTATTTTGAAAACCATCCAGCCCCATGCACAAGTATGCCAAAACCTAAGAGGAGAATGGTGGAGAAGGAATTGTGGTGCTTTATCACTTTCCCTCTCTATCTTACTGTCTCTCTCTGGAGCACGCATTCCCTACTACAAATTGGAAAAAAAGAAAAAAAAAAGGGAGGGAATAAGACAAGTCAACAACAGTTAGGATAGTTTTACTATTGTTTCAGTATAATTGAAAGGAAGATAAACCTTAAAATAATTTTTAGTGAACAAGAAATGATCATTTCTAGAGCACATTAAGTTGCTATTTTGCTGCTCCTTTGGTTATATTTTTAATAAATACACAATTACTTCTAAAAAGTTTTTCATGATTTTATTAACAGCTATTCTATTTCCACACAGTATCTTTTTCAAATTCTTTTAAGGACTTGATGTGACTTGAGTCTAATTCATCTGTGCCTCCAGAAAAATATCTAGAAGAGGGATGGACCGTCTACTATAATTACTCTTTAGCAAGTCATTTTAAATCATAAGTTCTAAGTGAAATTTTTCTTATGAAGATTTTATCACCAACATATTTCATGAGATCAATACATCTTATATTCAATATATATTTCATATATAATTGTCAATTATTCTCTGCTTTTTAAGTAATAAAGACTTATTTCATTGAGCTCTATACTAAGAACAGGTCATTTATGTTGAGCAAGTGAGGTATAATTGCCATAAATAAACTGAGAAATTACTTAGCTAATCACTTCTTTTTTTTTAAGAATTATTTATTTATTATCATTATTTTTCAATTTTGACCAGAAAGAGACAGAGACAGGTCTTGGACTCGACTTGTGGTAGGCCATGTGGGAGTCCAGAGCCTTTAATCACTACACCACCTGCCAGCCCTGGGCTAATCACTTCTAACTCTGAAGTAAAAAGGACAATTACAAAACAGAATAGTTCAAGGTTTTGGAGTTCCCTAGAGGCTTAATAGAATATCTTGCATTGTGATGGTTAATAAGGACACATTGTTAATAATGCTACCTTTTATGAAGTAGTATCTACAACAATATCAAACTGAAGTGAGGCCTAGGGACAGTGTCACTGCAGAAGCACAATATTCTACAATGCAGGAGGATACATGGAAAACTGGGGTTGGTTCTTGTGTTGACATGTATATGCCAGGTGTGGACACACATGCCTATGCTCCTGGGTGGCTGAAAAGCTGTGTGTGTTGGGGTGGGGCAGGAGATCACAGTGTGGGACCCTGTTTGTCTTTCTCTCTCTCATTCTCATAAAAGAAATGAATAGATTTTTATTTTAAAAAAAATAAAACTAAGATAAGCATGGTTAGACAAAATAGCGAAGTAGTCTAGGAGGAAAGAAAAAAAATTCCTAATTAAAATTAATAGAGCAAAAGATTATAGTAAGGCCAGCAGGTAGCATATGGGTTAAGGTGCTAGACTCCCACATGGCTGACTATGGTTTGAGTCCCAGACTCTGCTACTGGAAATTTATGCTGGGCATGTGTGTGTGCATGCCTGAAATCCCACGAGGAGAACAGAGGGGAAGAAATTGCAGTGGGTAATGGTTTATCACTTTTTCTCTCTGTCTCTCTGTCACTGTCCAGGTAATATGCACACCCTATGGAAAAACCTAAAACAAACAAACACAAAAAGCAAAAGCTTATAGCAAAAATAAGGATAATAGTGGAACTTTGTATTTTAGGTGGAACAACACAAAAGGGTTGTCACACTATAAAATGAGCAGGAGCCACACTGAGTATGTGACCAAAAAAAAAAAAAAAAAAAAAAAAGGAGGAATTACAAAAATAGCCAGGTTTCTTGACTTTTTTCTTAATAATCTGTTAAAAAGTTCATTGTGAAAATATGATACTGTATTGTTGGAGTGTGATTTCTTTGGTCCAACCATGAATTAAACAAATTCATTATTTCATACACTGCTGATAGAATCACAGCTTACGATTCGACAGTATTGAGAACTTTCCTTAGTTACACTAAAATACAGTGCATTGTTAGCAAACATCCTGAAGTCAAAGTCACTCTTACTTGACAATAAATATTTTCAGTGAAGGATGCTTCACTACTCAGTGAAATGATTTTAGTTTAGCTAAATGTTAGCATATTTGATAAAAGTAAACAATTAGAATATCTAATTGTCAGCTTCAACCTCTTCTTGTCACCTCTCAGGAAGTGACAGGGTAATTTCTTTAGCCTGAATCAGTCATGTAATTGCATCCTCATTCCAATTTACCTGGGTAAAAATAGCTTTAGTTTCTCTGTGTGCTAGGACCTGAGGATCAAGGTAATGCCTCTTTCCAATTTCAGAAATCTCTAGATACAGATGTAATTTTATTGTATTTATTAGTTGAGTGAAACTATTTGATTGTTATAACTATATCAAATATATTATTGTGACAAAGTACACCCTATTGGTATAAAGTTAAGGAATGCAATTAAAACATTGAATCTGCAAACCTTTCCTGTCCAGTGTATCAAAAGTATGTTTCATCTGTACCCCAAAGAATTATTTTAGAAATGAAAAATAATATGTCATAACTAAAATTAGATATATTCAATTATAACGATCTAAAAATAACAAATGCCAAATGATAGTGTTGAATCAGAAAATAATCTTCCTATTTCTTTCTCTTTTTTTTGGAGAGGTTTTTGCTATAGGGTGCATGCGATCTCCAGAAAGACAGGGAGACAGAACGCGAGAAATCACCCCCCAGGGGGATGGCCACGCCGCAATCCCTTCTCCACTCTCCTCTCGGGATCTTGGGCATGTACGCACACGTGCCTCGTGTGAGTTTAAGCCACCAGGTCCGGGACTTGAACCGTGATTGACTACATGGCAGTCCAGCTACATAGCTATTACGCCAACTACTGGTCCCTCATCTTCCTATTTCGATAAGAGGATAATTCAATAAACATCAAACACTAAGTAATTCAAATTTTTTAAAGACAGTTGTTTTTTAAATAACATAATGTAGATCAAAACAATATTTTATATATTAAATGCGTGTGTCTATTTTAGACTTTTGCCATAGAAGTGTGTGCACTCGCCAGAGAGACAGAGAGAACAAAAGTGAGAAATCACCTCCTGGGGGATGACCATGCCACCATTTCTTCTCCATTCTCCTCTTGGACTTCTGTGCATGCATGCGAACAAACCTGGCATGATTTTCAAGCTGCTGGGTCCAGGACTCAAACTGGTCGGCCATGTAGAAATTCAGAGCCTTAATCACGAATCCACCTGCAAGCTCTTATATATATGTAAATATGGGAGCCTTAAACTTGTATTGCTACAAAAACACCTAGCTCTTTATACCAACTCTAGGCTATTAGCAATCATAACTTGCTAGGCCATGCATTTTAATTTTGTTATATAATATGTGGGAGTAAATATAGTCATACCATTTTCCTACATGTTAATTTTTAAATTTCAGAAATATGTCAGTAAAAATCATATGCATTACTTTGTATTCACAGTTTGTTCAGCCTGAGGAACAAGAGTCTTCGTTTTGCTTCCTTCCTTTTTCTGTTTCTTTCCTCCTGTTCCTTCTTCTCTTTCTTTCTAGAATGGAGTAAGATGAGGTAGACATGGGAGGCAGGAAATTCTCCACAAATGCAGACTCATCTTTCTGGTCTTGAGGCTGAAGGAAATACAATACATACAGCTTTTCTAGTAGGGGGATTTTCTGGCCTGGAGTTGCAAAAACATTGTCTCTGTGAGGACACCACTTCTCTGTGAGAAACATATGGCCATGCAATGCATGAAACATGAACAATTATTAAGTACTTAGTCCACCTGTGTTTCCCTAGCCCTCATTGCATACCAGGAACCAGGCTTTATAATTCGTTTCCCTAAATGTTTAGGAAGGTGATAAAGACAAAATAGCCAGATCTATTACTAAAATTTAAGCTAATGAAGGCATTATGTTAGAGATCTTGGAGGGAATAAAACAATACATTTGAGAAGCAATATGCTTTCGAAAACAAATACAAGATGTCTTCAGATGCCAAGGACTGTGGTTACATAAAGCCCAAGTGTCTGAACGTTTTCAGACATCAGAAGTAAATAGTTTCATGTTACATACACATAGGAGTCTTCGTTGGTGTGATCCCAGTGACTTTAAGGATGCTAGTAGCTCCTTGCTGTGGGAAATCTTCAATTACCTTATCATTTCCATCTGCATTCTCATCAACTTCATCACTCACATAATGAGCTTTGTAACTTTATTTATAATTCTCTGGTAGTAATATATACAATGGCTTTTAATTTTTACTGGACTTTGACTTATACATTGGCCAAAAACATCAGTGAAGAAACTGTTGGTAACAGCGCTCTTTGTGATTCTTTTGTAAGCTGAGAAATATCTACACAGAGAATATAAGACAGGCAGCGTGTAATATCCACCGAATGGCCAAGATGATACTCAGCTGAAGGCCCCTCAAGGGGTGAGTGAAACCCATTCACACACCTCAAAGACTATGCAAACAAAATGTCTGTAATATTAATAAAGCCCGGAGGCTTTAACACTGATGGTCAACAAATTCAAAGTTCAGTCTGAGCATCTTCTGAGAAAAAGGTGCAAGAAAAGCAAGTCCCACTACAGTTTCTGAATAGATTTTAATAATTAACTGGAAGGGCTGCAGTTCTATAATAGATGTGGAATACTAATAATTTTAAATAAATGATGAATGACTCAGAAAGTACATCAAAAGAAATTGTCATACTAACTCAAATATGGACACCAAAATTGAGCCCCTTACTTAAATAGAAATGATCATTGAAGAAAAACAGAATACATAAAACTTTATGATTTAGCTGAGGCATGAGAGTTACATAGAGGACTATAAAAGGATAACACTATTAGAGATAAAAAGAAACAATGTGTTCAAAATAAAATTCAAGGATCCATATTAGCCGATTAGATTATAAAACAATTAACATTTTTCACACAAATTAGACTATTCAGTTCTTTAGCTACAACATAGAATTACTTCGTATACCTTAGAAATGTGACTTCATTATGAAAACAAATTATATGCAATAGCTGAAGCTCTAATTAAGTAAAAAGGATTGTATTACTAAATGCAAGCTATAAACTAAGAATGATAAAATATGATGTACACTGTATCTTTAAACTTTTTCAAAGTAAATTTAAAGTAGCGATTTATGAAGAAGATACACTTAAAATGAATGATTAATGCTGTTTTTATGCACTCACCTTATTTAATTTTTTTTCTCTTTTCTTTCTGATGTATTCATTCTGACTTGAAATTATTCTGAGGTATATGTTTATTAAAATTCCTAGTAAGTGACATTTTTAAAGGATTACTACAGTAAATTATGTTAGTTTGCCATCCAACTTTCCCACTAAGAGAATCACTAGTTTTTACACCTGAGAGGCTTAAAGCACAATGATTAACTTAACATGTATGTGTGTGAGATGCAGGCTAAGCAATATAACATTAACCACTAGTGCCACCAATACACTGTTTTCATCACCTCAACCTTTTGGAAAATCTTCACCCTTGCTCTTTTATAATAAATAAATTTAATAAAGTCTTATTACCTAGCCATAAAAAGTTGTGATTTGGGTTGAAATTCTATTGATCTAAAGATCAGTTAAATAAAAAGTGATGTAAAGAAGGTCATAGTCTTCATATTCACGGCCATAATCATTTTTTTCAATTTATTTATCAATTCTTCTTAAATGACTTCCAGTACAGGGAAAAAGATACGTAGTTGGGGCTGGTAGGTGGCATGGTGGTTAAGGGCACTGGACTCCCACATGGCCAACTGTGGTACGAGTCCCGGACCTGGTGGCTTGGTTTCTTACTTTAGCTCTCTCTGTCTCCCTTTCTCGCTCTGTCCTTCTAAATAAATTTTAAAAAGTAAACTTTAAAAAAAAAAAAAAGATACATAGTAATGAAAGAAATATTGCATCTCATTTGCTTGGCTTATTTCTATGCCATACAAACTCTGTTTTGTTTTTTTTTTTTTTTTTTTTTTTTTTTGAGAGGTTTTTTCGCTATAGGGCGCGTGCGCTCGCCAGACAGACAGAGAGAGACATAGAGACAGAAAGCGAGAAATCACCCCCAGGGGGGATGGTCACGCCGCAATCCCTTCTCCTCCATTCTCCTCTCGGGATCTTGGGCACGTACGCACACGCGCCCGGCGTGAGTTGTAAGCCACCGGGTCCGAGACGCGAACCGCGGTCGACTACGTGGGAGTCCAGCGACATAGCCATTACGCTAACTGCTGGTTCCTGAAACTCTGTTTATTTTAATAGTTATTTTAATGAATAGCAAAGTTTCTGTTAGTACACATAGTGTGTACATGTATCATTGAAGTTAATTACACAGTGAAAACAATTTTTTGACCTATTATATTGTCAAATAACCAATGTTATCATATATAAAATTGCAAATGGTAGATCTATGACCCTATTGGAGGGTAATTTACTAGCATCAAACAAGTTAATAAATTCACATACCCCTATTGTCTACAACTATAGGTAGCTCAATGAATTATTATAGCACTTAATGGGATATTATGCAGTTACACAACAAATTTAGAACTACTTTGTGTATGGACAAGGAAGAATCTCTAAGAGGTATGATTAAGTGAAATAATGAATTAAGATCAGATTATATGATATATAACTATGAACATATTTTTAATAATTTTCCTTCTATATCCAGACTCTGTTACCTCCAAAAAAAGAAATTCAGTGACTTAGGAACAAAAGTAGGTGAGACTTTTCACTGCATATTATTCTATACTTCCTAAATTTTGACCATTCGAACATGTTACCCAATCAAAACACGTATGCTGTCCATTAAACTTCTCTTGAAAATTATAAAGAGAAAAATAGAAAGATGAAATAAAAAGTTGAAATAAAGCAGAATGTAATAACATAGAATAGTCTTCCCCAAAAAGAGAGAGAGAGAGAGAAATAGGTACAGAAGAATTAAGGCCTAACTAGACGAGTACCGAACAGAATTGACACTACACGATATCAGATCAGGTACATAGAAGACAAACTTCTATACTGTTTTAAACTTCTTAAAAATGGTAAATCATTGTGGGATCAGCAGGTGACATGGTGATTGAAGAGGCTGGATCCCATATGGCTGACTGCCCAGGGGGAGCCTTGGACCCAGTGGCTTGGCAAACACTGCAGGCATGTGCTCCCAAAATCCCAAGGGGAGAATGAAGGAGATGGGTTGCAGCATGGCCTTCCCCTCTTGGGACTACCTTCTCACTCTCTCACTCTGTCTCTCTCTCCCTCCCTCCCTCCATCTCTTTCTCCCTCATCCTCTCTCCCTTCTCCCTCTCTCCCTCTTTCTCCCTTGCTGACTCTCTCTGGCATGCATATACCATGCCCCCTACAGCAAGCATGAAGAAAAAAAAAAAAAGGTAAACCAGAGAAAAGGTGAATAATAATAATGATAATAATTGCTGAGAATAGAAGATAGAAATCTAAACTAATTTTTGTTTTTTTTTAGGTTTTTGTCATAGGATGCATATAATCGCCAGAGAGGAGAGAGAGAGAGAAAGAGAGAAAGATACAAAGAGGGGAAAAGTGGGAAATCAACCCCCTTCCCCACAGGGATGGCCATGACACAATTTCTTCTCCTCCATATTCTTCTCAGGATCTTAGGCATGCAGGCACACATGCCCAGTGTGATTTTCAGGCCACTGGGCCTGGGACTTGAACTGTGGCCAGTTGTGTAGGAATCCAACTGCCTTAACCACCATACCACCTGTTGGCTCCAATCTAGACTAAATTTTGTGAGCATTCGCTTGTGTAATGAATTAAGTAGATTATTTCCTACAGTCCTGAAATTGACAATGAGGACCAAAGCCAAATTCTCCTAGGTATGACATAACTGCCAGTGAGTCACTAAGACTCAGGTGTAGAGTCCTCAGCCAGGATTCTATCACAGCAAATCTTCCATATGATGTCCCACCATGATACCAGTGTCTTCTTTATATAGTGGACTAAAGGAAAGGCAGAATGTGGAGTGTGGGAGTGACGCGAAAGGAATATTTGGAATTGTTTCATTGGCCTAGTTGGGAAGATTGCAGTTGCTATAAAGGGATCTTAGTTTTCAGACATACCTTTAAGTTAAGGGAGGCTGGCTCCTCTCCAAAAGAATCATTTGACAAAATTACAGTTGCCTTCAGAAATGGAAGCCTGGCATTGAATTTTCAGCTGAATGTCTACTTACGCATCAGCATTGATTAGCTGCCTATGCATATCTTAAAAGGCTGGAAGACAATTAAAAATGGGTAGCAAAATAGAGAAAATGATTAGCATTAGAATGTGCTTTCCCTAGTGACTTCTTTTTGTCACAGCAAAGATGCGTCATTTCTCCTTGTATAGAAACACACTGCAGAAGATAGCCTAATGGAACAGTTATGCCATTTAACCAAGCCAAGAGGATGGCTTGCTTGGTGAGGCAGGAAAGAGAGCCACAGAGGGGGAGTGGTGAAGGGAGAATAGTGTGGAATTGTACCTGCATTTTCTTTGCCAGGAAACTGCAACTATTTGGTGTCACCCTGTGGTGACACATGAGAGAGGTAGGATTTGAATACCTGCTATACAGAAGGCATTGACTGGCACCCAATGTTATCTGGACGTGCAAAAAATAGCAATCAAGGCTATAATGCCATGGAGAGTTAAGTAAAATAGGTTTGCTCTTACAATTAAGGCAATGAGAAAGGAGGGTATTTAGGCATTCCTGTAGCAGTCTACATAAATATTCTAGACTCAAGGGACTCATCTGGCAGGAAGACTGAAAGAGTGGACACCCGTTCATTGCTCCACTCTCCAAAATTCTGAGTGTAGCTGGAGCTTGAGAGAAAGAGAGAAAAGGGTTACCTTTGAATAGGACATGATAAAAACGCATAGAACACTTCCTAGGTCACTATAGATAAAATAAATCGGCAATAATAACATACATATTTTTATAAGCATAAACATTCAGGCAAACTAATGATAGTTGCATACCTATAATAGTTATGAGCAGATGAACCATATTTATAAAGAAATAATCGAAAAGTGAGATGGATAAACTTCATATTACTGTAGTTGATAATGGTGTGTACTTTGCTCTGTAACTAGGATCATCTCAAAAACTGTGATAGGTGATCTCACTCTTTTGGCAAGATGGATAGAAAACAGTGAGGACGGCCCAATCCTGGTGGTGCAGGGGGTCGGGCAATTCTGTTTGATACTGAAGCAATAAGGAAAGGCCTGAGGTTTAGATCATTGGTCACCCAAACACGCCAAGCCTGCCCGTGATACTGGCTGGCTGAAAGGCTGAGGTGGGGTAGTGGTGACTACAGCATGACGTGACCATGTGACCATGTTAAGGATGTCTCTTCCTCTCTGTCTCTCTCTTTCTCTCTTAGAGTAAATAATTAAAAAATAGGTCAGCCTCATGGCCTAGTGGTTAAGGGAACTGGATCTCAAATAGCTGACTATGGTTGAATCCTGGCCCTGGTGTCAAAAAACATACAGTTTATATGTACAGGTTTGCACAAAATCCTGACAGGATTTAAAAAAAAAAAAAAAAAAAAAAAAAAAAAAAAAAAAAAAAAAAAAAAAAAAAAAAAAGGGATGCTTTTCCCTTCTCTCTGTCTCTGTCTCTTTTTTTCTCTCACCTTGTCTTTCCCTGGCAAGTATACATGCCCTCTGATAAACAACAAATAAATAAATAAATAAAAATATAATGAAAATCTCACATTCAGTCACCCCAAAAAGCAGATATCTTGAGAAATTTTATCTTTCACAAATGTAGATATACAAAAAAATAGCATCCTCTCATGTGTTGAGAAAGTGTCAAGGTAATTATTTGCATAATCATTGCTTGCACATGCATCAACATTGTGATAATGCACTTTCATGGAGTCAGATTTGGAAAAAAAGTACATAAAGCAAATTAGAATTCTCTGAGTTTTTAAACAAATTTATACCTGCACTATTGGAAATGTTGAAAAGATAAAATACTTAGCAGAGTAAATTGTTAAAATAAGAAGGAGAAGAAGAAAAAGAATGCTGGCAATTTAAAATAGTGGAGGAAAAAAAAATGACAAGAAAATTAAACATGTGGAAAATCATATTATAGGGATCGGTCATGACCAATGGAGGTAGGCCATTAGAGCTGGCTAACTTTCACTTTCACAGTTTCTGCATTCAAGATCTCAATATTTTGATTTTACAGGACTGACATCTTTGGGATCTTAGACATTAGGGATTTTAGACTTTAGGAATTTTGATCTTTTGGGATCTTAGAATTCAAGATTATAACATTAAGGTTTGTGTCTTGGGATTTCTTTTTTTTCTTTTCTTTTCTTTTTTTTTGGAGCAGTTTTTCCTATAGGGTACGTACGCTCGCCAGCAAGACAGAGAGAGACAGAGAGACAGAAAGCGAGAAATCACCCCCTAGGGGGGATGGCCACGCTGCAATTCCTTCTCCTCCATTCTCCTCTGGGGATCTTGGGCACGCATGCACATCCACCCGGCGTGAGTTTAAGCCACCGGGTCTGGGATTCGATCCGACGTCAGCTACGTGGGAGTTCAGCAACATAGTCATTACGCTAACTGCTGGTCCCAAGTTTGTCTTGAGATTTGAGATTTCTATAGGGATCAGACAAGAAACTCATACGCCTCCAAGAGTGTAGTCATTCTTTTTTTTTTTTTTTTACCATGACAAAAACTAGTCTGACAATGAGACTAAAATTTGAAAAATTATAAGAGAATAAAAGACAAAAAAAGGCCCTGAAAAACAAATGAAACAATACAAACTAAGCAAATTAACAAACAAAACGACTGATTTCTATGCCTGTGGTTTACTGGGCTGGTGGAAACAGCATGTTATTGCTTCAAGCTTACGTTACTTCTACATTATTTAAATTGTATGGGGCAATATACTCCCATTATAATTTAAGAGCAGTGACCATATGATTTATCGTTTGAAATCTGGGAAGCATTTGCAATGGAAGTGGTGCTACTATTAGTTTTGTTGAAATACAAGGCCTTGGGACCAGCAAAGGGCATAATAGTTACGTCGCTGGACTTCCACATGGTCAACCGTGGTAGGAGTCCCAGACCTGGTACCTTAAAACTCATGCCAGGCACATATGCGTGTAAGCCCAAGATCCCAAGAGGAGAATGGAGGAGAAGGGATTGCAGCGTAGCCATCTCCCTCTGGGGTGATGATCACTTTCTGTCTTTCTGTCTCTCCAATGAGTGTATGTGCCCTATAGCAAAAAATCTCTCTTTCAAAAAAAGAAAGAAAGAAAGAAAAAGAAACATAAGGCCTTACCTAGACCTTTCCGGGCACACTGTGATGTAGGACCACACTAAGAAGCCATAATGAGTTTCACATTAATTACACAAATATCTTCAATATTTAGAATTGAATAATTCAAATATAACTTTTTTCCTGGTAAGTAATTGATTCCAATGCAGGATATGTAAGAGCTGAGGCCTTAGACACGAAGCTCTTAATATACAACTATATAAGGAAATCTCATAAATCATTATTCTCACACAATAAGCCAATGGCTAATATAAAGATTGTCCGACCCAGACTTAATCTGTATGAGTAACAATATATCCTCCAAGTAAAACATATTAATGAAGTACAGATGATTTAATAGTACTATTTGTTACATGTTCTGATTTTTCTTTTACTGTGCATTTGTTTTGTTGCATGGTTTATAATCTGGGATTATGAGCTGATTTTACCTGAGGGAAACCTGTTCCTCCAGAGCCAGTTTGCTGTTCCTACTATCTGCGTTCTAGACATATCACTGGCCACATTTTATGTTCATTTTTTGGTTGAGTAGTTCCTATTCCACGTGTGTCATATAAATGTGAATCCCAATGTCTAGGTTTATGGATGTAAATTCTGATGGGATATTTTAAAATCAGAACTAGAATACTGCTCTAGAGTAAGTGAAGTAAAATTCATAAACATCTTTTCTAGATTTTTGTCCTTACTAAATAACTGTAATTTCCAAAGTCTCAGTTATTCATTTTCTAAAATATTATTTCATTTTATTTATTATTACCATTTTTAAATTTGACCAGAAAGACAGACAGAAAGAGAGAGAGAGAGAGAGAGAGAGAGAGAGAGAGAGAGAGAGAAGGAAAGTGAGAAAGCAAGCCAACAGGTCCAGGACTTTAGCCATAGTTGGCCACATGGGAGTCCAGCACCTTAACCATCATGCCACCTGCTGGCCCCTCAGCTATTCACTTAAAAGTATCTCGATTTGTAGAGACTTCAGGGTATTTGTTTTTCATATTGCCAAAACTACAAACAGAGATTGTTATTTAAACTGGCATTTAGTCTTCATCTTAAATAAGAATTAGGAACAAAAGAAAAGAAAAGCTAAAAATGATTTTATGTTTATTATTGTGCCAATTTGTGTAACCAGGACATGATCATGCAATGGATAATTATACCCAACGTTATCATGGTCAACTTCTGCTAATCTAGACCTACATCTTATCACTGAGACAACCCTACAAATGACATGGATGTTTTAAAATAAACGAGAGGTAAAATGGTTATGTATAACATAATGAATATAACATATAGGTTGAAGACTATTTTGTTTTTCTAAACAGGGTTTAACAAACAGTATCTTACATAATAAAAATATGGAAAAATATAAAGATGTTGCCTATAGAGAGAAAGAATCTAAAAGATTTTTAACGTCATTGTCAAATCAGAAGACAATGGGGTGTCTACAGATTTATTCTCAAATCATTATACAAAGCAATATACCAAATAATACATGTAGACATATTGTAAATTATATATGAAAATGCAGAAAGTTATTGTCACATAATCAAACACTAAGTACAAAGGTCACCTATGTATATATTCTTAGACATGTACCTAAAATGCAGATTATAAACAAATGACTGATTAGTCTGATATTTTTATATTAAAATGATATGCTGAAATACAAAATATATTGACATAGAATACATGCAGAACACTAAGCATTTATACAGAGAAACATAAGTTATAAAGATAATGATAAAATGACTAAAAATGCAATTTAATTGACTATTTAACAATGAAGAACCAGATTAGAAATCCAATATGTCAATATGTGGCCAGCTCCGCCTAACAGATAGTGGGTATACAATAGCAGCAAATAAAAGTTAATCAGTTTGGAATCAGCAGGTTGCATAGTGGTTAAGGCTCTGGACTCCCACATGGTCGACCAAGTTCAAGTCCCAAACCCAGCAGCTTGAAACTCACGCTGTGCGAATGTGTGCGCATGCCCAAAATTCTGTGAGGAGAATGAATTGTGGCATGGCCAGCCCCCCTGGAGGGTGATTTCATGCTTTTTGTCTCTCTGTCTCTCCAGTGAGCACACACACCCTATAGAAAAAAATCTTTCTTAAAAAAAAAAAAAGTTAACCAGTTTACTCATGTGACATAAGGCCCATGTCCTGGCTATTGTTAACTGAGATAGACAATGTCATTGTTATGAAAATGATAATTAGTGCAATAATCTTTTCAAGAACCACTCACTGGAAATGAGACTAAAGTCTTTAATAATAATAATTATTATTTTTTTAACTTTGTTTGTTTGTTTGTTTATTTATTTATTTAAATTTGACTAGAGAGGGACCGAGGGAGAGAGAGAAGGAAAGTGAGAAACCAAGCTGCCAGGTCTGGGACTCAAACCTCAGTCACCCGTGAGGTTGTCCAGCGCCCTTAGCCACCGCACCACTTGCCGGCCCTGAGACTAAAGTCTTATACTATGACACACTTTGACTAAAATTATGTTTCTAGTATTATATTCTAAGGGTAATATCAATATCTGTTCATTAAAGATGGTTGAGGAGGCAGCAGGTAGTATGGTGTTGAAGGTGATGGATTCCCACATGACCGACTGCTATTCAAGCCCTGGACCTGGTGTCTCCCTTTCTCACTTTCCTTCTCTCTCTCTGTCTCTCTCTGGTGATTGCACGTGCACCTTAGGAACTTTAAAAATAATAGCCATGATAAATAAAATTAAGTAAATAATGCTTTAAAATAATAAATACATAAATAAATAAAGATTGTTGAATAAAATTATGACATTCCTATGGCATGAGACAAACAAGATATATGATATTCTGAAGAATTTTTATGACTAAAAATATGGCCAGTACATAAAGTTTAAAACGATAGTACTAGGGGTAAGGAGGTTGTAGGGTGGTTAAGGTGCTGCACTCCCACATGGCCAACCACAGTTTGAGTACCAGGTCTTTTTACTTTGGTAAAAAATTGTTTCATTTGGGAACAACAGTTAGCGTAATGGCTATGTCGCTGAACTCCCATGCAGTCAACTGCAGTTCGAGTCCTGGATCCGGTGGCTTTAATTCACGCCGGGCGCGTGTGCGTGTGTGCCCAAGATCCCAAGAGGAAAATGGAGGAGAAGGGATTGAAGAGTGGCCATCTCCCCCAGGGGGTGAGTTCTCGCTTTCTGTCTCTCTGTCTTTCTGGTGAGCGCATGCACCCTATAGCAAAAACTTAAAAAAAAAAAGAAAAGAAAAGAATTATTTTATTTAACTTTATGTATTTATTTACCTTTTTAAAAAAATTTTACCAGAGAAGGACAGAGCGAGAAAGCGAGAGAGAAAGTGAGAAAGCAAGTTGCCAGGTCCAGGACTCAAACCATGGTCGGCCATGTGGGAGTCTAGTACCCTTAACCATCACGCCACCTGCTGGCTCTGAGTCCTACATCTGGTGGCTGCAAAAGCACACTGGGTACATGTGCATTTATGCCTCAACTTCTGAGAGCAGAGTGGAGGAAAAGGGATTGTGATGTGGCCGTCCCCCCAGGGAGTGATTTTTCACTTTTCCTCTCTCTTTCTCTCTCCAGCAAGTAGAAAAACTGTAAAAAATAATTTTTAGAAAGATGGTACAATATTACTCTGAATGAAACATATTTCTGATTGTTCAAACACTGTGTGTGGGAGGCTAGGTTGTTATTACCAAATACATGTGAGTTTTGGAATTTTTCAGACATTCTTCTATATTTATGATTGGAGGACTTTTTTTTTTTTTTTTTTTTAAGAGGTTTTTGCTATAGGGTGCGTGCGCTCGCCAGACAGACAGAGAGAGACAGAGAGACAGAAAGCTAGAAATCACCCCCCAGGGGGGATGGTCACGCCACAATCCCTTCTCCTCCATTCTCCTCTCGGGATCTTGGGCACGCACGCACACGCGCCCGGCATGAGTTTAAGCCACCCGGTCCGGGACACGAACTGCGGTCAACTACGTCGGAGTCCAGTGACATAGCCATTACACTAACTGCTGGTCCCAATGATTTGAAGACATTTTGAATGATACATTTATTACATGACTAGAAAACTTTTTTTTCCTAATTTGTACACTAATGTATTCACTTCAGGCCGGAATATGCCATAGTAACAAATGACCCATAATTGCGTCGTTTACCAATAGTAAGAATTATTCTCTATTCATGCCACAACTCTCTTGAAGTCTGGCTGCAGCCCTGCTCCATCTCATATTCACCATGGACACGGAGACAAATGAAGCTGACTCTGAGTCCAACGTTGCTGATCTGGAGGGAGAAGGAGAAGAACCATGGAAACAACAGCCTGGCTCTTAGAGATTGTGCTCAGAAGTGACCATGCTGCGTTGGCCCTACCTCATTATCTTGTTCCACAGAAGGACAACAGACATTTGAACGATCACAAATATCACACCAACAAAATGTATAAATATAATATACTTGATGGAAAAAAAGCTATGCATGTAGTCAAAGTTTTCTGTACTAAAATAAACTCATACTTTGATTGATTTTTCCACAAACTTTTTAAGGTCCCCTCATCTTGTAATGTTTTAACTGGGAGGAGAAAAGACTGTGGCATGGCCATCCATCCCACTGGATGGTGGTCTCTCTCTCTCTCTCTCTCTCTCTCTCTCTCTCGTAAGGACGCAAGCACTATAGAAAAACAAAACCAAGAAACCAAAAAAATAAATTAAAAAATAAGGAAAAAAATGTTTTAACTTTTTTTATTTTCTTTTTTTAATGACCAGAGGGTGTGTTTGCTCATGTGCTTGGGTGCTTACATGAGAAAAGAGCACACACACACACACACACACACCAGTAGAGTGACCAAGCCGCCACCTTTTTTTCTCCATTTCTTCATCCCATCAGGATTTGGGGCATGCCTGCATATGCACCTAGCATGCTTTGCAAGCAACTGAGGCCAGGGTTCAAACACTATGTGGGATGTGAGCTGCAGCTCCCTATTCACAGCGCTTAACTGCCTCAGCATGGAGCCAGCATAGCACGTTTAAATTTCTTTGTAATTGTTGTATCATTAAATATATATATATATATGTTATATATTATATATATTAATAATATATATAATATATAACATATATATGTAATATATATAATATATATGTATGTATATAATAATGTATATGTGTATATTTATATATATGTAATATATATATTTTATATATTATATATATGTGTATATATATATGTATGTATGTGTATATATATATATATATATATATATATATATATATATATATATTACAGTGGTAGGCAGCATTTTAAATGTCTCCCAAGATTTCTGTCCCTTCTCATATGAGACCTGTATAACCCCTGCCCCTTGATGCATTAGTGGGATTTGTAAATAAAATGGAATACTATTCCTGTGATTATGCTACTGGGTTGTCGGAAAAGTCATGATGTACTTTTTTGTTGTTTTTTTTTTAATGCAAAAATGCATCGTGACTTTCTCAACAACCCATTTTGTTAAGCAAAAGTATTTTATTATTATTTTTTTTCAGATGTTTAAGGTTACTAATTAGTTGATTTTAGGGTAATCAGAAGATGACCCTGGGTGAGCCTGACATAATCAGATGAGCACTTTAAAATGATCAAAGAGAGGCCAGCAGGTGGTATGGTGGTTAGGGTGCTGAACTCCCACGTGCTTGACCACAATTCGAGTCCTGGACCTGGCGGTTTGCTTCCTCACTTTCTCTCTCTCTCTCTCTGATGAGTGCACACCTGATCCATATAGTAAAATTTAAAATAATAATGATAACAAATAAAGTTAAGTAAAGAAAAAGCTTTTTTAAGATCAAAGAAATTAGAAAGCACAGATATTTTACCATTGGCCTTAAAGTAACAAACTACTCTGTTGAACAGAGGGCTGCCTACAGAGGTTGACAACAGCCTCAAATTTATAGCAAGAATCGGAGACCTCATCTTCCAACCAAAGGAGCAGAATTTTCTCAACAACATTGAGTTCGGAAGGGAATTCAGAGCTTGTGATGATCTTACAGTACGGCTGACACTTTGAATGTCTCCAGTGAGTCCCCAAGGGGAGAACTCAGGTAATCCACACTGGATTTAGGATCCACAAAACTATGAGATAAAAAATTGAGATTGGGGACCTGCATGTGTCATAATGGTTACATCACTGGACACCCAAACAGTCAATTGTGGTTTGAGTCCCAGGCTCAGCAGCTTTGAACTCATGCTGGGTATATGTGTGCATATGCCCAAAATCCTGAGAGGAGAATGAAGGAGAAGGGATTGCAGTGTGGCCACCCCCCCTCCCCCACGGGGTTATTTCTCTCTTTCTGTTTCTCTGTCTCTCTCTCTGTTCCTGTGGTGGGCACAGGCGGCCAATAGCAAAAAATCTCAGGGGGAAAAAAAAAGAGGAGATTGCAACTATGTTTTAGATAGATAATGATGCAATTTAAAATAGATAACTGATACAATCATCTTAAAGATCTGCATCATACTAATTATCCTAACCTTAACAATAATAACAACAATAGCAAGGACAGCCAGAATACTTCTTTATTTTATCTACGTGATAATGTTGGTGAACTTCTGTCCGATTATGTACAAACACTATTTGATTAACGGCCACAAATTAAACAGCATGTGTGGATTTCTTTTCCCTAACCAAACAAAGAATGCCTGTAAATTTGAGAACAATAACCTATGACTTTATTTTACTAACACCTTCAGGAGATGTACTCACATTTTATTTTATTCTTGTTTTTAATTAAGGTTGTGATTATTTAAAATTCATTTTTGCACTTGCTAAACGATACAATTCCCTGTTTTCTTTCAGTGTTAAATAAAATGAAAAGAAAGGCTAGACTAGAATTAGTATCCATTTTTTAATTTATAATGTATTTTTTGCTTCTCTGTGATAACAATAGCCAATGCCAATAACGTTATTACATAAACACACAAGGGACTTTCTGCTTCCATGTAGAATAGAAAAAGCTGAAATGAATACCACTCACATTCTGACAATTAGAAAAAAATATAAAATTCTAACCTTTTTCTTTTTAGTTTTTAAAATTTTTTTGTAAGAGAGAGAGTCACCCCTAACAGGCTTTTCAAGCTGTGGTCCACACTAAGCCTCAGTCAGCCAGAATGGCAATTAGGTGCACGCCTGGTGTATACAGAAAGACCTCTAGACACCGACCTGGGACCTCCATGTGGCCTCACCACTGTGGACCCTTACATTACTGCTGTGCCACGTTAAAGCGGTGAGGTCACAGGGCAATCCATCAGCCTGCAATCTATGGAAAAACAGTGCCTCTGATGGGAGGGAGGAAGAAAGAAAGCACAAAAGGAGGATGGGGCTGCTATCTAATTGGATAAGTGAAATTCAATTAGATTTTTCAAATAAATTTCTAAGGGCTAAGTGCATGCTTACATGAGACAACAGAAGCCCTGAGAACCACAGACACAAGGGCAGATAGAATTGTTAGCTCTTTTCCACAGACCTTTACAAGGTGCTCATGAGAAAGACAGAAAAAGAGCAGAAATGCTTCATTTGTTAATTACAAGCAAATGAATGTGGTGCAGGCCTGCAGAAGAGCAACAGCTGTCAGACAAAGCTTAGAGCCCTACCTGGGTACTCCTCCTCAAAGGAAACATGGACTTAAAGAGCTTTGTCTCTATTGTGTTGCTAACAGATATACCTGAGGATGGGTGAAGAAAAAGAAGTTTTATAATTTACAATTCTGATGGATGGAAATCCCAAAAGCATTACAAATGGTAGAAAGCAGAACTTTTAGCAGGACAGAACATGGCCTGTTTCCATGTGGCTTTCTCTCTCCCTTTCTGGCCTTATTCCCTCTGTGTATAAAACCACCATAACTCCCCACCCTACTAATGTCCCAAGGCCTCACTCTGGAACACCCTAAAGGAATTAATTGTTCACTTAACATCTTTACAATACCATCAGTGCAATCAAGTTCTAAAGCATGAATTTCTGGGAGACATCTAATCACTATCCATTAAGACCAAAATCCAAAACTTGAACTTTGAGAGGACAAGCCATGATCCAAGCCATAACAGGAGCTGTAGAAAGGCAGTGATTCCTGCCATACAGAGAGCAAGAAGGATACCCACCAACGGAGAGAAAAAGAAAAGCAACCTTCTAATATTCATGGAGGAGCAGCAGACCCTTCTGGAGCCCACCAGTAGAGATCTTCCATTGCTATGGAGGGACAGGATCAGCGAGAACACCCCTCTCTTGAGCCCCAAATGATACTGTGCAAGAGGACAAAGAACACTCTCCTGCTACCACCCATTACCAACCACCTAGCAAGAGCAAGGAAATAATACTGTGGCAGAAGTAAGAGAGAAGACCACGTCTAAGAAAGAGATATATATAGCTTCTGGAGGGAAGAGAAGGAGCCGAGAAACACTCATTGCAAGCCTGTCTTGACCACAAGCATAAAATGATGCTAGAAGAATTTTGACCAACAGAAGCACTGAAGTTAACAACAGTCACGATGAAACTGAACTGTGATTAGGCCTTTCATAACTAAATAAATACTGAGAACTAGACACTTGGTCAAAGAAGAGTTATACTAGTTACTCAGGCAAAACCGTTGGCCTCTGTCTCGAATGCCTACACATGTCTGCCTCTCAGCCAAATATTAGGGAACTGATAACTAGAAATGTCCCAACCCACAAAATTCTATCAAGAGATGAAACAATCATTGGAACCAAAGCCACATAGAACCCACATGCTGGAAAGAGCAGAGAGAAAACTTGAAATGACTACGATATATGGTATGTTAAAGGTTTCTTGATGAGCAATGAATTTTAGCAGAGGCATGGAGCATTTAGGAGCCAAAGTAGAATGCTCAAAATTAAAACACAGAGACACACATTAGCAGAGAAAAATAACTCTGACAAAACTATGGACAGAATTAATGAACTTGGGCCAGCAGGTGGCGTGCTGGTTAAGGCGGCTGAGCTCTTACATGGATGACTGCGATTCCAGTCTCAGAACCAGTGACTTGAAAATTATGCTGCATACACGTGCATGTATGCCCAAAATCCTAGGAGGAGAATGGATGAGAAGGGATTGTGCATAGCTATCTCCTCTAGGGAGCGATTTCTCACTTTCCCTCTCAGTCTCTCTTTGGTGAGTGTATGTGCCTTAAGCAAAATACAAAATAAAAAAAAAAGGAGTAAATTTAAAGATAAATAAAGTATTATCATGCTTATATAAATATAAAAATGCATTCCTTTGAGCAAATGTGTTATGGATAATCTCAAAAAACTTATCACGTGAGTCTGTTTCGCAATTTGTATTTTTTTTTTTTCTTACTAGAGGGCGCGTGCGCTCATCAGTAAGACAGAGAGAGACAGAGAGACAGAAAGCAAGAAATAACCCCCCAGGGGGGATGGTCACGCCGCAATCCCTTCTCCTCCATTCTTCTCTTGGGATCTTGGGCACGCACGCACACGTGCCTGGCGTGAGTTTTAAGCCACCGGGTCCGGGATGCGAACCACAGTCGACTACGTGGGAGTCCAGCAAATTAGCCATTACTCAAACTGCTGGTTCCTCAATCTGTATATTTTTCACACTTCTAAATCTGTGCTTAAAAAATTACAAGCAAGAGCCAGCAGGTGACGCGGTGGTTAATGGCACTGGACTCCCACATAACCAACTTCTGTTTGAGTCCTGGACCTAGCAGTTAGCTTTCTCCTTCTCTCTCTCTCTCTCTCTCTCTCTCTCTCTCTCTCCTTTCTCTCTCATTATGTCCCTCTCTAGTCAAATTTAAATAAATAAATAGTTTTAAAAAAAAGCTACAAGCAAACATCAAAAATAATTTTCAAAGCAGGTCGCAGTTAAGTTCTCACTGCTTTTAGATCACCTCTTCTTATGTGGATGCTTTTAAAGAGACTGTCCAGGGTGTAGAAGGAGCACTGTTTATTTAAGAAGGCCTTTGGGAGAGGGAGATTTCAGCTGGCAGCCTGGTAGTTAAGGCACTCTGATCCCACATGGTCTGCTAAAGGGTTCAAGTCCTGAATCCAAAGGCTTGAAAACTACATCTGGCACAGGTTTGTGCATACTCAGAAGCCTGAGAGGAGAATAATGGAGAAAGAGTTGTGGCATGGCCATCTCTCTCCCCAGGGAGTATTTTCTCACTTTCCCTCTGTCTTTCTGAAAAGAAAGAAAGAAAAGGAAAAAAAAAAAGTAAAAGAAAAAAGGAGGAGAGGGTGGGGTGGAGGCATCAATCAGCCTGTGGCATGGTGGTTAAGGCAGCTGCATCCCACATGGTCAACAGTGCATTTTGGGTCTCAGATCAAGCAGTTTGAAAAACATACTGGGAGGGACCAGCAGTTAGCGTAATGACTATGTCACTGGACTCCCATGTAGTGAACCGTGGCTCGAGTCCAGGACCCAGCGGATTAAACTCATGCCAGGTGAGTGTGCATGCGTGCCCAGGATCTCAAGAGGAGAATGGAGGAGAAGGGATTGTGGTGTGGCCATCCCCCTTGGGGAGGGGTGAATTCTCACTTTCTGTCTCTCTGTTTCTCTCTGTCTTTCTGGCAAGAGCATGTGCCCTATAGCAAAAACCTCTCCAAAAAAAAAAAAAAAAAAATTAATTAAACATACTGGGCACCATGTGCATGTTTACCTGAAATACTCAGTGAGGGGAGAGACAGAAGAGAAGGGATTACAATCTGATCATGCCCTATGGGGAGGAGGAGTGCTTTCTTTTATCTCTCCTACCCATTCCCATCTTTCTTCAGTGAACGTGTGCATCTACTGACAAAATTAAAAAAATTAAAATGAAATGGGGAAGAAAGAAAGCTGTATGTGCGTGAAACTGATTATCAAGATATTCTCTAGGATACTGCAACACAATTAGTAATTGTAAACGAGATCGTGAAAATGACATAACTTCCTAATATTTTCATTTGGTCTTATTCCCTGGTTAAAAGAATAAAATTTGGGGGCTTCACTCAGGGCCAATGCATTATTATAAATGCTCATCCTAGAACCACCATTAAAAATAATAAATTAAAAAGAGTTCCAATAGCTTTTACATTACAGTACCATTAATTTACACTTTTAAAATGCTTCATTTGTGGGCTGAACTGTGGCACAGTGGTCAAATGTAGTGCTGTTAGAGGCTGACCAGCTGGGAAGTTGCCAAATTAGTGTCCTGAGACCCCTCTGAGTATGCTGGGCATGTGTGTATCGATGCTCTGTGGCTAGCTGAGTCTGGAAGTGGCCTGCAGTGTCAGGACCCTGTTAAGGATACTATCTCTCTGCATCTCTCTCATTTTTGCTGATAGAAAAATAAATAAGTAAACATTTAAAAGATGCTCCATTAATAATGTTCTTTTAATTATGTGAGAAAAATACTATAATTTTAATGATAATTTTTGACCATTTCTCCCCAAAAGAAAACACTGACAATATTATCATTTGAAATGAAGTAAAAATGTATTTCATAAATGAGAAGAGGTTGTATTTAGGAGGAGCATTAGAAATTACTGATGATGTATCTCAAATTTCAGAATTGTATGCAGTGTGAAATCATTTTTATTTTATTTAAAACTAAATTTTCTGCTATCTTTGCTAATATAAAAACATAGTTACAAAACATTAGTCTGAATTATTTAAAAAGTGAATAATAGGGCCAGCAGGTGGCATGGGGGTTAAGGCACTGGACTTCCACCTGACCAACTGTGATTCGAGTCTAAGACCTGGCAACTTGAAAGCCACAGCAGGCATGTATTCATGTATATCGGAAATCCCAGAAGATTAGTAGAGGAGAAGGGATGGCAGTATGACCATCACCCATGGGGGATGATTTCTCACTTTTCTTCTCACTGTCTCTCTTGTCTCTCCAGTGAGCATATATGCCCTATGGCAAAAACCTTAAGAGGAAAAAAAAAAGGTATGTGGTATATACAAGTGCATAAATTTTTCAAAGAATGTCAAAGAATGCCAAATATTGTTGGCACCGTATTTATATGGAAGAAATATGCTATTTAGCATTAAAAAACAACAACCATGTGTTCAAACACATAATACAAAAAATAAAAATAGTACATACCTTTGATATAATTTATACATACAATTAAAATACTGTCTTTAAACATTTATTAAATGCTTGTTGTGGGTAACTTACTGTGTTAACACTTTTTTTTTTAGTTCTAGTGAGTTGTCATCTCACTAGACCTTGAGAGTTAGTTATTATTATACTAATTTTATAAATAAAGAAACTGAAGATTTCTTGAGACCTAAGAAGTTTCCAAACCACCCAGAAAGTAAAAGTTTTTATTTATGACTTTAAAACTGAATATAAATTTGAAAAACATCTAGGAACATAGAAATTATCTCAATAAAATACTCGGGATTTTGGACACACATGCACAAGCACCTGGTATGAGTTTCAAGAACCAGGTCCAGAACTCAACCGCAGTCAACTACATGGGAGTCTGGCAACATAACTGTTATGCCATCTGCTGGTCCCCGTAAGTGGATATATGTTCTATATATTACTGGGTCATCAGAAAAGTCATGGCATACTCTATTTGTTTGTGTGCAAAAATGCATCATGACTTTTCATATATATGTGTGTGTGTGTATGTATGAGTATGCGTATATATATATGTGTGTGTGTGTTTGTGAGTGTGTATGTGTATATATATATATGTGTGTGTGTGTGTGTGTGTATATGCGTGTATATATGTGTGTGTGTCTGTGTGTGTGTGTGTGTGTCTATAGTTCAGATAACAGAAGCTTATATTGTAGATTCAAAAAGTCTTTTCTCTAAGCTCTTTTTTATTCCATGCTAATTATATCTTAATGTGGTGAGGTTATGGGTGATTTTCCATATCTTTTCTTGTGCTCTTAATATTTTTCCAGGGACTAGCAGATAGCATCATGGTTACAATTTTGGACTCCCATGTATTCAATCACAGTTGGAGTCCCAGAACCAGTGCCTTAAACTTTTGGCCATGTATGTGCATGCCCAAAATCCCAAGAGGAGAAGAGTTTGCAGTGTGGCCATCCTCCCTGGAGGGTGATTTCTCACTTTCTGTCTCTCTCTGTTTCTCCAGCAAGCACACAAGCCCTACATAAAAAATCTCTCTCTCAAAAAACATGAAAAATTAAAGAATATTTTTCCTGACTCTTAACTGAATATGTGTTATTATGTATAATCATTAAAAGAAGCATGCTCAGTACCAGCTCTTGGTGTAATGGCTATGTCACTAGACTCTCATGTACCCTACCGTGGTTCGAATCCTGGGCCCAGTGGCTTTAACTCACACCAGGCTCATGTATATGCATGCCCAAGATCCCAAGAAGAGAAGGGATTGTGGCATGGCCATATCCCCTGGGGGGGGGGGGGTGACTTCTCACTTTCTGTCTCTCTGTCTCTCTGTTTTTTCTGGAGAGTGCATGTGCCCTATAGCAAAAATTTCTCCAAAAAAAAAAAAAAAAAAGAAAAAAAGAAAAAGCATGCTCAAAATGGACACACAAATATGGTAACTCAATTATTTATTAATTCATCATAATTCTCAGACTTAGATAATTATTAATTTTTGGATCACTTGTTTAGATTCTGAATTGAAAAAAAGTAGAGAAAACCCTCTTAAGTGTAACATTTTCTGTCTTCAGTTAGGGAAGGGCTGGTTAGAAAAGCAAGAAAACATATGGGACCATCAAGCCAAATTAAGGCAAATTATTTTCATTAACTTCAGATGATCACTCTGGCATTGGCTAACGATACCACACACTTTGAACACTTTGAGTATGCCTGGAAGAAGAGACCTCAATGTCTGAAGCCTCAAAAAAACATTACGAAAACGCCAATTGACAGCGCGAGCCCTACCAATAATGACTTAATAATATCATATCAATCTGTGAAAGACAGGAAGAGCTGTATTAGATCCTCTGAAAAGTCAAGATGTATTTTTCTATGTTTTTCTAGCAAAAATGCAGCATAACTTCCCGAATGACCCAATAATTTAGCTAAATTAGAGATTTCATTGTACAAGTGCGTCATCATTTGTTTTCCTAATAAATCTTAGGTTTACAAAAGATACCACAACCATGTAATCATTAGTTCTTCTTATTATTCACTAGATACATTTTATATACAAAATAATGAAGTGTAAAAATGAAGATTTCCTGAATCTTCAGTGAAAAGTCTTTCAGTCAGTAGTTACGAAGGAACAACTGATAGTTTCAAAATATTGTTTCACACCAGTTTTCGCTCATGGTAGGTAAAAATTCAAGCCTAGTCACATGAAAAATATTGTTGACGAATGTCTTGACTTTTGCCGTATTTTTGGTAGGTATGTTTTTCTGGACTGTCTGGGATCCCTTTCCTTGGGGACCTGCCTTTGCCTTATTTCTTGTCCTAACCACAGTGCAAGTATGGACTAAAGCGGAAGCTATTAGTTCGTTTGTCCTCAGAATTTCAGGTTTTTATGGAAGCAAAAAAGGGCCAAAGGAGTTAGACTCAGCACTCAAAGGCAGATTCTCTTGTTAAGGTTCCCAAGAAGTACCCTCACTCCTGTTTTTCCAAAATATTGCTGGTTTTTCTCTTTTGTTGATCCCTTTTTTTATCAATTTTTCTTTCTTTCTTCTTCCTTTCTTGCTCTTTCTTTCTTCTTCCTTTCTCTTTTCTTCTTTCTTTCTTCCGTCCTTCCTTCCTTTCTTTCTCTCTTTCTTTCCTTCCTGCTTGCTTGTTTGCTTGCTTGCTTGCTTGCTTTCTTTCTTTCTTTCTTTCTTTCTTCCGTCCTTTCTTTCTTTCTCTCTTTCTTTCCTCCCTTCCATCTTTCTTTCTTTCTCTTTCTTTCTTTCTTTCTTTCTTTCTTTCTTTCTTTCTTTCTTTCTTTCTTTCTTTCTTTCTTCCATCCTTCCTTCCTTCCTTCCTTCCTTCCTTCCTTCCTTCCTTCCTTCCTTCCTTTTAGTAAAAGAGAAAGAAAGAAGAGGGGGAGAGAAAGAGAGAGAGAGAGAAGCAGAGCACCCAGTAGGATCCTCATGCCACAATCCACCCCCAGTCTCAACCAGAAGTCATGTGTCCCTACTTGGCTCAGAGAGGTCCTAGGACATGAACTTAGGACATTCCCCATGTGGTTCCAGATAAATAACCCCTGCACTATCACATTTCTTTTTTTGGGTCTGAGCTGTCTAGGATTTCCTTTCTTACCAGAAAAATCAGTTTGCTTATCATGCCTGCAAACGCATTATCATAATCCACTTTATACACATGTAAGTGCACACATTTTGCATAGTTTTCTTCTGGGATACATGAAAAGTGGAATTTACATATATTGTGTAAGAAAAATCATGTATGTAAGCAAAAAAGCACGCTATAAAACTACCATATATTATATAGATCAGAACAATCAGGTTACCATGTAATATAATAAAGATATGGGTTGAACATCTGGTAGAAAGTGCATCAGAATGTAGGCCCCTTTGAATTGTCTAGGAGAGAAGACAGTGCTATATACAGATTATTTTAAAATCCTTCAAATTATATCTATTGTTAGGTTTTAGTTATTGAGGGGTTAACTAGCCTTCCTATAAATTAATTCTTTTTTCTTTTCAAGGTTTTTGCCATAGGGCACATGTGCTCACCAGAGAGAGATAGAGAGACAATGAGAGGGAAAGTGTGAAATCACCCCCTGGGGAGATGGCTATGCTGCAATCCCCTGTCCTCCATTTTTTTCTGGGATTTTGGGTGCATATGCGCATGTGCCCAGCGTGATGTCCAGGCCACCACTGGATCCGGGACTCAAACTGCAATCGGCCATGTGGGAGTCCAGTGCCATAACCAGGATGCCACCTGCTGGCCCTTCTATAAATTCTTTATTTTAGAAAAATGCTAATTACATGATTCAATTTTTAAATGTAATAAAATATAAGAAAAAAGAAGTCTGATAAGATTAATATTTAAACTATTTCTAGGCTCTTTCTCTATTCCTAGTTTGGTTCTGACAAATTCTCTTTGACTACTGGTCTCTAAGAAATACTCAACTTAGGGACCAGCAGTTAGTGTAACGGCTATGTCGTTGAACTCCCATGTAGCCAACTGCAATTCGAGTCCCGGACCCAGTGTCTTAAACTCACGCCGGGCCCGTGTGCGTGCGTGCCCAAGATGCCAAGAGGAAAATGGAGAAGGGATTGCGGTGTGTCCATCCCCCCTAGGGTGTGATTTCTCGCTTTCTGTCTCTCTGTCTCTCTCTTTCTGGTGAGTGCACACACCCCATAGCAAAAACCTCTTAAAAAAAAAAAAAAAAGAAATACTCATCTTAACTAAATTTACAGGAATACTGAATAAATATTTCAATATAAATCCCTTACAATTATAACTATGACATTAATTATGTTTTTAGTCTTCCACAATTGTTCATACTAAGGCAAATTATTCTCTAATACTTCTAAGTCAAGATTTTGCAACTCTGTGTCATTTCAACATATTTGGATTTCTCCATTATAACAAAAGACTTTTTCAATGAAAATTATTGCCATTTTCCTTATTCAGTTGAGAATTCTTGTTCAGAAGGAAGTTTCTACTTAACTATTCCACTTGACAAAAATGGAAAGCTCAAGATTAGATTAATTTTTAAATAAGAAAAAAGCAATACTGTTAAATTTAATGATTTATGTAAATTCAAAATTTTAAGTTTTGAAAAATGAAATTCAGTATTTTTCACAAAACAAAAAAGATTCTCATTTATCTCATAGTGAATGATTGACAAATCAAACAGTATTGCAATTTTATCAGCAATATTGTAAACATATTAAAAAAACCCTAATAAATCCTGGCTTGTTAAAGAGAAAATGTTTCATTTTATAAATACATATATGTAATACAATTTGGAGATAATAGTGGTAATGTATAATTCTTGCCTATGATATTATTTCCTATTAAATAAGAATTCCATGTAATTATTCAAATTTTTAGTTCTCTGATTATTGCTAATTTTGTGTTTTGTTTTTACTGAGAAGTACTTTAGACAAAACAAATTAGTTAAAATGATATATTTTAGGGACCAGCAGGTGTCATGGTGGTTAAAGTACTGGACTCCCACATGGCTGACTACAGTTCTAGTCCCTGACCCAGAGGCTCGAAAATCACAAAGAGTGTATGTGTGTGCATGCCCAAAATCCTTAAAGGAGTATGGGGGAGAAGGGATTGCAGCATGGTCATCTCCCCTAAGGAAAGGGTGCATGGAATGTGATTTCTCACTTTCCCTTGCTCTGTCTCTATCTGTCTCTCCAGTGAGTACATGTCCCCTTGGGAAAAACCTAAAAAAATAAAATAATAAACTAAAATATTATCCACAGTTTATCATAAAATTAAGTATTCATATTTTCAACAATTAAAAAAGTACTAATGTGGGACCAGCAGTGAGCATAATAGCTATGTCGCTGGACTCCCATGTAGTCGACCGCGGTTCGAGTCCCGGACCCGGAGGCTTAAACTCACGCCGGGCGCGTGTGCATGCGTGCCCAAGATCCCAAGAGGAGAATGGAGGAGAAGGGATTGCGGCGTGGCCATCCCCCCTGGGGGGTGATTTCTTGCTTTCCGTCTCTCTGTCTCTCTCTGTCTGTATGGCGAGTGCATGCGCCCTATAGCAAAAAAAAAAAAAAAAAAAAAAAAAAAACAACAAAAAAAAAACTCTCCAAAAAAAAAAAAAAGTACTAATGCAATAAATTTGTCAAGATAATCTTATAACTTTAAGAAAAATCCAGTACTAAATGAAAGTCCTTTGAAGGGCAATGATGTCAAGAAATCTTCTCTGTAGAACTAGGCTGGGTAATTTTCTTTTTAAAACTATTATAGCTACCACTACACACCTATAAAAATGGCCGAAATTCAGGACACTGACAATATCACATGCTCGGGAAGACATGGAGTAACACACGTCTTCATTCATTCCTGGGGAACAGGCAAAATGGTCTAACCACTGCGGAAGATTGTCAGTTTCTGAATAAACTAAAAATATTCTCATCATGTGATTCAACATTCTCACTTCTTGACTTTTACCCAAAATAGCTGAACACATGTTCACATAAAAGCCTGCACATGGTTTATAGCAGCTTTATTCACAGTTGCCAAGACCTGGAAACAATTTAAATGTCTTAAAGTAGAGGATAGATGAACAGTGGTGCTTTTAGACAATGGAGTATCTTATTCAGTCTAAAAGGAAATGAACTATCAAGCTATGAAAAGATGTGGAAGAACTTTAAACATGTATTACTAAGTGAAAGAAGTGAATCTGAAAAGCCTTGTGATTCCAACAAAATGACAGTCTGGAAAAGGCAAAACTATGGAGGCACTAAAAAAGATCAGTGGTTGTTAGGATTTAATGGATAAGGAGGGATGAATAGGTGGAGAGCAGAAATGTGTTAAGGCAGTGAAAATACTCTGTACGATAGTATAATGATGAAACCAGCAGATGGCATAATGGTTACATCACTGGAATCCCTGGTAGTCAACCGCAGTTCGAGTCCTGGTCCTGGAGGGTTAAAACTCATCCTGGACATGTGTGTGTGCATGCCCCAAATCCTGAGAGAATGGAGAAGGAATTGTGGTGTGGCCATTCCCTCTGTTGGGTGATATCTTGCTTTATATTTCTCTGTCTCTCTAGCAAGCACATGTGCCCTATAGCAAAAATCTCTCTCTCTTAAAAAAAAAAGATATTATGATAGATATTCATCCAAACCCACAGAACATACAACACCAAGAGTTAACCCTAATTGTACACCCTGGACGCTGAGTGATACTGATGTGTAAATGTGTGTTCATTAACTATAAGAAATGTCCTATCCTAACAGGGAGGCTATGCCTGTGCGGAGGAGGTGGTATATGGGAACTCTGAGATGATCAATTCTGATTTTCTAAAAGTGTTTTAATAGAGGCAAGCGTAATGATGGTGATTTCAATAGCATATAACTTTATATTAATAATACATTATATGTATAAATAAATAATGCAGTATAAATATCTTAGCTGAGTCTTTTTCTTCTGCTTGCTTAGAACTCTTTATGTAGCTAGGTAGCAAACAGAAAAAATAAACAATCTATTATTTAACAAATTGTGGGATCATAGCATTTTGAGATTCAATTTAAATTCATGGGAATAAATAGCTTTATAGTTTCAAATGGAGGAATAATAACTTCATAGGTTTAGCTGAATATTGTTGATTTAAATTATACTGCAACATGATTTTATTATTTGGGAATGGGTTTAGAATAAAGATAATGTAATTTATTCACTTAAATATTTACTAGACACTTGTGTTGTGGGACAAGATTTTACTAGACACTTTCGTTCAGAGAGCAATGGAGGAAAAAATCTCTCACTGAGTTTGTATGTTAAGTTTGGATCTGGACCCAGATGACAAAACAGGGTCATACATGCTCACACACACTTACACACACACAACACTTCCACTCACACAGAAGTGCATACATACTTGATCATATGTACATAGTGGACATGCTATGATGAAAAGTAAAACAAGGTAGGGAATGATGAATTTTGTGAGTCTTCCTTTGTAAGCTATAGCCTTTGAGTGGAAGATTGGGCAGATGAACCAGCAAATACCTTGAAGAAGAGTAGAAGAGCATTGTCATAAGGCCTGGCACAGGAGCAAACGTTAGGTATTCTACTACTATCAAGAACATTGGTGTGTTTAAAGTCTTTGGAGGGTTGGGCCCATAGCCTCCTGGTTAAGAGAGCTAGATATCACATGACTGATCATGATTTAAATCCCAGCCCTGGTGTCTTGAAAAATATGATAGACACAGTTCATGCATGCCGCAAATCCCAACAGTATGGAGAAATGGAGGAAAAGAGATTATAGAGTGATTGGACCCATGGGGGGGTGGGTGTTTTTCTTTCTCTTTGACCTTCTGTCTTTCTCTGGGGAGTATAGGCACCCTCTGACAATTAAAAACCAAACAAAGAAATGAACATTTAAAGTCTACTGAGCAACAGCAAGGTCTAAAACAATGACATCATGGCAGGTAGAGAAGATAATGTGACTTTATAGGCTATAAAATGTAATTACAGGTACTAGCAGTTGGCGTAATGGCTATGTCACTGAACTCCCATGTAGTTGGTCACAGTTCAAGTCCTGAACCCAGTGGCTTAAACTCACACTGGGCGTGTGTGCATGTGTGCCCAAGATCCCAAGAGGAGAATGGAGGAGAAGGGATTGCAGCATGGCCATCCCCCCAGGGGGTGAATTCTCGCATTCTGTCTCTCTGTCTATCTCTGTCTTTCTGGTGAGTGCACATGTCCTATAGTAAAAACCTCTCCCCAAAAAAAAAAAAATGCATTTACAGTGGGTTTTATAGGAAATGAGAAAATACTGAAAGAATGTAAATGGGAACATTTATATATATATATATATATATGATATACATTATATATTATATATAAATATATAACATATATTTATAAAATAAAAATATTTATTATATAACATATATTTAACATAACATTTTATAAATATATGTTATATAAATATAAATAAATAATATATTATTATATAAATATAAATTATATAAAAATATGTGTAAATATATATTATATATAAATATAAATATATAATTTATATACTGTATATACAGTTTAATAATATTTTACGGGAAATATAATACCAGGGATAAATGTGCAAACCTACAGGGAAAGGAGGTCATGGCTGAGATGAATGTGGCTATGGCTGTGGCCACAGCTGATGGAATCTGGTGGGATTTGGGAAATATTCTGTTGTTAGAAATCAAGGATTTCTTGATAGACTGAATGTTGGTTTGAAGAATGACTCCCAATGTTTAGTCTGTTCAACTATGTAAGGATGATGCCATTTACATGAATGAATGGAGAGTTTGGAGAATAAACATTTTTATAAAGGAAAACATCTCTAATGTAGACATGTTAATTTTTAGATATTGGGTCATTGGAAAAGTCATGATATATTGTCCTATTTTTCTATGTGGACATGCATCATAGTGTTTCAGACCATCCAACATTATATGTATATCACTATTCTCAGTTGGGCTGCAGTGATTAATTACCGCTGACTCTTCATAGTTTGTCATACACTGGTACATTTCTCTTGTAAGATCACCCTATTAATATAGTGATTTATCTCTCACAGCCCCAAGCACAAATTGCCTTCGAAGAGCCACAGCCCCTCGACAAGGGCTTCTCGTTCTTTAAAGCAGGAGGAAAGAGGTACAGGAAGGTCTCCTACTCATTTTTCTGTGTCGAGACCTAAAAGTTGCACACATTTCTTGTCTCATATGATTGGGTAGAGGTGTCCACACGGACCTGCCCAAAAGCAAGGGGCTGAGTAGAATCTATCCTCTGCCCAGGAGAGGGGTGATAAGCATTCAGTAATAACATCTAATGGAAATCCTTATACCTAGAAGGAACCATTATAGTAAGCTATAGAATGTAGACACTTAGAACAGAGTATTGTTAAGGCTAGAGATACAGAAGTAAGCTATATCAATGTATGCGTATCATTTAAAACTACTATCTAATATTAGATGAGCATCTGTGCAGTGGACTTGGATAGAGAAAAGAAGCAAAACATTTTGAGGTGTTCTCCCCTTTGAAGTTGTAACAGGGGCAGTCAGATTTCCAGCTATATGGAAAACTAGCTCATTAGTAAATGTTCCCTGGATTTAAAATAAAGAGGAGACCAAAATTGAGCATTTGAATTGGCAAGATGGAGGACTTTAAGGACCTTGATAAAGAGAAATTCAGTAGAGTGGTTGGGAAGAAACCCCCTGATCTTGAGGACCTAAAAAAAATAAGAGTGGAAGGGGTGAAGGAGTAAATAGAGACACCCAAAGTAGAATGTGTGAAGTCCTTAGAATTGTCAGTGCCTATAGTCTGCTGTGGACACTCAAAAATGCCAAGTATTTTAATTGATATTAGTATTCCTTAAAGGTATAATTCTAAATTTGAGGAGAAATAAGACAATATTTAAAAAAGGGATGTGAGGTAGAACTTTATTTTTTATTAATGACAAATTTTTAAGCATATATGTGTGCGATTAGGGAAAGTCAACAATAAAAGAAAAAATAATTATTTAAGATAGAAATGGATAATTGCCATAGCAATTCAAAATAAACTTGAGTATGTAAGAGGAGGTAGGTGTTATCCAGTACATATTTCATCCATTAGAACAGGAGGAAATACAAAATACAGGGAAGCCTCAGAAATTTTGTGGAAAATAGGGAACAGCAGATGGCATAATGGTTATGTCGCTGGACTCCCATAGTCAACTGAGGTTCACGCCCTGGACCCAGTGGCTTAAAACTTATGCTAGACATGTGTACTTGCATGCCCAAAATCCTGAGAGAAGAATGGAGGAGAAGAGATTGCAGTGTGGCCATCCCCCTGAGGGGTGATTTCTCACTTTCTGTCTCTCTGTCTCTCTCTGTATCTCCAGCAATTGCACATGCCTTATAGCAAAAATCTCCCTTCCCCCCCAAAAAAGAAATCTTATGGAAAATGGAATTAAAGTATGAGTTTATTTTGTTGCAAAACATTTTTGAAATCTATGTGTACTTTTTTCATAACTGAATTTTTCATGAACTTTTTTTGGTTCCCTTATGTATGGGCAAATTTGTAAGTAGAAAATGATGTGGAAAGGAGAGCTTGATATATTTTAGATTATATTCATATTTAAATAACATTTTAAAAGTATAACATACATAAATGTAGAAAGTCAGTGATAGCAGGTTCAAGGAAGAATAAAATTATGAAATGCTAACCTTGAAGAATGGGAGCATAAATTGACAAGGAAATGTGAATGTTAATGACAGTGTTAATGACCACTTTTGCAATGTATTATCTTAATTTAAATTAACAGTTTTTATTTGTTCCACATACATTTATCTATCCTAGAAATAAATAAAACAGGAAGAAAATGGAACCTAAGCAGTATTCAAATATACCAGTAATATTGAGTGATTGAGACAGAAACAGGGGCTTATGAGTTTGAAGTACACAGTTACACAGGGGGAAAACTGTATTTTGGCTGTGTACTAAGGGAAATGAGAATATGGGAAGAAAAAAGCAAAAGAAATATGGTGAGACCAATGGACTGGTGATCTATTAGCAGAGTGATTGTCTAGTGCATAAAATACGCATTGTTGCTGAAGAACAAAAGAAAAGGCTCGGGACCAGCTGTTAGCGTAATGGCTATGTCGCTGGACTCCCACATAGTCTACCACGGTTCGCGTCCCGGACCCGGTGGCTTAAAAAACTCACGCCGGGCGCGAGTGCGTGCGTGCCTAAGATCCCAAGAGGAGAATGGAGGAGAAGGGATTGCGGCGTGGCCATCCCCTCTGGGGGGTGATTTCTCGCTTTCTGTCTCTCTGTCTGTCTCTGTCTGTCTGGCGAGCGCACGCACCCTATAGCAAAAACCTCTCCCCCCAAAAAAAAGAAAAAAAAAAGAAAAGGCTCTTGGAATTTAAGTGCAAGAGACAAGAAACACTTGGATATTGACCTGCATGGATTTTATTTTTATTATTATTGCCAGACTGTGCATGTACTTGCCAAAGAGAAAGAGAGACCAGAGTGAGAGAGAGAGGGAGGGAAAACCCTGACCTCCATTGGGACATACAGCCATTTCAATCCTCTTTCTTCCGTCCTGTCGTGTCAATATTTAGGTCATGGACACACAGGTGCATGACTTGTTTTTCAAGATGCTGGGACTGGATTTTGAACTTTCACCATGTGAGATCTGATTTCTTACGTACAAAGCTTAATCAGTGCACTAAGGGCCTAGTCCAACCTGCATAAATCACTATTTTTGTTGGATAAGATGTCAAATGTTGATAGGTAGTACTGGAGAGAGTGACAGAGAACAACAGCAGAAACCTGCAGATAATGATAAGTGCTCTGGAGATTGGTAAATAGCACAGGAACGGGAGTGCACCATCATGGCTAGACCATGGCTTGTCTCTCAGTGGAACTGGAGTTCTTGTATGGGAATAAGGAACACTCGGAATTGGCTGTGACATCCATTGAGGACATCTGCATTCTTGCCTGGTTTTGTGATAATTTATCTATAGAAAAAATGAATTATGAGAGGGATTTCATAGTAAGCAGAGAAAGCCAACTTGATCTAGAATGGGAAATTAAAGGAAACATTCAAAGAAATAAGAGGTGATTTTGTTGGTGACAGACAAAATGCATGAATGAAATATTTAGCAGCCACAATGGTGATGAAGATTTACCTTGGATGTGAGGATATGCAGAGCTTTCTGATAATACTGATAATAGATAATTAGTCCTGACCAGGCAGATTTGGATTTTCAGTTTTGAATAAAGGAGAAGAGGGTATCCATGAAGATTTTATAGCCCCTTTGGAGGAGGTTGGTATAAATTCCAAGCATGTCGTCCTTCTAGACTGTTTATAGCTGTAAGCCAGACGAAGCCTGCATCTAAGAGGGGAGAGGTATCGAGAGACTTTCTCAGGCTTTCCTGGGGGACCGAAGCTCACAGAAACATGCCAAGCCCCTGTCTCATTCTAAGTAGATAAAAATTTCTCAAACATTCTAATCTTTTTGCTGTATCTCTTACTTTGAAGCTTATCCTCATTTCTCTCCTTTCTTGAGACAATCCTTCATCGTCTTCTCCCAATTGCACATTTACATTTGTTTCGAAAGTGATTCTGAAGAGAGAAATTCACTCTAATAGTCAATCAATGCTTATTTTCTTCCTTAATCACCCTGTTATGTCACCTGTGGGTGCCCTTTGCGTTCTCTGTGTCTGTACAGCAACTAGCTCATTTCTATTCTTGAATACATTTATATTGAATATTCAAATGTTTCTTTTACCTAATCATTTAATGTCTGTACAGTACCTGAATTTTCAAATATATGATGTGGAAAGGTACTGTCAAGACAGAAAGATCATTTTATTTTAAAACGTACAGGTTATCTTAAGAGAGATTTTTGCTATAGAGCACCTGCTCTCACCAGAGAGACGGAAGGACGGAAAACAAGAATTCATCTCCCCCAGAGTGGATGACCACACTGCAATCCCTGCTCCTTTAGTTTCCTCTTGGGATTTTGGGCATGCATTACACATATGCCCAGCGTGAGTTTTAAACCACCAGGTCCAGGACTGGAACTGTGGTTGACTACATGGGAATCCAGTGACGTAACTGTTAGGATGTCTGCCGGTCCCATATATAGTTTATTTTTATTTTTATTTTGTTTAAAGTCAGAAAATGGTAAAATCAGGTTGGAAGTGGCAGCTTTATGTCCTTTTGATTTAACACAAGTTTCCAAAAGTGTTTGTAATTGTCTTTAGAGATGTCTTCATGGTTCATCTCCTCCTCAAGGTGTAAAACTTAGGCAGTTGTTTTGGATATAAAGTATATTTTGTAACTGAATATATTTTAATAAAGCTTAAATTGCATTTTAAAAAATAATACTGAATGAGCCCTACAAACACTTACAATAATGCTTAGTTGTGGTCTTCCCAGGGGCTCAAAGGATTTCTGTCTTGTTTTAATTGATAACCAGTTCTCTTTACTATAGGATCATGTTAATCAGATTTTAATGTATATTGTGCATATTTTTCATTCACAGCATTTGAGACTTGCAACTATTCTTTTGAACTCACTTACATGCTTATTATATATTATAGAAACAAAGATTAAACTTAAACATATAAATAGTACCCAGGTATTTTAATTGGCTAAAAATATTTTCTTTATATGCACATACACACTTGACATAGAGTGGAAACGTAAAGTGTTCTTTCCATGCAAAATCTGTGAATGTTTGTCTTGTTTTCCCAAAATTAATTGTCAGTTTACGAAATGTTCATCAAAGCACTGAAGGCCTTAGAACTATGGTGATGAAGAATCTCAGTTACTATTAATATCTATTTAGAGTTTATATTTATCTAGTAGGCTTTGACACAGCTATGTTTATTCATACAATACTGGAATACTTTAGAAGAACAGAGGAATATATTCACTGAGTGAGTCCACAAATCCCTGCTCTCAGAGATGTCTTGTTCATCCCAAATCCTCCCAGTGGATGTCTCAACTTCCATACAGTCCCTCCCGGTAGGGCCACCTCATTCTCATAGTCTAGGGTTAGTCCAGCTCTGATTCTTATTGTATTTTTTGAATGGAATTGTTGATTATCCTACAGATGGAGAAGAGGAAGGTATACTTAATTGGATCCAATGGTCACCACTATTTGTATATAAATGGGGGCAGCATTAAACTTCCTCTGAGAGATCTAGAGGAGACTCATCAATAATTTGATATTTCTCATTTCTATGCTTTAAAATGTGTACCACATTGAATAGTTTCTTTGAATGATTAGAGAATATTAATGAGTTTGGAAGTGCAAAAAGTAGTCAGAGAATTCTGTTTAAGAGAATAAAGAGGAAAGAGCATTTTGGTCTTTTTCTTATCAGAGTTAATGTGGGTTGCCAAGGAAGACCAAACACAGGTGTATAGATACCTACAGAGGACGTCTGATGGTACAAATATCAGACAAGTGGAAGAGAATCTAGTAGGTAAATCCAAGTGGGCAAATCCTTGAACATGTGTTTGGAACATCTACCAGCACGTAGGGTGAGAGCTAGATCTTCTCGTGACTCCATTTTGCATCATAACGAAGGGAAAGAGTTGGGGTAGATATACACCCATCATGTCATTTATAGGTGTCAAAGTGGTAGTATTATTCCATTAATTGTTTCATTATTAATCAAAGAAATACCGATATCAACAGAAAACACTACAAGACACTTTTTAAACATTTTTCTGCTATAACGTGTATGCGCTGAGAGAAATCACCCTTCAGGGTGATGGCCATATCACAATGCCTTTTCCTCCATTCTCCTCTTGGGAATTTGGGTACACATGCACCCAGCATGTTTTTTAAGCCACAGGGTCCAGGACTCAAACTGAGTAGTTGGCCATGTGAGATCCAGCCACATTAATTACCACACCACCAGCTGGTCTTAGACACTTTATTTTAAAGTTTACTTATTCATTTGTTCTGAGAGAAAGAGAGGGAGAGCTAACGGGAGCAGGAAAGACAGGTACCCGTAACAGAATCTTCACTTTATGATTCACCCCAGCCTTAGCCAACCCCACGTCATCAGCACAAGAAGACCTTGGGATGTGAACCCACGACCTCCCATGTCCCTCAGTATCCCGAGGCATTGTGTAATTACCACACCATTGCAGCTGGTCCAATCATTGTCTTTTAGAATTAGGAAAGCTAACTATAAAGTTGGTCTAAAGTTCCAAAGAAAAATACTTAAGAAGAGGTAGGAAAATTATAAAAATTGAAGGGCAATTGGTGTTAAGGATTATTTGCCCTATCAGTTATTAAAACACTAAAATTACTCATAAAGATATCTGCTATCTTGTGTGCTAGGTTAGGTGCCAACTGCTTTAAAATTTTATGGAGTCAGTTCTTAATGATTATCTGTGTTTAAACAGAGGTTAAAATACAAACTACTTTAAGGTGATATAACTCCAGGCCAACCATGGACCAGTCTTGGAAAAAGTAAAGTAGAAAGTTGCTTCCCTGAATGGAGGTCAGCTGGTTTAAAAATAAGTTATTTATTTATTTATTTATTTATTTTTTTACCAGAGAAAGAAATCAAGAGGTCAACTCTCAATTTTTGTATGTTATTATTAAGTAAGATTTGACATCTGGTATCCTACATAATATCAATTATATCTTAAAATCCATGTACCCACTTCCAAGCTTAAGAATTCAGAGGTCTGGGTCTTGGTCTCAAGGCAGAATCCTAAGTATCCACCCCTTTTTCCAATGGGAGGAAAAACACATTTCTTTATACTTGTCCGATATAGAGATTGATCGCTAAGGAATGCCTTATTATTTTGTGTGTTTTGAAACACTGTGTAGCTGATATAATGCTCTCTGAATGCTAGAAATTCCTCTTTTTCCCTGTGATGGTTGTATTGATAGTCGTATCCATTTTGATATGTATGGCTCTATTTCTTTTAATTTTTTGCTGTTGCATTCTCTCTCTCTCTTTTAATTTTTCCAGAAGGTATGTTCACCTGACCAAAGGGACAGAGAGAGAGAGAGAGGGAAAGCAGGAGAGCACACCCCATGAGGCATGATAATGCTGCAATTCTTCTCCATTTCTCCTTTGAGAAAGTTGGAGGCACACACACTCAGACACACACTCTTCTGGTGTGTCTTTTTAGCCCTGGGTCCAGGACTCGAACCTCACAGTCAGCCATGTGAAATCCAGTGGCTTTAACCACCACTCAATGGACTGGCTTTGTTGCTGTCTATTGTATCCATTCCACAGTTGTTGTACACTTGTGAGAATTTCCCTAGATAATTCTTAGGAGTAAAAAAATTCTGGAGGTTAAATGAAAGATGTTTTCAAATGTAATAGATCTGTCTATCAGTGCGCAAAGGTGGCTGTACTCCATCATGTTTCCACCAGCAGCCGATGAGCGTTCCCATCACTCTAAGCAGTGGAGCACTGTTTGCAGATTTATAACATGTCCTCCTTATCATTGGCGTGAAATTTTAACTCTGTAATTTTAAATTTCCATTTTCCTGACAGTGATGTGATTCATTTCACATATATTTTGAATATTCAGGTTTCCTTTTCTGTATATGGTTTTGTGATACCTCTTGTCTATTTTTATCTCATGTTTTCCTTTATTTATGTATTTTTTTTCTTTTTTAGGTTTTTGTCATGGGGCATGTACAATCACTGGAGAGGGACAGAGAGAGACAGTGAGAGAGAAAGTGAGAAATCACCCCCTGGGGGAATGGCCACACTGCGATCCCTTCCCCTCTATTCCCCTCCTGGGATTTTGGGGATGTATGTACACGCACCCGGCATGAATTTCAAACCGCCAGGTCTAGGACTTGAACCATCAGCTATGTGTGAGTCCAGAGCATTAACCACTATGACACCTGCTGCCCCATTTATTTATATTTTATATAAAGATAATTGCTTATAATTTATTTGCAGTTTAAAAATTGTGCTTTTGATATTTTATAAATAAATAGGAACACAGGTAGCATAGAAACAATGCATATCCAATAGTTTACATACAGTAGAAACATTTTTGTGTGTGGTGGAAGGTGGAAATTCATTTATTTATGTATTTTGGTACAGGTTACTCAACATTTCTAACCTTTTTCTTCCTGATAATTGTGCAGGATCACTGCAGCTCTATGTTAAATCCTTGCTTTGTCATGGGTTTATGGGCTCTCTCTTCTGGTCCGATGATCTGTTTATTATCCTGACAGCAACACTTAATTATGCCCTTCATTACTCGAGCTCTTAAATATCTTTCTCCTTTTAACAAATTTCCCCATTGTTTGTTTTCTTCATATTTGTCTTTCCTTGCCAGTTGCTCTTATAAAGAAATACATAAAATGTTTCCAACGCTACATAATTATTGTTATTTTGATTAGAATTGTCTACTCTTTGTTCGTAGGCCTGTAGTTGTGCTTGAATAGTCATGTTTAGAATACTGAGTATCAGGCTTACACATGAACACACTAGTGCTCTAAACTTGTTTAGGTTGGCGTCAATGTCTTGAAACAAACTTACAGTTTTCTTCATCTGAATAAAGTACTTCATTTGCCAGATTTGGTATTTAGTATTATATTTTTATTTATAGGAAAGATCATGTAAATAGAAAGTTTTTCTTTCTTTATTCATGATAGAGTATGTGTACGTGCATGAAAAAGAGCGAGATAGAGAGAGACAGGGAGTCAGAGAGAAGAGCCTGCCACAGGGCTGTTCATGCCACGATCTTCTTCCTCTTGTCTGCTAGCCCCTCAGATCCTGGACACGTGCACACGTGCCTGTTGGATTTCAGGCTGACCTGGCCTGGGATTCCAACTGTGGTTCCAATTATTGCTGAGCCACAGAGCTGGCACAACAGTATCTTTTTAAGAAAATAGCAACAGGAACCAGCAGATAGTGTAATGGTTATATTGCTGAACTCCCACATGGTCCACCATGGTTCAAGCCCCAGACCCGGAGTCTTGAAACTCACACCAGGTACATGTCTGTGCACGTCTAAAATCCCAAGAGGTGAATGGAAAAGGGAATGTAGCAATGCACATCCTCCCTGAGGAGAGGGGGGTGACTTCTTGCTTTCTGTCTCTCTGTCTATGTCTGTCTCTCCAGGGAGCACATGCTCCCTATAGCAAAGATCTTTCTAGCTCTTCTTTTGTGCTTATGTTAATGGCGGGCTAGGCAGCTCAGTGTGATGCAGATCATTGCCAGCAGGGGGAAAAACTCTTCTTTTCTGTTGTTCTCCAGAGCCAAGCACACTGGTATGTCTGTAGTACCACCCAATCCTCACAGGCCAACTGGCCAGGGCTCAACCAGTTCAGCACCAAGAACACCCAGCAGACCAAGCCCCTCACCCTGGAGTGCACCATCAATCTGTACCCTCTTACCAATTATACTTTTAGTATAAAAGAACCCCTCTACAAGGACAGGTCTGTTGCTGCCAGATTTCAGAGCATGAGGGAGGAGTTCGATAACACTGGAGTGAGGAGGACTGTGGAAGGGGTTCTGATCATACTGAGCACTGGCTCCCTCATGTGTTCCTGCTGCAGCTGGGAGCAACTTTCTTCAGATTACCTGGTGGTGAACTTAACCCAGGAGAAGAGGAAGTTGAAGGACTAAAACTCTTAATGACAGAGATACTGGGTGGACAAGATGGAGTCCTACAGGACTGGGTCATGGATGACTGCGTTGGTAACTGGTGGAGAGCAAATTTTGAACCTCCTCAGTATCCATATTCCTGCGCAAATTATAAAGCGGAAGGAACATAAGTTGTTTCTGGTTCATCTTTGAGAGTTCCCTGTTTGCAGTCCCTAAAAACGATAAACTAGTAGCTGCATTGTTGTTCGAGTTGTATGACAATGTACCAGAGTATGGACCCATCACGTGGTCTCCCTCAGCTGTTAAGCAGGTTTAACTTTATATGCAACTGGATTTTCACGAGTGGAGAAATGAAGCCATTTCTTTGAGCACAGCTATACATAGTGTAGTGGAATAAACATGGTAAAAAAGTTAAAAAAAAAAAACAACAACAACAACAAAAAAAAAAACTCCCAAAAACAGGAAAAAGAAAACAGCAACAAACATTCTTTTGTTTTGTGTAGTAAATGCAATTTACATTGTACATCATTTTTTCTACCCAACACGTTTACTAAATCCTTCTTAATTCTAGTAAGTTACCTATATAGCTGTTTTATGGATAAACATTTTTTTTGACTACCAATATCTTCATTTCCTTCTTTCCAATACTTGTCATTTATTTTCTGTTTTACTATATGATTTTGAATGATTTGGCGATAGTAGATCATTTAATCTGGTTTTATATGTTGAAATGAGTGCCCGATAATATGTGGATATTAAGTGTGTGTTTTCCTATATTTCATTTGAAATACCTTTTATTGAGTTGGAAAAATATTTGCTTCCTAATTTGCTAAGGATTTCAGTATTTATGTGGCCCATATTACATTTTGAATGTTACCAAAAATATTTTTCTGCTTGTCTTGCTAGAATACTCATTTCAATATTTTATTCTGACAATTCTATTAGTTATTTAGTATAATTAGCACAGACACACATAGGAACCAAGTTCACTATTTGTTGCCATCTTACTTAGTATAGACTGACAGATTACCTTTCTCTAATACTCTTACTTATTTTCATATAATGATATACTGCCCTCAAAATTGTTATTGGGAAGTCAGTTTTTCCCATTTTTCTTTTGTCATATTTCATATGATAGTATATTTATTATAAGCAATAGTCATTCTATGAATATTTGTTAGAACTCATTTGGAAAATTCTCTGGGTCTGTTATATTTTAGGTAAATTTTATAGTATTTTTTCACATTGTGTAACTGTTATAACATTATTATAGTTCTATTTATTCTTGAGTTGAATTCATACACACAATTACAGGTACAGAGACATTAAAAAGATAATTTTCTAAGTATTCATTTCACCTAGGGTCACATATTACTTTGTATTTTTGCTTTCCATAATACTGACTATAATGTTTTGAATATCTTTTTTTATGGCAATCACAAATTATAGTATACATAACACTAACACTGAAAATCACTGAGAGTAGTTTTATAACTAGATATTAATACATGTTTATATTATCCCATATAAGACTGGGAAGACTATGTTGTTTATAAATAGTACATGTTCAACACATGTCCTTCGAGAAAGCTGCTTAATTCCGTAGTTTGCAGTTTTTAAGCCTCACTCTTTTTGTTCCTTTTGACACTAATATGATGAGGATTTTCTTTTTTTTTTTTATCTTATCAAATTATTCTTACACTTTAAACAATATTTGCTTAAAGATGTTTTACAACTGAAAATTCTAGCATCTGATTTCTGAAAACTCTAATTCTGCTATGTGCATTTTGGTATCATTCTTCTTCCTGTGTTTTGCAATATAACATTTTGAGAGCAGTTTGTATGGCTGGTGGGTCATTCTTTGCGGTCTTGTTAGAGGACAAGTGTCTGGATATGTGATTTTATTTTGTTTTTGCCAGGTAATTGAACCTTTTCCTTTTAATTTTTGAGTTTTGGGTTTCCTGGTTTCTGCAGCTAGTACAATTTGAACACAAAATCAGTGAATACATTGATGAAACACTGATTCTAAGTTTTTAACGGACACCTATTTCTCACTGTAGGTGAATTCTGAAATTTGCGATTAGTTTGTGGCTTCTATTTCCTGGCAAATGGATTTTTCCAACCTACAATTCCTTGAGGGTGTTTTTCTAGTGACCCTACAAAGTGCAAGGGTCTTCAATCTTTCCTCCCCTCATCCTGTGAGCTGACACCAAAGTTCCTGTCCTTTAGCTGTGCTACAACCTAAGGCCTTGCTCTTAGAGAATTTTATCAGGGTAACTTCAGGCTCCTTTCTTCTTCCTCCATTCTAGTTTTCATTTCTTGCTTTTGGGGCCTGTGAACTTCACTTCCAACCATGCAATTAAAATGATGTAGGTGGCCCAGCCAGTAGTTCAGTGTTTAAATTAGCTGTATCCCACATGGCTGACTATCCAGTTCAATTTCTGGACCTGCGGTTTAAAAAAACATGTGTGCGGGACCAGCAGTTAGCGTAATGGCTATGTCGCTGGACTCCCACGTAGTCGACCGCGGTTCGAGTCCCGGACCCGGCGGCTTAAACTCACGCCGGGCGCGTGTGCGTGCGTGCCCAAGATCCCGAGAGGAGAACAGAGGAGAAGGGATTGCGGCGTGGCCATCCCCCCTGGGGGGTGATTTCCTGCTTTCTATCTCTCTGTCTCTCTCTGTCTGTCTGGCGAGCGCACGCGCCCTATAGCAAAAACCTCTCAAAAAAAAAAACAAAAAAACAAAACAAAACAAAAAAACAAAACATGTGTGCTTAAAAATCCCAGGAGAAGAATGGATTGTGGCAAGGCCATTTCCCATGGGAGGTGCTTTCTCACTTTCCTTCTCTCATTTGCTGTTTCTCTCTGGTGAGCAGATGCACCAACAACAAATGAAAAACAAACAAATAAAAGATGTTGGTCTCAGTTTTGCAACAATTTAATTTTGTTTTAGGGGATTTTTTAAAAACATCTAGCATTTGCTATTGCCAAACAAAAAAGCAAAATGTGTTTAAAAGATTCATAAATTTAGTTGCAAAAGCTATCTTGAAAATATTTCATGGATTATACTACATATTTTATAGATATTGTGGAAATATCCACCATTTACCTTTGTTTTAAATCTACTAACAATGTGGCATAATTGTTACATCTTACTGTTTTGAGTGTCCTAATCCTAAAGCAACATTCATGTTTTTTAGGTATATTAAACCTTGTTAAAAAGAAAAAAACAGGCTTTGTAAGTTCAGGAAAAATAATATTTAAATGATATTTGATTACAACTATAGCATTAAGAAGTACTGTATAGGGGCCTGCAGGTGGCATGGTGGTGAAGGGTGCTAGACTCACACGTGGCTGGCACAGTTCGAGTCCCAAACATGGTTGTTTTCTCACCCCTTCCCCTTTGTCTCTCTCTCTCTCTTTCTTTCTCTCTTTCTCTCTCTCTCTCTCTCTCACTCTGTCCCTCTCTGGCTGAATTAAAATAAATAAATAAATAAATAAAGTTAAATAATTCTTTTTAAAAATAAATTATTCTATAAAACATACAATAAAAAATACAAATCTGAAGGTATTACTTAAGGAAACTCAAATTGGATATTTAGCTAGCAGAATAAAACTGGAAGTTAATGACTTTTTTTAATAAATCATCTCTCTTATTTACACATTTAAAAGTTATTTTTAATGATTTATTTATTTATTTAATTTGTTATTATTACTTAATGTTTTTACTTGATGTGCCTGGCAAAAGTTTTAAGCACCCCGGTCCAGGGCTCGAACCACAGTTGACTACATGGGAGTCTTAACGATGTAATCATTGTGCTATCTGCTGGTTCCCAGTGAGGTTCTTATAAATAAATGTTTTTACCAATCAAGAGTCTGGAAGAATCTTCAAAGTAGGATATAGCTACTGGGAAAGTCATAACTCCTTTTCGCAGAGAAAAACATAGAGAATACGTCACGGTTTTCCCAACAACCTAATATTTTAAGTTATAAATCTGAGTTATTTATGTAGACATAGGTCACTCCATAAGATTTTTTTAAAGGAAAAGGGCATGGATAGAATCATCTTACCTGCTTAATTATCATGCTATGATGTACGCAGCACACTGGGAGGGAGAGAGAGACAGACCAAGATTGAAAGAACAAATATTGATGGCCCTGAGAAATTTTATTATTATTGCTGTTATTATTATTAAAATTTGAAAATAAGCCATTTCAAAAAGTGTTTTTAGAGGGCAGCACGTGGCATGGCAGTTAAGGTGCTAAGCACCCACATGCCTGAATGTAGTTCAAGCCCTAGACCTAGCAGCTTGAAAATCACACCATCTGCATGTGCATGAGTGCCCAAAATCCTGAGAGGAGATTGGAAAAGGGACTGTGGTGTGGCCATACCCCAGGGAGGTGACTTTTTACTTTCTCTCTCTGTCTGTCTCTGTCTCTCAGTGGTAAGTGCACGTGCCTTATAACAAAAACCTAAAAAAAAAAAAAAAAAAATTTTTTATATTCCTTAAACCATTGAATGTTCTTTAAACCCAGGAAAGTAATAGTGCAACAAAACATAACATGTTTTACAAAACATAAAACTAAGAATCAAAAATTAATGTGTAGGATTACATGGTTAAGTTAATGGCAGAATATAAACAGCTGTTTGCATTGTATAATCTCCTATAAACTGTTCATGTAATAAGTCACAAAAGTCATCCATGTATGAGAGTTGGTTTTTCTGTAATTTTTAAATAATTAAAAAAAACACTTTAATAACTTCCTTCATATATTTCCTGTTTGTCAAACATTTACTTTTTTTGAAATAATAATAAATATTAACACTAATAATAATGCTTCCTTTTCTTTTCAAATTTGCCCTACTTTATGTAATACCTCAAACCATCTCAAGAATTAGAACTGAATATAACGTTTCTAATGCTGGATGACTGAAAACATAGTGAGGCAGCTTTCCTGGATAATTACTTTAACCTCATAAAAAGTGGAAAATCTTATTTTTTTAATTTATATTAAAAAAACTACTCTTTTATAATAATAGAAAAAAGTTTCATATTAAAAATACTTGATGTTAATTTGCATAGTTTAAGTCAGATTCAAAAGGTATTTCATTTGTCAGGTAAACCATTAAGTGTAATCAACTTTAACACTAATAAGAAGAACTATTTTTCTTTTTAAAGAATTATTTATTTTATTTATTCATTCATTTTATTTTACTTTGAACAGAGAGAGACACAAAGAGAGAGAGAGAGAGAGAGAGAGAGAGAGAGAGAGAGAGAGAGAGAAGGAAAGTAACAAAGCAAGCCACCAGGTCTGAGACTCGAACCGTGGTCAGCCATGTGGGAATGCCCAGCGCCCCCCCAACCACCATGCCATCTGCTGGTCCCCAAGAAGAACTATTTCTATCTTAAAAAATTTGTCTCTAGCTTTAGTTTATTTGCTTAACAATAATAAACTGATCCACTATTTCTAAGTAATATTCATATTTTATGGAAAGTATACACACACATGTATGTATATATACTCTTACTTTTTTCTCCATATTTGTCATTGATCATTTACTTATGAATAGATTTATATTTCTGAAGATCATAAATAATGTAAATATAGGTTCCAATTTTTTCACTTAATCTTCATATTTTAGTGCTTTTAATTCATTGTGATTATACTATAAAATGAATAATTATAAAATATTAATAATCTCGCCATTTAAACTGATTTATAGTCATTGTTTTATACCTTTCACCTGTTCAAAATGAAAAAATAATTGAGCTTTCTGACAGAAATAAAATATTCAATGCTACCATTTTTATGAGATAAAATTTCTTCTGGCAATATGAAATTTAGCCCATATGTTTTCCTTAGTTGGAATTAAAATAGTATTTCACTGTGTGAACTACTAAGACTTTAAAATACTAAAGTGTATAATGCCTTTAAAGTTTGGGTAATATTCTGTTTTTAAATTTTGTGGCATTATTCAAAAGATATAACAATTGAGAAATAAGATATTGCTTTGTCAAGATAGAATTGCCCGAGCCTTATCTCTGTGAAAATAAAGTACTAGTGAAGCATAACAGAAAGAGAACATACTACAGACCTTCAGTGGTTCTGAGTATTTATTTTTTTGGTAAATATAACCGTTTTTTATTATATGCACATTGAGTTCATTTCTCACATTGAATGTGAAAACAGTGTTATAACAATGGTACCTTTTTGGCTTTAAGAACATCCTAGAATAATTTTGAACCGGTCACTTTTCCATACTAATTAGAATTTAAATTTAACCTTCAAGTCTCAATTTGTATTTTATTTTTTATAAAAAAAAATTATAAAAAATAAGATACAAATAAAAAAGAACTCTCAATTATATATGTAAAAAGTTCCTTTTGGAATTATGTTTTAAAAAAATAACTAAGTTTTTAACAAAATGTCCTCTGAAGTCAAAGCAAAATATTCTTTTATAGTGTGAACTATCATTACCAAGATACTAAGTTGCTAAAACACAAAATGTAGAGCCATTATTTGTGTTTAAACTGTTAATTCGGTGGCAGGTTCTATGACCTAGTTTCATGTGTGCAATTATCAGTTCAACTAAATCTCTTACTCTGAATTACTGGAAATTTGTTGGTGCCCCTGAGAAACAGCGGGGTACTCTCTATTTCAAGTATGCCTTAATAGCACTATCAGTTTCAGAAGATTTTTATTCATTAAGTAATTTATAAATTATTCTTAAAGGCAATCTTTTATTGTTATAAATTTATGGGAAGAAAAGTGTGGTCAATACACGCACGATAATGAAGAAGGCCGTATTTTAGATTAATTTGCAGAAGTAATTTTTTTTAAGCCTCTCCCCCCTTTTCTTTCCTATAATGTGATCCTTGAACATCAATTAATATTCTGTGGTTGTTTCTAGCAAGTCTTTTGCTTCATTTAAAATTAGTTACTGGTACCAGTAGGTAGCATGGTGGTGGTTAAGGTGCTGGACTCCCAATTGGCTGGCTGGCCACTTGAATCCTGGACTTGGCAGCTTGTTTTCTCACTTTTTCTCTCTCTCTCTCTCTCTGTTTCTCTCTCTTTCTGTCTCTTTCTCTAGTAAATTCCCATGAACTATAGAAAATTTAAAAATAATAATAATAAATACAATTTTAAAACATTTGGTTACTGGACCAGCAGATGGTATAATGATTACTTTGCTGGACTCCAACGTAGTTGACCACGGTTTGAGTCTGGGACCTGGTGACTTACAACTCAAGCTGGGCACGTGTGCATGCATGCCCCAAATCCTTAAGTGGAGAATGGAGAAGGGATTGCTGCATGACCATACCCCCTGCGGGGGAGGGGTGACTTCTTGCTTTCTGTCTCTCTGGTGAGCATATGTGCCCCAAAGCAAAAATCTCTCTTAAAAATATATTTTTTTTTTTGGTTATTGAATAAAGAGCCACCTTTATCTGGGGGATGCATAATTGATTCTTCTGTGAACAGTTTTAACCTTGGCCTTACCAGCAGATGGGCTTGAACCAAAAATAAGACTAACTTCTTGCCTGTTCATTTTCCACTCAAGTTAACCTTTCTAGTTGGCTGAAAGGGCAAGGGCAGAAATATTTGCAATTTCTGTGGTCAATTGTCTTTGAGGTTCCAGTTCTGAAATACACATAACAACCAGCAAATGCAGAAGGTACAACAGCCTGTTCTTCAGTGATCAAACGTCCTGTCTTCACTATGTAATGAAGAGGTGCATAGGGCAAAGCGTGTGGGGAGAAGCACAGAGCTTCCACAAACTTCCTGGGTACATCACCCTCCAGAACCTCTGGGTGTTCAGTTATCTTGGAGCCTATATATATATATATAATATATATATAATATATATAATATATGTATATAATATATATTATATATTATATATAATATATAATATATAATATATATAATATATAATATATATAATATAATATATAATATATATAATATATAATATATATAATATATATAATATATATAATATATATTATATATATATATTTTTTTTCTTTTTCGAGAGGTTTTCGCTATAGGGCGCATGCGCTCGCCAGACAGACAGAGAGACATAGAGACAGAAAGCGAGAAATCACCCCCCAGGGGGGATGGTCACGCCGCAATCCCTTCTCTTCCATTCTCCTCTTGGGATCTTGGGCACGCGTGCACACGCGCTGGCATGAGTTTTAAGCCACCGGGTCCAGGACGCGAACCGTAGTCTACTACGTGGGAGTCCAGCGACATAGCCATTACGCTAACTGCTGGTTCCCCAGCCTATATATTTTTGAGAACATTTGACCTCTAGAATAGTGCATTATTCACACCTCCTCATACCACTTTTCTAATTTATAGTAAATAATAAGCAAAGGGCAATGATGTGTGTGTGTGTGTGTGTGTGTGTGTGTGCACGCGTGTGTGTTTCCTGTCTCATATTTTAAAATTCCTAAGTTAAATGTAATTGATAGAGAAGAAAACAATAAATGACCTTTTTCACCATAGATCAAAATTGATCATTTTATTTTAATTTTATTTCTATGATAGAGAGTATATTTGATATTCCACTAGAGTCATGTGAGAGACTCTATTGGCTCATATATTAAAATGGATATCTCTGTTGCACACTTTAGAAGAGAAATAGGTGAAATTTTAAATTTTAGCCATTAGTATTGCTATAGTCAGAATTTTGTGATTCCCTAAAATTTATTTGTTCAAATCTAATCACCAAAATGGTGATAATAGGATGTGAGGAGGGGACCAGCAGTTGGCGTAATGGCTATGTTGCTGAACTCCCATATAGTCAGACACATTTTGAGTCCCGGACCCGGTGGCTTAAACTCAGGCCGGGTGCATGTGCATGCATTCCCAAGATCTCAATAGGAGAATGGAGGAGAAGGGATTTTGGCATGGCCATCCCCCCCAGGGTGTGATTTCTCACTTTCTATCTCTCTGTCTCTCTCTTTCTGGCAAGAGCATGTGCCCTATAGCAAAAAACTCTCCAAAAAAAAAAAAAAAAAAAGATGTGGGGAGTAGATCACTCATGAAGGGCCTTAACAAAAAGACATCTCAGAGAGTTACTTTCTCCTCTAATGTGTCAGGAGACAGCAAAAAGGTTTTTATGAAAGAAGGTTTTTTTGAACTAGGAAGTAGATCGTCAGCAGGCACTGAACCTGCCAGCACCTTGAACTTGAACACCCTAACCTCTAGAACTGTAAGAAATAGGGACAAGCAGTTGGCGTAATGGCTATGTTGCTGAACTCCCTGTAATTGACAGCGCGGTTGGAGTCCCGGACCTGGTGGCTTAAACTCATGTCAGGCGCATGTGCGTGCGTGCCCAAGATCCCAAGAGGAGAATGGAAGAGAAAGGGATGTGGTGTGGCCATTCCTTCTGGGGGGGATGATTTCTCACTTTCTGACTCTCTGCTTCTCTCTGTCTATTGGGAGAGCACATGTGTCCTATAGCAAAAACCTCTCCAAAAAAAAGAAAGAAAGAAAGAAAGAAATAGCTGTAGTTTGTAAATCATTCAATTTATGTATTTTTGTTTTAGCAGCCCAAACAGGCTAGACTGGTATTAAATAGCTTAAAAATATTCAAGGCATCTAAGCTCGTCACTATATTTAAGCAAAGGAACTAGAATTATATGTGCATGAAGTAAAACACAGTTTCCAGCACTGTGGATTACCATAATTCAATTTTCGTAGCTTTTTCTCAATAATATTAATGTCATTTTACAGAATTTTTGTAAACTATAGCCATGTCTTATATTGATAATGTAATACACTGTGAGTTTTTTTTTTTTTTTTTTTTTTTTGAGAGGTTTTTGCTATAGGGCACGTGCGCTCGCCAGACAGAGAGAGAGAGACATAGAGACAGAAAGCAAGAAATCACCCCCCAGGGGGAATGGTCACGCCGCAATCCCTTCTCCTCCATTCTCCTCTCGGGATCTTGCGCATGCACGCACACGTGCCCGGCGTGAGTTTTAAGCCACCGGGTCCGGGACGCAAACCGCGGTCGACTACTTGGGAGTCCAGCGACATAGCCATTACGCAAACTGCTGGTTCCCTACACTGTGAGTTTTTATGAGGTTTCCTGTATGAAATGTTTAGAGATTTTACAGCTGGCATTTTACTCCTAAAACATGAAAAAATGGATATTTTGATACACAGTGTAGTTTTTGTTAATAAAATTTAATAATTATTTACATTTAAATTATTTAAGCTATTAGTAATACATTTAAGCAAGCAAGGGCTTGTTTATGTTTTTCCTAGTTACAAAATATTTAATGTTTATTCTACCTAAATGAGATATAGACATATGTTTACTCCATGGCATTAAATATTATATATCGGAATGTCAGTTAAATTATATACTTCAGGAAAAATATTGCTACATCATAAAACTAAACAGCAGTTTATTTATATTTTGCAAGGCTAATTAAGTAGACAAATGTTAATTCACTGAAAGGTGAATCATTTCTCCTTCAGTGGTTTATAATCATTTTAATACTTTATACCTAGAGGGCAATTTTCCATTATTAAAAGGCAGCTGTGATCCTATGAAATAAATAGTTACTTACTATTATTATAAAGTTGGATTTAGCTTCACCCAAAATCATGCATTCTCTTCTGACCCTTACTCTCTCAGAAGGTCTCAAAGGCTAACACAAATTTCAAACCCAGAAGATGAATTAAACTGGTTATTTTAATTGCTCTCATAAATTTTAAACCTTTTTCTAATCGTGGTAGACAGTTGATATTTTGGGGCATCAAATAACCAACCCACCCCACCCACGGAAGCCCTAATTTTCTATTGTGTGTGTCATCTTGGAGAGAGATTGTATCTATAATCCAAAATGTAAGGGACCTGATCTAACTGACAGCCCCACTCCCACTGGTGAGGACCAGATAAGGTATTGCAGTCAATCGATTTGACGTTTCTCAGAATACACCTGCTAACTAAGTCACCTCACAGTGAAGAAGGGAGTGTGGATTTGGTAAGCTGGGAGCAGATGTTCTAGCACCTAGTCAGCTAGACGAGGGAGCCTGTTTCTGCTAGCGCTTGGTTCTAGGGCTCGGTTCTGCTGTCCAGCCTTTGCACATCCTTAATTCCTGCACTTTCCCGAGCCTTTTCCTGCAAACTGTCGCCCCCCCCCCCCCGGATTTTGAGATAATCACCGAGAGAATTCCATTTTTGCCTAAGGTAGGATGAATTATTTAATGTCATAATTAATGGCTTACAAATAAGTACCTTTTTTATTTATCTACTTTCCATATTTCAAAATTAATGTCCAGATACAAATTTTCTCTCATGCTGTTTTATCTCTTCAGAGGTTGGCATTTTGGGGAAAAAAAATCATGATGCATTTCCTATCCTGTAAGAGTTTCACAAATATAAATCCACAGTTTGATACAATACAAATTTTTTTTGTTTTTGCTATTTACTTGATAGCCACTGTTCTATCACCTACATTTTTGTTTCTTGAATTTCATAAGACAAAATCATACCATGTGTACTCTTTTGAGTATGGATTATTTTCCTTATTATGCCTATGAGATTCAGTCATATTATTCCATGAAGCTTGAACTACTCCATTAGTTGATTCATTTTTTATTGCTGCGTCATATTTGATTGAATAGATTTGGCATGTTTATTTTATTCATAGTAAAGTTGAATAATTCAGTTGTTCTGGGAAGTATTTCAAATATAACTATTATGATGGTCATGTGTGTGTTTGGATAAACATTTATACTAATTTCCTTAGGGAGGCAGAGAATATTCATATAGATATTATTAATATCACAATATCATTATAATAGATATTATGAATATTATAATATCATATGGATATGATATATATGGTATGTAATATTTTTGAACAAAGAAATAATATTTTTCTTTAATGGATATTAATAAAAAAGGTGACAGAGTGCTTTTATCAACTTATAGATACACAAGAAAAGTATGAGTTTTACAGGTGTTTAGCATTATTGCCAATACTTGGCATTACTAGTATTTTAAATTTTCTAGTTGATAGGTCATTGTAGTTTTTAAAAATAATTATATATTTTTAATTTTATTTATTCATTTCTTTTAATTTGACCAGAGAGAGACAGAGAAAGAGAGAGAGAGAGAGAGAAAGTGAGAAAGCAAGTGACCAGGTCCAGGACTCAAACCATTGTCGGCCATGTGGGAGTATCCAGCACCTTAACCACCATGCCACCTGCTGGTCCTAGGTCTTTGTGGTTTTAACTCATATTTCACTGATGAATAAAGATGGTGAGCAACTCTCATACTAGCCATTTGAAATTTTTTTATTGAGAGTCTGTTCAAATTTTTGTTTTTTTGGTTTTTTTTTATTTTACTTGCCAGAGGGAGATACAGAGAGAGAAGGAAAATGAGAAAGCACTCCTGATGGTGAATGGTCACACCACAATTCCTTGTTTCTTTCAGAATTTAGGACACACTGGTACCCACATCTAGCATATTTTTGAAGCCACTGCTCTGAGCCTTAATCCACACACTCAGCTATGTGGAATCTAGCCATCCTAACACAAGGCAATGAGCTTGACCTTATTTTTGGTTCATTATTTTTTCTTTTTTTTGGAGAGGTTTTTGCTATAGGGTGCATGCACTTGCCAGAAAGACAGAGAGAGACAGAAGGTAAGAAATCACCCCCCCCAGGGAGGATGGCCATGCCACCATACCTTCTCCTCCATTCTCCTCTTGGGATCTTGGGCATGCAAGCACACGTACACGGCGTGAGTTTAAGCCACTGGGTCTGGGACTCCAACTGCCATCGACTGACTACATGGGAGTTCAGTGACATAGCCATTACACCAACTGCTGGTCCCAACTGTTTCAAATATCTGTAGTTCTATTTTTCCAACTATGGTCTTCAGTAATACAATTAGCATAAGCTCCAATTTTCACAAGTCTGTCAGAAAATAACACATGTCAACTTTTTCACCTGATTGAGGGCCAAGAAGAAGGTGTAAAGGAATTTCAAACTCAGAATATGCAGGGAGAAGTAGTTGGCATGATGGCTATGTAGCTGGACTCCCATGTAGTTGACCACAGTTTGAGCCCCAGACCTGGTTGCTTAAACTCATACCAGGCGTATGTGCATGTGTATCCAAGATCCTGAGAGGAGAATAGAGGAGGAGGGATTGTGTCATGGCCATCCCACACTGGGGGTGATTTATTGCTTTCTGCCTCTCTGTCTCTCTCTGTCTTTCCAGCAAGCACATGCACTCTATAGCAAAAACCTCTTCAAAAAGAAAGAAAAAAAATCAGAGTATGTATACTTAGAAATCTCATCAAGGTAGCTAGATTATTAGTTATTTTACTATTTAGTTCTATTCTTAAAGTTATTCTTCCTATCTAAAATGAGAAAATAACTAGTATATATTGTTCTGAAAAATATTCTTGGTCGCCATCAAGTTCTTTTCTCAGGGAACTTAAAAAAATGATACCTGAGAAACATAATTGGATTCTTCAGATTGAACCAAATCCCCGAGGTCTTTACTACATGCAAAATTCTGTAATAAATATTGTGAAGATATCAAAATATATCTGTAATGTAAGGGATAATATAAAGTAATGATTTTCTTTCTAAATGATCGTCTATTTTAATGTTGTTTTTATTACTGAGGTATATGCATCAACCATCCACTCATGAATATCTCCTCTCATGAATATGTTAACTACTATGATCACTATTCCTTTCCATATTGAAGATCGAATTGGGGTCTATAAATGGTAAATTTAATAAAATTTCTTCAGAACTTAAATATTTTCCTATTAATTCATACAGATTTATAAGTGTATGTGTGTAAATATATATATGTAAATATACATGTATATAAGTGTATATACTCTCTACAATAAGAAATATAATACATTTAAATACAGATTACTCTTTTGGGCAAAGACTACTTTATAAATTGAATAATATGGCATTGTCTATAAAATATTAATATAAATTTAAATTATACTGAAAAGTGTCTAAACCTCTCAAACTAAATGATCACAATAAAAACCAAGTTACTTTCAGAGCTTCTGAAGGCATCATTCAAATGTATTAGATGTATTAAAAAGCAACTTTCCAAATAAGTTCAAAATCATACCCAGTAACTATGGAATGCAACAATGAATCTACATGTTTATGTTTTCATACCACATCATTAACTTTGAGGGGAAAACATCAGGCTTGATAGAACTTGTTATTGTGAAAATTATACTAAGCAAAAAATTAAGTATGGATGGAAGCAGGTCTAAGAAGTATTTAAATGTCTGTTCGAATCACAGTGTGCCAAATTTTCTTTTCCTGCATAGAATTATATGTCCTGGTTAAAACCTGTAGTGGAATGATAACCAAAAAAAGTAGGGGAAAGATACCTATGTGATGTGATTTAAAGAAGTATAGATGTGTGTATCAATTATCTAAATGTTACAGAATGTCTAGCTAAACTTCTGAGATTTCTTTTTTTTTTTTTTTTTTTTTTTTTGAGAGTAAATTTTTGCTATGGGGTGCATGCTCTCACCAGGGAGACAGAGAGACAGAAGGCAAGAAATCACCCCCTGGGGTAATAGCCACACCACAATACCTTTCCCTCCATTCTCCTCTGGGGATTTTGAGCACACATGCACATGCACTCTGTGTAGTTTTCCAACTGCTACATCCGGTACTCCAACCACAGTCAACTTCATGGGAGTCCAGCTCCTCCATCACCTCGTCACCTGCTGACCCCCTGAGATTTTTTTTTTAATTTCAAAAACAGAATTACAAATAATACATCAATCATAATACACCTTTCAAAGCATGCAAATTAAGAATAAAGAAAAGAATAATGAACTAATCTTCCACTGAACAGGGTGCCTCAGATCAGTTTTGTAATTTGCAAAGTTGCCAGTGTGGGAAATTAAGGGGGTGCCATGGTTAATGGCTTAAGGAAGATGAGAACATTTACCTATGACCGAGTTAGATCAGGAGACAGAATACGTTTCAAAAAATTGTCCAAGTCGAAGTATGCTTTCGGAGATGTAAAATGGAAACAACTGGGTAAGAGAGTCTTCGTGTAGTGTCCGTATTTCTCTAGGCTTTTGATCCCGCGTCTCAGTTCTGTAACAGGCACAGACGTTCCTCTGACATAGATCAGCAGAGAACAAATGTCAGAGGAAAGGCAAGGGTGAATTCTGCAGGCACCTGATGAGACTCCGACTGCCAAGCAGGTTCCCAAATATAATAGATAAATGATAAATGTTTCATTTTATATATTACTTTTAAATACTAATCTTCCTTCCTGAAGCAATATTAATTCAATTTATGAAAAATATTTTTCTAAAACCATCTACTTCTGGTAAAGGTTAAACAGTTTCTTGTCAAATAAAAAGCATGCTATTTCTTAAATCAAAGGGCAGGTATGTTAATATAAGTTGGATTTACTTGCACATATGTCTTAAGTCTTCCTGGATGATTGGATGAGATGACCTTTATGTCCATCAAACCCTGAGATTTTATGATTGCATGATTAAATAACTTTTATTTATTCTTATTATATACAATAGAAACTGTAATATATCACCGATCATTCTAATTAAGTGGTACTTTTCTAATCATAGAGATTTCTAGGCCAAGGAGGCAGTCATAAATATGACTAACTAACTTGGAGAGAGTTTATTTTGATGCGTCTAATGAGTGGTATGGTTAGACTTCAGGTGCCAGGGCCAGAAGCTTTAAACTAATTGAAAGAGTAGGTGAGAGTCTAAGACAGGCATGTCATTATTCAAAATAACAAATTTTATCAATCCTAACTTTACTTTCAAAGTTAGTAGTGTGGTCTGAAAACATAAACATGTCGATTCATTACAGCATTGAATCATCACAGGGTATCATTTAGAAATTATTTTGAAAGTTTTCTTTGTATTACATTTTATCCATAGCATTGATGAGGTTAGAAACTCTGAAAGTTACTCTTTTTTTTTTTTTTTTATCAGAGTGAGTCAATTAACTTCAGAGGTTTATGATCTTTTCAGTATTACTAAAAACTCTGCATTATTTACCAATTATGAGCTCTGCAACTCAGATCAAATCAGAAGAGTAAGACTTAGTCTTCTTATAGCAAAGGATATTTAAGCAAATCATTATTTTACTTAACCTTATTTATTTATATTAATTTGACCAGAGAGGGACAAAGTGAGAGAGAAAGAGAGAGAGAAAGTGAGAAAGCAAGCCACCAGATCCGGGACACGAACCGTGGTCAGTGGTTGGCCATGTGGGAGTCCAGAGCCCTTAACCACCACACCACCTGCCAGCCTCAACAAAGGATTTTTTTATGAGGATTAAAAAATATATTCTATATTAAACCACTTCTCCAATTCTAAATATTTTAGTATTTTTACTCTTGTATATTGTCATAATTAAATTTTTATATTAATGGGTAGGTAGGTAGATGGACAGATAGATTTTCTATATTACCCTCTATACTTTTGTGGTTATTGTCCTTTAAATATTGTAGGAGAGGGTCAGCAGGTGGTGTAGAGGTTATGTTTCTGGACTCATACATGGCCAATCACTATTAGAATCCTAGACCCGGTGGCTTGAGAATCACACAACACATGCACATTATGTGCCCCAGATCCTGGGAAGAGAATGGAGGAGAAGGGATTGTGGCATGGCCATCCCGTGGGGGGGTGATTTCTTACTTTCCCTCTCACTGTCTCTGTCTCTCTTTCTCTCTCCAGCAAGTGCATGCACCCTAAGGCAAAACCTTCTTTACAAAAATAATACTGTAGGAGAAAGTGACTTTTCTGGAAGAAAAATTGTCATAGAAAAAAAGCCATTCCTGAGTTTCCATGCGTCTAATATCCTTACCGTGTGCAGCTATACAAACTATGTTCAAGCTTTGTGCTTATGCTTCATTTAATTAGGTATGACTTTATGATTTGAAAGTTTTTTTTTAAACATTTATTTATTTATTTATTTTGGTTTATTTATTTATTGTGATTTTCAAGTCACTGGGCCTGGAGCTCTAACTGTGGCCAGTAATGTGGAAAGTCAACACTTTGACTACCATGCTGCCTGCTGGCCCATTATCTGAAAAAAAAAAATAATAATCATAAACCTGTTTAAAGAAGCTTTGGTCTAAGAGACTCTAGAGAAAGAAAATATGTATTTATTGAAAGTTGAAAAAGTGCAGGGTGATGATGGAGTCAAGGCCTTTTGAAACACAGTAATTAAAGTTTCTTTGAATCAATCTTCCTGTCTTCAATTTTCATCACGTCATCATTTTCATGGCCTATCCAACTCTGTTATCTTTTTCTTGATAATAAACTATACAAGAATATTTATTATATAAAAGGACTAATTGATTATAGTCACATTTACACTGTTTTAAGTAACTTTTCTATTAAAGCTTCATTGTTTTTGTGAAGTTTGGTCCCTTTTTAACCATGTGTTATATTCATAAAAACATCAAGGTCACCAAAAGGAGGGACTGAAAGCTAGAATTTAAAACAGATAGGCAAAGTTTCTTATGGTTGGTGCAAGAAATCATCAACATATAATAGATATGGTATCATTTAATATACCATATTAATATACCATACTGTTTAATATATGGCATGGGCTAGCATATTAATTTTTAAGCAAAGTCTATAATATTTGAATTGATTACTTTTTAATAAGCTGCATGGTATATGACAGATACTTGATCAGGTTTTTAAAAATATATATATTAGTTATTTAATTAGGTTCTAGCAAGAATTCTAGCACACTGATTTGTGAGGATAAACTCCATTTATAAGGGTAAACACAGATCACAGGTAGTCCTAGAGCCGAGGAACAGCTCTGATTGTTGGTACAATTTGTGAACCCACAGCTTTCTGATCAACCTTGTGCTGCTCTGTAGTCTCGCATTTCTCCCTCTGTAATCTCGTATTTCTCCTTCTCTGTGTCGAAAAATCTCACCTTCCTGGTGTCTGGGCTTCAGCAGCTTCTTTTTCTAGAAGTAAGCTTCAGTGAGGTGTTTGGGGAATTTTTACTTTGCTAAAATCAATTTCCGTGGAGGTGGTCATGAAAAATTTCTGGTGTGTGCTTTGCAGTGGAACTCGATTGAGGACCAGAGGTCTAGTCACAAGGAGCAGGCCACTGCTCAGCTGCTTCTGGAAAACCAGTCTCTTGCTTCTGTGGCGTTCAGTGAGGATGATCAGAAGGGGTCCAGGAGTCAAGCTGACCAGCGGCTTTATCACATGCTGATTGCATGGTTTTTTCTGTTTTTTTTTTTTTTTTTTTTTTTTTTTTTTTTGCTATGGTTCAACAGCTTTCTAGGCACATCTTCAGGATGGTAATACCTAGGCATTTTGTGAAGTTTAACCACCCACTTACCACCATTCTTGCCCCCACCAACTGGTTTTGTGACAGTGTCAAGAACCTTCTCCTTTTCCTTTTCAATCCTGGATTTAGTGACAGATTATTTCCTCTTGTACATAGCCTTCCTGGAATATCTGGCAGATCAGGAGTATCTGCTGATGCGCCGGACTAGGACAAGGCTTCTGCTACAGTGGGGCTTCCTCTTCTTGGGCTTTTTAGCTTTGGGGTTACCCTTTTTAACCTTGCCACTGGCATCAGCCTTCTTAGCTTCAGTTTTCATCTTCTTAGTATCCTTCTTTTCAGCTTTTTCATCTGTCATCCTGTATAATGGGAAAGAGAACTAAGATCTCCACTTCCGGTCTGTTAGTTGATCAGTTTTTAGAAACATCTGTGCTTGTGCACATGAATGCATTAAATAATTTTTCTAGCATGTATAGGTAAATTATGAAAGAAAAATTATTGATTACATAGACTCTTTGTCTTGGTTCCATTTGCTGTAGCAACTTACCATAGACAGGATAACTCAGTTTATTTCTTAGAGCTCTGGAAGTTAGAAAGTCCAAGATCAAGATGCTCATACATCTGATTCTTGGTAAAATCCCTCTTTCTAGCTTTCATATAATCATCTTGTGTTCTCATTTTATCATCAAAGAGCACAGAGAGAAAGCAATGTTGTTTTCTATAGGGGCATTAATAGCTCATGACAGTTCCTCCCTCATGATTTTAGTCTCCCAAAGCCATTCTTCCTAGTATCATCACATTGGAGGTCACAATTTCAATACAGATTTGGGAGGGACATATACATTTGGTTTATATCACTGCTTTAATCACAAAACTTTTATCGACTCATGTGATAATAACATTCCATAGTACTGTGGATTAGTCAGGGCTCTTCAGAGAAATGGAACCCATGATGGAAATAGAACCAAGAGACCAAAATAGTCTACTTATGGAAAAGGAGATGATAGCTAGGACAAGATTTGGTACGGGGACAGACTCACAGAATTATGAGACCATGATGTCCTGTGACCTGGTGTTTGAAGCAGGAGAACCAGAGAAGTAGATGGTGTAATTCAGTCTCAATCTAAAAGCCTGAGAAGGGAAACCAGTGGGGCAAGTCCATCTGAAGTCCCAAGATTCTGGTGTTCTGATAACCAGTGGCAAGAGAAGATGGACGGTCCAGCTCCAGAAGACAGTACACATCCACATTCCTCTGTTTTTTGGTTCTCTCTGGGCCCTCAGTGGTTTGGATGATGCTCTCCCCTGGAAACTCCTTCACAGCATTCCAGAAATATTGCCTTATCTGTAATCTGGGTATCTCTTAATCAGGTCACATGGACATCTAAAATAGGCCATATAACACCCTTTGAAATGCTTCACGGGGTTGGAGAGACAATCATTCTCATAAAAGTCTCTAATATTCTGAGTCCCTGCTGTCCACTTATAACCGAACGACAAAACCCACGATCATGAAACTCTTACATGAATGATTTTTCCTAGCTGTAGTGTCTTACACTTAATAACAATAAAAGCCCACTGTCATTGCTGTCTGGGCACATAATCTGAGAGAGATTCAAGTTTATTGTCAATGACTGGAAATTAGTCAATTGCAGATTAGATGAGTATAATTTGAGGGCTTGATCATTGCAGTGTCCCACTTCTTCCTAACTGACTTATCTACAACTTTATTCCCTTAACAATAACAAGTCATCACTTCCTTGCCATATATTTCTCCATAGCATTTATCACCATATCACGCTGCAAATTTGTTTGAGGTCTCCTCTAAATTGTAAGCTCTATGAGACACGTTTAGTCTGCATATTTTTTAACTTTTGTGTTTCAGCCTCTAGAAGAAAACCAGATGATTAAGTGTCCAATAAACATCTGTTGATGAATGAATGAATAAATGAGAGGAATGTGAAAGATACTAGTTTCCAGGAATAGTTTTATTTACATTTTAATTTAGAGATATATTTATTCATTTCTGCATGTTGTGATAAACATTAGCTTTTCCTACATAAACAAATAAATAAAAACAAATTTATAAAAATAAACAAACACCATGAAAATTCAGTGTTTTTGTCTGCCATTAAACATTATACAAATTTGGAGAAAAATATTAGGTGAAAATTCACTTCTCTTCCTGGTAAATTTAGATACACTCTAAATTTCTTCATATCTAATAAGATGTTCAATGAATAAAATTCATTATATTTAGTTATTTCTAAGTAGTAGCATAAAATGCTTAGAGCTAGAGTTGACTTAATTTCAACAAATTAGTTTTACTTTAATAACCCAGAAAATTAGCAAACTTATTTTTCTCAAAGTTTAACATTAAAGATGAGTTTATATTTTAGGACAATTATTACCTCTACTTCATAAGAATGAGTTATTTAGATGTTTGGAAGATAAAGATTTCTATTTTCACAGACATCCCATTTTAAGATCTTCACACAATACTAGGATTTTGGTGATCAACTTCAATTAACACTAAATAAGAATTTAAATGGTAGGTTTTCTTTCAGTAATAGGCCTGGTGAAAAGTTATAATTCCTACTTAAATTTTTATTAAAAATGCATAAATTATGTTGCTTCTATCTTGTGTTTCTTTAAGACAGTTAATCTGTTTAAGCTCTAATCTTTTCGTGCCTGCTTGTAGAGACATATGAAGCAGAATGACGATAACCTTGGAAGATTCTAATGAAAGAACTTGGGACAGCAACTATTCTTTTTTCTTAAGTTTATCTATTTCTTTCATAACAATAAGAGATACATATATAGAGAGAGACAGTGTGAGAGAGAAAAAAAAAAAGACAAACACCTTTATAAGAGTCTCACATTGTGATCCCGTCCTTCCAACCAGACAGAATCTTGGCTAATGCGCTCAGTAAATACGATCACTGACACAAACCTGTAGTCTTCCATAGGAACGCAGCTTCCACTTGAGTAGCATGTTACTACTGGGCAACCCAGGGCAAAAACAAATTGCAGTAAGAATTTCAGCTCGGGATCAGCAGTTAGCGTAATGGCTATGTCACTGGACTCCTATGTAGTCAACTGCGGTTCAAGTCTTGGACCCGGTGGCTTAAACTCATGTTGGGCATGTGTGTGTGCATGTCCAAGATCCTGAGAGGAGAAAGAAGGAGAAGGGATTGCAGTGTGGCCATCTCCCCCCTCTCCGGGGGCGGGGGGGTCATTTCTCACTTTCTGTCTCTCTGTCTCTCTCTGTCTTTCTGGCGAGCACACGCACCCTATAGCAAAAACCTCTCCAAAAAAAATAAGAATTTCAGCTTAAGCTTTCTTTATTTATATTAATCCTTTTTTCTTTGTCATGTATGTGTTGAGTTTCGTTGTGTGTCCAGTGCTGTTCCAGTCACTAGGAAGTCAACAAGTGGAATTTATGATCTCATGAGAAAAGAAATACAATAACCAAACCAACACATTTAGAGCATTTGATGATTACAGGTGCTATGAAACCAATAGTGTGAGGTAATAGTGATCAGTGAAAGGTAGTATTTAAGCAAAGATTTACTCAATAAGATAGAGAAGACCATTGAAAACTGATTTAGACAGCATAAGAGAAAGTTACAAACAGAAGGAATGGTGCAAAGGAAGAAGGAATCCTGGTCTTTTCAAGGACAGAAAAACAGTGCAGCTAGTGATCCCAGTAGGAGAAGGGTGAAAGGCAAGGTGAGGGAGAGGACCAGTGATAGTATCTTGCATAGTGTAATCTATTATAGTATTGTCTAACAAAGATATCCAATATCCAAGTGCATAAGTTAAACCCATATCTTGATCTCTTCTACAATCAATAAATGACATTGATATTTTGTGTGCATTACTAATAGGTTGTCTATTAGTTATTGCTAACTTCATAGAAGTAAGCACATGTAATATACATAAAACTTTCCCTTTTTATAAATATATATATATATATATATATATATATATATATACACACACACATGTAAATATATATAAATTATTTGTAGATGTAGATAGACTCTCTTTTAATCAAGCAATTTCAAGTGTTCTAAAAAATAGCAGGGTTTTGCTAGAAATTTCACAATAAAAACACTCTTTACTTCACATTCTGTGTTAATAAGTAGCTCTAGCTGTGGTTTGAGATTTTCCACTACTGGAGTTTCTAAGGAGCTGTGTTCAGCACATTCTGTATGGCAATCCACACAAACATGTTTATGTGAAAAAAACAAAGATGCAGAAGTGGACAGGAGTCACCTACAGAAGAAGCAGAATTGTGAGCATCCCCCAAACCCTTTGTCCCCTTTACCAACCTCCCCCATACCTCATTCTTTTGAAATTGGCTTTGAAAGTATGAAGGAGACATGTGTCCTTTGTAGTCTAGATTTTTCCTTGGGAGGAAAAAAGACCAGTGTCTGTTCTTCTCATATGGAAATATTCAAAGATGAAAGACCTACTGGAATATCCAGGCTATGCAAGCCAAATGGGAACCATCTGCACTGGGAGTGCAAAAGAGGCCACCTCTGTTTTCTGAGACTGTGTGATGTGTAGCAATGGTGGCTATATATGACATCGAAAGAAGTTAGTCCTGTGCTTCATAGCTGCAGAGACAGGGGGAGACACAGCTGCCCTCTGGAGTCCTAGCTGCATAAGAATTGGGACCAAACTTGTCAAACACATGCTGTGTTGAGACCACCTGACTGAGTCCAAGTCAGGCTGAAACCACAGGCTGGTCCTCCCGTATTTGTCTTACTGAGTCAGAAATCATGTCATCAGACCCCTCTTATATATGTCTGCTCTCAGGCAGAGTCACACCCTTTGAAACAAAGCAGGGCAAACGACAGTTTTTGGAGGAAGTGCAGTATACCAAACACAAGTCTTGGTATTATAATAGAATAACTGGGCAACCTTACACACTTGAGAACAACTGAACTTTTAATTTCAGGTTAGACTTTGGAGTTAGTAGTCTAGACTGAGAACATAGTTCTCCTGAGTAGACCCCAAGGCAAAAATTCAATGCAAGGGGTCTATTTGAGAGGTAAGAAGAGAAGGGTTGGGAAGTGCAAGGGAGTACTACCAAGCCATCTGCCCCTGTGCACCCATGGAGTCTTGTCTCACTGGGGACAATCCCGGGGAGAACAAGTAACACACAAGTCAGAACAGTACCATCTGAGCAGCGAGAGAGCTGGGGTCTTTATACCCTAATGTCACTGGTTCTGTCTAAATACATGTGAGTGCTTTTATGTGTAGTGGTTAAGAGGGAAGGGAGGTTAATTCTACCTCAGCATATGCACCCTGCTGCATGGGAAAGGGACCAGCCGGAACTGGAAAATCAGGCCAGTGTACTCTGAAGGGCTAAGGGTGTGGTGAGATCCTACCTGCATATTGCCCTAGAGAAGATAACTGCACCAGAAAAACGCAAAGAACGATGGCAACAAAATAGATTCAAGCCAGGATAGACATAAGGAACTAAAGAAAGGAAATAATTTCAAGTTTGCACATATTTGATCAGGGACTTCCTAAGCATATTTGTTGAGCATATTGACATGGTTAATTAATACACAGACTCTACTTGTGAGTGAAGACCATGGAAACTAAGGTTTGTTAGAAAGCAAGTATGTGCTGAGCATCCTACTGGGCCAAATTACTTCATTTAATTTCTTTATGACCTTTAGGACCTCATAATCCCCATTTAGAAAAAGAAACACGAGGCACTAAGCTCATGTTGATTTTCATATCTCTAGTACATGATAAAGATGAGATTTAATATTAGATTCCCAGTAGTATGCAATGCTATAGTTTGCAAATAGTGAAGGAATAAAAGAGCAACAAAATGTTTAGTACTGATGAATGACAGAAGGAAAAGGACATTTTGAAATTATAAACATGTTGGGGCTTGCTGGTGGTGTGGAGTTTTAGATGGCTGGATTCCATATGCCTGACTCCATGGTTTCAAACCTGCACCCAGCAGCTTCACAACATGCGGGATGTGTGTTTATACATGCCTAAAATCCAAGAAGAGAATGGAAGAGAAGGGATTGTGGCATGGCCATTCCCCCCCCCAGGGCAAAGATTTCCCACTTTCCCTTTTTGTCCCTCTCTGTCTCACTTGACAAGCACATAGGCCCTATGGCAATAATCTAGTATATGTATGTATATATCTAATGCGTGTATATATGTATATCTAATATATGCATGCATATATCTTATATATGTATATACATATACATATATATGCATTTTAATGAAATACTTTTAATGAAGACGTCATTTCGTAATATTCTCATGTATGTATAATACCATTAAATATTTCAAAATAAAACATTTTAACCATATTTGTATTCAAATGTCACCCAGGCTGGAATACCTTAATCTTAAACTAGGCCTCTCATTTGGGAGTTTTTGTTTGTTTGTTTGTTTTTGTTGTTGTTGTTTTAAGAAAGATTTTTGCATTAGGGTGTGTGCACTTGCCAGAGAGACAGAGAGAGACAGAGAAAGAGAGACAGAAAGTGGGAAATCACCCTATGGGGGGTGGGGCAGATGGCCATACCACAGTCCCTTCTTCTACACTCTCCTCTTAGGATTCTGGGCACACACACACACACAGTGTGAGTTTTAAGCTGCCAGGTCCAAGACTCAAACCATGGTTGACTACATGGGAGTCCTGCAACATAACCATTATGCCATCTGCTGGTCCCTCATTTGGGAGATTTTTCTGGCTTTGGTATTTAGTGCACTGTCCACTGGAAGGATGCCTCTTTCTCCAACACCAAAATATGAAGTCTCCCTCAAGACCTACCCCAAAGTACCTTTCTCCTGCTCTAGTGAGCAGCAAACCTCCAATGTGGAGACAAGGTAAAGGGAATCCTCTTGCCCGTATGTAAGGAGCAGGTCTGCTATGTCCAGCTCATCCCCCTTCTTACGTGGATGCCTCTTCTCTCTTTTTATGTGGTTTTCGCCCCTTGTTTATTTAGTAGCAACCTCTACATCTTAAATATCATGTGCCTCTTGCTGTGTAATTTTATTTATAAGCTTAACGTCAGCATGCCTTGTAATAACTGAATGTTAAATAGCATATATTCTACCATATCTAGTAATATCTATTACTGAAAAACTGGACCAAAGCATGTGCTAAAACAAAACTTCAAATAATATACTGATAAAAATTTCTAGACTTAATATTTTTCAGATATTAACTATAGAATACCTGATTGCCAGATACTGCATGCATGGGTTTAAAATATTTTTTTAAGTTTATTTCTTTCGGGAAAATTAGAGCAAACAAGAGATAGAAAGACAAGGACCTTTAACAAGGTTTCATGCCTTAATCTTGCCCAACCCCCAGCCTTTTCCATCAGCCAAGATCATGGAAACCTGCCCCTGGAGCTTACAGGTTGAACAGGGAACTGAACCCATCATCTTCCATATGGATCCTATTTTGCTTGAGTAGTATGTTATGGTCATGTCACCAAGCTGGCCCTACATCATGTTTTTATACACAGATCAGTTGATATACTCTGCTCTAAAATTTCATAATTTTTATGTTATTATCCTTATGAGTAATTAGTAGAACATAACAATCCTATAGCATTTACACAAATTTATCAACAGCAGAAAAAGATATTAAAATGATTGATTTTTAAAAATTATTTATTTATTTATCCACTCATTTATTTATTTATTTTTTAATTTGACCAGAGAGAGACACAGAGAGAGAGAGAGAGAGAGAGAGGGAAAGTGAGAAAGCAAGCCACCAGGTCCGGGACTCGAACCGTAGTCGGCCATGTGGGAGTGTCCAGCACCTTAGCCACCACACCACCTGCTGGCCCCCAAAATGATTGATTTTGAATAGTAGAGCTCAGCTTTAGCATAAAAATATTATAATCTTATACCCTATTGAGAAAAGCTATATCATAACTCTGTAATCATACAATGGAGACTTGAATAAAAATCAAGTATGAGAAGCAGCATCTCACTTACTAACGATCTGACATATTTCAGGTTATCAGCATAGACACAGTTCCCATTTTCTTGATGATCACAAAAATCCCATAATCTAGTGATAATGAAGTCCATATTATAGTAAGTAACTTGAACTTTTGTAAGGTTTAATTATCAAAGGGAAAAAAGTTATATAAAGTCTGGAAACTAGGAAACAATTGACAAATACCTTAAAAGACTCTACTAATTCTTAATGATAGTCATAAATACCAGAAGTCACTCTATTTTTGCCAGATAATTATATGAGTAATAAAACTTTGAAGATGACAATTAGAAGATCACAAGTAATCCTACAACTATTAATAAGAAAGTGTGGAAAAGAAGAAAACCTATGCTGTCTTAAAAGATGGTGGAGAACAAAATAAAGAAAGAAGAAAGGGAGGAAGTGAACAAAGAGAAAATAACAAAGATGAAGAAATTTTGCCAAGTGGAAAGTTAAAAATAATAAAACAGGATGTATATAAAAGAAGGCCTAGAGACCAGCAAGTGACATGGCAGTTAAGGGTGCTGGACTCCCACAGGAGTGACCTCGGTTCTAGTCCCGGGCCTGGTGGCTTGTTTTTTCAATTTCTCTCTCTTTCTCCCCTCATCTCTGGTCAAATTTAAATTAAATAAATAAGTAAGTGAATAAATAGATAAGGTTAAATAAAATAAATCTTTTTAAAAAAGCCTTAATTCAGTAATCAAAATGCTTAGAATTGAAAAAAAAAAACAGGCAAAACAAAATAAAAAAGTATATACTGTTTAGAAATGTTACATAAAAAATATATTGGACAAATGACAAATTTTGAAATACTAATAGTGAGTGTTCAGAATGAAAGGAAAATTAATGAATTAAACATTATAGTAGTTTTCTTTAGAAGTGTCCTTCAAATAAATGTCATTCCACAGACTGAAAGTAAATAAGGATGTTGAATATGGGAATAATTTTAAACCTATATACTCTATAATTGACAAGCCAGAACACATATATAATATAGTACTCAGAAAGAATGAAATACGAATTTTTAAAACATTTAAGAAAGTAACTAAATTGGGGGCCACCAGGTGGTGTACTGGACTCCCACATGGCTGACTGCAGTTTGAGTCCTGGACCTGGCAGCTTGCTTTCTCACTTTCTCTCTGTTTCTGTCTCTGTCTGTCTCTCTCTGGTCAAATTAAAATAAAGTTAAATGAATGTTTTAAATTAACTAATTTTAATTAATTAAAAATAATAAAGTCTAAATTGCATTCAGTTGATACTATAAAGTATAATTTAAGGGATGATATTTTACAAAATATTTCATAATGCTCAACAAATATGAGACAAAGTAAGATTATATAAATAATTTATGTTACATTTGTGTCTAAAAATTAGGAATAAATATATTCTGTACAGTAGTAAAATAATCCTAATATTTATTACATGGAGGATATCAAATAAATTGTATTGGGTTTACAGATATGAAATCTAATTCATAGAGTGGATTTACATTTTTAAAACAGCTGGATGAACGTAAATGAATGGGTTTAGAAAGATCTTCAAAGTAAACATTTTTAAAAAGTCACATCAATAGGGTACATTGCCATTTAGGTAAACCTGATATATATGGATATTTATGACTTTTACGTATTTTTTTTGGTTGTCGATAGTCATTGAAACTAGTTTGAAAATATGCATAGCTAGAAAATTTCACATTGTTTACCACTACAGAGATTATAGGAGTGGCAAAGGAAGAGAACTAATTCTACAGAGAGTTTTTACATTTACTTTGACATATTTTCACATTGTTTAGATCTTTACAGCAAAAATTATCTGAGCATTCAGTAATTAAACATGCAAAGCATACAAACACAGATACCGCCTTGATAGAAATTCCAGCTACTTGGGAAAGTCGATCAACACTAGATTTTACTAGGTGATCGTTATCAACTCTTATTTGGAGATCTAATTTATTGTCACAAAAACATATCTATTTGAGAAAGTGTATTTATTTTCCTACCTTTATCACTTTTATTTTTGCATTTTTATTTAATATCCGAAGAAAAGGAGCTATCAATAAGGCATTCATTACTGTTGTTGAGATGGTAGAAATGTAAAATACAATTGGAATGTTTTTTTTTACTTAAGCCAGGGTGCAGATGCACCTGCCAGTAAGGGGTTGGGGAGAGTGCAGAAGCATCCTTCATGGGGAATAAACCCACTACAATCCCTTTTTCCCCTTCTGTCCTTCCTTTCAGGATATTGGACATGTAAGCACACATGCCTAGAGGGTTTCTCAAGTCACTAGGTCCAGGACTTAAACTGCTCAGTTGGCCATGTGGGATCCAGCCTCCCTACCTGTCATGCCACCAGCTGGCCCTGGAATATGTTAAGATGCAAAATCATATGATTTGCGCTTCAGGCATTATTGGTAGGATCAGAATTGAAGCCTGCAAGAACTGAGAGTGGAGGTTAAGTGAAGTAGTGAGCATAACTGGAAAGAAATATGCTCTTTTGTTTAGAGAAGGGAAAAGAATGTTTCTGTAGTAGAGAGTGTCCTTCTCTGTGTGTTGGAGAACATTCTAAAAAGTGTTCATAGCTCATAAGACATTGTGGGTGAGAATTATGTCACTGACCAGATGAATGCCAGATTCTTCATCATGTAAGGAGTTATCTACCTAACAATTTATGACCTAATCCTCTTTTGTGAACTATTTAATAGCAATTATTTAATACATAGCACAATTTCTCACTACTTTTAGATCCTCTACTAGTTCTTAGGCAACAGAGACACCTATTTTTAAAGAATTATTTTATTTTTATTATTATTATTTTACTTGCTATAGGGCACATGTGCTCATGAGAAAGAGAGAGAGAGAGAGAGAGAGAGAGAGAGAGAGAGAGAGAGAGAGAGGGAGAGAAAGAGAGAGAGAATGTGAGAAAGCAAATGTGAGAAAGCAGACCATCAGGTCTGGAACTTGAACCATGGTCAGCCATTGTGAGTTCAGTACCTTAACCACCATGGCACCTGCTAGCCTCCAGAGACACCTGTTTTAACTATGGTTTCATATAAAAAGTAAACCATTTTATACCTTTTAATTTGTCCTTATCTCCCAATGCCAGACTAGGAAGTTGTCATTAAAATGTTTTTTAGGAATTCTCCTAAATGAATGGTTAACATTGGGAGCAAAAATTTTCACTTGACTCGTTGCAAAAGTCTAACTAATTAAAAGCATCCAAAAGAAAGTCTATTTTTCTCTTTTCTATTTTCAGTTATCTTATATACTTAAGTTAGTTCACCTTTTAAAATTTATTAAGTTTCCCACTTTTGCGCTTACACACATATATTCATAATGGCTATATAAGTCACTTAAAGACTATTTTAAAAATTGTAAAAGAGATTATATGTATAGTCCCTTACAATCAAATATTCTTAACCTAATTTCATAACAAATATATATCCAAAATAAAACAGTAGATTATGAAATATAATCAAGATTTAGAATATGGCAATGAATATTGAATTTTTAAGCCTGAAGTGCTTTCTGCCCAATGGACTTAGTTCTTATTGAGGACAGTCATAAATAACTTTAAAATATTCCAATGTGATAAGAGAGAGCGGCAGATTAGGTCATTGTGGAATTATAGTTCCCTTGCTTAATGATTGTAGAAAATTGCCTGGCAATCGAACAAAGAGAAAGAGGGCGATGTGGTGAATGCCGGCTAATTAAACCAATAATTGCTTCTTGTTGTGTACCCAGATAATGTGCCCCTGATAATTTTAAATGAAGTCTTGAAGCAGTCTTCTTGAATGAAATGCTGTGCTAGTTAAAGCTCTAGTATATGCAATTCTCCTTGTACTTAGAAGATGGCCTACTTCTTAGTCTTTGCATTGCTTGATTAAAAAAAAATCAGTGGCATAGAGGACTTCTCATATTAGATGTTTATGTCAGATCATATTTTTTTACTGATGTTTTTATTCTACATAATACATTCATATTATGGAATATGTATAAATTTAGGAATTAATTGCTCTGTCAGTAGAAATCCAAACTCATGTAATTTTCTGGGAAGAATTTTGACGATGAAAATGTATTTATGTACAAAATTTTGTTGTGTTAGCCACACCATATTATTTACTCCATCTAACTTTATTAAAAATTGATAGCATGGGACCAGCAGTTGGCATAATGGTTATGTCGCTGGACTCCCCTGTAGTCGACTGCAGTTTGAGTCCTGGACCTGGTCTCTTAAACTCACACCAGTGCTTGTGTGCGTGCGTGCCCAAGATCCCAAGAGGAGAATGGAGGAGAAGGGATTGCAGCGTGGCCATCCCTCCAAGGGATGATTTCCTGCTTTCTGTCTCTCTGTCTCTCTCTGTCTTTCTGGTGAGCTCATGTGCCCTACAGCAAAAAACTCTCAAAGAGAAAAAAAAGAAAAGAAAAAACTGACGGCAAGTATCTAGATTTTATGTCATTATTGTCTCCTAATTTGACTTTTTTACCCTCTACAATCATTTATATTGCTCCTGAACCCACATCACTCAATGATTCTGATTTGATATCGTACACTATAGAGTCCCCATAAAAATAAATGAAAACTTATTTGAATTTTTATGTAATATTTACATTTGGAAGATACACTTTCTAGTTAACCTCTTTTATTTATCTACTTTGATTTCCTTATAGTACCCAAATCTTTCACATTTATCCTACCAACATTTTGTTTACTTTTAGTTTAAGAGAAAAACTGATTTATCAAACACCATATACTGCAATTTTCAGTTTTTCCAAATTTTGCTATGGATGGTAAACCTTTATTGTTAGTATCTTGTGGCTTTTATAGTTTAATGATTGATTTTCAACCAGTTTTCTCTATGAACTGAGAAAATGCTGGTCGGGACATTCATATACATAAGTTTTTCTTATTTGCCATCTTTTATAAAGCTACTTCTCACACGAGGTCAAGTATGATATGAAAAGCATGCAGATATTTGTACATATTACTCCTTTAATCTAGTATTTAGTCCAACTAGTATTTTACTACTTATCAGGGGCTTCGCAAAACTAGAGTGTCTAATATTCAAGAGTAAAATTCTCTTAACAGTGCATATGTAGTTACTTCAAAAAATATCACATATTTCAATAATCAACATATTTATATTCCATATGTGTTCAGGACCCCTAAATATGCATTCATGGGAACAATCTCAATATGAATATTTCTAAACTATGTTTTTCTTCTTCCTCTGAAAACAATATTGAGAGTTTACATATACTTAGTGTTGACATGTAAACAAAATATAAACTAGTTCTTTTGTAACCAGTTGAGCGGCCTCTCTGGAAAACCATGTAAAAGATAAGGATCATATCTCACATGTAATCTTACGTTTCTTCTTCATACATCTGTACAATGCCTGCCAAGATTCATGAATGTAAATGCTTTCCGAATGGTTGGGAGCCATCTGTTTAGGTTGATCTGTACATTCATATTTTATTTATTTATTTTTTAAAATTTGCTGGAGGGTGCGTATGCTTGCCTGAAAGAGACAGAAACAGGGAGAGAGAGAAAAAATAAGAAAGTACTTCCCCATGGGGCATCGTCACATTGAAATCCCTCATCCTCCATTTGTCCTTTTAGGATTTTATTCACACAAACCCACCCAGAATGTCTTCCAAGTCACTGTCCTGTAACAGCACAATCATTCATGCGAGATCCGACTGCCTTAACCACCAGGCCATTAGTTGCCCATTTTATTTTGCTGTGTAAGGATAATGCACACAAAAAAGAGGTTCATAAAGAGAAAAAAACTGTGGGCTCTGTATATTTATATATTTAATACTATTTATTTAAATTATTATATATTTCATCTAAATTTATATATTTCATTAAATATATTTGCTATGTGTATATTTAATGAAATTTAATTTTTGCATTTAATCTAAATGTTTAAAAGTCGATTGATTGGAAAAATTTGGGAGTATGTCAAATAAAACAAAACTAATTTTAATAGTATAAGAAGTAGAAGATGACTTAAGAATACCTTGATGGGGCCAGCAGGTGGTGTAGTGGTTAGGTCACTGGACTCCCATATGGTTGACCACAGTTCGAATCCTGGAACTGGCAGCTTGAAATTCATGCCAGCCACGTGTGTGCGTGCCCAAAATCCTGAGAGGAGAATAAAGGGGAAAAGATTATAGCGTGGCTATCCTCCTAAGGGGGTGATTTCTCACTTTGTCTCTCTCAGTCTCTCTTGGTCTTTCCAGTGAGCACACACCCCCTACAGCAAAATTCTCTCTCTAAAATGTAAAAAAAGAAAGGAAGAAAGAATACCTTGAGTGTGAAATTAGAATTCTGTTTCATCTTGAGGTTTCACCTGTCATCCTGGTATTGCCATTGTCTTTTCATATACACCATCAGGCGTCTCCTGACATCCTCCTGTAAACATCGTGATGCTGATAACACACAAAGCAATCTTCCCTGTCACAATAATTTGACCTGAGTTCCAATACCATACCCTACTAGTTCACCCTGTCCCAATGGTATCTAAGGATGGCCAAAATAAACTTAGTTCCTTTCTGTCCATCAAATGTGTTTGATGGGCTTTTGAATTTATGAAACTAATCATTATAATTCAAAAGATAGGCTGAACCTGTTAGAATAAGATAACACACACAGAGCCATTTGCTTCTGATTGCATTTTAGCAAAAATCAAGTCATACTTAAAAGCCGAATATATGTGGTTTTCATGTTTGCAAATGCCTTTATAATTTTTTTATCAGATTAAAGCCTTAAACATACTTAAAATACTGAATAGGTGCTAGGTCTAGAACATTTCTATATAATACTTATGTTATTTTAATTTGAATACAGACATTGCATAAAAGTTTTAAAGTTTCTATTCTATAACAAATTCTAATTCTTTATGAAAGAAGACTTCTTATTGTTCTGTTTCAGCAATACTTCCAAGAGACCAGTGTTTTTTACCATGTTTTTTAAAATCTCCTGTCAATGCTTAGTTAAAAAAAAAGTTTTTGAAGGCATTGTAAGTCCCTCGTAGCCAGGAAACCAAAACTTTCCGATACACTTGCTCATTTCTTAGGACTCATGTAATATTCGAAGTAGAAAATAACTTAATACCATTATAGATTAATCCTTATGTTTTACAGTTGAAGAAGATTGTAACTTTGTAAATGTATTTGTGTAACTATCTCATCAACACGACTTCAATTTTCTCAGTTAAATTACAAAATGTGTCATGATTTTATGTTCCTCCACAGATAGGAAGATCTTCCAACATTATACCAGCATTTCGCTGGTGTAATCTGACTCTGGGTTGTATCTTCATGCTATAGACTTGGCAAGAACTAAAAACACATACTCAGAATAACCCATTTTCCTAGTAGAGCTTACAATTCAGTCATTGAAAAGTAAGCCTCATGTGGTGATCCCTCCCTTGGGAAATTCTGGGAACCTATTTTTAACAGAGTAATTATCCTGAAAATTCATGCAAAATATGTTAACAAATAGGTTATCATAAAAGAAATCTACTTTTTTAAATGTGCAAGGCAATTGCAGGGTTTGAAATGGCATATATACATTTATAAGTTGTGAAATAGAATTTCAGAGAGAAATACACTCAATATGCTTGAGTTGGCAGAAATTCAGTTAGTGAAAGAAAATTTGGCCCTGAAGAACTTATTTCTATTTGTTCTCTGTCTTTATAAAAACCTCTGATATAAAACCATCTGTTTAAAACTTGTACAAGTGGTCTGCCAATGCATGTAATCCTAAGCATCATAAATTACTTGAGTACTGAATGTTTGAAGCATTGTGCTGATAGAGGTGATTCTCAATGATGAATGAATATCCCGAAAGATAAAGCATGACTGTTGTGAGTGAATAATTGTATATCATTAGTGTTTTATACACGAATCATCCTAGCCTCTCATTTCAATTCTAATGTATACAATAATCATTTGGGCTTCTGTAAGAATGTTTAACATTATAGAAAGCACAATAAGTATTGCTCCATTTATAACACAAAAACTCAGTATAATAAAATATTATGTTCTTGTCAAGAGAAATGAAAGGAACACTCTACCTGAGGAAATAAATTTTACCTAACATATTATTTGGTTTTATTTTTTACATCAACAAAACAATACATAGTGGATTTATGATGTAATCACAACAAATGACTCCAGGATCATAACTCAGTAGGAGAAAAAGAAGAATTTTAATATTACACATAAGATCTAGCAAAAAAAGTTTGAAATGTGAGGTAAAGTCAATGTGCTTAACTCTCTGAAAAGATGACGTGAATATATATTTAACAACTCATCCATTTTGATGTCCGATGTTTGACAGTTTTGCCCATAAAATATAGTAAGAACACAGGTATTAGTAATTAGGGTTTTGGAGAAGCTCAAACCCTGGTCATAAACTTTCATGTTAGATGCTTATCCATTGTTCTTCTGAGGAAAAGCACCATTTCCTGGGCCATATACTGTCATCCTTTAAACAGAGGCAGATAGTCTGCTGGTGTTCTCTGCAGGCACTATGTTGAGTCCCGGCTGTTCCTAGTTTTAGTTGAATGTTCTCGGTAAAATTGCCTAGACTCTCCATTCTTCACTGGTAAAACAGAGATCCAATACTATTATTTTCATGGGGCTATTGGATGAATTAATATAAACATGATCATTAAGCTTGCTATTATTTTATGCCCAAATACATACCGTTAGTTTGTTTCTGATAACACAACATTAGATAGAATACCTTCCCTTGATTTTTAATAAGCCTCCTCCTATTTCCCAGTATTTCAACATATGCTCTTTCTAACTGGGAAACTTAATCTGTCTTTGTAAATTTTTTATAACGGCAAAACTTAAACTTGTAATCTCCTAAATAAGATGTGAAATATATGTATTAATTGTACTTAATTTATGGCAATAGACGTATGTATTTAATTTTGTTAAAATTAAAATACCATTCATAACAAATATGGATTACCTTTGTAAAGACAAAGAACATTACTTAAGTATCTTAAAAAAAAAAAAAAGCAATCTGGCCAGCAGGTCGCATCGTGCTAAAGGCTCTGGACTCTCACATGGTTCAAGTACTGGACCTGGCAGCTTGCTTTCTCACTTTCCCTCCTTCTCTCTGGTGAGCACACATGCGCCATAGAAAATTCAAAATAATAATAATAATAAATACAATTCAATAAATAATTATTTTTTAAAAAGTAATCCATAATTTCATCTTTGAAAAAAACAGAAACTTCTGAGGAAAAAAAACCAAACTTTTAGAAATTAAGTGACTGAAAATGAGAATCCCACAGTAAATGAAAAAAAAATTAAGAATCATAGCAAATAAAATGTTAACAACACTGAATAACTGAAGTACATTATTTTGTAATTGTAAAATATAGCTTGTGCTAAATGCTATCATCATAAAAATGTATGCCCGAAGTAGTGGAAATTATAGAATCAAAAACAGAAATTCAATTTAATAAAGTAGATCTTGATTCTACTGGTCTTCTCATGAAAACTCCCATTGAAATAGCAGAAAAAAATATAAAAGGAAATAAATCACTAACATCAAAGGGAAATAAAAATGTAGTGGTTATGTTCATGGATCAGAATATATTGGGATTTCCTTGGGACCAGCAGACGGCATAATGGTTATGTCGCTGGACTTCCACATAGTAGACTGAAGTTTGAGTGCCAGACCCATGGGCATGTGTGCATGTGTACCCAAAATCCTGACAGGAGAATGGAGAAGTGATTGTGGAATAGCTGTTCTCCCTGCGTGGTGATTTCTTGCTTTCTGTCTTTCTATCTGTCTCTCTGGTGAGTGCATGCACCCATAGCAAAAATATCTCTCTAAAAAAATCTCTCTATAGATACATATAGATGGATAGATAGATATAGGGATTCCCTACAAGATTAATGAGAGATACAATCATGTTGAATAAATAAGAATGGAAAACCATGGCTCAAAATCCTTGCAAGGATTTATTTTTTTAAGTTGTCCAATCTAATACAAATCCAAAATTTGGAGAAAATAATTGTAATCCAATGAGAAGACCTCCATGCAATCATTCTAGATAACTAGTGGTTAAACTCTAAGCAATGAACTAACTCCCATGTTTTAGTCATAGCTCCTCCATATTCAAGATGTTACCAATCGCAAGGTGGTGTAGTAAACTGTATCCATTCATACATTGTTGGTCATAATGTAAATAATACAGGCTTTTCAGAGTGTATTTTTCCAAATCCTTTACATTCTGAAATGGCCATATCCTGGCATGGCAATTCTGCTGCTTGGAATCTTTTCTAAAAATGCATTTATGTAGAAAACAATGGTCCCAATTAAATACATTGCGTCTTAATGTATTCTGACTTGCCGAGCAGTTTAAAAATGTAGTAAATAGGTGTGTTAGTATAGAGGTAGAAAGATCTCCAAGAAAAAGACAGTGGTCCACCTAAATCCAAAAACAATTAAATTTAGCTGATATAGTATGTGAAATGATCTTAATATATTGAGCAAGAACAAGCAAATTTACCAGTCCATAAAGTGATTCCCTGGCATGACTACATGCTTGTACTCTTAACCTTTAGGAGCAGACGTTCGTATGTAACCTGTATAATTTATAGTATGTTATGTAGGGGCTTGGGAAATCTTTCTAATGGCTAGGGGAGCAGATCTCAGATTAGTAAGGATAATGCTGCTTCTGCTTAAAGCTGAAAGCTATTAGCTTCTCAAGAGTTCACCAGATCAGGGAGCTGATGTACATAGAACTACAGTGTTATTCATAAGCAAAAGTCATTATTCATATCCAAATGCTCTCTTTCCACTTAATTCAGGTTAGGGCACACATTTTTTTTGTGTCACATCTGAAACAAGCTAATACAAAGGTGGGGAATGTACTATTTTTCGTTTTTCAGCTTGTGCAGTCCAAAAAGTCGTTCTTCAAGGAAGTTGAAATAAAAGTGAATCATAACACATAATCCACTACAAAAAATATTGATCTAACTATTGTTTAGATTATGATACTTGAATTTGTCATTATCACTTAGCTTTAATTTTATCCTGTTCAAGTATTAATATTGACTATATGACCATTAATACAGTTCAAATTATCCTTTATTTATTTTTAATATTATTAAGAAGAAAATAATGTGTATTTCCATTGCATACATCAGAAACATTAATCTCATTATGTTACAAATTATATTATCATTTTTTTGTCAAAAATATATTGATACATATTTATAAAAGAACAGGAAATGATTGACTCCCTTATTTAAAGTATATACAAAAAAGGTAACATAAACTTCCTGCAAAAGCAGTATAAGTGAGAGTTTTCCTTTAAGTTAATATGAAAGTCTCCAAACTCCTAATGATCCTAAAATTATTTTTAAGCCAAAATGAAGAAACCAGTATAACTGGGGTGGACAGGGGTGCAGTCGTAACTCAATACTCTTTGAGGCTGATTCACAAGGAAAGGATCTAGGTTCGCATCCAGATATTCCCTAGAACACACATGCTTGTGCCCATGACCCATGCTTGGCAGAGGCTGGGGTGGATTGGTGAAGTGTGAAGATCGTGTTAGTAGAGTCTATGTCTCTGTCTCTCCATCTCTCCTTTTCTCTCTCACTTGGGGAGAAACAAATCTTAAAAGAAAGATAACAATAAGAGCAACAAACTTTGATTTTAACCTAAATTTTGCATGTTAATGTACAAATTTCCTTAAAAATGTTTTTATACAAATGCAACTTGTGATCCCCCCACTTTTCTCCTTCATCCTTTATTCTCACAGAATGAATCATAAGATCCATTAGTTATGTTTTCTAAATATTTTCCCCATTCTTTCTGTTTCCATTGCTGTCACATTAGTTCAGGTGAACATCTTCAAACACATCAAAGAATCCTGAGCTAAGATAAGACTTTAGTATTTCTATTTTTATTTTTTAAATTTTTAAATCTATGACTGCCTACTGAATACAAGGGTAGGAGGTCTCCCAAAAGTTCATGGTCAAAGGACATGATGAATATATTTTGCATGGCTTAAAAAATGTTTTGTACCATAATAAACTCATATTCTATTTTTTTCATATTATGTATTATTATATATACTATATACATATAATACACACACACACATACATACACACACACACACACACACTTCAGCTTCTTCAGGTTCAAAGTAAGGAAGAGGATAATAGTAGCTATTTCAAGTTCTGTCACGATTACACAAGTTTTTATATGTGTAGTACTTAGAACAATTATGGCACATGGTAAGTTCTCAACTTCTGTTTAATTATTCAAAAGAGAAAGAAAATGATAACAAAAGCACCCATACTTTAAAGTGGTTGACAGGTAATAAAACGCCAAATCAAGGGTACTTTAAAAAGTTCGTGCAATAAATGGACTTATATATGAGTTTAGTTTGGTTCCCCAAAATTTTGAAATCCATTTATAGTTTATTTATAATACTCATATTCCACAAATTTGTTCAAAACCCCATGTGTTAAAGAGGTGTTTGTTTTTTTTTTAATTTTAAAATTATCGTACAAGGGGCAAGCTGATGGCATGGTGGTTGACACTGAATTCCCACATGACTGACCACATTTCAAGTTCCAGATCCAACAGTTTAAAAATCACTCTAGATATGTGTGCATTCATGTCCCAAATCCTGAAAGGCGATGAAGGAGAAGGGATTGCAGCATGGCCATCCCACCTGGGGGTGGGGTTATTTTTCACTTTTTCTCTCTCTCTTGATGTCTCTGGTGAATGTGCATGCCCTGTGGCAAAAAACTAAAAAAAAAAAAAAAAAAAAAAAAATCAAAATTAAAAAATTGTCATGCAATTTTATTTTACAAAAGATGACTATTCCAAAATTTCTCACATTTTCCATATTGGAAAATTTGTCAGTATTATACTACCTAACAGATACTTTCAAATAAAATAATTGCAAAATCAGTTTCTTCAAAGATTTATATTTTATCAAAATAAGTGAGAAATTGACTTTTTTTCCTTCAGACACTTACTATTTGGAAAGAATGTTCTGAAAATAGATAATTGCTGGTTAGTATTTAACTTTTGTTGAAGAAAAAAAAATTCTCACTTCTTTCCTACCAGTTGAATAAATATGAATCAGCATTACCTTACCCATCTAAAAGTTGATTGGCCTCCTTACCAAGTTAATGGGTCATTTTCTTCCTATATTGTAACTGCATTTAAATAATACATTCATAGGGTTAACAAAAATTATAGCATTCATAATTTTTATTCACCAGTTTGTACATTATCCCATTTTGTCACTTAAAATTTTTGAATAATTACATGCCATGTCTCCCTAACTAAGGTATATTGCCAATACACTTTTCGTTAGTGGGTTTAGATATGACAATGCCTGGCGCATCTGTGTCCAGTAATCCAAATGTAATTTCTTCCCCACCTCCAGGCTGTTTTACCCACATCAACACAAGCAGTCTTATTTTCCCCGCTGGGAGTTGTGTCAAAAGACGCTGGCCTTCCTGTCATTCAGAGTCATAATCTTCTATGTTACTTCACACTGTGCTAATCAGCACTGATTTTGAGAACTGTAGATTCCTCAGTTGTGTAATCATCTGAATTTTTAGAAATTATTCTAGACTAGAATGAATTAAGTACCTATTTGTATCCTTTTATAATATAAAGAGTTTGGTAGCAGCCAGAACACTTAATTTCTTGCAGTAACCCTTTAAAATTTTGGAAGCTATTTGGTATTTCTTGTGTTATTATTAGCTAGCTATTTGAATATTTCTCCCATTGTCCTGAGCTTTTTTCTTTATTTCTTAAAAACGCTTTTGTTCTTCTTGCATCTTATCATCTCAGTAATTCTGATCATTTACCCAATTATGGAATTCTGTTCAGGTTTCTAAGTAAAAAGATTGTGGCAGCCTTTTGCACATTATCTTGGCTACATGCAAAATAAATCACAAAATGAGCCCAAGAAGTGGGAATGCCACTTACTCCCAGCATCAGTCAGCACTTTAGTCAAAAGCATAGACTTTGTAAAAGCTTGATTATCATCACATAATCAATCTACAGTTGTTTGTATTCTCAACATTGTAACAGCTTCAATATTCATGTAATAGCTAAGGGTGAGTAGAACAATGAGCTTTTATTCATACTAGAAATGGATACATCTGTTTACATTTCTGTAAAATAGAGAGAAAGAAAGAAAGAAAGAAAGATACTATCTAAAATCTTGAGTAAGACAAAATGTGGCTTTCCATTTGACAGAATCTGATAGTAGCTCCTTGTTCTACCTTACATAAAATTATCTCCAGTTGTAGGTCAGTGTGTTGCCTATGTGGGTCCATAAATGGACTTATCTCCTAAGTGTTTTTGTGCCTTCTATTTAGGTAGTCTCTTCATTTCTTCCACCTGAGACATATCATGCTGGTCATTGTTGGGAGGAAGGGGACATCATTCTAATCTAACAGGTATCTGTCCTATTCCTGTGTGACATTATGTCCCTGGCATGAGAGATGAATCATAGACTATAATCTGACAGTCTTATGTGGCTTCTTAGCTACTTTAATTTTTGTCAAAGTGAGTAAAAGCTGCCAAAGTGAGACCAGCAGTTAGTGTAATGGCTATGTTACTGAACTCCCATGTAACTGACCGCAGTTCGAGTCCCGGACCCAGTGGCTTAAACTCACGCCGGGCGTGCATGCCCAAGATCCCGAGAGGAGAAGGGAGGAGAAGGGAGGAGAAGATTGCAGCATGACCATCCTCCCTAGGTGATGATTTCTTGCTCTCTGTCTCTCTCTGTCTTTCTGGCGAGCACACACACCCTATAGCAAAAACCTCTCCAAAAAAAAAAAAAGAAACAAAAAGCGGCCGAAGCACCGTATTTTTGACTGACATACCTCTTGTTTGAATTTCCTTTGTAACCATGAACAATTCCCTCCCTCCATACACCTATCAATACCAGTTCCATACCCTATGGTTCAGCATTTCTTCTTAACAGTGGCCAAAGAACTGGAGCAACCTCATGTCCAGAAAATGTCCAGAAATGTCCAGAAACCATCCTGGCAACAATGGTTTCTTTTTTCTTACTTTTCTTTTTTCCAAACTAAACCCAAACCATAATTTAAATGATAGTGTTAAGGTCTGCTTTGGTTATTCTGCTTATAATATTAATGGCATAAATCAACAAGGATTCACAAAACTCGCAAGGTGCGCTGTTATGAAACTCTCATAAAGGTAAAAGATACAACATACCAGGAGGGAAAAAAAGCATGTTGAAATCTTCGAGAACTTTGAAGTGTTGACCTCTACCAACTCCCTACCTCCCATATACTGAGGTTCCACAGAGCAGTGTCTGTCTTTGGATTATGAATCACCGTGATATGTGAGAGGTATCTTCATTTGAAGGGACTCTGGGCGCAGTTTGTGCAAGGTGTATTATGTCCCATTGGTTACCTAGCTAAAATCAGGTGACATAACTTTAAATTTGGTGTAAACCATCAATCAACACATTCTTTAACAATGCAGACAAGCTAGCCCCAGATGCATCTGAGGGAGTTACAAGCTTTAACCAACATTGCATATTCCAAATTAGCACCTTCATGTTTATCTTGACCAAAGTTCTGTGCTAGACTTCCAAGTGTCCTTGGAGATAAACAAAGCTGTCTCAGTTCAGCTATTAAGATAACCTTTTCTTATACCTAGTCTAATACAAAAGATTATGGAATGATTCTTTCATCCAAAATTTCTACTGTCTCATAAATTTTGTTACATATTTTATTGTTTTAAATTGTGAAATTCAATGTATTTACTTTGTGTTAGCTATTTATAATTCAGTGATATTCACCTATAGATTTTTTTTTGAGTGGTTTTTGCTCTAGGGCGTGTGCACTCACCAGAAAGACAGAGAGAGACAGAGAGACAGAAAGCGAGAAATCAACCCCCAGGGGGGATGGCAACACCGCCATCCCTTCTCCTCCATTCTCCTCTCAGGATATTAGGCATGCACGCACATGCACCAGGCATGAGTTTAAGCCACCAAGTCCTGGACTCGAACCGCGGTCGACTTTGAAATATTGTGTGTTTACTATTTACTAGAGTTGTAATATGTTATCAAATATCTATTGTGGCAGTATACGAAAAGTAACAATAATTAAAATGTTATTGCTCAAACTAGATTCTACCAAGAATCAAGATCTTTCTAATTCTTGTTTATTACATCTGGATAATGATAATCTGAGATGATGTCTTATCTCAGACAATATCCTCTCTTAATTACTTTGTAAAGAATATTTATCACACTAATTTATACATTTTCCCAATTAGATATAAACATAGATATATAAATGCTTTGATGTCCAATATATCTAATTGCCTCTTACACTTTTTGGCTTGGAATTCTTTTTTCCACTCCATCTTTGAAGCTATTGTTTATTTCAAAATGTAGTGTTGCAGATAAGTCTGAAACAAGTCTGATTTTCTTCCCGTAGGTTTAGGCTGAATTTTTGTTTGTGTATTATTTTTTTTAATTTGTCTTCTGAAAACTTTAATAATGTTAGAAATACCAAGTGGTTTGAATAGCTGTGAATCCATCTTCATTCACACCTTTTGGATGTTGAATGGGATTTAACTCTCTCAGATATACTGATCTAAGTTCTGGGATGAAGACTCCATTGCAATAATGTCCCTTGGGACTTTTCTCTGTCTGTATTAATCTATTGATTGCAAGCCTGTAATTTCTTAGTTAGCCCTCTTGTATAAATAGAATGAATCATATTTTTAAGAATTATTTATTTATTTAATTTAATTTTTTAATAATTATTTTATTTAACTTAAATTATTTATTTATTCATTTCTTTATTTCAATTTGACCAGAGAGGGACAGAGTGAGAGAAAGTGAGAAAGCAGGCCACCAGGTCCAGGACTCAAACCGCGGTCGGCCATGTGGGAACCCAGCGTCTTTAATCACCACACCACCTGCCGGCCCCAATTTGATTTGTTATTATTATTATTATTTTAATTTGACCAGAGAGAGACAGAGAGAGAAAGGGAAAGGGAGAAAGCAGGCCACCAGGTCCGGGATTTGAAATATGGTTGGCCATGTGGGAATCCAGTGCCTTTAACCACCATGCCACCTGCCAACCCCAAGTTGAATGAATCATCTTTTAAAATAAATAAATGTATACTCAGAAAAATTATTATAACATTTATTGCTTACAGTACTTTTGTCTGAATTATGAGAATTCAAATCACTGAAATAAACTTCTTTACAGAAGGAAATAGTGTTCTAATTCACACTGTCAAACAATTATTTATGGTGCAATCTGAATATGTTAATACACTTATGTCTAACTATCTAGTTACATAACCTTAATGAAAAGGTCATAAATTCTATCCAATAATCTAAGACAGGAAATAGAATGGAAAAAAATTACAAAATGGTGATGAGGAGAGCAGTGGTTTTTCAGATGATGCAGAATTTCCTGTTGAGGGAAAGAAAAAGAATGAACATTAGATCCATTAAAATCTGATCAATAATTTGTTTTCAGTGATGTGTTGGTAAACTCTATTTTCCTGACCACTTATTCATGTATTTTTTTCCCACAATAAGGCAATAATATTTTGGGAATATATACTTTCTCTGTAATGCTAGTGACATATTATTTCTTCTATAACCAACCTTTGATTTAGTAAAATAGATTGTACTTTAGATTTACCAAGGTCAAAATAGTTTGGGATTTGACTCTCAGCTCCCCTACTCAAAGATTAACACCTCAATCTACCTACTCCCAATAAAATTGAGGTTTGACTTCTTTTAAAATGGGGAAATTATATCCTCACTGCCATGTTGCAATGATAAAATGGAAAGCTCTTTGTAAAATGCCTGGCATTTAGAGGTTGCTTCATAAATGTCAGTTTCTCAGTCCCCTCCACCTGCTTCCTCAGCACATCTGCTGAAACAACAAAAAGATAATATGACCGCCCTTTCTCTAACAATATCTTTCCTTTTTTTGGTTATTTGTTTACTTCTTTTAATTTCTTTTTCTTTAGTAAACATTTTGTTTTGTGAAGGAGGCATATGTGTTCTGTTATGTCGTTAAATCAATCTCGAGATTTATGTGTCTAGTGGTTGGGACTGTGGGTGAACACACTTGCAGAAAGCTTCCTGAAGATGGTGAGCACAGAGATAGAGTATGCAAAGATGTTGTTTGGCAATTAGAAAGAGACGCTATTATGATATGTATTAAATAATTAAAGAGTGAGACACTGAGCATATACAAACATTTTATTAACACACGTCTCAACTAAACTCCTTCTAAGCACTTTGACTTTCTTAGTTTCTTTCTCTCTTTCTCTCTTCCTTCTTCCTTCCTTCCTCTCTCTCTCTCTCTCTCTCTCTCCTCTCTCTCTCTCTCTCTCTCTCTCTCTCTCTCTCTCTCTCTCTCTTTCTTCTTTCTTTCTGTTTTAAATAACAGAGGATGCATGAGACAGAGAGACGGAGACAAAGCACCCTACAACATTCAAATACTTTTTCTTCCAATTCTTCATCACTTCAGGATCCTAGCTATGAGTGGGAGTGAAATTAGGGGGTTGGAATTTGAACTTTGATTGGCTCTCTGGGATTCAGTTACCTCTGCACAGCCCTTACCTGCACCATGGGGTCAGCCTTAATTGCTAATTAATAATTTGTTTGTTTAATTGTTGAAGGACATGTGGACTCACCAAAGACAGAGACAAGAAGAGGGAGGGAGCCCCCTTCCCTGCCAGAGATGAATGCAATCCTATCTCCATTTCTCCATCCTCTTGAGATTTTGGGAATCCCCATGTTTCTCAATCCATCAGGGCCTGAGAGTCAGTAGGATCTGACTCCCTTAGCCACAAGGCTGTGGGACTGGTCCCTCATTGCCTTTCTTGCTGTTCTTTGAATGTCACTAATTTTTCTCTGTGTCAGGACATTTAAAGTGTTCTTTTCCTTGTCTTAAATGTCTTTCCTCCAATGTGTCTTGGTATTGTTTTATTATTATTATTGTGACTCCCCAGCTATCACAAAGAACTCCTGCCTAACCATTCTAAGATTATCCATTACTGCAGCTTAATCCTAACTGCCTTTATTTTTAATTAGTTTTATAAACACCTGAAATTATTGTTTCTTTTTCATTGACTTATTTGTTTTTGTATGTCCATAGAATTTAAGCGCCATCAAGAAGAAACTCTTTCTAGTTTTCTGTCATTGTGTACTCAATGATGAGTAGAGTGGTATTCAATGAAAGGAATGATGCCTGGCTAAAAACTTTAGCTCAAAATATCTAATGAAAATGATATAGTCTAGGTAAAGTAGACAGGGATATGTAAGAACTCTAAACTGAATCACTATTATAATAGAAATTTATGTTCATAAAAATATAAGAAATTTATGTCTGAACCCATTCACTGTTTGTCTCACACTTAAATTTAGCAATGATATTTTCATACTAGAATAACGAGTCCATTTCTGTCCTACGTCTTGGAGTAGATCAGGAGGCAAAATAGCTTTTACTTAGAGCCATATTACATGAGTGTGATTTAAAATCAAAATTAGGAATATATCTTGACACCCTCCTTTATAACCTAGATGTTTGAAAGTTATAATATTTGACAGGATCAGCAGGTGGTGTGGTAGTTAGGGCGCTGGAAACTCCCACATGGCCGAGCATGGTTCAAGTACCAGAACTGGTGGCTTGCCTTCACGCCTTCTCTCTTTCTGTATCTCTCTCTGGTCAAATGAAAATAAATGAATGAATAAGTAAAATTAAATAATTAACTCTTTAAAAAAAGACAATTACGATATTTTATTGAAATTCTTCTCCTTCAGGGCATACACTTTTGTCTTCTCTCAAACTGAGTCATAATGAATAACCAAGTATATGTACTTCTCCCTCCAAAAAAAAAGCATAAAATTATTGTAGTACATTACGTATGTTCACTGTATTCTCTTGTGGTGATTTATATAAATCTTCACTTAGGATGGTATGGTAAGGATCTCACAGTGTCAAGATCTAGAAATACTTTGACAGTTCATCAATCACGTGTCTTCCCAAGACAAGGAAAAGGTCTAACAATGGCAGTGTGGAAAAGCTTTAATGCAGGAATATTGTCCCCAGCAAAACAAATCCTTGGTGTCTAACAGTTCATTACCTAGCAACATCAAATGACTCAGCTCATCCTGTGGTTTCCAGGGAATTAAGCAAAACAAAAGTCATTAACACTTTAATCCTTTGTTTTTTTTTTTTTTTTTACTGAGTTTCCTACTCTATGATACTGAATCAGCATCCCTCCACCAATCATAAAATATCTTACTTCTGTATCTGCCCCAGTAAATATAAATTTTATCCTCACTATGACCACTATGATTTTATCTTTATAAAATACTTTGTTTGCAATGCTCCCTTCTTTTCTTTTTGTTATTTCAATCATTTTTCCTTCCAGTATTAGTTCAATATTAGCTCCCCCCCCCATAGGGTGGATGTGCTCACCAAAGAGAGACGATAAGAGGGAAAGTGAGAAATCACCTCCTAAAAGGGATGACCACGCTGCAATCATTTCTCCTCCACTTTCCTCTCAAGATTTTGGGTGTGCATGTACAGACACTTGATGTGATTTTCAAGTTGCCAGATCTAGGACTTGAACCACTGTCAGCCATGTGGGAGTCCAGAGCGTTATCCACTATGCCACCTGTTGGCCCCTCAAGAACATTAGGTTCTTTTTATTTATTTTTTTTCTTTTTTTCGAGACTTTTTGCTATAGGGTGCGTGCATTTGCCAGAAAGACAGAGAGAGAGAGACAGAAAGCGAGAAATCACCCCCCTAGTGGTAATGGCCATGCCGCAATCCCTTCTCCTCCATTCTCCTCTTGGGATCTTGGGCACACATGCACACATGCACCCAGCGTGAGTTTAAGCCACTGGGTCTGGGATGCCAACCACGGTTGGCTAGATGGGAGTCCAGCGACATAGCCATTCGCTAACTGCTGGTCCCGAACCTCAGGTTCTTACAAACAATTCTCTAATGATGAATGATCTCTTACTGCAAAGTTACACTTGGTAAGTTCCCATCCTTCTGAAAGTGTTTGCGTTGTTTCATCTCTATCAAGTGTACCTGCTCATGCTTGATCTCATTGCCTGCTTTGTTTTCTCTTTTCCGTTCTTTGCCGGTTGTTTTCCTCCTTTCACTGAAGAAACGCTCTCAGCCTCCTCATAACAGTTTTGTACTCAGGTCTCTGAAATGTTCATCTTGTTCATTTGTTTAACAACAAAAAAATTATCTCTCCATGTTACAGACCTCCTGCTTCAGCCTCCCAGCCGAGATGTCTGGCTCAGGACACCATGCTCAGCTTTCTCAGACAGACAGATTCTGATTGTCTTGCTCAGTCCAGCCTGGGGCTCAAGAGCCTTCTGTTTCAGTTTCCTCTAGTCATTAGACTTACAGGTGCATGACTCGTGCCCAACCTTTAGGTTGGACCAGAAGTCAAACCTGAGCCTTCCTTATGGTCCCAGCCTGGGCAGCACAGTGCTTCAGCAATGCACACTGCCGTGGCCGGCCCCAAAGATGCTCATCTTTTACCAACCTTTTTCTAAGGATAACTTTGTGTGTAGGCTTGTGTTCCACACCCTCCCACAAACCAATTGCAAGCTTCCTTGAAAGGATTCCTAGTATTTTTATTTTTTTTTAATTTTCAAAATGTCCAGAATATAGACGCAGGTAATCATTTTTGTGAGTATAGGTAGACAGGTTAATAAATAGAAAGCTGTATTTTTACTTTTATCAGCCTACACATAAAATACCTGCAGAATTTAATTACCCTTTACCTTGACTAATGCTATAATGGAAACAGAACTAAGTGTCAGGAAGATGAGTTAAAGGTACAAAGAAAGGGCTGATTGATTAATGCCCAAAAAACCACACAGAATCTCCACTAATTAAAAAAAAATTACATAAAAAGTGTAATGGAGAGTTTTAAAAAAGTGTGAAGATCAGAAGTTTTCAAAGTTGCATGTGTTGAATAATTGAATAAATAAGCATATTCAGTGGGGTCGGGTGGGAATTAAGGATGCTGATCTGAGATTGAAGCATTGGCAGGGTGCTGCTCATGGTGAGCCTGGTCTCAGTCCTCAGTGCAAACATTGGTTTCAGACACAGCAGACGGGACTTTGATCAATTAAATTATCTGCACTCAGAGATGTGAGAAGCATATTTTCTTGGCCTTCACATTTAGCAAAACCTCTTAGAACAGCTTATAGTATACAGCCTTATAGAAATTCTCACCTCTATTCACTACCTAAACGAGAAAATTCATATAGAACAAATAGCCTTGAAATAACCAAATGAATAAATCAATACTTTGTGAATGTTCAAAGTTTCTCCCTGCTCGCACTTTATTTTATTTTATTTTTTAGAGGTTTTTGCTATAGGGCACGTGTGCTCGCCAGACAGACAGAGAGAGACAGAAAGCGAGAATTCACCCCCCAGGGGGGATGGTGACGCCACAATCCCTTCTCCTCCATTCTCCTCTCGGGATCTTGGACATGCACGCACACACGCCCGGCGTGAATTTTAAGCCACCGGGTCCGGGACGCGAACCACGGTCGACTACGTGGGAGTCCAGTGACATAGCCATTACGCTAACTGCCTGTTCCCGCTCGCATTTTATTTTGATGTGTTTCTTAAACCTTAACTGTTTGCAGGTCTAATTGGGGAGGGACTAGAGAATTCCCTAGGCATTCTTGTCTGTGATAAAACAATGTAAATTGCCCCCAGTTGTGTCAATATGAAGGAAAGTGGTGGAGGCTGGTGTCCCTTTGCATCAAGGTCTCTATCACTTAAGAAAAAAAATGTATGTTCAAATAAAACTACAGGATACAGGATTTTTTAAAAAAAGATTTTAATTCCGGGGCTTGGCCTGTACTACTTTAAGAGATATCGTAAGTGAGGGAAGCATTCTTCTATGTGTTCATAACTTAATGAACTTCAGTTTTCAAAAATAAAACATGTACTTTTTTTTTTTTTTTTTTTTTTAATAATGTGAGAGAGGGAAAAGACAGACAGAGACAGGGACAGAAACAAAGTACCCCCTAACTGGATCTCGCCATGCTGTGATCCTCTGCCCATGCTCCTTAGCCACTCAGGATCACAGGCCCCCAGCATGTCTGGTGATCAGGTCCACCCTGGATCTGCACCTGGGCCTCCCATGCAACTGAAAGGATAGCACAATGGCACCCTAATGCTTATACCACCAAGGCTGGGTATGAAAAAGTATACTTCTTCATTCTCTGGTTCATAAGCTGGTTTTGCATTGGCCATTATTGGAAATGTGATGAAATTTGGTATATGAGTGAGTATACTGGATGAACACTTACAGATTCTGCCTTTTGAAAATGTAAGTTTACTGCAAAGGAAAAATGATGACCTCCAATGGGGAAGTGAAGAATTGGTACCTTGCTAATAACATATGTTTGTACTAACGCACTGACCTGGATTTTTATCTTTTATCTAGGAGCTAAAATTTTCTCTGCCTGTAGGAACAGCTATTATGTACCTTAGCAATGCAATTCACCCATGCAGAATCCAAGAGGCCTTGAGTCAGACAGCTTGCTCCACAGTGCCTATATTTAACCAGCTTCTCAAGAATAAGCTATCCAGTTTCTTATGAAAGTGCCTGATTTCTGCCTACATGATAAACAGAATAGAAGGCAGCTTTTAAAATCGCACAGTACTGGGACCAGCAGTTAGCATAATGGCTATGTCGCTGGACTCCCACGTAGTCGACCGTGGTTTGCGTCCCGGACCCAGTGACTTAAACTCACGCCGGGCGCATGTGCGTGCGTGCCCAAGATCCCGGGAGGAGAATGGAGGAGAGGGGATTGTGGCGTGGCCATTTCCTGCTTTCGGTCTCTCTGTCTCTCTCTGTCTGTCTGGCGAGCGCACGCACCCTATAGCAAAAACCTCTCCAAAAAAAAAAAAAAAAAAAAAAAATCGCACAGTACTATACTTAGAAAAGACAAAAGAATTACCAAAAAAGGTATTGTTAAAATTGTACTCATCTGGGACCAGCAGTTGGCATAATGGCTATGTCGCTGGACTCCCACGTAGTCGACCACAGTTCGAGTCCCAGACCCGGTGGCTTAAACTCCGGGCATGTGTGCATGTGTGCCCAAGATCCTGAGAGGAGAATGGAGGGCAAGGGATTGCGGCGTGGCCATCCCCCCCCAGGGGGGTGATTTCTCACTTTCTGTCTCCCTGTCTCTCTCTGTCTTTCTGGCAGGCACACACACCCTATTACAAAAACCTCTCCAAAAAAAAAAAAAATTGTATTCATCTGAAAGCCCATATAAATATTTCCATTACAAGCTGTTCTTCACTTTGTATTCTGCAGACTTACAATAGCCTATATAAATCAGTAACATAAGCTTCAAAATGATGAAGTCTTGTATGTATAAAAGACAAGTTTGCAAACATATTTTGAAACAATTAATTGTATTGTGTCCTTCTGTCTCTGCAGAATATTAATGGATTGGTCATCTTTTAAATTTCTTGTAGATGCTAATTTACATCTATTAAAACAAATTCCTAAGCCTGGATGTTCATTGACATTAAGACTTGACTTATTATTGGGACCAGCAGTTAGCGTAATGGCTATGTCGCTGGACTCCCATGTAGTCGACCGCGGTTCAAGTACCGGACCCGGCGGCTTAAACTCACGCCGGGCGCGTGTGCGTGCGTGCCCAAGATCCCGAGAGGAGAATGGAGGAGAAGGGATTGCGGTGTGGCCATCCCCCCTGGGGGGTGATTTCCTGCTTTCTGTCTCTCTGTCTCTCTCTGTCTGTCTGGCGAGCGCACGCGCCCTATAGCAAAAACCTCTCCAAAAAAAGGAAGAAAAAAAAAAAAAAAAAAGACTTGACTTATTATTCAACGTTTTTAACTCTATACGAAGTATTTTCTGTGCTAAAATAAATAGCAAATCTCCAAGGAAATTTCTTTTAACATGACTTGGGCACTCATCCATGACAGTTTTTTCTCTACACGGCTGGAGAATGGCAACGTTCTCCAAAGTATGAACCGTGGGCCCCACTGGCACCGTAATCTCCTGGGACACCTGTTAAAAGTATCATTGCACATTACTAAGAAAACAGTCAAGGGCTAAACTAGTAATAGTCATGGTAAGCCTGTAACTTTGGTGGATTTTTTGCCCAAGACTAGTTACGGTCTGCTAGTGTATGACATTAATTTGACAATTAGTAATATACATGGTTAAATGATGTTCCAAAATATGTATTTATTTGGTTCTGTATTGATATCAAATCAATGGTGTTAAAATACTGTTGATTTTAGATACTCTCAGTTTTTATTATTGCACTTTGGTGGATCTGCTGTAATTGAAACCATCTTAGTTGAAACGGCCTCTTTTTAGTATGCATTATCTCTAAGAACATGCAGCAACATAATTTTTGAATATAAAAGATTTTTATTATAGAAATGCTTTGCAAACCTGCTGACATTTAGAAAAAAGTATTCAGTTGGCAAATGAATACATTCATCTTCTATTAAAATGTTCTAAATTTGTGGGTGTAAAATATTTAGTATATTGAGAGAGAATTTTGGAAAATATATTAATGTATTTGCCAAAGAGAAGGAATTAATTATATTATATAAAGGTTTTAAATATATTCCAGATCTGACCTAAATTTCAAGTGAAAGAAATTTTTAAGGGCAATATTAGATTGATTGGGCTGATTTCTAAACTTTGCTTTCTTTAGTATTCCTCTTTCAAGAGAAATGACAGCCTTGTGAATCAATACCTCAAAGCATACAGTGTTATTGTAAACTGAAAATATAGTTTTTAAGTGTATATGCTTAAACTTTTAGAAATGTTTAAATCCTTGTGAATCTAAATACACCATATAATCATAATTTAAATATGTCTATATTAAAATGTTTATTATAGATCGCCCTTTTGATGAGATTGATTAAAAGACCATAAAATATATTTTTATATATAACATTTTAAGAAAGTATACAAAAATTCAGCAAACATTAAAGTAAAGCTTTCTAATTTATATATATATATATATGTTATACCTTGTGTTGTTTTTGTATACACATAGACACACTTACATAAAGTCACACACTACTTTCCTATTTACCATAGCTTTGAAAGATGATATTTTTCATATTGAATTATTCATAAAATCCTAAGGCTAATTTATACATGAAAGAAAAGAAAAATATAACTCTTGCTCATAAATCTTTATTTATGAACAGAAATTTAAAAGATTTATAATTGCTACATTATGGCAAGCTTCTATCATGTGATGTATTAACTGGCAATCATACCCTAAAGTAGAGAAGTTGTGTAACAGTTTATAAATCACAGGATACTTGGCTTAAGAAAAAACTCACTCTTGAGGTGCTCATATTCACAAAACTGGAGGCAAGGTGGGGGATCTTAGCAACTGCCCAGCATTTCAAAATAGGCTGAGTGGGTTTTATTTTATCATGATGTAGTCAATCCTCACTCTCTGTCCATAAAAATATATCTCATTATGAACCACTTGTATAGTTATACAAGTTTAATACTTAAGCACCAAAATCCAGAATTGATTTATATATTACTCATTTGTATGAGATGTTCTGTGACATTAGAATCCAAGAAAGATACAATTCCTTGTTCTTGTTTAATAGAACTACATTTTCTTAGTCCGAATCACCTGAATGGTTGGAAATTATGATGGTATTTGTGCAGAATTCCTATTAAAATTATATAGTAGGAATATTGTCTTAAATGTAATCTAGGTAAATTGGAAAAAAAGCATCTTGTTTATTTTATTAACTTAACTTGATTTCTTTTAATATATGTAGTATCTCAGTATTTCTGTCACTGATTTAGTATATGATCTTGGGCAAATTGTCACTTCTTTGCGCCATTATTTTTATAATAAAAACAATACTACTACTTTATAAGAATATTATAAAGTCATGACAGAATACATGTAAAATATTTAGAATTTTTTTCATAAGTGTAGATAACAAGTAACAAATGTTAGGTGCTATTCATCAAAGCTAGAAGCATCCACTTCCTCCTCCAGCTTAGACATGATCTCACGGGTAATTCTTAGTCACCCTTTGTCAGAGTTCCACATAGTTTCCCATTATAGTTCTTCTACAACTTGGATAGAAAACATTCGTGGGTTGGGAACCAGCAGTTAGCGTAATGGCTATGTCGTTGGACTCCCACGTAGTCATCTGTGGTTCGCATCCCGGACCTGGTGGCTTAAAACTCACGCCGGGAGCGTGTGCGTGCGTGCCCAAGATCCCGAGAGGAAAATAGAGGAGAAGGGATTGGGGCGTGACCATCCCCCTGGGGGGTGATTTCTCGCTTTCTGTCTCTATGTCTCTCTCTGTCTGTCTGGCGAGCGCAAGCGCCCTATAGCGAACACCCCCCCCCCAAAAAAAAAAAAAAAAAAAGAAAAGAAAAAGAAAATATTCATGGGGTCTAATTTTTTGCTTCTCAAAAACCTTTTCCTGCTCTTGAAGCTCATTTTTTTTAATTAGTATTATTCAATCTTATTTTTTGATGGTGTTCCAAATCTAACATACAAATTTTACAATTCAATATTTGTTACATTCAATTTTGAAAACATATCCGTGCTCAACTCTACTAGAAAGAAAATAAAAAATTCATGTTTGTTAAACAAATGGTCAGTCAAAAATTGAGATTAGTGGGACCAGCAGATGGCATAACGGTTGCATCACTGGACTTCCACATAGTTGGCCACAGTTTGAGTCCCAGACCAGGTAACTTTTAACTCACACCAGGCAGGTGTGCATGAGTGACCAAGATCCCAAGAGCAGAGGGAGGAGAAGGGATTGTAGCATGGCTGTCCCCCTGAAGGGGGGTGATTTCTCACTTTCTGTCTTTCTCTCTCTGTCTCTCTGGCGACTGCACGTACCCTAATAGCAAAAATCTCTCTTAGAAAAAATGAGATTAGTAACTTCAAAAATTTTAGAAGTATAGTATGTAAAAGAGTGAATATCCTAATACAGTAAATATTATGGGGAATGGATATAAAACCACTCCTGACTTAATAATCTATTGAAAAATACATACCCTTTGGCACCAGGATATGCCACAAGGCAAGCTCTTCCCTTATCTACCAATACACTTAAAGAACCCATAGGAACAGAGCTCAGTCATTAAGTGAGGTATTCCTGAATAAATTCCTGTCAATCCAAAATAGGAATATTGTGAAAATAAGGTTTTTAGTCTCTGTCACAGCAGAGGGATATTGAGAAAGTGCAATGTTTTCCCCTCAAAACTAAAGTAATGGGACCAGCAGATAGCATAATGGCTATGTCACTGGATTCCCATGTAGACAAAGGCAGTTAAAGTCCCGGACCCGGTGGCTTAAACTCATGCTGGGTGCATGTGCATGCATGCCCAATATCCCGAGAGGAGAATGGATGATAAGGGAGTGTGGTGTGGCCATCCCCCCAGAGGGTGATTTCTTGCTTTTTGTCTCTCTGTCTTTCTAGCAAGCACACACACCCTATAGCAAAAACCTCTCAAAAAAAAAAAAAAAAAAAAAAAAACCCTAAAAACTAAAGCTGTATGGAATAACCATTTTGTAAAAATTTAGTAATGAGAATTATTATTATGAAAAAAACTACATTTTTAATTATTTACTTCTCTTAAGAGGTCCTTAAATTGTGTTAGTCACCACATTAAGATTTGTCAAAACAGAACCCCATTTCAAGCCAAGAACTATGGTTCTTTTTCTGACCCAAACGCCTTTCTTGACTCATATTCAATCTACTGGAGGATATATGTGTGTGTGTGTTTGCTTGTTTTTGTTTTTAAGAAGTTTTTGCCTTAGATAGTGTTCGCTCACTGGACAGAAAGACAGAGGTAGTGAGAGGGAAAATGAGAAATCACCCCCTATGGGGATGGCCATGCCACAATCCCTTCTGCTCCATTTTCCTCCTGGGATCTGAGGCATATATACACACACACGCCTAGTGTGAGTTTCAAGCCACCAGGTCCAGGACTCAAACCACAGTCACCCATGTGGGAGTCCAGTGACATAATCACTATGCCATCTGCTGGCCCTTGGAGGACATGTATTTTGCTATGATGAAGTGATAAGAGAAGGATGACTGTGAATTCGCTGCTGACTAGACCACTAGGAAACTGACAACTAATTTAGAAAAACATTTTTAAAATAGAAATATTGGGTGTGGCTCGGTGGTACAGTGAAAACCCACTGTTCAAGTGATGCTGGATGCGTATGGAAAAACGAATTTTGTTCCTACTTTGACTTGTGCATGCCAGGTGCACCCCATGATCCCGGCTGGCTGGAAGTGCTGTTGGGGATCTTGATTGCCCCATGAGGCCCTGATGAAAGTGCTTGTTTCTCTGTATTTTCTCAGACTCATGAAAGAAATCATCTTAAATAATAATTAGTTTATTTCAAGGTATAAAGACATAATTTGCTTGTTTGTGTGTTTTGTTTTTTTATTAGAATGCGCTGTGTGTACTTATGCAGGACAGAGTGTCAGTTTTGCTTCTACCGTGTCCTGAACAACCTCGATTAGAGGGGAGAGTCTACCCCGTGCCTCTTTGTTCATGAATGTGTCTGTGGCCCTAGCCCTCTAGGAGGTTGTGAGGGGTGCTGACCAGGGCAGCTAAGCCAAATCATGGGGCCAGAGGGGTTGTATTCAGATTGCTGAGCCGCCTTTCATTGGCAGTCTGTATCCCTAGAATTTCCATAGTTCCTTCACAGCAATTGGGCTCTACAGGGAAAAAAAGAAACAAACTATTTAATAAACACAAACATGAAAAGTTATCTGTTGATGATGATGTACATGGTAATGTCTTTGACTTGAATAACAGGCTCTGTATTCATACTGGGGAAAACCATGTTTTACAATGTAAAGATGTACAGTGATTAAATGTAATTAAAAAAAATAAATTCATAAGGGGCCAGCAGATGGTATAGTAGCTAAGGTGCTTGACACCACATGGCCTACCATGGTTTGAGGCCCGGACCTAGAGAATTGAAAATCACTCTAATTGTGTGTGTGTGTGTGTGTGTGTGTGTGTGCTCAGAATCCCTAAAGGGCAACGGAGGAGAAGAGATTGTGGTGTGGCCATCCCCTCTGGGGGGTAAATTCTCTGTTTGTCTGTTTTCCTGGCAAAATTTTGAGCCCTATGGCAAAGTAATAATAATAATAATAATAATAATAATAATTAATTAAATTAAAAATCCCTGTTTACTGTTCATTGGAAATCACCGGTTCTTCCATTCAACTCCTTTTTTTAAACCCTTTGCCTTACCACAGCCCAAACACCATCTCCACTTTTCTTTAGCTTTGTGAAGTTAGAAATTCACTATGAACATTATTACCCAAATCTTGTGATATGCATTTCAGCTACATGTTCCTTCAAATATTTATCCTTAGAGTTGTTTAATAGGACCAATAGATAGTTTAGTATTTACACCACTGGCCTCCCACATGACCAACTGCAGTTTGAGTCCTGGGTCTGGTGTCTTGAAACTCACACCCTTCATGTGTGCATGCGTAAGAACCCAGAAGGAGAATGGAGGAGAGAGACTGCGGCATGGCCATCCCTGCTGGGGGGTGATTTCTCACGTTCCCTCTCACTGTGTCTCTGTCCCTCTCCAGTGAGCACACGTGCCCTAAGGCTAAAGTCTCTTTAAAAAAATTTTAAAAAAGAATAGAGTTGTTTGTTTATTTTGGGTCATTTGGAGTGAATCTGAGTAGTGGCAAAGTGGAGAGAAGCATGGAGGAAACAAAACTCTGGATTTTTAGATATAACCTTGGCATAGTAGATTTACGGTCTTCATAGTACGGCACAAATTAAATTGCCTTATTGAGTTATTTGCATATTATTTTGTGAATTTACATATTTAATGTCTTTATTATAAAAGGGTACACTATAAATAGATTATGAACTTCTTGAGGTGGGAAATTTCTTTGTTCAGTAACTTGAGAACCTAGAATAATACCTTGGGAATTGTAGGTGGTCATGTCTTTTGGCTAAAGGTGATTTATTATTCATGGAAAACACGCAGGGAAGCATATATTTGTGACCAATGTCTCTGCCTTGTTTTCCTGTTGAAACACCTAGTTTTATATAAAGAATAAATCATTGAACAAATAGAAAACATGTGTGGAAGTGATAAAAACCAATGTTAGGCTGTTGGTTACCTCTGGAGAATAAGGAAGAAAGGGAGAAGTGATAAGAATAGTGTTTTTGGTCACTCTCTTTAATGTTTCATTGATGCATTTATTCGTTTTTCAAAGGCTTAGACCAAATTGTAAAAATATTACCCTATATTAAATCTGGGTGGTAACAGAAATGTTACCTTAATATAAATATAACTTATGTTATATTCTTTTTCAGTTTATTTGGTATATTTCAAAAAAAGAAAAAAAAGTTACAAATATAAAATTTTCTTATGTTGGAGCTTAGTCACTCCAGTGTGTAAAGAAAGTCTAGCTATAAATCCAGTTTCCTTGAGATACAATGTTATGAGAAGGGGGGGGGGAAGAGCTTTTTTTGTAGAGGGTTTTGCTATAGGGCGCATGCACTCACTGAAGAGAGAGAGACAGAGACAGTGAGAGGAAAAGTGAGAAATCACCCCACAGGTGGGATGGCCATGCAACAATCCCTTCTCCTCCATTTTCCTCCTGGGATCTTGGGCATGCACGTATGCAGATTCAATGTGAGTTTTAGGCTACCAGGTCCAGAATTCAAACACTGCTGGCCATGTGGGAGTTCAGTGATATAACCACTATGCCTTCTACCGGCTCCACTTTTTATATTTTTTTAATATGGTAAAAATTAAAATAATTTAACTTGGAAATACCAAGTTTCTTATCCTTAGCATTCAGAGGTATACAAGATTTCTATGTCTAAAGTCAATAGCTAAGAATTTTTCTCTGTTTATTTTTTCCCCTTCTTATGAGACAGAGAGTGGCAGAAATGTAAAAGGGACAGAGATAAGTTTTTTACCAGGATCTTGCTATGTGTAATCCTCCTGCCTCCATTAGCTAGGATGACAGACACACACAATCATGCCAGGCAGGCAGTCATCCTCATGGCCTAGTGTGAAGAAAGCCTGATCTCACATGACCAACTGCAGTTTGAATCCCAGCTCTGGCAACTTGAAAACCATGACAGAGGTGTGTGCACACATGTATCCAGAATTCTCAAGGGTCAGATAAATGGAGGAGAAGATTGAGCCCCATTAGAAGATGATTTCTCCTTCTCTCTTTCTCTCCTTTCACGCTCTGGCAAAACAAATGCCCTCTGGCAACTATTTCAAAGAAAAGAAAAGAAAAAAAGACCTGTCCTACATGTTCAGGTTAAACTGAGCCTGCTGCCTCCCACCCATGTGGCTTCTTGTCTCCTAAGCACTGACACCATCTGTGCTATCCCATAACTGGACCATAGGTGTTTTTAAACTCACAAGTTTGATAACAACAGAATTGTCAAAAAGTGTTTGACACCATATTTCAAAAATAAGTAGACTTTGTTTTTTTTTTTTTTTTTTTTTTTTTTTAAATTTTCTAGAGAAACCTGTGCTCACTGGAGAGAGACAGATAGAAAAGGAAAATGAACCACCACCCCCCCCAAAGGTGGGATGGTCATACCAAAATCCCTTCTCTTCCCTTTTTCCCTTCAAGATTTTGACATGCATGCACACTTACCTGGTGTGTATTTTTAGATTACTGGGTCTAAGACTTGACTTTGCAATCAGACTTGTAGAATCAAGCCACCCTCACCACCATGCCACCAGCCAGCCCAAACAGACTTCTCAATGATTTGTGAAGCTCTGGGGAAGGAAGGAGTTGCATTGTATTTATGCTAATTTCATCCATTCTCTGCTAGCACATAGTTTGTCTTCAGTTGTATTTTATTGCTGTAACAAGGTCTGCAAATATTTTTATATTTAACATAAGAATGTCTATGGGAATTGAACAACACATGGCAGAGGCGCTACTGTATTATTATTTTTTTTGGAGAAGTTTTTGCTATTTTTTTTTTTTTTTTGAGTGGTTTTTGCTATAGGGCGCGTGTACTCACCAGAAAGACAGAGAGAGACAGAGAGACAGAAAGCGAGAAATCACCCCCCAGGGGGTATGGCCACGCTGCAATCCTTTCTCCTCCATTCTCCTCTCAGGATCTTGGGCACGCATGTACACGCGCCCAGCATGAGTTTAAGCCACCGGGTCCAGGACTTGTACCACGGTCGACTATGTGGGAGTCCAGCGACATAGCCATTATGCTAACTGCTGGTCCTAGAGGCGTTACTGTATTGATAAATTCTCACAGCTAATTAGCTCTTAAGAGGGTGTGGCTAAAGAATCTTTGCTCTAAGTAGCCAAGGTTCTCCTTTTTCTTGAGACGTTTGAGTTTATTCACCCTCTTATATATTTCCTACATTTTCTTCCTCATATCAAACAATATTAACACAATGATATTATCTTTCAGTAATAATTATTTATAACAGTATATTTATTTACTAGTGTAAAACTACATGTCTACATTCAAGTCATCACAGAATACTTTAAATATAATATCTGTATCAATAGTATTGTTATAGAGATTTCACTTTATTTTAATTTAATCTTCAACATATTGACCTTCCCAGTAACAATACTACATGAACTTTTTTTTTCTTCTTGCTAAGTAAGAAGAGATTTCAAAAGGTTCATAAAAAAAAAAAAAATGGAATTAAATGACAAAAACAGGGTCAATTCCATGGCCTAGTTGTTAAGGCAGCCAGAACTCACATGATCGACTCTGTGGTTTTTATCTCAGAACTGGCAGCTTGAGAAATTCTTCTGGCATCTGTGCATGCCCAAAATCCTGAGAGGGAGGGAGAGATGACGAAGAAGCGATTGTAACATGACCATTCCTCATTGTAGGGGCTTTCTCTTCTCCTCTCCCTGTCTCTGTTCCTCTCTGGTGAGCACACATACCTACTACAAATATATATATATATATATATATATATATATATATATATATATATATATATAATGTATCTATGTGTGTGTATATACATACATATATATATGTACACACACACACACATATATATATATACACACATATATACACATATACATACATATACAAATATATTTTGCGATGTAAGCTCCATCAAGTTCAAGATACTTTTATCAGTGATGATATCACCCATTTATAGCCCATACCTAAAGAACTGAGGGCCCTGGGAATTTAATCATATCTATTCAGTGTTTTGCATTATTAACAGAAAAAAATGATTAACTTTAAAGAATTTTTAAGATTAGGAGGAAAAAAGAAGAAGACAGGCACCAAATCAAGGCTTTCAGGGGAATGCCTTTTGTTTTCCTATCAAAACTTATATAAAATTTCTCTGGATAATAAGGCTGAGCAAGAGTTTTGTTGTGGTAGAGAAGCTCTCGCTAGTGAAATTTTCCTGGGTGATTTTCTGCTAACAATTCAGCAATCTTTCTTAAAATATTGTCATAATAAGCTAATGTTATCATTCATTCACCCACCAGAAAGTCAATGAGTGAACTGTCTTGGGCATTCCCAACACTCTTGCTATGACCTTTGCTCTTGGCCAGTCCACTGTTGCTTTGATTAGACCACGCCCAGCTTTTGTTAGCCATTGCTTTGACTGTGCTTTGTCTTCAGGATCATAGTGGTAAAGCTATGTGTCATCTCCTGTTAAAATTCTTTGAAGAGATGTTTCATAATCTTCCTTGTGTAAAATGTTCATTGAGAGCTTTGCTCTTGTTTGCAGCTGATCTAGGCTTGATGTTTGGCACCCACTGAGTAAAAAGTTTACTCAACTTTAATTTTTCAGTGATAACTGTGCAAGCAGAATTCATTGAGATATTTATGATGTTGACTATTGTTTTTTCTATTACTCTTTGGTCCTCTTCAACAGGCATAAACAAGGTTAATTTTTACTTGCAAATTATGTGGAAGTTCTACTACAGCAGCTGTCACCTTCAACATCAGCTTATTCCTTGTTAAAAGAGATTTTCCATTTGAAAACTGTGAATTTCTTTAGGAATTATTCCCATTAATTTTTCACAAAGTGTCAGTGATTTTATCATTTTTTTTTCACTGAAGCATCACCATAAAACTTTTAAAGTTCATTTATTTATTTCTTCCAGGAATGTGACAGTCAAAGAGAGAGAAACAGCACCTCTAGCAGGTCTTGAAACTACAATCCACCCCAAATTCAGCCTGCCCAGAATGATGGGCATATTTGTGCCTGGTATACTCAGGGAGGTTTTTTAATGCAAACCCAGAACCTTCCCATGCTTGTCAGCCTCACAGAGCATTGCATTTTACTACCGCACCATCAAACCTTCTCTATCTTCAATTTGATACTTGCTTGTTCTTGCTTCAATTTTATCAGAATTTATATTGCTCTGATAGAGTCTCTTTTCAAACTGATGTCTTACTATTCTTAGAGCTCAAAGTAGACCCTGTTTGAGCATATTATAACAAATCAGATTGTTTTTATTTTGTTGCAAAAATATATTTGAAATTCATTCGTAGTTGTTCATAATATGCATTTTTTTGTAAACATTTTGAAGACTGCAGATACATAACCCTATATGTCCATGGTTCTGATCTGTAAGAAGGATATTTATTCTCTTAAAAGGTATATTTGTTGGGGATCAGCAGTTAGCGTAATGACTGTGTCGCTGAACTTCCATGTAGCTGACCGCAGTTTGAGTCCCGAACCTGGTGGCTTAAACTCATGCTGGGTGTGTGTGTGTATGCGTGCCCAAGATCCCGAGAGGAGAATGGAGGAGAAGGGATTGCGGCATGGCCATCCCCCCTGGGGGGTGATTTCTCGCTTTCTGTCTCTCTGTATCTCTCTGTCTGTCTGGCTAGTGCATGCACCCTATAGCAAAAACCTCTCAAGAAAAAAAAATGTATATTTGTATATTTGTTTTATATTCCTGTAGAGAAAGTGTGAATTTCAGATTGAAATTCTAGTTAAAATCAGATTTCAGGGACCAGCAGATGGTGTAATGATTATGTCCCTGGACTTCCATGTAGATGACTGCAGTTTGAGTCCCAGACCTGACGGCTTAAAGCTCACACTGGGCACATGTGTGTGCATGCCCAAAATCTCAAGAAAGTAACTGAGGAGAAGCGATTGTGGCATGGCTATCCCCTCCTGAGGGGTGATTTCTCACGGTCTGTCTCTCTGTCTCTCTCTGATTCTCCAGCAAGTAGATGTGTCCTATAGCAAAAAATCCCTCTAAAAAAAAAAAAAAACAAAACAAAAAAACAAAACAGCTTTCATCTTCCTTTCACTCTACTCTAAAATATCCAGAAATAAGAGTTCCATGTTATTTTATGAGTACCAGTTATTCAGTATCGCTTCTCCTATCTCTTTTAATTAAGAGGGTCATATTAATGTGCAAAATCAGTCATTTTATGCTTTAAAATAAATTTCAAAAATTTTATTCATGTAGATAATTCTTCTCACCCACACTTACTAAGTAAATTTTATCTTAACCTCAATAGCTATCCATGTTGAATACTCTCAAGCAAATGTCTTTAAAAGTCTGTCTATAGCAATATACTGTAGGAATCTCAGACAAATTGCACATAAAATCCATATTAACATTTATGTACATCAAGTACTTGTTAAATTTAATAAGAGATGATAAAAATAGCTTTCAAAAAAGAAGGTGTTTTAATCACTCAACAGATTCTTTATTTACAGATTTATACAGCAGTGAAATCAGATGGGCAGATAGTCAATGTAAACATATTTTATAACATTGTCTTTTCCACCAGATTTGTTACTAGACAACATTTATATTTATTGATATTGCTAAAAAGGAAATGAATAAATAGAATGTGAAGGCATTTTTAACAAGTCTTGATGGTTTACATAAAAGTTAGAACTTTAATTTTTTTGTGTTTGTTTTTATTTTTTTTTTTTTTTCGAGAGGCTTTTGCTATAGGGCACATGCACTCACCAGAAAGAGAAATACAGAGACAGAAAGCAAGAAATAACCCCCCCACCCCCCAGGGGGGGATGGCCACACCACCACAATCCCTTCTTCTCCATTTTCCTTTCAGGAGCTTGGGCATGCATGGAAACGCACCTGGCGTGAGCTTAAGCCACCAGGTCTGGGACTCAAACTGTGTTCGATTACATGGGAGTCTAGCAACATAGCCATTATGCTAACTCCTGGTCCTGAGCACTTTAAAGTTATTTTATAATTTCTGAGCTCCAATTTTCCCAATAGGAATACTAAAATACACAGCAAAATATCAATATTATATCCCAAAGTGAGGAAATGTTTATTGTTTATTAAAATATAGTTTTGAGGATAATAATTAAAAAGGATAACAGTGTTTCTTACAAACTTTGATAAAACATTTTTGTGTATGAACTTTAACCTTGAACTCTGATTTTAATTCTTATGCAATTATATCTATAACTTTATTTTTTAAAAATATTTTATTAATTTATAAAATTATAATTTATAAAAATTTCAATTTATAAAAATTTTAAAGCTTTTCTTAATATCAAGTCTATCCCTCTATCTCTTTAAAAGTTTTTTTCAGAGATTTTTGTAATAGAGTGACAGAAAGTGGGAAATCATCCCCCCTGGGATGGCCACATAACAATTCTTTCTCCTCCATTCTTCTCTTGGTATCTTGGGCATACACGCACACACACCCAGCATGAGTTTTAAATTGCCGGGTTTGGGGCTCGAACCATGTTCGACTTGGTGGGAGTCCAGAGATGTAACCATTATGCCATGTGCTGGTCCCAATATCAAGTCTCTTCTTGGGCCAAGTTTTTATCAGATACTTTATGTAAGTAATCTAAAGTAATTATGTATGAAATCTAAATTAAGATAGGTAGTATTTTAATTTTGTAATTCATGATGTTAGAAAGATTGTAACTTGATCTCGACCATAATATCAATAAATTGCGAGCGCCAGAATTTGAATTAACTTTGTCTTCATAACCTTGATCATTTTTCTAGTCTGAATTCCTTATTGCCAATAATTTTCCTCTAAATCATTGCTTAGATATATTACTTTAAACAGGGAATATTTATCCTACGTAATAATGCTTAAAGATAAAATAATATTTGTATATTTCAGTAAATAATTTCTAAATATTTTCGTTTACATCACCTCCATTTCATTGAATGAAAGAGTCAAAATAGCATCACTGAGAAATGGCTACTATTACGGAAAAATAGATTTTTGAGACACTTCTCTGAGTTAAGATTCTCCAATAAACTGGCAAGAAAAAATATTTTAGGAACTTTTTAGACAAAAGAAAAGTCTTGTTAAACTTCTTGTATATTGTAGTGAAAATATGCTTCATGTGTGGCTGGTTGTGTAAGGTCTTTGCCTTTCCTTACCCTTTCTGTCTACACTATGGGGTCTGAGTGGAGGAAACGTCTCAGAGCCTGCAAATCTTCTCTACAGCAGCTAGCTGGGAGGTAAAGGAAGGATTTTTCCAATACATTTCCTTAAGAAGAATATATACTATGGACAAGGTTAGAATTACAGAGTTAACCTAGAAACATCAGTAAAATGTTTTTAAAAATCTAACTACTTTTTGTGGTATATTTTCTGAGTATTGTAAAATGGTTGGAGTTCCGGTTTTTTGATGGTGTTCAATGTAATGAAACATAACAATTAGGTGGCTATAAAAACTATGACATGAAGATGATCTGTGCTTCCTGATAAGTCATTAACTGTAGTTTACATAAAAATGTTCCTGGGAATTTTAAGACAAATTCCTTAAAGAATGAGCTGAGGTAATTCACTTTTCCAGTATTCGTGGTGTGATTATGAAATGGTAGTTTAGAATTTTTTTAAAAAGCGTACTCTGCTTTCGAGTTTGTGAGGACCTTCATAACTCTTTTTGGAATAATCTAATGATGGAAATGTGTAGTGGTTTATAGAGTACAAAAAAATCAGAACCAATGACAGATGTTAGTTCTTTGTCATCCGAATACATAAAGCATAAGCAACTCATGTATCTGTGAGAGAAGATTAATACAGTTTATCTACTAAGAATTTAGTACTTACTCCCCCAAAAGATCTTTCAAAGAACCTCTAAAATTTAGGGTCAAACTCCGTTACCTTCTCGGCCCCAACCCATGCTTATGAAAGGCAGAACAAACTTCACTACCTTATTCACCATTCTGCCAATTTAACATGTCCTACCTACCCATGTCAAGTCCGAAAACAATAACAAAAAAATGATGGTCTTTGAGTATTTATTACAAAAGTACAATTTTAAACATTGATAATTATGAAAGTGCTTAATAATGGGACCAGCAGTTAACGTAATGGCTATGTCGCTGGACTCCCACGTAATCGATTGTGGTTCGCGTCCTGGACCCGGTGGCTTAAAACTCACGCTGGGCGCGTGTGCGTGCGTGCCCAAGATCCCAAGAGGAGAATGGAGGAGAGGGGATTGCGGCATGGCCATCCCCTCTGGGGGGTGATTTCTCGCTTTCTGTCTCTCTGTCTGTCTCTGTCTGTCTGGCGAGCGCACGCGCCCTATAGCAAAAAAAAAAAAAAAAAAAAAAAAAAAGAAAGTGCTTAATCATGTAACTGCCTAATTTATCATCATCCCCTACAGAAAACATTTTTATGCAGCAGTGGGAGAAGACAAGATTAGTTCACAATTGCATATTTGTTTCTTTTTAGATTTTTGTCCTAGGGCACATGCACTCACCAGAGAGAGACAATGAGAGGGAAAGTGAGACATCACAACCAGAAGGAGGATGACCACTTTGCATTTTCCTCTTGGGATTTTGGATATGCACGCACATGCACCTGGTGTGATTTTCAAGCTGCCAGGTCTGGGACTTGAACCACAGTTGGTCATATGGGAGTCCAATGCCAAACCACCTGCTGGCCCCTCATGATTGTATCTCACAAGTAATCTTGTTTTACATACTAGTTATTTCTACTCTCTATGGGGATCTACAACATCCAAAAGTGCAAACAGCATCAGAGAGGGAAGTTGACAACATTGGAGATGAGATAAGAACATCCCATTCAGCAAGGATTGACAGATGCTGTGATTTTTATAATGATTTATCTCTCAAAGGTTCATGTTTGGAAATTTGGTCATCAGGGGAATGACATTGGAAAATGGTGAGATCTTTAAGTGGGCAATGACTGGATCATAGAAGCTTCACTCTCTTGAGTAGATTAATGTGAAATCCGATTGAGGAAGTTCTAGCTTTCCAGAGAAGGACTTAGTTCTCAAGAATTGGTTTTATATAAGAAAGATGGCTGCCCCTCGGTCTTCCTTTCTCTTCTTCATCCTTTCCACTTTTGTCTGCCATGTTGTGACACAGCCAGTTTGATGTGAGCCATATCCCTTTGGACTTCATAGCCACTAGAATTCTACAAGGAATAAATCTGTATTCTTCATAACTCTCCCAGTCTCAGGTATTTCTGTTAGCAACTCAGTAGTGAACTAAGAGAACTGGTTAGTTGTAAGATGATCTCTGCCATTCCCTTGACTCTTTCCTGCCTCTCACCAGGGAATCTGGAAAAAGCTAATATCTCAGAGCCAAGCAAAGGTCCTTTCCTCCTTTCTTGCAATGATTGCTGTGAAAATGGGAATAAATAAACTCTGAACTGAATATAATATTAGAGTTTCAACTATTGAAAATATTAGTATTTCATTGGTTTATTTTGTTTGTTTGTTTTGAGAGATTTTTGCTGTAGGGTGCATGTGCTTGCCATAGAGATAGAGAGAAAGCGGGATGTCACCTCTCCGGAGGGATGATCACTCCACAGTTACATCTGCTCTCTTCTCCTTTTGGGATTTAGGGCACATGCACACACGCACCTGGTGTGAGTTTTAAGCCACCGGGTCCAGAACTTGAACTGCAGTTGACTATGTGTGAGTCCAGTAATGTAACCATTATGCCATCTGCTGGTCCCATAGTTTTAATAAACATTATAATCAGAAAAAATAATGGAATTTAATTTTCTTTAAATTTTATTTATCTCTTCTGATGGGAAGAAAGAGACTACCCCACGGGATCCCCATGCCATGATCTGCACCCAGTATCAGCCCTTTCGGATCATAGGCATGTGCATGTGGGTCTGACATACTCAAGGAGATCTGAGGATGCAAAGCCAGGACCCTTCCTATGTGGGTCAGTTGCATTATCATTCATCTCTGGAACTTGAATATTACAAGGACATGAGCCAGACAATAGTGCAATAGTAATGCAACTGGACCTACTTGGGAAGATCCTGGGTTGTGTCCTAGGGCCTTCCAGAATATGCCAGGCAAGCATGTGCAAGCCTGCCATCTGGGCTAAGTGAATCTGTGGGTGGATTGTGGCATGGGAACCCTGTTGGACTGTTCTTTCTCTTTCATAGAAGAAATAAGTATATTAAAAAAATGAATAACAATTGAGACCAGATCTTGGTGAAAATAAGGGGTTTCGATTAGCACAGGTAAAGGGTGATTTTTTGAAAACAGGCATTTTCAAGATACCTCACTAAATTGAAACTAACCAACAAGCCATCAATAAACTCATTATGTATATTTGCTACTGCTGGGTTTTTGAGTGGATGATTCTATTGAGCAGAGGTGGCTTAAACTTTTCTGATTGTCATGTATGTCTGTACGCAAAACAACAATAAATATTAAGAGTAATCTCTTTTATCTGGAGGAAAAATCTTTCTGATGTTTCATCGTTGCACATTCCTGTCAGCTCAAATGATAATGTTAGTTTTAGTTGTGTGGAAAGAATATTGTACTTCTGTAAATGGCAAAAATTATGAATGATATATTGTATTTCACTTACTATAAGATAGTTCACTTCAACTTTGTGTTTTTTATAGTTAAAATTTTCAGTGATTATTTTATTGCACCTTGCCAAATTTATGTCTGAAGCAGTATTTTGTGAAAATTATTTCTAGTTGTGAATTATTCTGCCAGATACAACTTCCTTCAAATTATCTGCAATCAATTTTATTGAATTGCTGAACCATCTAGATATGTAATGCTTGATTGTAGTCAGACATTGTCTTTGTTGAAAAATATTATTTTTTGGTAAGTATTACTTACTGTTTTCCCAAGAACAGGCAGTACCATTTATATGATATATACGAAATAATATAAGCTAAAGTTACAAACCTTAAGTTATCTTAGACATTTTACTACCCTCAAGACATCTTGTTTTTGATTCACTGTTTTCATTAAGTTCTTTTTCCAACAGTAGCGTTTAACTTTAATGCCATTTATTTTTACTTCTGTCTGCTCTGAAGGGATTCAATTCTAGTTGGTATCTGGCGTATAGTCATATGACAGTTTTGTTTTGTCTTCATAGAACGTGGGCTTTTTTCCTTTTGGTTCTGTTCTTACAAAAAGCAAACATAAATACATTTCATCACTCAGAAAATTTTCTAAATCTTCATTCTAAAAAACTATATAATATGCAGAAATATCAATGTAACAATTTGTTCCATATGAAATCATTAGAACAAATTTCTTAATACACAAACCAATTTTTATTCATATGCCAGAAAAGTGAGCTTCACTGACATAAATTTTCAACAACTCTATTAAATCATAAATTAAAATTAACTTTGCTTAGGACATTTTGTTTTGCTGTATAATATTTAAACAATTATATTTTCTATATACTAGAAGAAATGAGCCATGTAGAAAAGTATAATTAGAAGAAAACATATTTCAGTTTATTATAACAGTACACTGAGGGGGAAAAGTATGTTAAAATATAATTAACAGCGGGACCAGCAGTTGGTGTAATGGCTATGTCGCTGGACTCCCATGTAGTCGACTGCAGTTCGAGTCCCGGACCCGGTGGCTTAAACTCACACCGGGCGCATGTGCATGCATGCCCAAGATCCCGAGAGGAGAATGGAGGAGAAGGGATTGTGGTGTGGCCATCCCCCCTGGGGGTGATTTCTTGCTTTCTATCTCTCTGTCTCTCTCTGTCTGTCTGGTGAGCGCAGGCGCCCTATAGCAAAAACCTCTCCCCCCCCAAAAAAAAAAAGAAAAAAAAATATAATTAACAGCATCTTCACATACTTCAATACATATTATATGTTGTAAAGCTCAAAGTAGTATATCTTATTGGTTAGAATAGGTTGATCACTGTGACAAAATTAACTATATTCAAAAATTGGATGATACTCTCAGCTTCTCAACATCTACATTTTGTGTGTATGGGTATGTTATTTAAGTTCATTTATTTATTTTTTTCATGAAAAAGAAGGAAAAAGAGAGAGAGGCAGCCTCAACAAGGTCTGCCATGATCCTGTCTGAGCTCTGCGGTCAACCAGGATCGTGGTGGGTTGAAGTAGATCTGGGACCCAATTTCAGAGCTTTCCCATTTGGTCACCAACACAGCTGTGCCCCTACTGCCCTGTGCCACAGTGACTGGGCCTGTGTTCATTTCGTATATTCTGTGTGTAATTCATTTAGAAGTATATAACACAATCAAATAAAAATGGACTATCAATTTCAACACAGTCCATCAGATTTTCAGTGTTACATGTGTTTTAGAGCAGGCAAGGCAAATATTCTGAGTTGCTGACCTACTAAAGACACCTGTCATTCTACCTTGCATGACTTTTTTTTTTTTTTTTTTTTTTTTTTGCCATTTTCCTCAGAAGCACGAAATCACTGTGAATCACTGCTGATCACTGAATTTCTGTCCCCTTTGCTAGATTCTGACTACTGTGTTTATAGGAATCATGCTGTGGGGAAACTGGGGAGAATGTTCCTTTTTGGATCAAAGAAATTAAAACATTGCCCATTTCCCCCCCCCCTTTTAAAGCAGAAATTTACTGTAACTATAGAAACCATGGAAAGATCCTGCAAAAAGAATGTGAAAAGTACAGTTAGGCTAGTCCATGGCCTGGTGGGTAAGGTAGCTGGATACCATATGGCCAAGCACATGGCTGAGTCCAGAAATCAGAGGCTTGAGAACTCTGCAGGGCACGTGTGCAGGATGCCCCACTCCTGAAAGGAGGGAGGGGTGGAGGAGAGATTTCAGTGTGACCCTGCACCATGGAGGGCGCTTTCTTCTCTTCTTCTCTCTTTGTCTATGGCAAGTTCACATGCCTTCTGGCAAATTGAAATAAGTAAAAAAAAATATTTATTATATATATATGTGTGTGTGTGTATATATGTATATACATATATTTATATTTAAACTATATATCTATATATAATTTATATATAAATATATATATATACACACGTGTGTGTGTGTGTATGTATATAAATAAATAAAATTTGCCCTCTGGCAAATTAAAATAAGTAAACATATATATATATATATATACATATACATATATATATATGTATATGTATATATATAAAAACTATCTATTTATATCTATATCTGTCTATCTGTATATTTTTAAGCTATCTATCTGTATCTATCTATCTATATCTGTATATACATACATATATATATATATACATACATATATATATAAAACAGCAAAAGATACTATATTAAGTATGCGAGACAATTCAGAGAGAATATATCAGAATGTTTGAGGACTTAATTAAAATTTCATTAAAAGAAGAATTACAACAAACTTAACCAAAATTGCCATAAAATTTGGGGTCACTGACAACATGAGAAGAAGGAAAAAGCAATACTAGTTAAAGTTGAATTGTGTCTCCACAAAACACTGTTAGTGTACTAACCACCAGTACCTCAGAATGCAAAAGTATATGGAGACAGGGTTCTTACAGTAGTTACCCAGTCAAAATGAGGGCGACAGAGTGGTCACTTATATGACTGGTATACTTTTTAAAAGGACAAAATTTGGATACAGACACCAACAAGCACAGAGAGAGAACACCATGTGAAGATCATGAACACCAGGCGAGGTGCCGAAGCCAAGAAAGAGATTCTTCCCTAGTCCCTTCAGAAAGGCTGTGGACATACCCATACCTTGATTTTAGACTTCTGGTCTCCACAGCCGTGAGTCAATCTATTTCTTTTGTTCTAAGGTACTTTATTTGTCTTACATTGTTTTAGCAAGAAAGTAATACAATACTTAAGTATTAAAAGTGAAATAATTTTTATTTTATTACATAATGAGTAAGGTGAGAAGTTTTTTAAACAAACCTTACCAGTGAAAATCATTTAATTGAGAACATCTATATATCTAATGAGGGTAACAAATAAATAGACTTTCTTAAACAGGGCTCATATGAATTTTCAGTCTTTAAGAAAGTCTGTAACAGAAAATCAGCATTCGTTCTTTAGATTCCCATAGACTTAAGTAACAATACAGTATCTTTTGATGTCAACGTATGCACAGTGTACCCTTCAGATCAGTTTAGTTTGATGTCTTCATAATGCAGTCATCCACTCTGTTCTCGATCCCTGCTTTCTTATTCATTTGGCATGGCAGTATCCTATGATTTATCTTTTGAATAAGGTGATGCTTATCTCAAACCATGAATGATTCACAAATTGCACTTTTTAGAAGAGAGAAATTTGAGCTCATTTCTTGCCAAATGAAGTAACTACTTAAGCAGGGAAGAAACATATTAAGATGGTACAAGCTTCCCTATTTTACAAAAGAGAATATGACGTTGAAGTTATGTTTGTTATGAAGGTCAAAAAGGCAAAGAGCTAATGTTCATGTATTCCAGGTGATGGGCTAGCAGTTAAACAGATACCGAATTGAGACTTTCTACTCCGTCCAACCTTGGCTAGAATAAATACTAGAAGAATTTCATGACACAGCATATGAGTCTACATAAATGAAAATTTGGTAGACAGATTATGTAGTTAAGTGAATTTTCTTCCCAGTGAAAAATTCTATTACATTATATTATCATATGAGGCTTATTAAATTATTAGATATACTTTGCAAATGCTAATAAATGACAGGAAAAGAAAAGCTACATAGTCAGATAAGATACTTTTACAAGCTGAAATAACAAGAACTATAATTATATTCATAACAGTTAAGACTATTACTAGTAATCTAAATGTTATTTCTGTTTTGAGAGAAAAAAGTGGATGAATCTTCCATAATATTTACGTTCCTGGTAAATTTCTGTGTCTAGTATAGTTGCTTCTATATTGCTTGAAAATTTCATGCAATAAAACATAACAAAAACTTTGTGTTTAAATAAAGTTATAAATGCTATATATGATACGCCCCATTAACAATTCACTAACCATTTATATATGAGCACATTAAAAGCAAGGAAACATTTTACAGTGAAAACTTTTGTAACCTTGCTTAAGTCCCCCAAGCTTACTACACTAAGAAAGGACTTTTGGGGCCAGCAGATGGCATAACAATTACATCTCTGGACTCCCACATGGCCTGGACCCAGCAGTTTGAAACTCATGCTGAACATGTGTGCTTGCATGCCCAAGATCCTGGGAGGAAAATGAAAAAGGGATTGTGGCGTGGCCATCCCCTCTGGGTGGTGACGTCTCGCTTTCCCTTTCACTGTCTCTGTCTCTCTCTGGTGAGCACCTGTGCCCTAGAGCAAAAAACTCTCAAAAAAAAAAAAAAAAAAGGAAAAGAAAGGATTCTTTATAATATCACTAATATTATTACCCAAAAGATGAGAATATAAAATCCCAATAAAATAGACTTCCCTTGAAAAACATAAAATTAACATACGTTTCTATAAAGAAGTAAATGAATAAATATTGTTATCATGTATTCTAGGCCAGGGGTCAGCAATATGTTTACATAAAGAGCCAGATTGTCAACATCCATACCATGTAAATGGTGTAAACAGCTATTCCACTCACAACTACTCAACCCTCATACAGTCAATATGTAAATTAATGAGTGTTGCTGTGTTCCAATAGAACTAGTAAAGTCCTATCATGGACAAAGAAACTGTTAATTTTATAAAATTTTTATATTCCTAAATGTTTTTACTCTAGGTTTTCTAATCATTTAAAAACTATATATTAAAAAAAAAGACTTTCTTAGCTGGAAGACAGTATAAAAAGAGGTAACAGACCAGATCTAGCCTGTGGGCTGTAGTTTGCTGACCACTGCTCATTGGAAAGTGTTACGTCCTAAGGATGTGATAGCCCATTTATTTGTGTGCTTTTTCTAAAAGAATAGAGAATGATTGTACTCAGGCTTAGATCATTTGAGATGAAAGAACATGTTGTTTTAGGGAGGATAAAAATTTAAAAAATAGTCTGAAAATGTGACATAATATAGAAATTTATATTCAAATCATGATTGTGCAACGTCATGCTGTTAAAATTTTACAGTGTACTTTAATAAATCATAGTTCTTATTTTTTTCAAAAAGCTACTTAAAATCTATTATTTTTCAAGTTCACTTATTTGTTTTCTCCATGTGGAAGAAGAGAGAGAACAATGTACTTCTTTTTTTCTTTTTTATTATTATTATTTTTTTTTTGGAGAGGTTTTTTTGCTATAGGGTGCATGTGCTCACCAGACAGCCAGAGAGAGACAGAGAGACAGAAAGCAAGAAATCACCCCCCAGCGGGGATGGCGACGCCTCAATCCCTTCTCCTCCATTAACCTCTCGGGATCTTGGGCACGCACGCACACGTGCCTGGCGTGAGTTTAAGCCACCAGGTCCGGGACTCGAACCTCGGTTGACTACACGGGAGTCCAGCGACATAGCCATTACGCTAACTGCTGGTCCCGAGAAAGCAATGTACTTCTGAAAGGGTCTCAGTGCCATGAAGCACGCTCTGGGTCTTTGAATCCTTGACGTGAGTCTCTTGATAGAACCAGTAACTTGTACATGTGGACCAGTCCTGCAGAGCTCCACGTTTGCTACACATTCTCGGTTCTATTGCAGATCATTTAAAAGACATGTTCTTCACAGTTATAAGGAATTATACTGCCATATGAAGAGTGAATGTTTCACAAATCCTCCTATTCCCTTTAACTAGCTAAGTAATTGATATTTTCTAAATTCGTAACTTTAGCAATCAGAATTTGTCTCTCTATATATCTATCTCCTCCTATATTTTTCTCCAATTTTATTGCAATGTGGTCGAGTTGCCTAAGTTCCAGATGTTGTTCCACATACAGATCTTACTAGTTTAATTCATCTCAACATTCCAATGGGATATGATTGTTATTAACCCTTCTAAGAAGCAGAATAGGAAATCGCATTCCAATGAGGAGGGGATGCTTGACAGTCCCCGTCTGTGCCTCTAGGCTCTGTAAGATGCAGTCTGCGAAGGACCCCTTGCCTTTAGCAACAAAACTCTGGTGATTTTTGTTAGAGACTTTCCATTAGAACTGAAGCCAGATTGCAGGGGACTGAAAAAAAAAAAAAAAAAAAAAAAAAAGAAAACCAAAAAAACAAACAAACAAACAAACAAAAAATTCTAAAGCAACAATGTGACAGGTTGAAAAAAATGTAGGTAGCATTTTGAAGAGATTTTGCTTTGCATGGAAAATGGAGTGGGAAGATAAATTTGGAAATAAAAGGTGGATCTCTCTGTTTCTTTATTCATTGAGGTATGATTTACATTTTTAAAAAAAAAGTGTGTATGGGGATCTGCAGTTAGCGTAATGGCTATGTTGCTGGACTCCCATGTAGTCAACTGAGGTTCAAGTCCTGGACCCAGTGGCTTAAAGTCACACAGGGCGCGTGTGCGTGTGTGCCCAAGATCCCGAGAAGAGAATGGAGGAGAAGGGATTGTGGCGTGACCATCCTCCCTGGGAGGTGATTTCTCACTCTCTATTTCTCTGTCTCACTCTGTCTTTCTGGCGAGCACACGTGCCCTATAGCAAAAACCTCTCCAAAAAAAATGAAAAAAAATGTGTGTATATATGGATCTGACTTTAAAGCTCATTTCTTATTATCCTAAATATTATATTGTATGGATGTACTATAATTTATTCATACGTTTACTTATTGGAGGACCTCTTAGTTGTTTCCAATATTGATCCAGTTTAAAATAGTTTCTATAAATATTTGTGAGAAATTTGTGGCCCAGACATAATTTTTCTAACTAATTGAGTGAATACATGGACATGTGATTTTTAGGTCATGTCATAAAAGTATGATTAGCTTTGTAAGAAACTGTCAAACTGTCTCTCAAAGTGGCTATATCATTTTGTACTTCTACCAGCAATAAGCAGGCCTCTGTTTTGCTCCCCATCCTCATTAGCATTTGTCAATTTTGGGGGGGGGATTTTATCCATTCTATGAGCCGTTATCTCATTGTTCTTTTAATTTCCTAATATCAAAGGACAAACGTATTTCCATATTCTCTATATCTGTAGATCTTCTCTGTTGGGAGTTATCTATTCAGATTTTTTTGCCTAGTTTTTTATTTAGGTTGTATGATTTTATTCTTGAATTTAATGTTCTTTTTATATTTTGGATACAATGCCTTTATCAGATATTTGTCTTGCAAATATTTTGCCCTAGTCTGTGGCTCAACTTTTTATTTTCCTAACAGTACCTTAGGCAAAGTTAAAGTTTTCATTTTAAATAAGCAAAACATATCAATTTTTGTTTTTATCTTTGATTGTCTTATGAATGTTATATCTAAAAACTCATTGCCAAACTCAAGGACACCTAGATTTTCTCTTCATTATCTTTCACAAGTTTTGTGGTGTTTTTCTTTTTGTTGTTGTTTCCGATGTTGGCCTATGATTAATTTCAAGTCAATTTGTTTTAACAATTATTTATTGAATTTTATTTATTAATATTATCTTTTTAAATTTTTGCTATAGGGGCGGGACCAGCAGTTAGTGTAATGACTATGTCGCTGGACTCTCATGTAGTTGACCATGGTTCGAGTCCCAGACCCGGTGGCTTAAACTTACGCTGAGCACGTGTGCGTGCATACCCAAGATCCAGAGAGGAGAATGGAGGAGAAGGGATTGCGGCGTGGCCTTCCCGCCTTGGGGGGTGATTTCTTGCTTTCTGTCTCTCTCTGTCTTTCTGGCGAGCACATGCACCCTATAGCAAAAACCTCTCAAAAATAAATTTTGCTATAGGGCACATTTGCTCACCAGAGAGAGAGACAGACAGACAGAGAGAGAGAGAGAGAGAGACAGAGAGGAAAAGTGAGAAAGCAAGCTGTAAGATCTGGGACTTGATCTGTAGTCACCCCTGTAGGAGTTCAGTGCCTTAGACACCATGCCACCTGCTGGCCCCATCTAGTCAATTTTTTTTAAAGGTACAGGTCTACATTGTAGATTCTGGATTTTGGTTTTTGTGGGGTTTTTTTGTTTGTTTTGTTTACACAGGAGGACATCCAGATGTTCCAACACCCTCTGTTAAAAAAACCTATACTTTCTCTCTTGAACTGCATTTGTCCCTCTGTCAAAGATCAGTTGACTATCTTTGGATCAATTTCTTTGGAAACTGATGGATGATTATTTCTGGATGACTACAATATTCTATTATTCTATATATCCAATTTTTTCATCAATACCATGCACTCTGATCATTATAAATATAATATTTTTGAAGTCAAGTAAAGTCAGACTTCTAATTTTATTCTACCTTTGTACTATAGCCATACTATTTTTAATTTTTTCATATAAATTTTAGAATCACGTTGTTGATATTGAGAAAGAAAAACAAGAAAGGTAAGGCGCAATTTGATCTTGAGAATTTTGTGGGACTTTGAATATTGTTTAAACTAAGTATTAGGAATGATAATTATTTTTCCCTGTTTTTAATGCTCCAACGGTTCTTTTTAAAAATTAATAACACACACACACAGAAATACAATGCAAGGAGGCATATGCAAATGGCGTGGTAATAGAAGATGAAAACTTCTCATGTAGGACTGTGAAACATTTGCCTCAACTGCTTATGAAAGTCAGAAAGACAATGTACATGCCTGACACAGCCAAAAGTGAGAGAAAAGAATACTTTAGTCATTCTTTTTCAAGACTAAGGGGATCTTGGAGAGCACAATCCTAATATAATGAAGTTTATAATGATAATGAGAAGAATCAAAACATCACTGTTCTGGCCTATTAAACACATTTGGGGGCACGTGAGAATTCCTACATAGGGACCAGCAGATGGCGTAGTGGGTGCATTACTGGACTCCCATGTAGGCAATTGTGGTTCAAGTCTCAGACCCAATGGCTTAAAACTCATACTGGGTGTGTGTGCAAACATGCTCAAAATCCCAAGAGGAGAATGGAGGAGAAGGGATTCGGGTGCAGCCATCTTCCCTGAAGGGGTGATTTCTCGCTTTCTGTCTCTCTGTGTCTCTCTGTCTCTCTGGCCAGCACAAATGCCTTACAGCAAAAATCTCTCAAAAAAATAAAAAAGAGAATTCCTGCAGATAGGGGACAACTTACTGAATAGTTTATTTTGTGTGAGTGTGTGTTTCCTGCATTAAAATTTCTGATCTCAAATTAGCAACAACCTTCTTGATAGGTGAATTGGTATGATACACTGCCGTAACATCATTTTTAAAAAACTGCTATAATTAATTCATGTGTATATTTATTTATTTATTACTTATATTTTGAGTCTGGTATTTTCTATATGATTTCTTAGAGAAAATTAGTTTTGCTATCAGTAGAAAAACAAAACAAAGAGAATTAACCACACAGCCACGTGCATTAAGAAAGTATCTGCTGCTGAGAAATTCAAAGTTAAATACAGACATACCCTAAATAGAAAACATCTTTAATCCACTAGCTGTATCACGACTGAAGCTCAAATGATAATTGAATTTCATGGGCTTTAACTTTTTCTTGAATGATGAATATTCCATATTCAGAAATAATAATTATGAAGTAAATGAAATAATTACCTAAGCTAAGCACAAATTGATTTAATTCCCTTTTGGCTTAAATGAATATGCCTGTACACATACAAGCCTTTATAAAGAGACTATTGCTTTGTGAAAAATAAATGTTTAAAAATAGACTGTTATTATGATTCATAAGAAAATTATCAAAATAATTTTGAGAAAAGATTAACCCAATTTTTGTGATGTTGTTACCTTGTAGTCTATGATAAACAGATTTTCAGATAAAAGTTGCACAAAGGTGTTTTAGAAGCTTTCCTTGTTGATTTTCCTTAAAGTAGGCCATAGTTAGAAAGAATGAAAGAGGGGGCCAGCAGGTGGTGTGGTAGTTAAGGTGTTGAATTCCCATAGGGCCTACTGTGGTACAAACCTGGACCTGGTGGCTTGAAAATCATACGAAGCACGTGTTTGTGCATACCCAAAATCCTGAGAGGACAATGGAGAAGGGATTGCGGCATGGCCATCCCCCCTGGAGAGGGGGTGATTTCTCACTTTCCCTCTCACTATCTCTCTCTTTATTTCTCTCAGACCAGCACATAAGCCCTATGGCAAAACCTTAAAAAAAGGAAAGAAAGAAATGTAAGATAGGAAACAGACTTAGAGTTTAAAAATGAAAAAAAGGGGGGTATAAAATAATTTTACCTTGGGACTGGATGGTGGTGCAGCGGTAATGTAAAGCTATGCCAGGCTGACCCAGCTGGGATGGTTAGCATCTGGAAACCTCCCCAGTCATGCCCTTGTCCATGATGCAGGACTGGCTGAAGCTGAGGATGGATCGTGGTGTGAGGGCCCCATTGGGGTTTATGTAGCTTTTTCCATCTCTCTCACTCATAGAAGAAACAAACATATATATATATATATATATATATATATATATATATATGTATATATATATATATATATATAGGTTTGTACATATATGTATATATATGTACACATACACACACACACACACACACACACACACCTATAAGGGGATAGTTACCTAAAGTATATTTCTATTTCCTAGAAGCCCGGGTCATGGATACACACACAGATGCCCAGATATACAGGGAGACCCTGAAAGATAAACCCAGGATCTTTCCCATGAACGTCCCGTTGAGTGACTTCCGTGCCACCACTTTCCCCCTTCAAACATAATAATTCTTATTTTTTATTTTCTACTTTTTACATCTCCTCTTTCCTCTCAATTATCTATATCCAAATGAACCATGTTAGTATTTTCTTACCTGCTTCCTAGCCACCTCTCTTCTCATCTACTTTTTTATTTGCTTTAACAAAACTGCCAAGTCTTTGATTAAGTTGAAATTTGATCTCATTTCTTTTTGCATTCTGGATTTTAGTAGTCTAAGGGCATTTGATAATGCCACACATATCTTGGATAGTCAATATCTCATAGCTCTTAGTAGAAATAAATATAAAATACAAAGACATTTTATGAAAAAGAGAACATACACAAGTTTGGAAGACAATACGTAGCCTAGTTTTTGCTTTTTAAATATTTTGATTTATGGTTAACCATTAGTGATAGGCTACTGACATGTACAAGGAAAATTCCTAACTATGCATAGGAGTTTTTTGTTACTTTAAACAACAACAAAATAAGATATAATAATTTCACTAAAAGCCGCTAAACTAGAGACAATAGATGCAAAAGTTAAGGAACTTGCTATTGAGTTGTTGGAAAAGTCGATGCAGTTGCACAGAAAAACAGAAAAAATGTTGTGACTTTTCCAATAACCCAATAGATCAATTTCCCATATTTTGGTCTAAGGTAAAAACATCATTCCCTACATTTCTAACAAAAGGCTTGAATTATTAAATTATTCAAATAGTTTTTCAATGGGCCTCAAAGCATCTGCTTTTTTTATGGTACTATATTTTGTCCCACAATGTGACTGTACTGAAGAACAACAGTGAATGATAAAGACACCCCAAAGGTGAAGAGTAATGGGTTTGGAATCCACTCTCTATAGCGTATTGCTCTGTTGTCAAGAAATTAATGGTCCTTTCCTATAAAGGCCCTTTCCATAAGGCCTCTCTCTGAGGAAGAATTACTCCCTTGTCTATTCATGCTAGCTCTGGGCAGGTGACATGCTTTAGACAATAAACTGAATAGAAGTGAAGTGTCCACTTCTGATTTAAGAGTCAGTGTGAGGGTCCCACTTACTCTCTTTTCACTCTGCTATTTCCTTTATATCAACCACAGTTTTAATCCCAGCCTGCACATTATGGGCAGAACTGAAATTGAGCCAGGACAGTCATTCACTGTGGAAAGGGAGCATGTTTTCATTGGTGCGCCGGTCGGGTTTTAACTGCCATGTAACCGAGAGGACGCAGGCGGATAAATTCTCCAATCCAAATAAGTAGCCTTATGTTTCCAGAGATTGATTTAGAAATCCACATCTGATTCCATTCAGCCGCTCTGCTGGACACCTCCTGGGAAAAGGCCCTTTGCTCCAATTAGGAGACACTGAAGATAAACGAAAGGGCCTCTCTCCTCTTCCTGGTGTTCTTGATATAATTCCTGGAACTACGACAATCTTCTCATAATAATCGTGGAAGACGACAAATCCCCGAGGACCACAGAGAAACAGAACCAGAGCCCTAATTTACTAAGTTTGAGTTCTGTCTTATTTCTAGACATATTAGAAGTGAAATCATCAATCTCCTTATTTTTAAAGCCAATTTGATTGAAATTTGACATTTCTTCCCTAAATTAGAGTATGAGGATGGCAGGTATTGGAACTCTGGTAATGGAAATTTTTATATAGGTGCTATAGAATACAGCTTTAAATGTTACTTTTAGGTCTATTGTTGCAGACTGTCATTTAGAAAAATAACAAAAACCACCTATTTTCATAAAATACTTCTTTACCTCAGTTCTCGTACTTCATCGTGCTTGTCTTCAGTGTAGCTGGGTGCATAAAATCTAATAGCTCCAAGAAATCTGCTTTCAGAGGAGCTCAATAGCACTGCCAAATAATTTATTTCTGCAAAGTCACTACTTCTGGTCTTTTTTGGGTTCTTTTTTGATGTAAACACTATAAAGGTGTTCCTATTTCATAATCACAGCATTAAGGATTTTGTCGGTGGAATTCTTTGTGAGGATTTTCCATTTTACAGCAGCTTATAAGTGATTGGCAGTGAGTCGTGCCATCCTGTGAGTTCGAGAATACACAACATTTCACTTGGCAGAGAGAGAGGTTATACTTCAGAAAGATTTCCTGCACTCAAAATGCAAAGTATCACAATATTCTTCTGACTTCGAATTCATTTAACAAGTTGTTGTGTATTCAAAAAACAGACAGAATGTTTGCTGTATAACAAGAATAGAATCCACCTAAATTATGGCTTTCTTCTGTAGGTCACTGAATTTGTTTTATATATGTGTAGTTCATGGTTGTGGGTGAAGTTTGTGGTGATGTTTATATGCATTCTATACTTACCGTCTATAGAAGAGTGGCAGGCACAATCTAGGTGTCCTTGAAGTCCCTAGGGAAGTAGGTTGTAGCCCTTTGTAAAAGAATATGTGCATTTATTCAGAAGTGGGCTGTAAGAATAATACCAGCAAAAGAACACCCTCTAGGTAGTTAGAACCAGTCATCACCAGGCTAGAGAACTGCCAGAAAAAAGGGGGTATGTCACTCACTGATGAAAAACCAGAGGAAGTTTCTTTTGTATTTTAAAGTATTTCTATTTAACTTCAATTTCTTTTTCTTAAGTAATTTTATTTAACTTTATTTACTTATTTTAGAGTGACAGAGTGAGAGAGCAGAAGAGAGAGAGAGAAAGTGAGAAAGCAAGCCACCAGGTCTGGGACTCAAACCATGAGCAGCCATGTGGGAGTCCAGTGCCCTTAACCACCATGCCACCTGCCAGCCCCCAGCCAGAGACAATTTCTGTTATCATCCATACCATGAAGTTGCAATGGCCAGTTTCATGGACATGCCAGGTGTGCTAAACACAGGGTTCCCAACTCAGAAGAGCTCATGCTTGGCTTACTGTTCCATTGTTGCTCTCTTGTAAATTGGGATGATAAGGAATTAGTGCATTCAACATTGCCTCTTAGCTAAAGTAGAGGTTAATATACATTATACATTTATAAAGTATTCTACGGGATGGGCTTAGAAGAAAACATCCATTTTAGGGTCTTGGATGTCATTCTGATTAAGAGAAGTGATAAGTTTGCAAACGGTATCCTGATTATTTTTTCCTCTTGCGCATATTTATGTAATACTTTTACATTAACTTTTTTTTATATTATAGATATCCTCTCTTCTTGTTTCTATTAGTTTATTTGACTTTATTTATTTATCCATTTATTTATCTTTACCTTGACCAGAGCCGGGGGATGGGGGGGGAGAGAGAGAGAGGAAGTGAGAAAGCAAACCACCAGGTCCAGGACTCAAACCATGGTCGGCCATGTGGGAATCCAGTGCCCTTAACCACCGTGCCATCTGCTGGCCCAGATATCCTCTCTTCTGAAATAAGAATTTTTAAAGGAAAAATCAAAATTCAAAGTAAAACTAAAAACCCAAGCAAGGGACAGTCTGTGGCCTGTTGGTTAAGGCAACTGGATTCCACATGGTCAACCATGCAATTCAAGTCCTGAACTCTGTCACCCAGAAGATATTCCGAGCATTTATGTGTGCATGGGCCCAAAATTTTGAAGGGAGGGTGAAGTGGAGGAGAAGGGATTTCTGGGTGACTTTTGCCACGAGAGGTGCTTCCCGCTTTTCCTTTCTCTATTTCTATATCTTTCTCTGGCAAACATGTAGTCCTTCTGGCAAAATTAAAAACAAAACAAAACAAAACCAACAACAAGCATCAAATAAATCAATGAATGAAAAATACAAAGAGATGCATAGCACAAGAAAATTAAGTATTTATTAAAGGATTTCTGCATTTGGATTCCCAGGGCTGCCATAACAAATACCACAGGCTGGATGGTTTAAAAAACAGAAATGTATTCCTCACAGTTCTGGAGGCTGAAAGTCCCAAGAAACCAGTGTCCACCGGTTTCTCCGGAAGCCTTTCTCTCTGACTTGCAGATGGTCCTTCTTCTGTTTGCAGCAACTGTGCACCTTGTCCTCCATGTTCAAGTCTTCTTAGAAGGATAGTAGTCAGATGGGTTTAGGGCACACCTACTGCTGTCATTAACTTAGCCACGTCTTAAAGACTCTGCCTCCAAATATAGTCAACAGATTGAGGTACCAGCAGTGAAGGCTTTAACACATCAATGTTGGTGAGCCATCATTTTGTCCAGAAAAGCTTTTATGTGGCAAACACTTATCTGCTATCCAAAATTGGAAATAAAATAATAGATGGACTAGGCCTATAAAATAGTTATAAAAATGTATAAATTCTCTGTGAAGTGGGACACAATCATCCCCCCCCCCTTGGTGGAATCTGAACAACATAATTTAAATATGAATACACCAAATAGAAACCACATCCTAGAATCTACAGGAGAAAAAAAGCAGTGTGGAAATGGTTTTTGTTTTTTAATGACTGACAGTGGATTCTTGTGATTAAAACTATTTATCGTGCAGTTAAGGAATAATATGTAGGCTAGAGTCATAATTTATTCAGAATTTATCCTGAAATAGGAGATCAAATGCTGCAGAAATAAGAACAACACTATGTAGTTAGATAATCCTAAATTCAAAATGAAATGCTACTATTTAGTTGTATAAAATTGCACAAATGTTTTGAGACATTTTTGTTATAGGGCATGTGCATTCTCCAGAGAGACACAGAGAGACAGAAAAGTCCCCTGGGGGGATGGCCACACCACAGACCTTTCTCTTCCATTCTCCTCTTGGGATCTTGAGTACCCACGTGCGCACATGGACCCAGCATGATTTTATTTACAAAGATGGAATATGAGGAAGATGATAAATCAGTGAAAGAAAAATAGCTTTTGTGAATTTCAAAAAACATATCTGGACGAGCTCCATGGCCTTGTGGTTAAGAAAACTATCCAACAGATTTCCCACAGCTAACTGCAGTTTGAATCCAAGTCCTTAGTGGTTTGATAAAACACAATGGGTGCATGTGAGTGTTTTTCTAAAATTCTGAAAGAAGGGAGAAATAGATAAGTATGACTGTTACCCACTGGTGGTGTTTTCCCCTCCCTGTGACAGAAACCAAATAAATAAATAGCTACATGAGTAAAGAAGAACCACTGTGTTTCAAAAAAAAAAAAAAAAAAAACACCAACAGGAAAATAAAGGACAACTCATAGACAGAAAAAGTACTTGCAAATCATATATTTCATAAACAACATGTATGTAAGATCCACAAAGAACTCTTTTTTTCTTTTTTTTTGAGAGGTTTTCGCTATAGGGCGTGTGCGCTCGCCAGACAGACAGAGAGAGACATAGAGACAGAAAGCGAGAAATCACCCCCCAGGGGGGATGGTCACGCCGCAATCCCTTCTCCTCCATTCTCCTCTCGGGATCTTGGGCATGCACGCAGACGCGTCCAGCATGAGTTTTTTTTAAGCCACCGGGTCCAGGACACGAACCGCAGTCAACTACGTGGGAGTCCAGCGACATAGCCATTACGCTAACTGCTGATTCCCTACAAAGAACTTTTATAATGTACCAGTAAAAGAACAAAAAACCTAAATTTCTAAATGAACAAATGTATCTGAGTAGACATTTTCTAAAGAAGATATGCAAATGGCAAACACACATATGAAAAGATGATTAACATCAATAGTGTTAGAAAAATGCAAGTCAGAACCACAATGAGATATGACTTTACACCTTCTAGAATGGCTATGGTCAAAAAACGTAGATAGGCCCAGTCACAATGGTACAGGTGCTATGGTGCTGCTATGTGATACTGGAATCACACTGGAGGCCCGGGTCAAGATCCCAGGTCAGCCTTAACATACCGGGTACTCCTGCCTTTGTCTATGATCCTGGCTAACTGGGACGCTGGGGGGAGACTTCCCACATGGTAAGATGCAGTTAGGGAAACTCTCTCTTTCTCTCTCTGTTTCACTCATGAAATACATAATTAAATAACTTCACTTCTTTTCTTTTCTTTCTTTCTTTCTTTCTTTCTTTCTTTCTTTCTTTCTTTCTTTCTTTCTTTCTTTCTTTCTTTCTTTTTTGTGGGGAGAGGTTTTTGCTATAGGAAGCATGCACTCACCAGGAAGACAGAGAGAGGAAGAGAGCCAGCAAGCGTGAAATCACCCCCTGGGGGGATGGCCATGCAGCAATCCCTTCCCCTCCATCCTCCTCTTGGGATCTTGGACACACAAACACAGACGCACCTGGCATGAGTTTAAGCCAATGGGTCTGGGACTGTAACCGTGGTCAACCACATGGGAGTCTAGCGATATAGCCATTACACAATGTGCTGGTCCCTTAAATAAACTTTTTTTCAAACACTAAGGCCAGGGACCAGCAGGTGGCATGGTGGTAAAGGTGCGAGACTCCCCCTGGCCAACTATGGTTTGAGTCCTGGATCCAGCAACTTGAAGCTCACGCTGGGCATGTGTGCATGCCCCAGATCCCAAAAGGATGACGGAATAAAAGGGATTGTGGCATGGTCATCCTCCCCAGATGGATGATTTCTCACTTTCTCTCTTTCTGTCTCCCTGACAAGTGCACACACCCTCTAGCAAAAATCTCTCAAAAAAAAGAGGCAATGGCCAGATGGTGCTGTGGCAGTAAAATGCCATGATGCCATGTTTTGAAAGGCAATCACACCTAGGAGTGTTCCCAGTTCAAGTCCAGAGACCTCTCTGTGTATTCTGGGCACATTCTTGCCCATGATCCATGGCTAGCTGAAGACTGGGGGTGGTTCATGGTGTAAAGATCCGGCTGAGGGTGCTTTCTCCTTCTCTCTCTCCCCCTTTCTTTCTCTCTCATGGAAGAAATGGAAGAATAAACTCAGCAATAACAAAAATGGCAGATGTTAACAAGTGTTATAGAACGCATGGAGGACTGGAACTCCCATGAACAATTTGTGGAAATATAAAAATGTATAAATTAAAATTTCCAAGCACATAGTGAAAATAAAAACAAAATAATCTATTGCAGTTAAAGCATGAATAGAAATATTCATTTTTTGAAAAATGTGCTTTAGTATGCATACACTTGCCAGAGAGAGAGAGACAGACAGTGAGAATGCGTCCTCCGTGGGGGTATGGGTATGCCACAATCCTTTCTCCTCCATTCTCCTCTCACTTGAAAGAGACAGAGAGAGAAAGAGAGAAAGTGAGACAGCAACCCCCAGAGGGATATGACCATGCAGCAATCCTTTCTCTTTCATTCTCTTCTTAGGCATGTACACATAAGTACTCAGTGTGTTTTTCAAGCCACAAGGTACAGGACTCAAACTACATGTTAAGCCATGTGGTATCCAGTTGCCTTAACCACCATGCCACTGGCTGGTGCCTCAGAAATTGTACTTTTAAATAGCTCTTGTTGAAGATAATTGGCAGTTAGTTTGAAACCCAGAATAAAAAAAGCTTCAATTTCTTTAATGTACCTTCATTTATCCTGTATATATAGTATTCATGGTATTTTATTTATTTGTTATAGCCAATCAGTACATATGATACATGAAAGTTATTCAAATTAAAATTTAACCTACTTCAGGGGCCATTGGGTGGCATGGTGATTCAGGCATTGGAATTTCACATGGTCAATCACAGTTTGAGTCCCAGACCTAGAAGTTTGTTTTCTCACTTTCCCTCTCTCTCTCTTTGTATCTCTCTCTGGTGAGCACATGTGCAATTTAGCAAATTAAATAATAATTAATAATAATATGTAAATAAAAATTAATTTAAAACAAATTAACCTCCTTCCCTAAAGTAGAAAGGAAAGATAGAACAGACTCAGATTACTCCTACCATGACATGAATGATAAGAAACAATATTATTAGAGCAATTGCTAATAAGTATAACAATTCAGTGATAATAGATTTTCATACCTGATGAAGATCTATAAGGCAGTGAGAATCGGCATCAGGAATTTGATAGCAAAGAAAATAACAAGACATTCTTTAAATACACATTTTTAATCAAAATGTTCAGTTCTTAGATTTTAATAAACACTCATTTGCAAGAAAGTGCTCTCTTTCTCAAACTACCTCATCAACAGCTAGACTAAAATGCTGGTGTATTCAAAGTTGTACAAACTATCCAGGGTCTCCGCCTGCTTCTTGATTATCTGTCAATGCTCAGAGCTAAAAATGGAGTAATAACTAATGCATCATCTTGACAGGTGGAAATGCTATACAGTGATTTATAATGGTATTTATTTATGACAAATTGTTTCCAGAATTGTCCTTTACTTGGTTGTTTTGATTGAGTGTTAAGTTTCATAAAGAAAAATAACATGGCTTAGAAACGTTACATTTGTTTGTATTGTTGATGTCATCAAGTAGTTCTTTAAAAGACTGAAAATAAGTGGGATTTGCATTACTTATTTGCTTAAGTAGCAATGTTCAAGAAATTGTCTTCAAAGGAAAGACAACTGAGAACTTTTGGTTTATTAATATATCAAAGTAACTATGAAAAATGAAGCATTTGATGATGTTAGAGCTACTATATCATAATTAAATTTGAAGTACTTTGGACCTCAGGGGGATATAATATTAAAACAATGATATTTTTCTTCACACTTCTCAGATGCCAATTGAAATAAGCAATACTCACATAAGATAAATGATAAAAAATTAGTTATATAAATTATAAATCTATTCATTTTATTTAATAAAAATGCACCTTGAACTAAATTAAGTAACAATAAAAGAGAATTGAATGGCTTAACAGAACTAAACCATGAAAAGTCAGAGATAAAGATGGGGTGCAATCAGTTGGGGGATTTCTGTGGTTAAAGGATTTCTCCTTTTATTATTTTTTATTTTATTTTATTTTATTTTTTAGAGAGGTTTTTGCTATAGATCACGTGCGCTCACCAGAAAGACAGAGAGAGACAGAGAGATAGAAAGTGAGAAATCATCCCCCAGGAGGGATGGCCACACTGCAATCCCTTCTCTTCATTCTCCTCTTCGGATCTTGGGCACCCATGCACATGCGCCCAGTGTGCGCTTAAGCCACTGGGTATGGGACTCGAACTGTGGTCGACTACATGGGAGTTCAGTGACATAGCCATTACACTAACTGCTGGTCCCAAGGATTTCTCCTTCTTATCTTAGCTCTATTCTATATATTTTATCATTTCTCTCTCTAGGTAAAGATAAGTAGTTCAGTCCAATTTTTTGTGGACAATTGCAACAGGTAGATTTGTATTTTTTAAAACTAACTCAGAGGTCCAAAGCAAAGAAGTCCTTTCTCGATATTGTAATATATGAAATTCTCAGTATAGGGCCTTATTGATTTCCTCTAGGTCAATCATTGTTAGTTATGGTGCTTGCTCCAGACTAGGTTACTTGAAAATATGGGAATCTGAAAAATCCAAATCGATGTTTGTAGAAAAAAGTAGATTACATCACTAACTACAAAGCTACAGTAATAAACATAATATGGTATTGGCATAAGGACAGGACAGACACATGAATCAATGATTAAATATTGAGAGTCAAAAATAAGCTCTCTTATTTATGTCAGCTTATTTTCAATTAAGATACTATAAAAATTCACTGAGAAATAAATTATTTTTGATTAATTATCTTAAAAATGTTGTTTATCCAGATACAAAATATAAAGTTGAATCTGTGTCTCAGCACCATATAAAAAAGTTAACTGAAAATAGATGGCAGATTCAAGTATAAAATTTAAAAGTATAAACCTCCTAGAAGAAAATATAGGAGTGATTATTATGACCATGGGTTAGGCAATATTTCAAAGATACGATTCTGACAAGTGAAAACAGAATCCAATGTATACTAGACTTTATAAAATGAAATATGGAGAGCTAGTTAAAGTGCTGGATTCCCAAATGGTCAAACACAGTTTTAGTGCTGGACCTGGGACTTGTTTTCTCATTCTCTTTCTCTCTCTCTCTCTCTCTCTCTCTCTCATATTTTTCTGTCTCTCTCTGGTGAGCATGCATGTCCTGTAGCAAATTTAAAATAATAGTAGTGATAAATAAAATTAAGTAATTACTTAAATTATTTTATTTATTTATTTTATTTATCACTACTATTATTTAATTTGATACATGTACTCACCAAAGAAAGACAGTGTGTGAGAGAGAGCGAGAAAGTGAGAAAAAGCCACCAGATCTGGGACTCAAATCCCAGTCAGCCATGTGGGAGTCCAGCACCTTAACCAACACACCACCTGCTATCCCTAAAAATAATCTTTAAAAAATACCTCCACAAGGAAAACTACGAGAAGGTAAAAAAAGAAATTGAAAATGACACAAAAAAATGGAAGGACATCCCATGTTCATGGATTGGAAGAGTTAATATAATCAAAATGGCAATTCTACCCAAATTAATCTACCTATTTAATGCAATGCCAATCAAAGTACCAGACACATTCTTCACAGATCTAGAAAAGACAATCTTAAAATTTGTCTGGAATCATAAAAGACCCCGTATTGCCAAAGCACTTCTACACAAGAAGAATAGAGTGGGTGGCATCTCAATCCCCGATCCAAAAATATATTACAAAGCTGTGGTAATAAAGACAGCATGGTATTGGCACAGAAACAGACATGTGGACCAATGGAACAGAATAGAGTCCCCAGAAATAAGTGCCCAAACATACAGTCAACTGATCTTTGACAAGGGGTACCAGTCAATCCAGTGGGAAAATGAAAGCCTCTTCAGCAAGTGGTGCTGGAGAAACTGGACTTCCACTTGCAGAAAGATGAATCTGAACCCCTACCTCTCTCCTTTGACAAGAATCAAGTCAAGGTGGATCAAGGATCTAAATCTAAGACCTCAAACTATAAAGCTGCTCCTGGAGAATGCTGGGGAAACTCTGGGAGACATTGGTGTAGGGAAAGACTTCCTAAAGAAGACCCTCAAAGCAGAGTCCATCGTCCACAAAATAGACAAGTGGGATTACATCAGACTAAGAAGTTTCTGCATGGCCAAAGACACAGTAGTTAGTGTGAATCGACAGCCCTCAGAATGGGAAAATATTTTTGTAAATGTTGCATCAGATAAGGGACTGATAACCAGAATACACAAGGAACTAAAAAAGGTGTTTGGAAAAAAGATGAGCAACCCTATTAAAAGATGGGAGAAGGAGATGAAGAAAACACTCTCTAAGGATGACATACGAATGGCCAAAAGGCATATGAAAAAATGTTCAACCTCCCTCATCGTAAGGGAAATGCAGATAAAAACAACAACGAGATACCACCTAACCCCAGTCAGATTGTCTAATATTAAAAAAACAAAAAATGATAAGTGTTGGCGGGGGTGTGGTGAAAGGGGAACTCTTTTACACTGCTGGTGGGAATGTAGATTGGTCCAACCACTGTGGAGAATAATTTGGAGATTCCTCAAAAATCTACAGATAGATCTGCCATATGATCCAGAGATCCCACTCCTCGGTATCTACCCAAAGGACAGAAGAATTCTTCATTGGAAAAGTGCTTGCACATCGATGTTTATTGCGGCACTATTCACAATTGCTAAGTCATGGAACCAACCCAGATGCCCCCGTATGGAGGAATGGATTGAAAAACTGTGGCACATATACTCTATGGAATACTACTCAGCCATAAAAACCAACAGAGCCCTGGCTTTCGACAGAAAGTGGAAGAATATGGAAGATGTACTGCTGAGTGAGGCAAGCCAGGCTATGAAGGAGAGACATTGTATGTCCCCACTTAACATATACTGTTTGTCTGCGTTCTATGTCTGAAACTGATTGACTAACAGTTGAACAAACACAAGAGATGGGTGTGAATGTCAGATGAGGTGTATGTGGAAGAGTGGGGCCCAACGAAAGACATTTGGAGAAGGGATACAGAGGTAGAGCATTGACGGGATGGGGAGGTGTGGTGTTATCTGTTGAAGATATTTCGATCAACGGGTCTGGGGAGAAATGTTCACATATCGAAATGGTCTCATTGTAAGCCAAACAATATGATTGAAAGTATATACAAAAATAAATAAATTAATTAAAAAAAAATGAAATATGCTTGCTCTTCAAAACATTCCACAGAGAGAGTGAAAAGATGACTCACCAACTGGGAGAAAATACTTGCACAATATATATCACAATAGATTCGAATCCAGAATTTTCAAAAAATACTCTTACAACACAATAATTAAAAGAGAAATAACTCAATTTAAAATAGGAAAACATTCTGAAGAGATACTTTTCCAAAGATACGCAGATGGCCAATAAACACATGAAAAATATGCTTAATATTATTAGCAATTAGGAAAATGCAAATCAAAGCCCCAGTAAGATATGACTTCACACCAACCATAATGACTGCAATCAAAAAGGCAAACAATAACAGTTGTGTGCAAAGATGTGAAACAATCAACATCTTCACACACTGTTGGTGCTGATATAAAATGATGCGGTTACTTCATAAAACACTTTCTCAGTTTCTCAAAATGTTACATATTTGCTTCTTACAGGGTCCAGTAATTTTACTTCTAAGTATGCAGACAAGAGTAATAAAAGTATGCGTCCACACTGAAACTTATATATGACTATTCATAGCAATGTTACTCACAATAGACATAGTCAAAGTGGAAACAACCCAAATGTTCATCAGTTGATACTTAGATAAAAAATAAATTAGTATACCCATAAACTGGAATAATATTCAGCGACAAAATGGAATAAAGTTACATGTTATACATGTTAAAATAAAGATGAACCCCAAAATGCATTCTGCTAAGTTGAAGAAGAATAAACAAGAGAGCCCATACTATATGATCCTATTTATATGAAATGTCAAAAAGTGGCAAATATATAGAAGCTGAAAATAGATTAGTGCTGGCCTAGAGCTATAAATGTTTTCTTTTCCTTTTTTTTTTTTCCTACAGTGATAGAAATCCTGTAAATTTACATTATGGTAATGATCACACAACTATCAGTACACTGAAATTCATGGAGTTTTACATTTTAAGTAGATGAATTTGATGGTATTAGATTGTCTTGGTTTATTTCTTTCTCTCTTGAGAGTGAGAAAGAGACAAGCACCCTCAGCAGAGTCTCACAACACAATCTGTCCCCAGCCTTTTTAGCCAGCCAGGATCATGGTCTTGCTTTTTTTGGCATGTAGAGATCAACCAGATAACCAAACTTGCAATTTTCTATAAAGATCCAGCATTGCTTGAGAAGCATGCTAACACTGCCCCACCAAGATAGCCCTATTAATTTATCTAAAAATGCTAGTTTGTTTTTGTTTTGTTTATTTGTTTGTTTATCATAAGGTAGTTGTATGATGCACATTTTACAATATCTATTGTAGTAGGAATGTTGCATGAAATACCACCTCAAGCTTTGTTGCTTAAAGTGAAAAGCATTAATTTAGGTCATGAGGCTATAGGACAGCTCTATGGAGTTATCTTCAAATGGACTGTTTTCGTGCATTTGTGGTTACCTACAGTCTAGGTACGTGGCTTAGTCAACTTTGGGTGGATGTTCAGTCCTACGTCCATGAGCCGATTAGCTTACAGCTTGCCTAGGACAGAGTCAGATTTGTATTCTTCTTCCTCCTGCAAGCTCCATCCAAGTGCATTTTAATGATAGGAAGGCGAACACAAGATAAGGGGAAATGCAGTTACTCTGTCTTCTGATGGTGTTACAATTGCAGATGTCTCATTGGCTAAAGCAAATCACATGGCCAAATTCAGATAGAAAGGGGAAAAATACATACTGAACTTTCTGTAAAAGAAAACTGCAAAATAACTTGATAAAAGCTAACGATGTCAGGAGCCAGAAGATGGCATAGTGGTTAAGGAGCTGGACTCTGTCATAGATCACTGTGGTTTGAGCCCTGTACCCAAATGGCTTGAAAACACATATCAGGCACATGTGTGAACGTGGTTCCAAAATCCCTAAAGGGTATGAAAGTGAAGGACTGCAGCATGGCCATCCGCTCTGAGGGGTAATTTCTCACTTTGTTCACTGTGTCTCTGAAGAGCTCACATGCTCTATGGCAAAAACAAAACAAAACAAAACAAAACAAAACACCCCAAAAACTATTGATATCAGATAAGATGGGAGAGACCAGACAACACAGCACCAAATTACCTAAGAACAAAATCTAATCCCAAATTAGCTCTTATGTAGGCTGCACAATAACATTACAATATACTTTCTTATCCAAAAAATGTCTCTAACTGCTTCTATGTCCTTTTCTCTTATTCTCTCTCTCTCTCTCTCTTTTCCACCTACCCCAACACGAACACACATAGTAAAATAAGAATGGAGAGGCAATTATGTATCATAATGGTCATTTCCATTCAGAGTATCCAAGATAATACAATACTATTAATAGTATATAATTAATGTTTACTCTATTTCTATGTATTTCTTCATCTATACATTTCTTTATAAAATTATAGTAATATTCCAAATTTTCTTCAATGAATATATGTTACTTATTTTTATCAACATCTACTTTAAATAGAATTTTTTTTTTTCTGAGAAAGATTTTTGCTTTAGTGTGCATGTGTTTACCAGAGAGACAGTGAGAAATCATCCCCAGGGGAATGGACAACTGTAATTCAATTCCTGGACCCAGCAGCTTGAAACACGCAGAGCACAAGTGCATGTGTGCCCCAAATCCAAGAGGAGAATTGAGAAGGGATTGTGGTGTGTCCATCTCCCCTGGGAGGTGATTTCTCGCTTCCTGTCTCTACTGTCTCTGTGTTTCTCTGTGTCTCTTGGGCTACCACGTGTGCCCTTTAGCAAGTAATCTCTCTCTCTCAAAAAACAAAAACAAAAACAAAAAAAACCTAGAAATATTTTCCCAGGGTTTTCTAAATTTCCAAAGTCATTGACTATTGGTTTTGGTAGTCAACATTACAGTTGATTTTTCTTATACTTTAACAGGCTAAAATAGTTCATTATAATTTGCTCTATCTTGTATGAAGACAAATAGGGTTAATTAATGTGAGTTTCATGGCCTCTATTTTTTCTTTTTTTTTTTTAGTATGTTCTTATATTATCCTAGATAAAGCAGATGGATTTACATCTTGAAGTTCATATATCAATCTTGTGTGTTATATTAGTGTACCTAGAAAATACATGATGTAAGTCATACCAGGTCTCTTGTATCACTCATCTAAACTGGGATCAAAACTCATTAAGAAACTTAGAATATAATCTTTCATTTACTAAAAAAAAATTCATCACTGGGCCATTGAGATACTGGTTAAAATTAAAAAAAATTATTAAAAACAAAGGTGTAAGGATCATAAGATGGCGTAATGTTTATGTCACTGGACACCTACATAGTGGACCACTGTTCAAGTCCCAGACCTGGAAGCTTGAAACCCTTCCTGGGTGCATGTGCATGTGTGCTCTAAATCCTAAGAGGCGAATGGAAGAGAAGGGATTGCAGTGTGGCCATCCCCCTGGGGGATGACTTCTTTCTTTCTGTCTCTCTGGCAAGTACACATACCATATAGCAAAAATCTCTCTTAAAAAAAAAAAAAAAAAAAATATATATATATATATATATATATATATATATATATATATACTTTATGAATTTCTCCTTTTAGAAACTACCAAGAAATTAATTGCTCCCATTCTTTCATAGTAGATAGTAACATATATAGATCAAAGTTACAATTATTATGTAATATTTATATTACACAAACCACAACAAAATTAACCATTTAACAATGACCCTTTAATCAAAATAATAAAAAAATTCCCAAATTCATATATATCTATACTTTTGACTTTAAAGTCATACCCTTTGAGAATTGAACTAGTTTTTGTATTGTAGAATTAGTATTAGAAGGTTGTATTTGCAATATTGATATTTTTTAAAAAGTAATCTTTTTGTAAAAGCATGATTGAGTGCTCTCTCAATAAAGTGCCCTATTTAGTATAAATGAACATTTCAACTCTGTCACCCCAGCATCTAGGAGAATATCATAGTTTCTATTCATCTTCTTCTTTATCTTTTTAATTGAGGGAATGAGTGACCTGCATTATAGGCATATCTTTGACCCTTAACATTGACGAACTGATGTATAAAAGTGATGAACTGAGATTCTTTGAAATCTTCATGCCCATGGCTACAGATCCAAGAAAAAAATTAAAGCTAATCTACGAAGTTAGTTTTTTCAAGGTGCCAATGGAAACTAGCTTTGTTCTTTCATTTCATGTCTGTGTTCAGACAACACAATAGGAGGTCCCATTTTATGGAGGTAGTCCTTTTTGAGCAAGGCCCTAGGCATTAGATAATTGCTCATAAGATAAAGACCTACATTATGAATACTAGATAAATCTTTTGTGTAATATTTTACAAATTATATTTTAGTACTTTATTTTTTCTGGGCCCCCTACAGATATTTCTCACAACATGTTCCTCCCCTTATATTTTCTGGGATCTAAAGTATATAAAAGCTTCTCTGTTGGATGTCCACTACACAATTCTCATTTAAAATATTTTTTCCATTCCTTGTTTTGATTTATTTTAAGTCACCTATGTATCAAATGACAAACCAGTTGGTTGCTGACCTTTAAAAAATCCCAGAGCTATAAGTGAAAACCATAGGGAATCTCTTCAAAATACTGTTCATTTTATAATAAGACTGCAGCAGTTTTCTTTTGCAAACAATTTTTAAGTAAAACTGTTACTGTTTTAATGAAATATGTAACGGAAATATATGTTATTTTGTTAAGATATACTCTCTGTGATATATATTTGTCCTATTTTCCTGGGCATGGGTTATTTATTTATTAATTTATTCATTTTTAAAAAACTGAAGGGATTTAAAAAAGTAGTATTACACATTGATAAATTATGTTAAAATTCTAAAATATTGTAAAAATGAAATCATAATAATTACAAAAGATGACGGCTTGCACTAAAAATATATGCTGTTTAGGCCCAGCTTTGGAGGTGCACTGGTAGCATAATGTTTTGCAATGCTGGAAGCCATATGACGGTTGGGGCCCAGTTCCTAAGTCGACCTGTACACACTGGGCCAATGTTCCCATGTCCATGATCCTGAGTGACCAAAAGAGGCAGGGAGAGGATTTCGGTGTGAGAAAGCAGTGAGAGTGCTTGTCCTTCACTCTCTCTCTCTCATTTTCTCTGTCTATCCTGAAAGAAAGAAATTGAAAAATTGGGACCAGAAGGTGGCATAATGGTTCTTTTGCTGGACTCCCACATGGTGGACCGTAGTTCGAGTCCCAGACCTGGTGGCTTAAAACTCATGCTAGGCACATGTGTATACATGACCAAGATCCTGAGAGGAGAATGGTGGAGAAGGGATTGCAATGTGGCCATTCCCCTCTTGGGGGGATTTCTCACTTTATGTCTCTCTGTCTCTCGGGCAAGCCCACATGCCCTACAGCCAAAAAAAAAAAAAAAGATATATATATATATATATGTATATGCATGTATGTATATATATATATGTATGTATGTATATATATATATGTATATATATATATATATATATATATATATATATATTGTTGTAGTTTAGAAATGAAATGGTTTTCTGAATCGTGAAGTGAGGACCTTGAGAAACCACTCTCTCACAAAAATCATTAAATTACTGTCAAACTTCTGAAATAAACTGAACTGTAGAATAAACTGAAAGAGGAAAATAGTTTCTCTAATGGAAACCCCTCATCTTCAGTAAGACAGAAAACAGCAGGGTCTATGGTAATAAAATTTTGGGCAATTTTGATTTCTATTATTTGTCCAGTTCCATGACAGGATTGTGGCATGGCCATCCTTCCTAAGGGGTGAATTCTCACTTTCCCTCTTTCTCTCTGTCTCTGTCACTCTCTGGTGAATGTAATAATTCATGACAGAAATATTTAAGACAAAATAAAAAACCAAACCCCATCCAATAGATTTTCATCAGATTTGTAGATTGTACTTTGTATTGTTCATCATTAACTACATATTGGATAAATTATGCAAAATGTAATTTTTGAATATATGAATACATACTTATTTCATTAGGGTTTATGATTGCCCTGAAATGTAGAACAGTTACACATTCAGTCCTTGTTTAGCAACTGTCTACCCTGGAGGATAACATGTCACAGAGGAGCTTAACATGTTTCTGGAGCCAGAGTCTACCAGCTTTAGTTCAAAACCGAGTTCTTCCATTTACCAACTGTGTGACCTCTGTTACTTATTTATCTTTGTCTCTATTTCCTTATTTTTAAAATAAGGATAATATGAGTACTTAGTTTATAGGTTTATTATGTTGATTAAATAGCATTTTCATAGTAAAGAATAAATGTTTGCCACATAATTATTTATTTTTGTTTTTAGCTTGGATTGTTTTAGAGTGTAAGGGTCCGGTGACATACAATATTGAAAATGTCCAGTTCTCAGAAACTGTATATCCTAACATAATGCAAATGTCAATGAAGAAATTTACTAAAAGCAAACAGTGTAGTGGGATCTTATATTGGATCTGGGGACAATGAGTTGAGTTCCACAAATGCTTCTTTGAGGAAAATAATCTCTGAGAATTTAATTTGATTCAAGTGGGAAGGAAAAACGGTCCAGATAGGGATGACCCCATGAACACAGCTTCTGCTGTGTGAGATAGAAGGATGAGGAACTAAAAGACGACTAGTTTAGCTGGAGGAAAGTGGACACAGGAGTACGGAGTGGAGTGGATGACACAAGAGAAATGAGTCAGGGTCAGAAAATGTCATTTTCAGAAGGGAAGTGAGCCAAGCTCTGATCTGATTTATGCTCATGATTATTTTGACTTCATTGTGTAAAATGGATCAGAAAAGTAGCTAGACCGACTACTGGTAACTCAGTTAGGTATTGCAATAGACCAACAAAGAAATGGTAGTAAACTGGGGATTAGGTCACTGGTACCAAATATGGAAAGAAATAAGTAAATTGAAGAGATATTTAGGAGGTAAAAGTTGGTACTTTGGAGAGGTTTTTGCTATAGGTTGTGTGCGCTTGCCAGACATACAGAGAGAGACAGAGAGACAGAAAGCGAGAAATCACCCCCCCCAGGGGGAATGGCCACACTACAATCCCTTCTCCTCCATTCTCCTCTCGGGATCTTGGGCACGCAAGCACATGTACCCGGCATGAGGTTTAAGCCACCGGGCCTGGGACGCGAACCGCAGATGACCACATGTAAATCCAGCAACATAGCTATTATGCTGACTGCTGGTCCCAAATTTGGTACTTTGTTTATGAGTTGGATTTAGAGAGCAAAAATTATATAACAATTCTTTTTTATTTATTTATTTTTTTAGGTTTTTACCATAGGGCATGTGCACTCTCCAGAAAAAGACAGAGGGCGAAAAGTGAGAAATCACATACACACACACACACACACACACACACTCACTCACACACCAGTGGGGATGGCCATGCCACAGTCCCTTTTCCTTGATTCTCCTCTAGGGATTTTTGACACACACTCACACATACCTGGTGTGATTTTCAAGTCACTGGGTCCAGGATTCAAACCATTAGCCATGTGAGAGTCCAGTGCCTTAACCACCATACCACCTGCTGACCACAGGAAATCATTTTAAATTCTGTAGAAAAAGAAAACTATGAGAGAGGACACTCTACATATTAAATAAATAGATTTAGTAATCCTTTGTAAAGTATAAATATTAGTGCCACTTTGCTCATGTTTTTAAATTAGAAATTAAAATATGTTCTTGTGATACACTTGGACACTGGGCACAGATTTTTACATAGAGACTGTGTTTGATCCCCTTATTCAGGAAGTTAAGGAGCTTGAAATATGTTTCTAAAACTGAAAGGAAATGAAATGTTCTTGATACTGAGATGAATAAAGAAAAAAGGCATTAATTACACTATGAATTACAGACAAATCTGAATGAAAAGACATGAATATAAATATATGACTTGTGAATTTAATAGTAACTATTCCCGTCATCATTGACTTTGGTGAAGAATGATGGCTTATTTTTCCTACTCATTTTAATGCAGAATAATTTTCATTAAAATATTAGCAATTTCAATTTTAGAACGAAGTACTTTTAAAGAATGAAAGCAAAGACTGCAAATCCACTAAGATAGCCTAAGTTTACCAATTGGAAAAGTTTAATTCTGAATTATGTCTCATATCCGTTTAAATGTTTTATCTAAATATGGTATATATGAGGAGCCTTCCAAAAGTTTATGAAGAAATGGAATCAAGGTACAAGCTTATCTGGTGCAAAAAAAAATGATATCTATGCATAGTTTTTTTTTTTTAATAATACTTATTTCCCATGAACTTTTTTGGAGAAACCCCCATATAATAAAATAACAAATATGTAATGTTAGGGTGAAATATTATAATTGGTGTAGTGCTTTCACATAATTTTTGATCTTATAACAGTATTACAAGCAGTTGTGATATAACTTTAGAAATATAGAAAAAGTACGCCCCAAAATTAAAAATATATGTAAAACTTAAAAACTTAGTAAGGGCCTATTGTCCCTTGGATCTAAGTCATCTTATTTCAAATCTATTACTTTTCTCACTGTATCTTACTGAACCCTGGGCTATCAAATAAAACAAACACAACACTGCCCATAAAAGTCATGTTAAGGCTGCGTCAGTGGGTGGCATGGAGGTTACGGCAGCTCCGTCTCACATGGCTGGCTACGCAGCTCGAGTCCTGGAACTAGGGTTTGTTTTTTTGTTTTTTTTGTGTTTTTTTTTTGGAGAGGTTTATGCTATAGAGTGTGTGCACTCGCCAGAAAGACAGAGAGAGACAGAGAAACAGAAAGTGAGAAATTACCCCCCAGGGAGGATGACCATGCTGCAATCCCTTCTCCTCCATTCTCCTCTCAGGATCTTGGGCACGCACGCACATGAACCTGGTGTGAGTTTAAGCTGCCAGGTTCGGGAATCGAACCACAGTCGACTACATGTGGGTCCAATGACATAGACATGACACTAACCGCTGGCCCTGGAACTAGCGGTTTAAAAACATGCCTGGTGCTTGTATGTGCTCAAAATCCCAAGAGGGCAATGAAGGAGAAGGGATTATGCATGTCCATCCCCCCTGGGTATAATTTCTCACTTTCTCTCTGTCTCCATCCCTGTCTCTAGTGATCTCATATAGCCTATAGCAAACCAAAAAAAAAAAAAAAAAAAAAAAAAAAAGTTAAGGCTTTGATTTATAGTTTACAAGTCTAGCAAATGCAAAACCCTACTGGGCCTTTAGACATCATGAATTAATCACCCTTTTCTTGCAATGATTCTCAATTCAATTATGTCAGCAATAATTATTATTGGGACGGAGTTAATTCAGGAGCAGTCTGTGTTCTGAGCTATAAAGAAGGGTGAGCAAATTCAAAATAATATGTATATCTTATCATTTGCTTAGTTGAATCTTAGACATTGAATAAAATATTCTCATTTGAATTAGCAATTGATGAATAATTTAAATAAGAGTTTCAGAAGTTCCCATTTTCTGTCACAGAAAGAAGAAGAAACAAACTCTTAAAGATCAAGGATCTCAACTCAGATGACATAGCAGAGTAGCAAAACAGGTAGGATTTGAACTCAGATCCTTTGGTTTTCAGAATGACTTTATAGTTTGCTTTTTATGGAGACTAGCATGGAAGCAACGTATCAGCTGCAGAAGTAGTTATTCTGCAGTGTGTCTTCTGAACAGTTCTTCATAATTCACAACACTGCTATATGTAAGACTGGAGTTGACCAACTTCAGCAGTTATTCTCATATAAAGCACAGCTGAGGTTAAAAGCAGCATATGCAGACAAAACCGAAAAATTTGCTGTTTCCGTCTAGATATAAAGAATATCTGTATCTCCCAGTTACAAACCTTTATTATTTTCCTTGCTTGCATTTTATTTGGTGTAATGGGCAGGTTGACATTTACTGTGAATATTAAAGAGACTGTAAGATAAATACAATCTTGCACATTTAATTCTAAGTCATTCTTCAACCCTGCTCTTTTATTCAGTACTTTATGAGTAGATGTTAGGCTAAGAGAAATATGTATTTTTCACTTCACTGTTTTTTAACAACAATACTCTTTTCAGAGATTGGCTGAGTTCCAAGAATCAATATTCATCTTTAAACATTTTATGACAATAGATCAGTAAGTTTATAGAAGCATCCAAATCCTATGGCTTATACATGTGTTTAATGCAACACAGATATAAAAGTCATATTTTTTATGTATCAATTCCAAAAATATAAGAGTCCATGACAGCAGCCCAATTGGAGATCAAAAAAGCATTTTGTAATGTTGGTATTATAAATCAATACTTTTTTTATTTTTTCAACAGCAGACTCTGTCTCAGCACTCTCCAACGAACATTCCTTGGCTTCTCTCTTTCCCAAATGATTTTAGTTGCTGGTAAAGGGAAATTTGAGACTTGCTACATTGCACTTCCTTTTTTTGTCTGTGAAGCTGTCTTGTAAACAGTTGCTATTTTATTGTTATGATCATTATTAGCATTATTACTCATGCACTAAAATTATGTGCTTAGTACAAGCCCATGCACAAAGACCGGCAGCGATTTTAATCTAGCGAAGTAAGGAATAGAGATGCAAACTAACTCGAAGCAATATAGTCCCTTTTTTGTATTCAAGAATAATACAGCTGACAATGTCAGTACACATGTTCACATGAGTACAATTAGGGACAAAAATACTTATGGGTGAACTATTGTCCTTCTTCAAGTACACTGTCATTTACCAGCAAACCCGTATGATAATGATAATCATAAATATGAGAAGATCGGTATCAGCAGAGAGAAGGTTGAATGGGCAGTAGGGAACAGCACAGGAGCTGCTCTAGGAGAGGCGTCCTGCTGTGCACAGAGAAGCTCGGTGCTGTGGTGATCAGGAGAAAGAAGTATTCAACTGGACAGTATGACTGCTTGGCAGGAACCCTTCACTGATAAATTGCATCCCACTCTGGGAGGAAGAGGCAGAGAAAGGGGATGTGCAGGTAGCGTTGAATATGTAGAAGGGCTACTTTCCTTGTAATAGCCCAAAGGGATTTGAAATCCACTGAGGAAGACTGGATCACCGTAGTGGGGTTAACAAAGCTGAGAGTCAAGAGAATCCAAATTCTTAGATTTAATCATTTTTTTAAGAACTATATATTGGAACCAGCAGGTGGCATGGTGATTAAGGGCACTGGATTCCCACATGGTCAACGATGGTTTGAGTCTCAGATCTGGCATCTTGCTTTCTTACTTTCCCTCACTCTGTGTCTTTCTATGGTGAGTACATATATCTTATAACAAACTGAAAAATAACAACAATAAATAAAATTGGATAAATAATTCTTTAAAAAATAAAAAGAGCTGTTTATTTTATTATTATTGTTATTCTAATTTTGCTGTAAAGCACATGTGCTGACCAGAGACAGCCACAGAGAGAGATCAAGATAGAGAAAGACAGAAAATGAGAAAGCAAGCCACCAGGTTCAGGACTCGAACCATGATCGGCTTTGTGGCAATTAAGCATCTTTACTACCATGCCATCTGCCAGCCCCAGATTTTCCAATATTTTTAATAAAGCACTAATGGTCCCTATTTCCCTATAAGATTAAACAAAAATAAACAAACAAAAACTCCCAAAACTCAGGTTTAATTGATTTGTTGCATCTTGACCTATTTCAGGTTGTACAACTCCAGGAGTAAAATCTATGGTCCAATTGGATGTACAAAAACTGTTGCTTTATATTTGTCATTCTTGTAGGACTGCCAGACATTCTTCAAAATACACCTCCAGCTCCATTTCCAAACTATCTTCCGTGGTTTCTTAATGACACTTATAATCAGTGGTTTTGCATAACGAAATGTATTTTTCTTTCCTCTGCTGTTGTACCTTGAGGGGACTGGATGCCATGCTCCCTGGTGCTTACGCAGGTCAGGTTCCATGTTGCTACTGCTGGCACTGCTACTAACAGGAGGCCGTCGGAGCCAGGCACTGCCCTGAAGCAGGGCTTATTCGGTCCGACCAATTACCAGGCCAATGCTATTGCTGAACTAGGACTGAACAGAGGCCTCTAGAGTCCCTGATGGATCCGTGCAGCATCCTATGCCCTTCTCAACTTCTCAAGTGAAATAATTCTTGTCATTATGTTTCCCTCCTTCTTTCCTCATAATTGAAGTCCAAATGCTTAACCATTTCCAAGGGCCCTTCAAGAACTTCTGCCTAGTTTTTCAGTCTTAACTCTATCTTATCACACTAGATAGGACAAATACACTGAACTACTTGTAAATTTCCATTACACCATAATCTTTTTTATCTCCAAGGTTCTCAAAGATGATGAACTTTACCAAGAATATTCAATTCCTTTCACATTATACTTTTTAACAGACTTTATGTTTAGAGTAATTTTAGGTTCACAGCAAAACTGAGCTGAAAATAGAGTTCCTATATATTCTATGTTCTTTTTTAAATGTTCAAAATGCTAAAATACAAAATGCAGTCATAATCTTACATATCTCTGTTAATATTTTATTATTTTCTTTCTTTTTTTTTATTTTTAAGAGAGATTTTTGCCATAGGTTACATGCACCAGCTGGAATTAAAGAGAGAGACAGACAGAAAGTGAGAAATCACCGCTCCGTCGGGGAATGACCATGCTGCAATCACTTCTCCCCCATCTCCTCTTGGGATCTCGGGCATACGCACACAAACACACACACACACACACACACACACACACACACACGCTTGCCCAGTGTGAGTTTTAAGCTGCCAGGTCTAGAACTCAAACCATAGGTCAGCCATGTGGGAGTCTAGTGACGTAACTATTACTTCATCCATTGGTCCCAATATTTTATTATTTTCCTCTAGACTTTTAAAAAGGTAAATCATTCTTGGGGCCAGCAGATAGTGTAGTGGTTGAGACACTGGACTTTCACATGGCTGAGCACGGTTTGACTCCCAGATCTGGCAACTTGACTTCTCCCTTTCCTTCTCTTTCTCTCTCTCCATGTCTCTCTCCTGTCAAATTTTAAAAAATTAATAAATACATGTTAATACAATATTTTTTAAAAAGATAAATCATTCTCATTTCAGCTTTCTTTTTGTTAAAGAAGAATACAAGGACACTAAAGTTACTTGAACAATTTAGAAAATACAAACACAGAAGTATAATATAAAATAACACCCCAAATTTCATTATAAGTGACCAATGTTAACATTAGGACTTTACATCTGTTCTAATCTAGTAGCTACTAGCCATTTATTACTACTGAGCAATTGAACTGTGGCTAGAGAAACTGAAAAGCTGTGTTTCTAACTTTACTTCATTTCATTTTTAAAAATTTAAATAGCCACACATGCCATGTGGCTACTCTATTGTACAACAAAGCTATCAACATTTGTCAATGTGTATATATACACAGATAAAAGTAAAGAAAGTAAAGGAATACTTCTAACAATGAAATCATGCTATCTTATTTTGAATATAAGCATAAAATTTTTATGTGGGGACCAGCAGTTAGCGTAATGTCTATGTCACTGGACTCACATGTAGTTGACCGCAGTTCAAGTCCTGGACCTGGTGGCTTAAACTCACCCCAGGCACGTGTGCGTGTGTGCCCGAGATCCCAAGAGGAGAATGGAGGAGAAGGGATTGCTGTGTGGTCATCCCCCCTGGGGGGTGATTTCTCACTTTCTGTCTCTCTGTCTCTATCTGTCTGGTGAGTGCACATGCCCTATAGTAAAAACCTCTCCAAAAAAAAAAATATATATGATAAAATTTCTTTTTAAAAAGTAGCTAAAAGGAAAAGGGGAGAAATGTTAATATTGAAATAATTATGAAGCATCTTCAAAAACTTGATTCATAGAAAATGTGTGTTATAATAAGGCAATGCATGGAATTCAAACTGGTTTTCCACCAAATAAACATATACTTCAATTTTATTTCTTGACAAACTTTTGAATCCCCTCGTATGTCTACTAAATAAAGAATATCAGGAACTTTCTGACAGGACCTAAAAAAATAAAGGACTTCTGAAAGGTATTACGGTAGTTTTTGTAAATTCTGTGGTTTAATTGACTCTTCATGAAGAAAAGTAATGATATTAATAATTGCCTAATTCTCCAATCTCCTCTGCCATCATGATCACTTTTGCTTAGTTACATTATGATTCTCACATTGTCCAAGTCTGTATAATTTAAATTCTGTGTTATATCTAAAAGTAAATTTTCAGTAGCATCATTGTTTTTGAATGAATTCAATGCTTATAACTATTAGGTCATTGAGAAAGTTAAGACATATTTTCCTATGTTTATCTATGCAAAAAGTGCATCATGACTTTCCTGATGATCCAGTAGTTCTTCTTATCATTATTTTTCTATATTTATAAAACATTAATTCAATCAATATATAGTTTTATCAAGAATGATTAATAAGTGCTGTGCTCCTTCATTTAAAAGGAAATATTTGTTGTTCTTAATTTTTTAAATAGCATTTTGACTAAAGTATACTGTTCTGTACATCTATTACTGCATAGAAACCCCAAGAACGTAGTGGCTAAAGACAGTAAACATTTTAGTAAGTGTTCTCAGCATTCCATGGACCAGGAATGCAGATTCAGTGGGAACGTGGGTGGTCTCTGTTCCAGGATATCTGGGGCTTTAACCAGATTCCTACTGCTGAGGCAGGAGGCCCTAAACTGTCTTTTTTCTTTTTTTAGGGAGTTTTGATATAGGGCGTGTGTGTGTGCTAGAGTGATGAAGAGACAGAAAGCCAGAAATCTCCCCCCAAGGGGGGATGGCCACGCTGCACTCTCTTTTCCTCCGTTCTCCTCTTGGGATTTTGGGCACACATACACACTGCCTGGTGTGAGTTTTAAGCCACCGGGTCCAAGACTTGTACCATGGTTGACTACATGGGAATCCAGTGTTGTAACCATTATGCAATCTGCTGGTCCCTCCTGGAATGTCTTTTTGCTCACATGTCTGGATACCTCAAGGACATGCCACCTGGCCCCTCTCTCACAACAAGGTAGTCTTCCTATATTTCAGCGGAGAAATTGAAAGGGAAGGATGATAATGCCAGCCCTCATGCAGATGAGGTTCAGATCTACTTCTGCATCTCTTGCCCTCTTGTCTAGGAGGGAGGGCATAGCGTCACCTGGAGGCACCAGCACAGGGAAGGGATTGACAGCAATCTCTTAGTACAGGTGGTCACATGTACTAGTGTCCAGTCATACTTTTCTTCAGAAATTTCTAGGCCTTCTTAGGTTTTCTTTTATTAATGTTGCCAAGAAGTTTTTTTTGTTTGTTTGTTTGTTTGTTTGTTTTGCTATCGGGCATGTGTGCTCACCAGAGAGACAGAAAGTGAGAAATCCCCTCCCAGTGGATGGCCGTCCTGCAATCCCTTCTCCTCTATTCTCCTCTTAGGATTTTGAGAATGCACGCTCTTGTGCCCAGGGTGAGATTTAAGCTGCTGGGTCTGGGACTTGAACCGCGGTCGACTATGTGGGAACCCAGTGTTGTAATCATTATGCCATCTGCTGGTCCCTGCCAAAACCTTTTAACTCAAGCTGAAATCCTTCTACCAAATTATCCCTTTCATGCGTACATGTATTTTTTTTTTTTTTTTGTCTTTTTAAAGTACATTTAGTTGAAGCATTAATCTTTTTTTTTAAAAAAAATTTTATGCCACATTTAATTACATGTATCTTTTCAGTGTATACCATTTCTTTTTCCAGCAGGATTGCCATGCGTATCGGTCAAGACGAAGACATTTCTATACACATCAGCAGCAGCAAATAGCTTTTCATTTTGTCAATTAAACATAATTTTTTTCCCTTTTCTTCCCCTGTTCCCCTCCCTCCCTCATTTACCCACCCCCATATTACCCCTATCCTTACTGTTTCTAGTATCTACCATTGCCTTTCCTGCTACTATACCTTCCAAACTTTCAGTTTCTGCTATCGAGTGCAGAAAATCACTGTATAATTAATAGGTTAATCGGTGTACATATCTCCAACTATTTTAGAATTCATTATAGCCTTATTTCTATATATTCTTTATTTAAAAAAATTATACTCTGGATATTCTCCTGCAATATATCTTAAACAGATGTGTTCCATTGTTGATTCCCTGACATAGGCAACAATTCTGTTTACGCTGCGAGATGTTTCCAAAATGCCTTACCATCCCCATCTATTTCATGCGTATGCTGTTTATTATCTTAATCTTTGCCTATATGATTTAGTTGTAGTGAAAATTTCAATTTATTCCATAATTGCATAATCATGCTGTTTTGGCTTTCCATTTATTCTTCGTGCAATCTCTGTCCTTATCTTTTTCTGCTGTTTTATTATCTACTCTAATTGCTCTTTATATTAAGTTAATGTTCTAATTAAATTGTTCTTTGTATCATGGAATGATGTGGAATTATCTTCCCTATACTGAGCTATGTTTTTTGTCTAGGTTTCATTTTTTGAACTTATTTTTTGAAAGGTATGTTACTTTCTTCCTATGGAATGCATGCCCAGCAGTTTATGTGCTCAGATTTAACTCTTTCCTCAGTATCTGAGAAGGTCCTTATAATGCAGTTCCAAATGATGGTTTAAAAACAATGGATTTCTGTTTTTCCAGGTTTCTATTTCTTGAAGAAATGGCAAAGGATGAGATAAAACTCGGAAAAAGTAGTGTACTCTCTTCTTTTATTTTGTCCTTTCTTCTGGGTTTTTGTTAAAGTTTTTGTACAGATATTTGCTCTAATTATTTGGCAGGTGGTAAATAATTAATACTGTTGGTCTTCAAATCATTTTCTCATCCATCCTGGAACCCTCAATCATCTCTGTCATCTACATTCTGTTTTTCTGCTTCACTTATTTCTCCTTAGAGCTTTTCCTACTAGTCTTGTATGAATAGAACAAAGGTACAGGTAACTTATAGGTTTTCAAGTTTACTATTTTTTCCCTTTTTTGTATATAAGTAAGAATTCTGAGTAATTCCTTTGAAGTACCAAATAGGCTAGGAGCAGTTCCTCAAATTTCAGTTATATAATCTTTATGTTTGTACTTTTTAAATGGAATAATCTCCCTTTTCTCATACAGTTCATATAAATTATTTCTTGGAGAAAGGAAAGAAAATTCAATAGGAAGTTTAATTCACTATTTTAATACAGAAATTCTCCTCCACAGTTTAGCCAAATCATTCCCACTCATCTTTCAAAAGTCATGCTACTCTTATATCTGATTCCATTCAGTCTGGATTACATGACCTCTTTCCTGGTTTCCTACAATAAAACCAACTGTACATTTTCTACTTATTTATTTTTTACTTGCAATTTCCAATCTACATCTGATCATTATACTTTCTTGTGTGGTACAATATGGTTTTGCAAAGCTTGAATAAGGTGTATTATAATCAAATGAAAGATATGAACATATTCATCATATTTAACAACATGGAACATTACTTGATGTTCTACATATTCAATATTTGCTCTACTAGGTTTTATTAAAACCTATTTCTTTATTTATTAGGTATCAATAATGTTGATCATGAACATCTTAGAGTAGATTTTACCCATTTTGGTTCCAGTGCCTACTATATAATTGCAATTTGTAGTATGTTAGTTTTTTTTTTTCTCTCTATCTCTCTCTCTCTCTCTACCCTCTGTGTCTATCTGTTCACTACTTCCCTAATATCCAGTAAGAAACAACAGGATAGGGACAGCAGGTGGCATAGTGGTTAGGTTGCTGGACTCCCACATGGCCAACCATGGTTTGAGTTCACAAGCCAACAGTTTGAAACTCACGCTGGGTGTTTGTGCGTGCATACCCAAAATCCTGAGAGGAGAATGGAAGAGAAGGGTTTGCAGTGGACATCCCTCGTAGGGGGTGATTTCTCACTTCCTCTCTGTCTGTGTTGCTCTGGGAAGTATGCGTGCCCTATAGCAAAAATGTCTCTAAAAGAAAAAAGAAAGAAACAACAGGGCGACTGACGGGGTGGTGTTTAAGTTTGCCCATCATTCTTCTCTGAGACTTTTGTTTGGATCTGAATCTCATACCTTATATTTTGACTCCCCAAAGACAGGAATTCTCCATCTAACTAATAAAACTCTGTTGCATATAGCTGTAAACTTTTGTACCTATTTTAGTGTTTACAAAAAATACTGAAAAAATTAATACAGTTTTTTTCAGGTCATGATCCAACATTTTTTTTTCCTGGATAAAGAATTTAAACTGAGAAGTCTCCTAAATTAAGCTCCAAGTTATTCCTATGATTTATAATGAAAATTTATCAAGTAATGTCATGTCATTCATGTTGTTGACCCAGCAGCACCTAATGTAAATACATAGGTGGTAGCCAACAGCAAGAAAGAGAAGAAACATTGCCTTCTGTGTTCTGTACGTTTTACCTGTTATGATAGCTTTGTCATTTCAGCGTTCTACCCCCAACCCCAAGACCTGCTACTTCCCAGGGTTCAAATCACTCTCGTTTTCTCACTTTCTTTACTTATCAGACATCTCTAGGTAGAAACCACCTAGCAGTGGCTGCAGCTGTTTCCAACCAGAACAGTTGCACATTTATGAGGAGAGAGCTTGCTTTCCAATATGTGAAAATGCAGCAGTTAGACATAATCTTTGCTCTGCTGACTGGGGAGAAAAAAGCAAAAAGCTTTTTGCACTATTTTAGAGCTTTTGCTATAATTATGCACATATAGATGTCAGGCAGAATAACCCTTGTAAGTAACAATAAATGCCTCTGAATCATTTTATTAACCTTTTTTTTTTTTTTTCCATTTGCCATTTATTGGAAAAATGACCTTTGCAAAGCTGGTTAATTCATTTAAGGTATTATAAGTTTGAACAATACTTAGAAAGGAGAGACATTTTATTACTATAAGATCGTCCTGTTAACAATCAAAGCAATTCGCTGGAGAAATCGGGTAAGAATAAATGCTGTAACTGACAGTCTTCTTACTACCTAATTCTGTTGTATTAGTAGACAATGTTTTTAAAAAAATTGATCCTGAATCTTACCGTCACAAAATCATAAAATCAGAAGTGATGTTAGAGATTACATAACATAAATGCCTTATTTTATAATTAAACAAAATTAGATGTGGGCCAATACCATGGCCTGGGGTTAAGGGAACTGGGACCCACATAGCCATCTGCACAGTTTGAATTTCCTGGTCCTAGAAACTTGAAAAACACTGTGAGCAAGTGTGTGTGTGTGTGTGTGTGTGTGTGTGTGTGTTCCAAATCTCAAGAGGACGGAGAAATGGAGGAGAAGGGATTGCAGCATGGCTGTGCTCCCCTGACAATTGATTGCTTTCTTTGTCTTTCTCTCTTTCTGATGAACACAGGGACCCAATGATAAATTAAAAACAGAAGCAAATGACAAAAACAAACAAACAAACAAACAAACCTCACCAAAATGGTACCCAAATAAGTTGACTCAGTTACTTGATTGTTCTCAAAAATTACAAATGTTGGGAACCAGCAGTTAGCTTAATGGCTATGTCGCTGGACTCCCATGTAGTCGACTGCGGTTCACATCCTGGACCTGGTGGCTTAAAACTCACGCCGGGCACATGTGCATGCGTGCCCAAGATCCCAAGAGGAGAATGGAGGAGAAGGGATTGTGGCGTGGCCATCCCCACTGGGGGGTGATTTCTTGCTTTCTGTCTCTATGTCTCTCTGTCTGTCTGGCGAGCGCACGCGCCCTGTAGCAAAAACCTCTCCAAAAAAAAAAAAAAAAAAAAAAAAAAAAAAAAAATTACCAATGTTGTGTAAGAAAGCATCAGCACCAAAACATGAAAACATGAGTTACCCAATTCTCCACCCAGTTTTCTCTCCACTAAATGTTATCACCTTCCAAAAAACCACCTGATTATTCTTTATTCCTATAGAATAATGGTAAAGAATACAGAATCCAACCTCTTACCAGCCATGTCCCTTTAAAGATGTCAGGTCAGGAACCAGCAGTTAGCCTAATGACTATGTCACTGGACTCCCATGTAGTTGAGTGCAGTTCAAGTCCCAGGCCCGGTGGCTTAAGCTCATGCCAGGCACGTGTGATTACGTGCTCAAGATCCTGAGAGGAGAATGGAGGAGAAGGGATTGTGGCATGGCCATCCACCCTGGGGGGTGATTTCTCACTTTCTGTCTCTCTGTCTCTCTGGAGAGCTCACACGCCCTATAGCAAAAAACCTCTCCAAAAAAATAAATAAATAAAAGATGTCAAGTCATATTGCTTTTATTTTCCTTGATTAGTTATTAATATTTTGTAAATTCCTGTTGGACATTAATATATCTTCATTAGCAAAGTGTTAATTCAGGTATTTTGCCTGTTATTTTAATAAATTATTTCAGGTTTTTGTTAAAGAATTTTCTTAGATGTTTTAATATTAACAGTTTGAATATTAGTAATGAGCTTTCAGATATGTCTTTTACTATGTTGAGGTAATTTCCTTCCATCCCTTTGGGTTGAGTGTTTTTATCATGAAAGAAGGTGAAGGCACTTTACCAAGTGCTATTTCTGTATCTGTTATAATGGTTATATCTTTTTAGATTTTTTGTTTGTTTGTTTGTTTTTGTTTTGTTTTGTTTTGCTATGAGGTATGTATACTCACCAGAGAGAAAGAGAGAAGGAAAATGACACTTCACCCCCTGGGGGAATGGTCATGCCACATGCCGCATTCCCTTCTCCATTCTCCTCTCAGGATTTTGGGCATGCACACACATGCACCTGGTGTAGTTCTCAAGCCACCAGGTCCAGGACTCAACCATAAAGCTGACTATGTGAAATCCAGCACCTTTACCACCATGCCATATGCTGGCCTGACTGAGTAATTTTAAACTTTGTTCTGTTTCCTTAAATGTGGTATATCAAATAGATTAATTTTCACATGATAAAACATCCTTTCATTTCAGAGATTAATTCCAGCTGGTGATAGTATATGGTTCTTTTCATATGCTATTGAATTTGGTTCACTTGCATTTATTGAGAATTTTTGCATCTGTATTTATTAGAGATATTGACCTATAATTTTCTTTTCTTATAGTATCTTACTTTAACCCAAAGCTAACATAAGATTTGGTACCTGGGTAATAATGGTCTTACAAAATCAGTTTGTAAATGTTCTCTCTTCAACTTTTTGGAAGAGTTTGAGGATTGGCATTAATTCTTTTCTAATAGTTGGTAGAATCAATCAGTAAGGCCATATGAACCTGGGCTTTTCTTGATTGGGAGGCTTTTTTGATTACTGATTTATTTTCTTGCTACATATAACTTTATTTGGATCTTTATAGTGATACATGATAGTTTTGTTCAGATTATATAATGGTCAATTACTTTTGAAGATACGACAATTATACATATATATTTATGTACTAGAACACTTAAATATGTGAAGCTAAAACTGAGTTAAAGGAAAAAAATATGTATTACACTTATAATTATACTTTTTTGTTTTAAGTTCCACACAGAAATTAAAATATATTTAGTCATCATTGTTACACAGTTACAGTGGTCTATATTCATTTATATATTTACCTTTATTAGCAAGCTTTATACATTCATATGCCTTTGGATTGGTCATGGTGTCTTTATTTCAACTCGTAACAGCTCTATTGAGATCCTTCAACTTTTTTGTTTCTTTGATTGGTTGATTTTTTGTTTTGGTTTATTTTGACTGGGAAAATTTTTACTGCTCCTTGATATTTGAAAGACAATTTTGATAGAGTATTCTTAGTTGGCAGAATTTTTTAGCTTATTGAATATATTATCCCACTCACTTGTGCCCTGCAAAATTTTCTACTAAGAAATCTGCTAACAGTCTCATAGATTTTCCCTTTTACGTGATAAGTCAATTTTTTCTTCATACTTCAAAATTCTTTGTCTTTGATTTTTGCCTATTTGATTATAAATGTCTGTATTATAATATCCCATATTCTTTGGGTTTACCCTATTTTCAGTTATCTGAACTTTTAAAATCTGGATACCTATTTCCTTCCCCAGATTTCTTTTAGTCATTATTTTTAAAGATAAGCTTTTGTCCCTTTCTCATCTTCTCTTCATTAAAATTCCACAGTGTGCATATTGTTCTGCTTAATGTTACTCCACTAGTCCCTTAGACTTTCTTCAAACTTCTCATTTGTCTTTCTTTCTGGTCTTCATATTGGATAATTTTCAAACAATGTGTCTTTCAGTTTTCTGATTCTTTCTTCTATTTGGTCAAGTTATTTTTAGAACCGCTTTAGTGAATTTTTAGTTAAACATTTGCATGCTTAGGCTTCAATATTTCTGCAAGTTTTTTCCAGAGGGCATGTGCATTCACAAGAGACAAAGAGACAAAAAGAGAGAACAAGGAAGAAACACAACTCAGTATGGCATGGTCATGCTGCAATTCCTTCTCTTATATTTCTTTTCATCCTATTAGGATTTTGAATTAAATTAAGTAGACTTTAGCCTAAAAGATTAAACACAGTAGATGTTAGAAGCTTTCCTGGAAACCACTAATATTCCTGGGTTTGCTGGAATGACATCTAGCGTCATCCCCAGTTTTCAGTGGCAAAGTAAGAGATTCTCAGAAGATTGGGGCAGGGAGCTTGCAACCCCTTCCCAACCCATCCAGACACCTGTAACAGTAAAGGGCCTTGGCAGATGGCAGTTCACCTGTGGCTGGAGGGTTTAACAGCTGGAACCCATGACTCATCCCCTCTCCCACTCATCTTTGAACTCTCAGGACTTCAGTGTTTTTTATAGTGCCCACCTCATGATTTATTTTTACTACTGAGTTGAAGGTCGGCAGCTCAGTTTTTGCTACACCTGTTCTCTAGAAACATGAAGGACTTTGTGTCACCCAGGACCAGTGAAAACAGTGAAAGGTGCTGCTGAGCAACAGGGAGGTAGAGCAGAAGAGAGATTGCCAATTTCCTACTCATGTATACTTTTGAACACTCAGAGATACTTTGAATAATTTAGGAAGGAACATATAGATCACCAGATGACTAGAAACCATTGCAGAGGCACAAGAAATATGAGAAACCAACCAAATGTCTCTCCCCAGGGAAAAATATCAATTCCCCATCACCCACAACAACACAGTGGAACTTGTGGAAATATCAGATAAATAAATCAGAATATTTATAGTGACCAAACTAAATGAGATGCAAGAAAAAAGAGACAACGAGCTCCAAGATATGAGGAAGTCTTTTCACAATTTGAAAGAAGAAATAGACACCATAAAAAAGTATCAAACAGAGTTGTTAGAGATGAAGAATGTGATACAGGAAATTAAAACCTCCCTTGAAAGTACTTAAAGTAGATTAGATCATGCAGAAAATAGAATCTTGAATGTAGAAGACAAAAATTCTGATGTAAAAAATATTATCGATGGGACTAGCAGTTAGCGTAATGGCTATGTCGCTGGACTCCCACGTAGTCGACCGCGGTTCGAGTCCCGGACCCGGCGGCTTAAACTCACGCCGGGCGCGTGTGCGTGCGTGCCCAAGATCCCGAGAGGAGAATGGAGGAGAAGGGATTGCGGCGTGGCCATCCCCCCTGGGGGGTGATTTCCTGCTTTCTGTCTCTCTGTCTCTCTCTGTCTGTCTGGCGAGCGCACGCGCCCTATAGCAAAAACCTCTCCAAAAAAAAGAAAAAAAAATATTATCGAAAAGACTGAAAAAACAACCAAGAAAAATGAGGATAATATAAAAGAAATACTAGATGCCATCAAGCACCCAAACATCCAGATAATTGGTGTCCTAGAAGAGAAAGTGAAGAATAAGGACATTAATAATTTATTCTGTGAAATCCTGGAAGAAAACTTTCCAAACCCAGAGAGGCATTAAAATATTCAAACCCAAGAAATAGATAGGACCCCAAATAGAATCAACCCAAGAAGATTCTCTCCAAGGTACATCATAACCATAAGGGCCAAAACCACAGACAAAGCAAGATACTAAAATTGGAAAGACAGAAATGTCAAGTTACTTAGAAGCGTTATACTATCAGGCTAACATTGGACTTCTCATCAGAAATAATGCAGTCAAGGAAAGAATGGGGAAATATAGTCAAAGTGTTAAATGAAAAACAGTTTCAACAAAGAATACTATATCCTGCAAGATTATACTTCATATGGGGAAAAAAGATAAAAATATTCTCAGATACACTAAACATGAAAGAATTGACTAACTCCAGACTAGCTCTTCAAGAAGTTCTGAAGGGAGTGCTGTATGAGAAAAACTAAAAAGTCAGACAGACGTATATAAGGGAATAATAAACAACCAAGAAAATGGCTCACTTAATGATAGAAACATTTCCAGAAATATCGATAATAACATTGACCATTATTGGATTAAATTCTCCAATCAAGAGACACAGACTGGCTGAATGCATTAAAAACAAAAAGAAGAAAAGAAAAAAGAAAAGAAAAGCAAAGGAAAGAAGAAAGAAAGAAAGAAAGAAAGAAAGAAAGAAAGAAAGAAAGAGAGAGAAGAGAGAAAGAGAGAAAGAGAGAAAGAGAGAGAGAGAGAGAGAGAGAGAGAGGGAGGGAGGGAGGGAGGGAGGGAGGGAGGGAGGGAGGAAGAAAGAAAGAAAGAAAGACTCTGTTGCTTACATACCTTATGGGTAAAGACATCCATAAGCTAAATGTGAAGGGCTGGAAAAAGATATTCCATGCAAATGGAAATCTAAAAAGAGCTAGAGTTGCAGTACTGATTTTAGACAAAATAGGCTTTAAGATAAAAACTTAAAGAAGAGACAAAGAAGGGCATTATATAGTAGTAAATGGGCTAATTCATCAAGAAGACATAACACTTATAAATATCTATGCACCCAACTCAGGTGCACCTATATACGTGAAGGAAAGTTTGCTAGAGATAAAAGGAGAGATAGATTGCAACACTATAATTGTCGGGGACCTCAACACCCCATTATCTCCTTTAGACAGATCTTCTAGACAAAAAATAGAGAGATACAGGACCTAAACAATACTATAAATCAAATGGGCTTGACAGATATCTATAGAATTTTTCACCCTAAGACCACAAAATATACATTTTTCTCACCCCACCATGGACCTTTTCAAACATGGACCATATGATAGGATACAAATCAAGCCTTACAGATTCAAAGGCATAGAAACTATATCCAGCATCTTTTCTGACCATGATGGAGTTAAACTTGATATTGATTTCAAGAAAAATCTTCAAAAATACATAAACCCATGGGATCTAAACAACCTACTTCTGAATGACTTCTTAACTACCTAAGAAATTAAGTCTGAAATAAAAAAATTATGGAAACAAATGGTAACGAGTACACGAGTTTCCATATTCTATGGGACACTGTAAAAGCAGTTATAAGAGGGAAATTCATAGCAGTTAGTGTGCATAAGAAAAATATGGAAAGCTGGCAAATAGAAAACCTAACATCATGACTTAGGGAATTGGAAAAACAACAACAAAACAAAATGCCAGGCAAAAAATAAAAATTTTAAAATTTGAGCAGAAATAAATGAAATAGAAAATAAATAAATTATACAGAAAATAAATGGAAGCAAAAGCTGATTATTTGAAAATATTAACAAGATTGACACACCATTAGCAAGACTGATACAGAAGAAGAAAGAAACCGGATAAATCAAATACGTAATGAAACAGGCAACATTAAAACAGATGCAATAGAAATACAAAACATCATTAGAGGATAGTATAAGAGACTATATGCCAACAAACAAGAGAACATGGAGGAGATGAACAATTTCCTGGGTGCATATAATCTACCAAGATGGAATCAGGAGGATGCAGAAAACCTGAATAGACCCATAACAAGCCATGAGATTGAATCAGTAATAAATAACCTCCCGATAAAGAAAAGCCCAGAAACTGATGGCTTCACTTCTGAATTTCACAAAACTTTGAGGGAGAGTTAACCCCCATTCTACTCAAATTATTTCTAAAGAGCCAAAAGGAAGGAAACCTCCCAAATTCAGTTTATGAATCCTCCATCATCCTCATTCCCAAAACAGATAAAAGACATGACAAAAAAAGGAAAACTACAGACCAATATCTCTGATGAATATAAATGCAAAATTTCTCAACAAGATACTTGCAAACTGTATCTGACAACATATAAAAAAGATTATTCATCATGACCAGGCAAGCTTTATTCCAGGGATGCAAGGGTGGTTCAACATATGCAAGACTATAAATATAATACACCACATTAACATGAAAAAGATAAAAATTATATGACCATTTGAATTGATGCAGATAAAGCATTTTATCAAATACAACATCCCTTCATAATTATGACTCTCAGCAAGATTGGTATAGAAGGGTCATTTTTCAACATAATAAAATATATGAAAACATGTAGCTAACATTATACTGAATGGGGAAAAGCTAAAAGCTTTTCCACTGAAAATTGGTACTAGACAAGGCTGCCCACTTTCTTCACTTCTTTTCAATACAGTGCTGGAAGTCTTAGCCAATGCAATCAAAAAAGAGAATGTTATAAAAGACATCCAAACAGGCAAAGAAGAGTTGAAAATATCTTTATTTGCAGATGACATGATGGTATACTTAGAAGAATCAAAGTTTTCCATGAAAAAACTTCTCAAAGGAATAAATAAATACAGTGAAGTGGCAGGATACAAAATCAACATCCAAAAATATATAGCATTTCTATATACGAACAAGTAGAACGAGGTACAGCTGTTGGCGGGAATGTAAATTGGTCCAGCCACTGTGGAAAACAATATGGAGGTTCCTCAAAGACCTACAAATAGAACTACCATTTGATCCAGCAATCCCTCTTCTGAGTATCTACCCAAAGGACAAGAGAATGCTCAGTTGGGAAAGTACTTGAATAACAATGTCTATTGCACCATTATTCACAATCGCTAAGACATGGAACCAACCCAAAGTCCACAAACAGATGTATGGACTGAAAAAGTGTGGCACATAAACTCTGTGGAATACTATTCAGCCATAAAAAACAAGACCCTGGCATTTGATAAAATTGTGAAGTGATCAAATATGGAAGATTTATTGCTGATTGAAGCAAGTCAGGCTATGAAAGAAAGATATTGTATGTATCCACATAATATATACCAACTATCCGCACTCTATGGTAGAGACTAAAATATTGAAGGGCGTAAAAACAGTGAAAATAGCTATGGACACTGAAGACAGTGTGAAACAGGGATGGGCAGTGGAGAAGGGAAGAGTACAGAGAAGGAAAGCAAGAGAAGAGATGGGCATGACATTTTGGGACACAGAAATGGTTTATTCTCTGTTGATGAAAATAGGTATAGTATTCTCAACTGGACTGGCCTTAAAAGCATTTCACGTTCGGTAAATTCTCTTCACAACTCAAATACTGTATAGTGTTGAATGTTAAACTATATATATATATATATATATATATATATATATATATGATGAATTAAAAATAATAATAATCTAAAAAAATGAAACAAACAACAACAACAAAAATAAGAAGATTGGTGCTGGCAGGTAGCATGGTGGTTAATGGCATTGGACTCGCATCTGGCCAACCACAGTTTGAATCCCAGACTTGGTGGCTTGTGCTTTCTCATTTTCTCTCTTTTTCTCACTCTCTCGCTTGCTCTGTTTTTCTCTGGTCAAATATAAATGAATGAATGAATGAATGATGTTAAATAAAATAATTATTTATAAATGATTATCAGAAGATTGAAGGGAGATCACAGGGATTTTTTGAATCTGCTTTCATGTCTAGTTGCAGTTACTGATAAAGCAGGGAAGTTTTGGCTTCACTTTGACTTCTAAACCTTGAACAAGTTTCTTAGTTGGCAAACTGTAGCCCAAAACTATAAATTGGTGGGAGGCAGTGGTAAACATAAGGGTAACCTTGGAAGGGAAGAGTTTTGGTGCCAAATGGACAACAGAAAGACATTGCCATCTATTTTTAAGTAGTTTCAACTTATCGTGTAAATTAAGCCTATATCACTTTTTCTTTTATCAACTGGTTGTAGGAAACTTTCTGTGGAGTCCTAACTATATATTAAAGAAGAGGCTACAAAGAAGTCAAAATAGATAGGCAATATGATTCAGAGATTTAATGCTTATGAAATTCCTTGTGTTCTAAGAAATTTTGTGGGTCAGTCTTGTGAATGTCACTTATACTTGAATAATATAGATATAGAAACTTAAACTTCTATTGGAAAACAAGTAAATTGGAAGACAGAAAAGCTGCCATTAAAAATCAGAGGAAGTTGGGACCAACAGATAGAATAATGGTTACATGCTGGACTCTCCCATGGCCTACCATGGTTCGAGTTCTAAATCTAGCAAATTGAAACTCATGCTGGGTGCATGTGCATGCATGCCCAAAATCCTGAAAGGAGAATGAAGTAGAAGGGATTGTGGCATTGCCGTCCCCCTTGGGAGGTGATTTTTTGCTTTCTGTCTCTCTGCTTCTCCAGAGAGTGTACATACCCTTTAGCAAAATATCTCTCTCCAAAAAAAAAAAAAAAAATCAGAGAAGTTGACACCAAGATTAGAATTGTTGACTCTAAGGAGTTCAGCATAGCATGCTGAAGAAAATGGTTGCCAAAATTTGCATCAAAGTTGCTCGAAATTTCAAAATTCTTTGAAAATCTTTGCAGTGTCTCATCATCTCCATATCTCAAAATCCAGCAATTTCTCATTATACAGTGTTGAGGATGATGGTTCTTAAGAGACTGGAAGAGACTTTTAAATCTCTTCTTTGCCATTCCAACTGGCTGAAATATTTCCAGAGAATAAAGATGCCTATTTGTCATTACTTTCTGTATTTCACAAACATCCTTCTCATTGGCACAGTCTGAATTAGAGCAATGTACACAAATGGATTGAGAAAACAGTCTCTAGCACTGTGAAGAGGTGGTGAGAATGCTGAGTTGCTGTCTGGGCATTCTGCACGAGTGTGCTCTGTTCCTACCAGCTTTCCTTTTACACTTCTCAGATTGTTTTGTTTTATTATAATCTTTGTGACATTGCTTTATTATTTACCACTCAAACACATGTTAATGATAGCACCTGGAATGTTTTCTATTCGAAACATTATTTCTTACCCTTTAAAAAACCTTTCTTAAAGTCATTTGCTGCAGAATTTTACCAGTTTGGTATACTTCCAAAAAAAGCAAAGAAGTATTATACGATTTAAACCACTGTATCTTGGTAACAGACTGAAATTTGTGAAACTATATTCCTATTGTTTTTTTTTGTTTGTTTGTTCATTTTAGCTATAGGGCACATGCGTGTGCCAGAAAGACAGAGAGAGACAGAGAGACAGAAAGCAAGAAGTCACCCCCCCCCAGGGGGGATGACCATGCCACAATCCCTTCTTCTCCATTTCTTCTAGGGATCTTGGGCACGCACACACGCCTGGCGTGAGTTTAAACCACCAGATCTGGAACTCGAACTGTGGTCAACTACATGGGAGTCCAGCGACATAGCCATTACGCCAAACATTGGTCCCATTCCTATTGTTTTACTAAAGAAAATGCTAGCGTTTTCCTGTAAAATTGTGCAAAGTAAACTATACACAAAAGTTTTAAATGAATGTATTTACAGTTTAGATACAAGAGATAACACATACTACCTAGTATTGTCTAATTTTTTTCTGCTCTCAGAAATAATTTTATATAGATTTTTCATATCTATTAGAACATAAAAATAATATTCAGTATATTCATTATGTAACCATTTGCACCATCTTGGATTATAGAACAAGACTAATTCTCTTTGTTCTTCTTTGTTTTTTTCAGTACCACTTTATAAAGATACTGATGTATTTACTTTTTACATTTATTTATATTTTATAATTATATTATTTTTGCATAGGGCATATGCGCTCACCAAAAAGAGTCTAAGAGACAGAGAGAGAGGAAAAATGAGAAATCACCCTACCCCAACCCCAAGATAGTCACACTTCAATCCATTTTCCTTTACTCTCCCCACCAGGATTTTGGGCACACGTGCACATCAAGCCACTGAGTCCAGGACTCAAACTGTGGTTGGTCATGTGGGAGTCCAGAGTCCTAACCACTGTGCATCCTACTGACCCAGATCTTGATTTTAGAAATGAAAAGTATACATAAAACTGCAGCAGGACTACAAAAATTTATGTCAAAGGTAAATTAAATATTTTATAGCTTATACTTATGAATTTATATATGAGAAATGATAATACAAATAAGAAAATGTTTGCTACTGTCACAGGACTAAGTATAGTTACAATTATAGTGAACTTTTTCTAGTTAAGCATTAAGTCAACTAATATTCTTTGCTATGATTTCACTTATTTGTTTATTTTTTGGATGAAGAGCATGAAACAATTCTGTACCTTGGATAGTCTTTAATCCAATTCTATGTATAATTTTCTAAGGTTGTTTTAAAAACATCCTATTGCCTATATAAATACTGAGAAATTAGTTGTTCTCATCTTATCAAATAAGTTTTCTTCTTCATTGACACAGCAGCAACAGAATTCTACTTTTACTACTTTATTCCTATTCCCTGTCATGTTTCCTGCGCTCATGCACAGAAAAATTTTATTTTATTTTCAATTTCGCCTTATAGTTAGGTTGGAGGTTACTTGGTTGACCTGAGACAATGGAAGGTGCACAGTGTCAAGTCAGTGACTTTCAGGCCTCCCCTTTAAATATCCTGCACAACATTGTGATTAATTCCTCTCCTCTCTGAGGCTACTTTGAAAGCCACCAAGACCAAACAATGGTATAACAGCAAGATGGAAGTAGCATTGGTCGAAGGTTAGAGGGAAGCAGCCCAGAAGAGTCTAACCAGACTATAACCTGATTGAAAAATAAACTCTTGTAGTATCAAGCCTTCATGTTAGTATTTATGTGTTATTTCGCATAGCCTAAATTACCCTGACTAGTTTAAGAAACAAGCAGGCTGAGAAACTTTCATAGAACTCTGTGGCAGAGTTACAAATGTTGATGCCTGGAGAAAAGACTTTATTCTTAATTCATATTTCAGGCAATTTAAATTTCTTGGGAAAGGCTGAGAGAGAGGAGAATGGATGGTCTCCAATGTTAAAATAAATTAAATAGCAGCCAGTTGACAAAGAGTTGCCATATTCTCCTGGAAACTGACTTTTAGAAAGACAAGATCAACTTGACTTATAGACACTTTATTTTAGAAAAGCAACAAGTCCAGCCTCTGTGGCTCAACTTGTAGCATGCCATACAGTGGAGCTGGAAGCCACATGGCAACTGCAGTTCGAATCCACAGAGCTGTCGGCCTGAAAATACAAGAGATGTGTGTGACTATCCCCACGCTCCCAGCAGAATGGAATAGGATCTCTCTCTCAGGCATGCACATGAGCTCTATTATAAACAAAACCAAACAAACAAAAAAAGGAATGACCTTAACTACATTAGAAATCAATTCCAGTAAACTTGGAAAAATATTTTCAAATGTTGTATTTATTTTTCTGCTATAACTGAAAATGATATGCTAAACTCTTTACCAAAAAAAAAAAAAAAAAACACTAAAAATCATTTTGTCAGGGGATATTTATCCATAACAAAATACAAGGTATCTTTCATGAAAAATATCCTAAATTACCAGGATTCTTTTATTAACAATCGAGCTTTTCTTAAATTTAATCATTGATTTCAGTAACTATTCATATCAAAAACACAATTACAATAGGACTATCTGCAGAAGACTAGCATTTTGAACATGAAATGCAGTGAAACATTTACAGCAGATTTTACATGGTTTTGTGCGAGGATAAAATCAATAGCATAGTAATATTTTGCTTTTTCTACCTTCTAAGAAATCCACTATTCACACATCCATGTTATGATATAATGTAATACTTTCTCTTTTTTTTGGAAAGGTTTTTGCTATAGAGTGCATGTACTCACCCGAAAGACGCAGAGAGACAGAGAGACTAAAAGCGAGAAATCACCCCCCGCTGGGAGGAAGGCCATGCCACAACCCCTTCTCCTCCTTTCTCCTCTCGGGATCTTGGGCACATACGCACACACAGCCAGAGTGAGTTTAAGCCACCGGGTCTGGGACTCGAACTGCGCTTGACTACATGGAAGTCCAGTGACATAGCCATTACGCCAACTGCTGGTCCCTAATATAATACTTTCTAAGGTTGCAAAATAAGAACCTGTCATGTTCTTATTTACTTCACCTATTTTTAAAAGAGAATAATCAAATTTCAGTGACAATGATAATGCTTATCTAACCTTCAAAAGAAGTGTGTAGAGTAAATAACAAAGATTATTTTAAAATTTTATTTCTTTTATTTCAATTTCTTTTACACAATCACTTAGCTTACAAAGTGAATATTCCAACATGTGTGCATTTCTCACCAGTCCAGTTGACAATACTATAAAGTTACCTTCAATAGATAATAATCCATTTCTCTGTGCCATAAATGCCTGGCCTCTCCATTTTTCTCCTTAATGTCTTTCCTCAGATTCTACTCCTTCACCCACCTTCTCACTGTGAATAACAAAGATTTTTAACACTCTCCATTCTTCTCCATATTCAATATTGTATTTCCTAGCTTGTACCTGGTTGTCTCAGTCTTTGACTGCTACTTCTGACCTGTTTCAAATTCTATATTAGAAAGGCAGAGAAAGAAGACACAACACTAAGAAGTAACAAAAAGACAGGAGCCCATCCCCAGTCCATTTCTGCAAAACTTTCCTTCAGTGATAGCTTCCATCCTGTGATTTAGTGCATAGAGCCACTCATTTTCCTGAATACGATTTACATAAGTTCCTATAACCTGATAGCAAATGATAGAGAGGAGTGATCCCAATGCAGTGTGGCAAATCCTATGATGTTCTATACAAACTCTTACTTGGAAATAAACTATCAAGAGGTCAAAGGTATTTGGGCTATACATGGTTCATTGAAAATCTAATTATTTGTATTAAATCTGTTGATAATAAAAGGATAATAATTATAAAGTGGTACTACTTGGTTAGCTCCTCAAATTAAAGACTTTTCCTACCAATTATTTGCTTCTAATTGTTTTAGGTCAGTTTTACTGAGTCATAAAATTTAAATGGATGTGGACTAGCCCTGTGGACTGGTGATTGGGTAGCTAGATTCTACTTGGCCAACCGTGTGGTTCAAGTCTTAGTCCTGGTGCTTGAGAAACATACTAGGCAGGTGTGTGTGCACATCCCAAATCACAAGGTAGAAAGATGGAGAAGGAATTGAGGCATGATCACACCCCTTTGGGGCATACTATCATTCTCTCTATATCTCTCTCTAAGTCTGTCTCTTACCGGTGAATGTATGCACCCTTTGGCAAATTTTTAAAGCTTTAGTTTTATAAAAGAAAAATAAAGTACTTCTCTCTCAAGTTTGGGAGTGAGCTCCTTATTTTTTTTTCAAATTATCAAGTCTATTTTTTATTATAATTCTCTTCAATATGTTATGCATTTCCTCCAGGTCATTGTCCTATATAAAATTATTAAAAATTTGGCATATTCTTGGGACCAGCAGTTAGTGTAATGGCTATGTTACTGGACTCCCATGTAGTTGACTGCAATTTGAGTCCTGAGACTGGTGGCTTAAACTCATGCCAGGCACATGTGCATTTGTGCCCAGGATCCTGAGAGGAGAATGGAGAAGGGATTATGGCATGGCCATCCCCCCGTGGGGTGATTTCTCGCTTTCTGTCTCTCTGTCTCTCTGTCTTTCTAGTGAACGCACGTGCCTTATAGCAAAAAACCTCTCAAAAAATTTTGGCATATTCTATAATGGAAATTACTGATTTAAGTGTTTGCCACACTGAACCTAGGACTAATTTTTTAGAACATATTCTGATTTACCTTCCATGTTTGATAGTAAACAAATGATTATTATCAAAATGACCCTCATCTTTATTTGAAATTTACACAAGAGAAACACAGTTAATTTGCATTTTATTTAATGAATGAACATGTACACAACAGGTTATTTTTCTGACCATAGTTCTTTCTAAAACAAAATTATCATACATTCTCAATCTATCACACATATTATCAACTTAGTGAAAAGTGTTATATAAGTCTTATTCTTTTCCTTACCCTTATACAGCCCTGGCTAATGGAAGCTTAAGTAATTGACTATAAATGTCTAAGAAGTTGCTTAAAAACTGCCTTTCCTGCCTTAGGTCAGATTCATTCTCAAAATTTCTTCTACTTTTTTTTTGTTTTATTTTCTGTGAAAATAAGGTCACCCTTGGCTGGCGAAATCACACAGAAAACAGAAAACCAGTTTGGAAAGGTGAATTTCTTCCACAATGCCACACAGTTACCTTTCATAAAATTGTACTCATTCAGTTCTCTCCTATGCAACCTAATAGATTATGTGTATAAAAAGGTATTCTATATATACGTTTCTCTTTTCCACCAGAAAAGGTACATAAGTGAGCACAGTAATCAAGGTTTGGGGTGATTCTAGAGGCAGAACTTAATGTTAGTTAAATAAAAGGTAGAAAGTTTAAAGGTCAATTAAATCTCGTATATACCATCGTATATAAATCTTATAAATACCATCTCTGAAGCTCTTAAAAAACACATTGTCTGGGACCAGCTGGTGGCATGGTGAAGGCACTGGATTCCCACATGGTCAAGTGTGGTTTGCATCCTGGACCTGGTATCTTGAAAATCATGCCAGATGTATGTATGTGTGTACCCAAAATCCCAGGGTGAGAATGGAGGAGAAGGAATTGTGGCATAGCCATCACCCCGGAAGGGGGGGCTGTTTCACTTTCCCTCTCACTGTCTCTCCCTGGCGATAGCATACACTGCACCCTAAGGCAAAAAACAAAATACCTATGCTATCTTCCTAATTATAAAAAAGCTAAGTTTAACTCTTTATATCTAGCTTTTTCTTAATTTAATTATATATTTTTTCTCTTTTATTAGTACTACATTTTTTTTTCTTTTACTCTAATTTTATTTCCAAACACAGGGCATTTTAACCATTTTATTGATCATTTACTAAACTGAGAAACACAGAAGCCATATCTAATGTTGTCTTTATGTCAGAGTGTATTCTAAGATTCAATCACCCAATTCATTAATACATTTAGGAACACATATCTTTGGTAGATGAATTGAATTATATGGCAAAATTTTTTTTTCATGATTTCATTTTTTTTTTTTTGAGGGAGAAATTTTTTTTGCTATAGGGTGCATGCGTCTCGCCAGAGAGACAGAAAGTGAGAAATTACCCCCTCCAAGGGGGATGGCCATGCTGTAATCCTTTCTCCTCCATTCTCCTCTCAGGATTTTGGACACACACACACACACACACACACACACACACACACACCTGGCTTGAGTTTCAAGTCTCTGGGTCCAGGAATTGAACCACAGTTGGCCATGTGGGAGCCCAGCAACATAAGCATTATACCATCTGCTGGTCCCATGAATTCATATATTTAAGCTTAAATTATTTTCCCCAGTATATCTAAAGGTAAAGAAATTGCTCTTAAATATTTAGAGCAATGTAATTGGCTGACATGAAAACTGTTCAATCTAACTATCTTGGCTTACTTAAAACTGTACTTACAATGCTTAAATTATCTGCCATTTCCCCTCACCATCAACAAAATCTAAGATGACCATATAAAATATTTGTGGGGCCAGCAGGTGGCATAGTGGTTAAGGTGCTGGACCCCCATGTGGCCGACCACAATTGGAGTTCTGGACCTGGCGGCTTAAAACTCTCACCAGGCACATGTGCATGTGTGCCCAACATCCCAGAGAAGAATGGAGTAGAAGGATTGTGGCGTGGCCATTCCCGTGGAGGAATGATTTCTCACTTTCTCTCTCTCTGTCTCTCCACAAGCACACATGTCCTATAGCAAAAAAAAATCTAAAACAAAAACAAAACAAAACAAAAAAATTGGAAGCCAATGTAAAAAATTAGAATTAGGTGGGAAATAATCAGAAAATTCTAGGTGTGTGTATGTATTTTGAAACTGAAAATAAGTATCTAACATAACATAGTTTTCTTCATGTAAATTTCCAGAGATATATGATCTGAAATTCTAATTTGATGTAATAGGAAAGGAATGTCTTAAGAGAGCTGTTTGTGCAGATATTAACCTCAATTCTAGTTTTTAAAACTCTAAAGAAAATTCTTTTTTGAGTTATTCTAAAATTTCTAGGAATGCTTGATCTCATTTGTTTCGTTCTATGTAGTGCCTGAAAAAGGGATGTTCTAGTCAAATATTCTACTAACGCACAGACAACTTTATGTTATTAGGTAGAGGCAATTATATACATATATATATATATTTAGATATATATATATTTAGAGGTTTTGCTATAGGGCGCTTGCACTCTCCAGAAAGACAGAGAGAGACAGGGAGACAGAAAGCGAGAAATCACTCTCCAGGGGGAATGGCCACATCGCAATCCCTCTTCATCCATTCTCATCTTGGGCACTCACGCAACACGCCTGGCGTGAGTTTAGGCCACCAGGTCCGGGGCTCGAACCGCGGTCGACTACATAGGAGTCCAGCAACATAGCATTACTCCAACTGCTGGTCCCTGAGTCAATTATAATTTATGAGGTCTATAGGTCACCTCACCATGTCTGGTTTTCTCTAACATGAAGTGTGCCTGAGATCTTTACTGACAGATTCCAGTAATTTTTCATGAAATAAAATATTGTCTATGGCAATTTCAGGTAGGGAAAGAGACACACCAGTCTGTGAAAAAGAATAAATATTCTTTTTTTCCCCCATTTGTAGAGAATAATCAGACTTTTTAAATAAAAAAATACACATATACACATTAAAATTAAGTTCCAGGCACTATATTAAATCTAACGTGTTTAAAAATATTTGTTTTGCTTCTGATGTATTTTTGTCCCTGAATTTTTGAAATAAACAGGAAAAGGTTGTAATTAAAACTGCATTTATTGAACACCAACATATGCTAATTCTGAATTTATTCCCATTGCATCCTAATTAAAATACCTCTTTTATCTTCAAAGGGGGAGGAAATCAGAGAAAAGGAAAGAGTAATAAAATATTGAAAACATCATATTGGCATTCTATTGAATTATTTTTAATGCAAAGAGGAATAGTTAATGGTAATGAATGTTTAAGAAGAAAATATACATTCTTTTTGAACTATTTCCTTTTTCTTCATTTTGTAGTTTTGACTCTGTAAAATCTATCACCAGTTTATAATTCTTATGTGATAACTCGAGTGGATCTGTTATGTAAGGTTTTTCAACTGTCAACATTAAATGACACAGAAAGCAAGAGAATCTATGACTAGAATACACACTGTATTCACAAATGCATCATTAATCCTATTCATGTGTAAATAGTCATGCCCTAATAGGTTTTAATTTTCAGCAGTATCTAATTGAGCAGATAATAAGAAATACATATATGGATATTTACTATAAATTGGAGAATATTAGAATATTAGTTAAGTGGTTTCAGAAGCAAACTTGTATGGTGTTGACTTCTACACTTGATAGATCAGTAAATATTAATGAAAACTTTTATACTTATGAAATGCTTCCAGTTTCCCTTTTGGGTAAAATGAGTATAAGGCTAGGTTCAAGTGATGTTTTCCAACTTTTTTTCTTCTTTTTTTCAATTAATTCTAATTTATAATTAGGGGGAAAAAAGAGAATTCTGTGCTAGCAGGTGGCTTGGAGGTTAAGGTGACTGGTCCCACATGGCCAACTCCATTTTTCAAGTCCGGAAATACAGTCTCAGAAGCTTGAAAATCATATCAGGAATGTGTACATGTATGCCCAAAATCTCTAATGGAGAATGAAGGGGCAGGGGTGGTTGCATAGCCACTCCCCCTAGTTGATGGTTCCCCACTTCCCCCTTCTCTCACTTTCTCTCTGTCTCTGTCTCTCTCCAGTAAACACACATGTCTAACAGCAAAAAACAAAACCAAAAACAATGAAATTGTAAGTTAATTAATCAACATGAATAAGAAAAGCAGACTGTGATAAAAGGCATGAGTAGCCAGCGTTGACATATACGCTCTAGGCACTTGATGTCTACAGGGTTTTTTATTGTTTTTGTCACTGGCCATGTTTGTCTCACATGAGGATTTTCCTTGATTTACTGAAAGCTTAGCGTGATATAATTGCACTTTTCCTACTCAGGGCATATTATTTCACAATATCACTGCATACAGCATCCCAAATATTTTAGAAGATTTTTCTATTCCCTATCATAATATCAACTAACTGATCATTTCCTCGCTTTCCCTGTCTTTGATGCTTATAAGACTATTCAACACTTACCCAATGATTTTAATGTTTAATGAAGGTTAGCGAGAGACCTCATTAATAAACAGAATTACAGTGTAATATGATGACGCTTTATCAATCCATACTTCTTTCTCTATCTTCATTTCCTTAGGAGGGATCTGATGTCATTTCTCAATACAGACCAGCTGTGAATGGTGAGGTGATTGCATAATGGTCTTACTTAGGTTGTTTTGTTTTCTCCGTTAATTGCTTTGAAATGCTGCTAATGTAGTCTGCATTTTCCTCTTTCACAAGTGCATTTTATTAGCAGTATTTGATGATTATGTATTTTCCAGACAGTGTGCTATTGCTGTGGAAGCAATGATGAGTGTAATCATGAAAAGCAAAGATCCTCAGTTAGAAATCCAGTTTGTTTTTTCTAATACGTAAAATTCTAGGTACAAGAAGACCCTCTCCAGATGTGGCTTCTTGACCTTGGCCTCCAAAACCATAGCTAAAAAAATATTTAGTCTTTATGAGATACCCAATTCGTAGCATTCAGTTATCAAGCAACAAAGAGCGGACTAAAACAACTCATAAAAAAATTCTACATACTTTTGTCTGACACGTAAAATATAAGCTGATCTGTTTGAAGTAGAATATTTACAGTTAATAGAGGCAAAGATAGGAACTATGGAATAATTAGACTTATCAGAATGTCAACTAACTCTTGATAATTTAACATCTGAAAGATTACTAGGAAGAATGTTACATTATGAGAAGAAAAACAATACCTTGGGGCCAGCAGGTAGCATAGTGGTTAAGGTGTTGGACTCCCACATATGAACTCCCACATGGCTAACTGCAATTCAAATTCTGGACTCATGTGTATGCGTGTGTGCCCTAAGTCCAGAGAGGAGAATGGAGAAGGGATTGTGGTATGACCATCGCACCTGGGGAGTGATTTCTCACTTTCCCTCTCTCTGTGTCTCTCTGTCTCTCTCTCTCTCTCTTTATCCCCAGCAAGCACACAAGTTTTTGCCCTATGGAAAAAATGTGAAAACAAACAAAAAATATCTCTCCTGTTGATATTACTTCTGGGAGAAGTTTCTCCAGTAAATGTGAGAGTAAAGATCTATCATTTTGAGTTAATGAGCATGGTTCGTATATGGCTCCTACATTTGCTGTTCCTTTATAAAGTTAACAAGAGTGCCAATGCTGCCAAAACACCTAGCCTTGTTTATCTCACTTATATGTATTTTTTTACTTTAATTTTGCCAGAATGGCATGTGCACTTGCCAGAGAGAGACAGAGAGACAAAGAGAAAGCACCTCTCATGGCGGATGGTGACATCACCCTCCCACCTCCATTTCTCTCACCTTTTGAGATTTTAGGCATGCATCTGTGTGCACCTGGTGTGTTTCTCAAGCTGCTGGATTTAGTATTTAAACCTCAGTGTCAGCCATGTAGGATCCAGCTGCCTTAACTGTCAGAATTTGGAGCCAGCCTAGTTATATGTATGTATGTATGTATGTATGTATGTATGTATGTATTTATTTATTTATTTATTGGAGAGGTTTTTCACTATACGGCGCATGTGCTCGCCAGACAGACAGACAGAGAGAGACATAGAGACAGAAAGCGAGAAATCACCCCCCAGGGGGGATAGTCACGCCACAATCCCTTCTCCTCCATTCTCCTCTCGGGATCCTGGGCACGCAAGCACACGCGCCCGGCGTGAGTTTTAAGTCACCGGGTCCGGGATGCGAACCACGGTCGACTACGTGGGAGTCCAGTGACACAGCCATTACGCTAACTGCTGGTTCCCAGTTATATGTATTTTAAATGTTCACAGGTGTCTTGTGGGAGTTCAGGTACCTTGGCCAATGCAATAGAATATGCCCTGTACACCTCCTAACGACAACTAAATAATATGTTGAAAATTTAATTCGAATTTTAAAATTCCTGAAATTATGAATAGACATACTCAAATGAAAATAATCTTGAAAGGAAAAAAGATAAGGTGCATCATTTCTCTAGATTAGAACCTAGTCCAGGTAGATAAAAGTGGTGATTGGCAAAGAAAAAAAAAAAAAAAAAGAAAATAAGAACAGAGTATTTGAGTATTTGAGACATAAATAAACAGAATCATTAATTGAAGTGTAAGTAAACAGAACATATCTAAAGCATAGAGGGTGTTAAATTAATGTTTTCAATGAAGTTAATTATTTTTAAGAACAAATTCAAAGTTTGCTTTGAATAAAGTGGCAGAATCATATGGATAGTTTTCATTGATATCCAACAAGTTTTAAATTGTCATTTTTTTAAGTCAAAATATGGATCAATGAAATTATTTCTCTGAGTGACCAGCAGCTAGCTTAATGGCTATGTCGCTGAACTCAAATGTAGCCAGCCGCAGTTCTAGACCCGGACCTGGTGGTTTAAACTCACACCGGGTGCATGTGCATGTGTGCCCAAGATCCTGAGAGGAAAATGGAGGAGAAGGGATTGCGGCGTGACCATCCCCCCTGGGGGGTGATTTCTTGCTTTCTGTTTCTCTGTCTATCTCTGTCTTTCTGGCGAGTACACGTGCCCTATAGCAAAAAACTCTCCAAAAAAAAAAAAAAAAAATATTCCTCTGAAAGTGGGAAATGGTACAACTATTACTATTATAGATGTGGAAGCTATAAAGTCAATTATATTACTTTATAGATTGAAGTGACCGGCTACATGGGAGTCCAGCAACATAGCCATTATGCCATCTGCTGGTCCCAGGTCTTTCTTTTAATTGGCACTGACTGGCAGTCAGCATGGCCTTTCATTGTTAAGGGAAAAAAAAACTTGTCAGGGCAAGCAGATGGCATAGGATAGCAGATATGTTGCTAGATTCCCACGTGATTGACTGTGATTTGAGTCCAGACCCAGTGACTTGAAAATCACATCAGACATATGTGTGTGCACGTGCCTAAGATCCCAGGAGGAGAATAGAGGAAAAGAGGTTGCAGCATGGCCATCTCCCACAGAGGGATGATTTCTCACTTTCCTTCTCACTGTCTCTGTCTCTCTCCCTCTCTCTGGTTAGCACACATGCCTTAAGGCAAAAACCTCTAAAAAAAAAAAAGAAAAAAACAAGGAAAGAAATTTTTCTTCAAGGAACACTGTTTTTTTAGAACAGTAGCTCAGATAGCTGGTGATTCTTTTAGTGTATTCTGAAAGAAAGAACACTGATTTGGTCACTATTATTGACTAAAATAGTAATAAGTTCATATGCTTAGATTCTCATTAACTTCCCACAGACTTCTGCTGCAGACCAGCTCTTTGTCTTATTCTATAACCTTAGGTAATCTGATCATTATTTCAAATAGCTCCTACTGGGGAAAGATCATGTTTTTCATCTCAGGCACCTACACTTCAGTACCGTGTCTAGCACAGAGCCAATTTCATCTACAATACTAAATGAATAAATGCTGAGCTCAGCTTCTAAAACTAGACAGAACTATGTTAAAAATATTGAAGCAGGTCACTAGTTTAATCACTTTGGCCAAGAAAATCAGAGTACTAATCAGAGTAATAATAGTCCAGCCAAATGTTTAGGCAGAGAACATAGTGTTGCAGGCTGTTCTGTTGCCAATATCAGGAATTATCTGTTGATTTATAAAAATAGAGGTTTAGTTTATCCAGTTCAGTTCAGTTCAGTTTATGCAATTGGTGGTCCAAAGCCCTGGGTCCTGCTCTGGTGGGCATCTTCTGGCTCATCCCAGCATGGCGGCCGGCAGGCGAGCATGGGCTGTCTTCGTATGGGTCTCCGTCTGCATCATTTACTTTCCCTGTAAGTCCTCCCTAATAAGATTTGATTATAGTAGCCCTGGCCGTAGCACTAAGTCACTGATCTCTTCCCAAAACCCCTACCTTTCCATACCATATTAAATCAAGTTCTCACCCTCTGAATGCTATTACGATGTCTCAACCCATCAATTTGGGACCAACGAATATCATTCAAATGGTAAGGGTGTCAGAAAAGTCTGGATGCTTTTTTGCACACACACACACAAGAAAATATATATATACCCTGAGTTTTCCAACAACCCATCTAATTGCTACTTTCCATTGATTTTGTTTACTCCAAGAATATCTCTTGGTTTGTATTTGTGCTTTCATAGAGATACAGAAAGCTACATGAAATATGTTTTTAATGTATAAGAACTTAAATATCAGTATTTAAGTAGAATCCCAAGTCCAATATTTTAAAAGAAATAGTACAAGTATATGTACTAAGAAAAAGTTATACACACACACACACACACTAGAAATACAAAAGTTGGAAACATCAGAAAGCTAGACTACCACAATTTTCATAAGTAAGAAATAGAATCATAACCTTATTTTTAAGTTCCATTTCCTAGTAAATTTATTTTAGTTTGTTCTAGTTCATGGACCTACAAATTAACTCCCTCTCATTTTTATTAATAAGTATAAGAATATGTTGGAGCCAGCAGGTGACAAAGTGGTGTCTCCCATGTGATTGACTGCAGTTCAAGTCCCAAACTGGCAGCTTGAAACTCATGCCAGACACATGTGTGTGCATGCCCCAAATCCTGAGAGGAGAATGGAAGTGAAGGGATTACAGTGTGGCGATTCTCCCTGTGTGAAAGGGTGATTTCTTGCTTTCTGTCTCTCTGTTACTCTCAGTCTCTCCAGAGAGTGCACACACCCTATAGCAAAAATCTCCATAAAAAAATCAATATAATAATATTCTTTTCCCCCCTCTTTTTAGGACTCTATTAATGCCTATCATCCAATATCTGAAATGCTTTACCTTGTGGGTGTAAATAAAAATCAGGATGCTATAACTCTGTGTTTACTTTCCATTTGCTCATTATTAATGCATAAAACAAAATTAAAAAGGAAATGGAGTGTTTACATTTATTCTTAAAATAATTATTTTATTTAAAAACAGTGTTCTTATATAAACTGTGATTTTATGTAACTACTGGTTCATATTTTATACAGAGTAGTTTTTAGTTATTTAAATTGTGAATGTGTAAATATGATGTTTAATATGATTATTTATTTTATCTATTATTCAGAGTAAGAGAATATTCTCTGCCTCCCACTAATCAGCTATCACAACCTAACAGCCTTGGGAAGTATAAAGATTCACACAAACAAATAGATAAATAATTTATCATTAATGCATTTGTATACATTACTAATGCTGATATATTAATACACTAAAGTATAATATATGGTATGAGTGTATATATATTGTCTATATAATAATGTACATTTACTAATATGCATGCTCCATGCATATCATTAATAAGTAAACAAAATTAACAAGTAAATTAATTAATAAGTAAACAGAATTTTTATTTCTGAAGTATCTATGCTATTAGTGGTTTTGACTGTTTGAGTTGTGGCTTTCCAATATCTTTAAGAACTGGCCACAGATAATACCACACCTCTTTGTGCCATTAATGCTTTTCCTCCCTGTCCCTCCCCCAAATGTCCTTCCTCAGACCCTCCTCTTTCACACACACTATATCTGGTATTTACATCTATATACTGCATTTCTAAATCCTTTAGACAATTAGTTTCAGTCAGAGAGTGCAGACACTCGGTATATATTAAGTGGGGACATACAATGCATCTCCTTCATAGCATGGCTTGCTTCACTCAGCAGTAAGTCAGTACTAGGGGGAAATGTTCACCTGTTGAAATATTCATTTTGTAAGACAAATAATATTGTGATTGAATGTATGGAAGAAAATGAAATGAAAAAAAAAAAAGAACTGACCACAGAAGTGGTAAAAATAAGTTCAGAGAATCCCTCTGGATTTCATATTAACCAATTCTTACCTCTATTAGGTTGTAGTAACCAATTGATTTCTCACTGGATAATTAGGATAACTGATCAACCCCATTTCAGGAATTTCAGTGCCATGATGAGCCCAAAGTGGCCAGGAGGAAGTTTCTATTTTCAGCTCAATGAAAAGTATACGTTTTCTCTGGAGAAAGAATTCTTCTAAGAACTAAGATTTCCAAATCATTTTTTGATGCATAATTAGAGGTAATAATGAGAAACTATTTTATTTGTCACCCCTTAAATTTTATTCCTGTGGCTAAAGTATATATATATTGATCATAAATACACATATCTCCCTTTCAACACACACACACCAGATTATATAATTTATCTTTTTTTTTTTTTTTTTATTTTTTTTATTTATTAAGAGAGAGAGATTTTTGCTAAAGGGCACATGTGCTCGCCTAAGACTGAGAGAAATGGAGAAAAAGAAAGTGAGAAATCACTCCCCTGCCCGCCCTGCCCCCACACCACCCCCACTGCCCCCACCCACCCACAGGGATGGCCATGCCACAATCGCTTCTCCTCTATTCTTCTCTCTGGATTTTGGGCATGCATGCACATATGCCCAGTGTGAATTTCAAGCCTTTATGTCTGGAATTCGAACCATAGTTGATCACATGGGAGTCCAGCACCTTAACTACTACACCACCTGCTGCCTCTCCACCGGCTCCCCACATCTTCTTATCACCAAAGATGGGTTTTTTTTTCTGAGGCCAGCAGGTGGCGTGGTCCTTAAGGGCACTGGACTCCCACATGGCTGACCTTGGTTTAAGTCCTGGAGGCTTGCCTTCTCACTTTCTCTCTTCCCTCCTCTTTCCCCAGTCAAATTCAAATAAATAAAAATAAATAAAGTTAAATAAAATAATCCTTTTAAAAAAAAGAGTTGCTTATAAAAAAGAAAGGGGTTTTTTCTCTGAACTTCTCAAGATTGATCGATACATTTTGCCTTCTTTCTAGCAGGCAAGGAAAAATACTAAGAAATCTTCATCGATACCTGCCCACTGGTTAGATTTCTTTTGCAAAGCTCTAATGCCACACCATAACATAGAATTCATGCAAACACAATGTTTGAAGCTACCTATGAACTAGACCTGTACTTTTTCTCTACCCATCAATGTATTTTAGGGAACTTAAGTTAAGGTTGTAGGTTCGAAGTCAGGAAGAGGGCCAGTTGCAGCAGGAATGGGCTATGGAACTGTGACATATTTGCTTTACAAAACTTGTCTGTGCTTTTAGCAGCCACTCAGTGCTGTTCTCATGTATACTAATTTTGCCTGATTTTTTTGTGTGTATATACACATGTGTGCATAACAATTATGTTTTGGGGGACCAGCAGTTAGCGTAATGGATATGTTGCTGAACTCCCATGCAGCCGACCGCAGCTGGAGTCCCAGACCCGGTGGCTTAAACACACCAGGCATGTGTGTGTGTGTGCCCAAGATCCTGAGAGGAGAATGGAAGAGAAGGGATTGCGGTGTGGCCATCCCCCCTGGGGGGTGATTTCTCGCTTTCTATCTCTCTGTCTCTGTCTGTCTGGTGAGCGCACATGCCCTATAGGAAAAACCTCTATTCTAAACTTGTATGAACAACACATAGTGAAATTTTCCCATTTACAAATGAAATAAAGTTTCAGATGATTGCTGATCTAATTCACTTTCAAGATTAATTGTTCCTTACCCATAATCTATTTGTGTTAAATCGCTCTTACTTCTTCATGCAGTTGCACACCGTGGTAATCACACCTCTTTTGTGTCTGGGGTTTATTTGCTACACTGCAGCCTCTATTGCTCTAGGATCGACCATTACCATATTATTTAGGAAGTCTTTCTCAATGTCTGCTTTACAAGGGGACATTTTGGTTGATGTATTCAAAATATTAAACATAATGTAATTATATTTTCAGAATATATTAAGAGATGATATAATGTATTTAAGGGAGAAAATAGAGCTTTATGTTTGTATATTAAATCATTTTATGAATACACATAAAAGAGTGATGGGACAGGATATTGACGAGTAGACAAGTGCAAATCTTGAAGAGTGTCTAGTGCTACACTGAAGAGAGTTCAAAACATCCTCAAATTTTAAATCATATATGAGTGCTTTTAATGCCAGGTGTAGTAAGAGAAGAAACCTTTTGTTTTTAAACTCAGAATAAGGATTCCATGTTATCTGTATTGGATGGGAGAGGAAATCCTCTTTGTGAAATGCTTAGATAAGTATCTTTAATTTCTATGAATAATAATTATTTATGTGGGTCTGAGAGTTATAGATACACATATTTTCCTTTTATTTTCTTTTGGGTAAAATGGGCATGCCTTACAATATTAATAGGTCTATTACTCTCTACAGAAGTAGAGTCAGAAAATTAAGACTGACAGTCTTGGGGCCAGTAGGTACTGTGGTGATTAAGGCCCTGGACTCCCATATAGACAAGTGTGGTTCAAGTCCCAGACCTGGTAGGATGAACATTACTCTGGGCAAATGTTCACACGTGCCCAAAAGCACCGGGGTGGGGGGGCGAGAATAGAGAAGAAGAGATTGCATCATGGCTAAATGCTGTCAAGGATGATTTTTCACTTTCCCTCTCAATATTTCCCTCTGTCTCTTTCTGGCAAATATATGTACCCTAAAGAAAAAAAAAAAAAAAGAAAAGACAATATATTGACAGTCTCTAGTATTTGTCACTAAATGGACATCTCTTCTTAAAATTCCTGTTGTGAACTAATATATTCTGTGTAAAGCATTTCACTGTTCTTTGACCATCATTCAGTAAAAAGCTAAGTTTACTTTTATTTTTAACATTCAGAGCATATAAGGACTGCATTTTGAGCATACATCTAGAATAGCAATTATGAAATTGTCTACATACAAAATGCAGTGAAAAAAAGATAGTCCCATCCACTAAACCATTGTTTATTTTGAAAATAGCCAATTACTATTGCTTGACTGACAGCCATTTTCATATAATTAGCTGCTCAATTAAGCACAATGTGTTTTTATTCAAATTGGTTCCATGTATAAGAGCTGAAGAAGCAATACATTTCAGAAAGACAGAACATAGCCTCTAACAGGACGTAAGAACCTCAATTTAGGTTAATATTTAGGATTCATAATTTATACCGACTGAAGAGCCTTGTTTTATGACAGTCTATTTCCATAATAAGTTTGTATCTTAGAGAAATGTTGAACAGTTTGCTATCCTCTACATTATTGCATCCGCTATACACAGCTAGAAGCATATTTCAAAGTGTCGTTAGGCTGAAAGTCATTCATAATACCATTTGCCTCAGATTTATGCTTGGGTTAAATTCACTTTCAACACAACGTTTTCAATATATTTGCCTCTAATTTACCAACTAAAAGTGTCTTACACATAAATATGATGTTTTGTTTGTAACACTAACATTTAAACAAAATTCTCATTTGATTAGAGGCTCCCAGTTATTTTTGAGGTTACGCTGGTATGACTGCCCAAGCATCATTAGTTTACTCTCTTCTTGATTACAAGTGCAACTATAAATGGAATGAAATGAAATAAATATGGAAGATTACCAATTGCTGTTTGCATCCAGCTATGTGCTTAAAGATGTTTTCATTTATTATCAAATTATTACATCCTGCCAACGTTTGCAATGAGATGCAATGACACACAAAATCAGAGCATCTATCACTAAGAAGCAAGCAGGCTGCCTCTGTTGGTTATAGAGACTGTGCCTGTATACATTAGAAGTCCAAAATGATTATTGAACTTAATCTACTTCAAGTGGAAATGTTTGCATGTTATTATCGCCTCCATCTGTGCTTCCTGTTAGTGATGCAAAGTAATAAAATAAGGTTTTCACGTAACAATACGATTGTAATAGTTTGCATGAAATTTTCCAGCTGGTGCTGTAAAATTTGTTTACCTTCAATAGGCAGGTTGTATCCTGTCTTCTGGTTTCACTGCTATTAACACCAAGCCATGGCATCGGTTACAACCTGTATTGCTTAAGGATAGAGATACGTTCAGGAAAAAAAGTGTCATTAGGCAATTGTGTCATCATGAGAACATCATATAGTTTGGTTACACAAACTTAACACACGTAGGCTATACGGTATGGTATAGCCTCATTGCTCCTAAACTACAAACCTACATAGCATATTACTTGTATAGAATACTGGCAATTATAACACAATAACCATATCTAAACATAGGAAAGCTACAGTAAAATACAGTATAAAAGACAAAACACTACACCTACATACGGCACTTGTCATGAATGGAGCTTACAGGACTAGAAGTTGCTCTGGGTAAGTCAGACAGGGAGTGGTGAGTGAGTCTGAGGGCCTAGGGCATTACTGTACACAACTGAAGACTTTATAGAATACTGTACACCTAGGCCACACAAAATTTATAAAAAACATATGCTTCTCTCCTTAATTATAAATTAACCTTAGCTACTTTAACATTTACTTTACATTTTTGTTATTTTTTTACCCTTTTGTGGTAAGGTTCAGCTTAAAATACACCCACATTATACTCCTATACAAAACTACTTTCTTTCTTTTTATATTTATTCTGTAAGTGTTTTTATAGTATTAACATTTCTTAACTTTCTAATCTTAGTTTAAACTTACTAAATTTTCAAAACCTATTTTTTAAAGCTAAGATACAGAGGCCAGCATGTGGCATGGTGGCGAAGGCACTAGAGTCCCCTATAACCAACCACGGTTTGAGTCCTAGACTTGACTGCTTGCTTTGTCACTTTCCCTTTCTCTTTCTCCTTTCTCTCTCTCTCTCATCAAATTAAGTACTAATAATAAATAATATTAAATAAATAATTCTTAAAAAGAATAAAGACTAAGATACACCACATCAGCCTGGGCCTATACATGGTGAGCACCCTCAATATCACTCTCTCCCACCTTCACATCTTGTCCCCTTCAAGTTTCATGGTGAACAAAACATGAGGTTAAATCAAGCACAAGATCAAATGATGTCATCAGGAGTGGCAGTGAACACGAGATCTATGAGGCGGATGCAGCACAGCATGGAGTGCTATGTTACAGGAAACTTCTTTCTAATCAGCAGAAGTACACTCTAAAATAACAGTAAAAATTATAGTGTAGTAAATACATAAATGCAGTAGCAGCCATTGGTTACCACTGTCGAGTGCAATATCTTGTATTTGCTATCCATATAGTTAGGGGAACTGACAGCGCTGTGATTCGCTGACACCAGGATCACTGCAAACGTGAAGAATTCATTGTCATCATCATGGCCATGACATCACTAGGTGGTAGGAGTTTGTCAGCTCCATTCCTATGGGACCATTGTCATCTGTGTGATCGATCGCTGACTGAAAATTGTTTTGTGATGCACGACTGGACAGGAGTGCGCTCTGTTTTTAGCTAGGGTTTTGCTCTGTTGCCTAGGGAGTCTCTAGTTCATGATCCTCCTGTGTCAGCCTCCGCCTGCTGCAAGGATTACAGGTGCATGCCTCAGATCAGGGCCCTCAGGTTAGAGCCATAATTCAGCGAGACCTCCCCTATAGTCCCAGCCTGCAGAGCACAACATCTTAGCATTGTATGTTACCACAGCTGGACACATAACTAAATACTTAACAGTATTTTTTTAAGAGATTTTTGCTACAGGGTACATGTTCTCACCAGAGAGAGACAGAAACAGAAAGAGGAAAATCACCCCCTAGGGAGGATAGCCATGCCACAATCCCTCCTCTGTTCTCCTCTCAGGATCTTGGGCATGCACACACACGTGCCCCGTGTGGGTTTAAAGCTCTGAGCCCAAGACTAGAACTATGGTCGACTACTTGGGAATCCAGCAATGTATCCATTGTGCCATCTGCTGGTCCCTTTAACAGTAATTTTTAAGTGATTATCCTATGATTTATTATCCTATTGTCAAATTTTATTTTTATAATTTAAACATTCATTCATTCTTCTTCTTTTTTTTTTTTTAGAGGTTTTTGCCTGAGGGTGAATATTCCTTAGGGCAGAGAAACAGACAGTGAGAGGGAAAGTGAGAAATCACCCTCAGTGGAACGGCCACACTGAAATCCCTTCTCTATTCTCTTCCTGGGATTTTGGGCATGCACACATATATACCTGGTGTGATTTTCAAGCTACTAGGTCTGAGACTTGAACCGTGGTCAACCATATGTGAGTCCAGTGACATAACTGCCATGCTGTCTGCTGGTCCCCCCAAATCCATTCTTTATTGAAACCAACAGTTACTTGGAATTATTTCCATCAATGTAAAGTAAATGTTCTGCTGTAATTTGGTGTTTTCTCAGCAATTCTAGCTGACTTTGAGGTAAGCTTTTACAATAACGGTTATCTGATTGAATATAGCCTTTCTCAACACTTAAGTGAATTATACAGTAGTCTTCACAATACTTTTTTGTTTACTGCTCATTACATGTTGCTGTAAGAATGCATTTCCTAATTATTTAATTTCATAATAATATTACTATTGTGGAATTATCTAATTTACTTACAAATGATGTATATAGTTCTTTTTAAATTTTATTTATTTATTATCATCATAATCTTCTTTATATTACATCGAATTGCATATAACTTTACAGTGCATTACATTGTTTTTTCAAAAGGGAATGCCATGTATGTCAGTCAATACAGAGACATTAAAATTCCCACTTCATCATTCAATATCTTTTCATTGTATAGTTCTTCATATATAGTATAGTTCTTCAAATACAGTAGGCATGTTCTAAGTGCTTTGCAATTATTAAAACATTTAATTTGCTTTCTTTTTACAGCAAAATTTAGTCAATGATCCATTTTCTATTTGTAAATGATTCCTTGTATTCTACTTGCAATCCTTCTCCCATTCTATGTTAAGAACCAATTGGCTCATTCCATAGTTCAGTTCTCTTGTACTGGCTACTACTTTATGTGTATTTTCCTTAAGGATTTATCTAGATTTATGCTCAAATGGTTGAAAGTCCTAATATTTACAAGAATTGGTTTCATATGCCTTAGAAAGTTTCTGCTCTGGTTTATTCCAGGAAATAAAACCAATTAAACTTTTACATTTATAGAGAAACTAGGAAAATAAGAAACTAAGAAAAATGCTAGATAACATACTAACAACCTCAAATGTAGCTAGCAATACACAATTTGACTTTTATAAACAATTGGTTGACCTAATAATATGACATACTTGAATAACCTTGTATCAATGTGTGCTTTTAATGCCCAGTCTGATAGTCTATAGTGATTAAAGGAGCGGGGCACACATGGCTTGCCACTGCTCACGTCCCTGTCCTTGGGACATCTGATGGGCGTACATGTGGGCATCTGCGTCAGCATCCCAATGGGATGATGAAATGGAGGAGGGGCTGTGCTGTGACCATGCCTCATTGAAGCACACATTCTCTCTCTCTCTCTCTCTCTCTCTCTCTCTCTCTCTCTCTCTCTCTTTCTCTGACAAGTGCATACACCTTCAGGAAATTAAAAATAACAACAAAACATGCTTTTAATATGTACATTTTAAAACTGGATCTTAGCCAAAAGGCCAACAAGCAATATGCATTTTTGATATATCATTCTGTATCCCTCAAAAAGCCAGTTTACACACACACACACAAATATGCACGCACACACATGTACACACAGAAAGGAGAGGCCATTTATGTTCATACACAGACAAATAGAAATCTAAATCAAACAATATGGCATGTTAAAAGTGACAGCATTTACTTTTGTTTTAAATTTTCTAGAGGGAAGCAAATAGCTTCACTTTAAAAGAGATTAGTTAAATAGAGCTACTGCTTAGTAAGATTACAGGAAGTACATTAGGTGATAGCTCATTAGTATGACTTAATTAACTAAATATATTTTAAATGTTTGTAATTACTAAGAAGTTTTTCTTGTGTACTAATTACCAAATGAAATGATAGACATCATTTTAATAATCTGAGTAATTAAAAGATTGTTCTATATTTTAGTCAACTCATTGAAGAAATATACATTTCAATGCTGTTCTGAAACAGCTTCATTTTGGAAGACTGGCAAGCAATTATTTTGAAACATGTGCTAATCATATTTGTTATCAAAAAAGACACACAGGTGATATTTCAAGCTGTTAATAAATAAATCTTTTTGTAAGGACTCTAAATAATTACTGTTAGTTATGAAATACATTTTAACCCATTTTTATGATTTTAATGATTGCATATTTTTCTAACTCAAGCCAAATGAGTAAATAGTGAATAAAACACAATGCAGTCTGTAATAATGCAGTGGATGATGATTTCTGATTGCAAAATATACTTTATTTCATTTATACAACTTAGTTATTTGTCTCATTTTAATTTTTTACTTTTCATGCATTTTGAGAACATTATTATTTTTTTATAAGTCAAGCTAAATTGATTTAAAAGTTTAACATAATCTCAAATGGCGATTCTTAAAATGTCTTTCATTAGAACTAGTTTCTCTGGTATAATTTCAACACATTAGAAGGCTAAAGTACTCAAAACACATATATATTTTTTTTTACATAGAAACATTTCTCTACAACTTCCTCTCAAAATCATTATAGTTTATTGCATAAATCAGTTTATTTTCTTCTTCAACTGGCATTTACTCTTAATTTGCTGAAACTGTAATCATACATTGCTGAGAATCCTGACTAAAGAGAAGCTCCCAATCAGTTCCAGGCCATAATAACATTAAAAAGGCAATGAAGAGACCAGCAGTTAGCGTAATGGCTATGTCGCTGGACTCCCACATAGTAAACCGCAGTTCGAGTCCCGGACCCGGCGGTTTAAACTCACGCCGGGCGCGTGTGCGTGCGTGCCCAAGATCCCGAGAGGAGAATGGAGGAGAAGGGATTGCGGCGTGGCCATCCCCCCTGGGGGGTGATTTCCTGCTTTCTATCTCTCTGTCTCTCTCTGTCTGTCTGGCGAGTGCACGCGCCCTATAGCAAAAACCTCTCCAAAAAAAGGGCAATGAAATAACCTTAAAACACTATTTTTTTATAATTATTCTATCTAACTTTACTTATTTATTTATTTTAATTTGACCAGAGAAGGATAGAGGGGGAGAGAGAGAGAGAGAGAGAGAGAGAGAGAGAGAGGAGAGGGAGGGAGGGAGGGAGCGGGGGAGAGAGAGAGAAAGAAAGCCACCCGGTTCAGGACTTGAACTGTAGTCAGTCATGTAAGAGTCTAGTGCTCTTAACCACCACGCTACCTGCTGGCCCCAAAATACTATTGAGGATAAAGTTTAGCCATATGAGTCTCCAATAACTATCTAAGGTATTCATCTTGAACAGCAAATTTAGGTATACAGCCCATTCTGAGAACATTGCTTCAAATTCTGTTCTGAGCAGATAACAACTTAATCAGGAAAAAAAAATACATTCTGTTAATAATAATAAAAATGTATTTTAAAATGTTGCTGAATCTAAATGAATTGTTCAGCAAGTAGTAATTTAAAACTAAACATTCCCATGGTTAAAAATAAACCTAAACCCTTTAACACACATAATACTCAAAAAAAAGAGTTTCTGATGGATATTAGATCTAAACATATAAGTTGTGAGAACCAGCAGGTAGCGTAGTGGTTAAGGCACTGGACTTCCACATGGATGACCATGGTTCAAGGCCCAGACCTGGTGACTTGAAAATCATGTGGGATGTGTGTACATATGTGCTCAAAACCTAAGTGAAGAATGGAGGAGGAAGGATCGTAGCATGGCCATAACTCCTGGGATGGTGTTTTCTCACTTTCCTCTCTCTGTCTCTTTCTGGCAAGTGCTCGCACCTTATGGGGAAAAATAACTAAAAAAAAGGTAAGATTGTGATTCTTGTAGATAAAAATACAAAGAGTCTTTCTTTCTTTCTTTCTTTTTTTTCCTTTCTTTCTTTCTTTCTTTTTTTCTTTCTTTTTTAAGAAAGATTATTGCTAAAGGGTATCTGTGCTCACCAGAGAGACAAAGAGAGACAGAGAGACAGAAAGTGAGAAATCACCCTGAGGGGATGGCCACACCTCCATGTCCTCTTGGGATCTGGGGCATGCACGCACATGTGCCTGGCATGAGTTTTAAGTCACTGGCTCTGGGACTCAAACCATGGTCAACTAAGTGGGAGTTCAGCGACAGAACCATTATGCCATCTGCTGGTTCCACTAAACAATATTTCTGCAACCTGCATTTGGGCAACAATAAAAGAAAAAACAATCTAAAAGTCAGATTTTATTAAAAGAAAAAGAATGAAAATCTGTGCTCATAAAAACCAAATATTAAGGAAATACACAATTCAAAGACTAGGAAAAAGTTTTGTGATATTTATATCTTACTAAGGACTTTAATATAGAATATATAAATAAGTTCTAGAATTTAATAATGAAAAAGTCAGGCCAATAAAAATTATGTGAAAGGCTTGATTAAGCTAATCAGCATGTGAGAACATACGTCACTAGTCTTCAGACAAAAAATTTTAAATCACACTGCAATAACACTTTACACTCACTATAATGGATAAAATAAAAAGACTAACAACAAAAAATGTTGATTAAGATATGTAACAACCAGAAATCTAATATAACAATTATGACAATATTATAAAAAGTTGTAATATTGCTCCAGAACAAAATGGTAATTTCTGATAAAAAAAAAAGTTAACATACTATTATTTTTTGATCTAAGCCATTCAACTACTAGGTATTTGGAGAAGAAAAATGAAAATATATTTGCATACAAATACTATATAAAATATTCATAACAATTTTCTTCATACATGCCAGAACTTGACAAAAAGGCTATATCTGTATGACGAGATAAATGGATAATGAATTATACTAAATTCACATCGTGGCATTCTGTGCAATAGCAAAAAATTACAGGAACTGATGTTGATTATTTAATTCCATTAAATAAGCACGAAGAATTTAAAAGAGAGGCCAACAAGTGACACAGAGGTTAAGACGTTGGACTGTCATGTGGCTGCTATTCCAATCTCAGACCTGGTGGCTTGTAAATTATGCCAGACGCATGTGTGTACATACCTAAAATCCTGAGAGAAGAATGGAGAAAAGATTGTAGCATGGCCATCCCCCCGGGGGTGATTTCTTACCTTCTTTCTCTCTCTCTCTCTCTCTCTCTTAAGCACACATACCCTATGGAGGGAACTAAAAAAATTACATAATCTATAAAACTTCTAGTCCTTATAAAAAGTTTTCTCCAAGATGATATAATTACATAATTGTGGTCATATAATTATGCACTGGAGTACTTAAAATAATAAGTAAGATAAATGGTTTAGTGGAAGTTTGAAAAGCTGATTCAGAAAGCAAATAAATTGAAATTTCAAGAACTATCACCTACCTATGTATTTTTTATAGAAACAAGATCATTTTAAAAGCAAATCATAATAAAGAAATCTTTATACAAAGAAAGTTTGTTGCATTATATACATTTATTTTTCCTTTATCAAGTACAAATATAATTTAGTTTTAATAGATGTAGCAACTGCAATATGATTCTGATTTTAGCAAATAATTTATTTTTATTTCTGTCCATTTATGCATCCATTCATTTACATACCTAATTTCCAACTGTGTCTAACTACAGAAAAAGATTTGCAAGTCGGTTATGAAATATTACTTATACTATCATCTCATTAGGTTTGCTGATCTGAAGGAATTTTTTTTTCATTTCTAGAGGGCATGTACACTTGGCAGGATAGAGGGGATGAGTTAGAATGCACCTCCCAGGGTACGCGGTCACAAAACAATCCCCTTCTCTTTCATTTTTCCCACCTGTTAGGATCTTGGACACACAGGCACACGTACTCAGGTTCCTTAAGCCACAGGTATGTGGACTTGAACCAAAGTTTTTCATGTGGGATCTAGCCCCCTTAACATTTAGGCCACAGGGTTAGCACTGAAGGAAATTTCTCAAACCGCTTTTGTACTTTCTTCATATTCTCTGTAATGAACTGTTTACCATTTGCAAAATTTTAATTCTTTAAAAACAAACAAAAAAATCATAGCAAGCTTGCAACTATATTATATAGTCTTGGCAAATATAGATAATTGAATTTACATTATAAATAAGTATAAATAATACTTCGACTCTTATATGAATGATTTTCCTCCTTTTGAGGAATCTAATGAGTTGACCATGTAAAAACTAATAGAATTTTTTTTTTTTTTGGCTTTGCAAAGCACATTAAATTCCCGGATTAATAGAGCATAGTAGGGGCAGCAAGTGTGTAGAGGTTAAGGTGGCTGGATCCCACCTGGCTAGCTTTGCAGTTCCAGTCCCAGACCTGTGAACTTGAAAACCATGCTGGGCACGTGTGCATGCGTGTCCAAGATCCCAAGAGCAGCATGGAGGAGAAGGGATTGCAGCGTGGCCTGCAGGGTGATTTCTCACTTTTGTTCTCTCTGGCTCTCTGTCTTTTTCTGGTAAGCACATATACCATATTAATAATAATAATAATAATAATAATACACACACACACACATACACACATATATATGTGTATATATATATATATATATATATATATATATATATATATATATATAGCATGGTAGATTCTTCACCTCACACTATATTAATGTTCCTTTTCATAAGGTGATGTTCTTTTAAACACTACCACTACCCCAAAGGGGCAATATATTTTTCTGTCTCTTACTTTGAATTTGTGATTGCTTTAGCTAATAATGTATTAGCAAGTTTGATGAAAGTAGAGGTTCCAAAGGCACATCTCTGACTGGGCTTGCTCCCTCTCATCCATGTTTTCAGAGCTGCCTACATGACCAGAGACACCACAGATATCCTTTAGTGAGCACCCTCTGGTCAGCTAATGCCAGCCCTGATCAGACTCAGGAATTAGCAAATATTCATTGCCCTGTGTCACTGGGATTTTGTACTCATCATGAAGCTTAAGTTGCCCTGTAAATCTCTCAAATTATGTATTTTGAATAAATAGACACTAACTGACTGCTTTTAAAGAAGCACTTTTCTTAACAGTGCTTCCTTTTTAAAACAGAGGTATCGTTTTTTAAAAACATGGACCATTAAGAACGTCATTCGGAAAACTACATTTCTGTCTGCCTATCTACTTATTATCTGTCTCTAATACACACACACAGTTAAACTAATGCAAAAGCTACATACTAGTTTTTTCTACAACTTCATTTTTCTTGTCCTTTCTCTTTAAGAAATTGACGTGGAAACTTCGACATTTAATAAAGAAATAGAGGTGGTATTTTTATAAGAAGATAAAACAAAATTACACGTATACATTTATACACACATGTATGCACATATATACATGCATACTTACACATTTAGTGACTGCTTTAGGTTCTTTTAATTTTATACTACTATGAATAAATAAAAACAAATGTTTTACTCTGAAATACATTATATTTAGTATAGTAGAAGGCATTAGATTGACTGTGAAAGTTTTTGTTTTTTGCTTTCTTTGTTTTTTTAATTTTTTTTTTAAGAGAGATTTTTGCTATAGGATGCATGCACTTGCTGGAGAGAGAGAGACACAGAAAATGAGAAATCAAACCCCATGAGGGATGGGCACACCACAATCCCATCTCCTCCAATCTCCTCTTGGGATTTTGGGCACACACTCACATGTGCCTGGGTTGAGTTTTAAACTTCCAGGTCCAGGACTCAAACCGTGATTGACTACATGCGAGTCCAGTGACGTAACCATTACATCATCTAATGGTCCTGATTGTGAAGGTTTTTTATAAATATCCTGTGTATTAGCTGTAACAGCCATGGCTGATAGTGAATATAATATCTACATTTACTCTTAAACATTAAACATAGAAATTTCATCTTCCATTAGGAAAGTATCTTTACAACATATTAAGCCATCCTGTATCTAATAATATGTCTTCTCAGAAGTATAATTATAAAGTTTCAGTTTATGAAAATAAGGTTATAAGGTTGCTACAATGTATTAAATGTATGGATTCATATCTATTAAGTATCTTTTATAGGGGTTACAGCATATTAATATCACTTATTTTATTTTACATTACCTAACATTTTTACTCATAAAATTGCCTTTTATTTTTTATCCTTTTGCTTTTTTATAGAAACGTCTCCTTACTTATGTGTTAGTTTCTCTATCTTCAAGAAAAACCAAATTTTGCAGCAATATATAATAGTAATTGTAATACCATTCATTTATACCATTTGAAAAGTCACACTTATTGCATGACATTTTTATTGTATTTGATGTAATTTAAAATCAACTAAGACTCCCTAAAGCTTTAAACAATTGATATATAACATTCAAAGAAAACCCAAGTTATGTATGTGTGTGTACATATATATGTGTGTATATATATATAGTGCGTTCATACACACACACACACACACACACATATATATATATGACAAGTTCTAGAGATAGTGTGGAGAAAGGGGAACTCTTAAGCAATGCTGGGAATGTCAATCACTACATCCATTATAGAAACAGTATGGCAATCCCTAATAAACCAAAAATTAGAACCACCTTATTATTCAATAATCCTAGTATGGATATATATCCAAATGAAAGGAAACATGTACAGCAACATGGATGAACCTGGAGGAAATTATGCTAAGTGAAATAAGTCAGACAGTGAAGACAAATATCACACGTTCTCACTCATTAGAGGAAGCTAAAAGATCTGATCCATAAACATGGACAGTGAAATGGTGAACATCCACTGCTGAGAAAGGAGGAGTATGAGGAGACTAGGGAGACGTTGTTAGCAAACACAACATCAATTTACTAAGTGGAATGAGTTGTAGAGTGTCATAGGACAGTAGAGTAACTATGGCAATAGTTCTGTGTATATTTCAAAATAGCTAGAAGAAAGGATTTCAGATGTCTATAACACAAAATAAGGATACATGTTGGAGATGGTAGATACGTTTATTGCCCTGGCTTGCTCTTCATACATTGCATCTGAGGACTGAAAAATCTCACCATAGTCCATAAGTGTATACAACTATTTTATATGTCAATTAAATTATTTAAAAAAAAATATTAGTAACCAGCTTATTAAGGAGTAGCAGCATGACCAGCAAATATATTAGCTTGTTGGGATAGTCATGATGTCATTTTCTGTTTTCTTACACAAAAATGTGATATGACTTTATCAACTATCCAGTATTTTTTAATTAAAAAAACTAATTGGAGCCAGTAGGTGGTATGGTGGCTAAGGCTCTGGACTCCCAGTGGGCAACCATGGTTTGAGTCCTGGACCAGGTGTCTTACTTTCTCACTTTCTCTCCTCTCTGTCTCTGGAGAATACATGATCCCTGTGGCATATTTTCAATAATAAATGAAATTATATAAATAATTCTTAACAAAAACTAGCAATATATGCATATATATAAACATTCATATATATGTAAATAGTTTTTAAAAAAATTTAAGTATCCATTGCAAATATATTATGCATTAGGAAGCTTAACCTAAAAACCAACAGCATAGTAAAAAGATATGCTATCTCTGTTCATGGCAGAACAGGTTTCAAAACATATTTTCTTTTCAATGTATTCAGTCAGTACACAATCCTTTATAAAAGTTGTATATATATTTTATCTGTCAATACCTTCATTACATTTATAAATACAAGATAAATAAGAGGATCAGATCATTTTTTTTTTTTTTTGGAAACTATTTCGCTGACAAACAGAGGATCAGTCACCCCCCAGAGGGGATGGTCACACCGCAATCCCTTCTCCTCCATTCTCCTCTCGGGATCTTGGGCATGCACGCACATGCGCCCGGTAGTTTAAGCCACCAGGTCCGGGACGTGAACCGCGGTCGACTACGTGGGAGTCCAGCGACATAGCCATTACGAACTGCTGGTTCCCTGGATCAGCCAATCTTAATTCAGAGCCTTTAATTTGTAAATACAAGGTTATAAAGAAATTATGTAACTCTCAAAATTTTTTTTACCTAAAATAATCAAATGGCTTTGAAAAAATATTTTCAACTTTGAATTTTATATTTCTACAGAAGTACTTACATTTATTTTGAAATTCATAGGAATTAGTGTTTAAATAACATAAGTAGTCGATGGCATACAGCATAAAATATGTGCAGTTGAAGAGGACAATAATTTAGGCAAGGATTCCCTTAAACATCATTTTCTAAACATTATTTTCTGTAATGTTTTCATGCCACTTGAATTCCCCGTCACATCTGTTGCTTCTTCTAAGAGTTTCTGCATTATCAGAAGGCTCTCCATATCTTTCATGATGGAATCCCAAACACATGGAACAGACCCTGATCATTGTTCAGATGGATGTTCTGTACTAAATTCATACTGCTTCCTCAATTTTCAGAACAGTTACTATATATACATATTTTTTGAGAGATTTTTGCTATATGGCATGTGCATTTACCAGAAAGACAGAGAGAGACAGAGAGATAGAAAGCAAGAAATCACTTCCCAGGGGGCATGGCCAAGCCACAATCCTTTCTCCTCCATTCTCCTCTCGGGATTTTGGGCATGCACGCACACGCGCCCGGTGTGAGTTTAAGCCACCGCATCCGGGACTCAAACCGTGGTTGACTACTTGGGAGTTCAGCGACATAGCCATTACGCTAACTGCTCGTCCCACTATATTTTTAATTTTAAAATCAGAGTTGTGATAATCCCGTATGGATTGTGTATGATGTAGGGAGAGTTAATGTGTCTCTAACCATTTATGAATAGAAGACAGCCCCACACTCTTCTGTTAGAATGAGATGGGGAGTGATTTGTGCTCTTACTTCAGATCAGGAAGTATTACCAGAATTATCAGCTTCTTTCTGACATTGTTATTTCTTTGTTGTCCACTGTAATAATACAAGTGATAATACAAGAGGTCAGATCTTCAAAAACAAAATTCTGGGGAATGTAAATACTCTATGACGGTGCTTGCAAATGTTTCCTAAGTATATTTCCCTCTATTATCACAGGCTGGAACACGTATCTCAGTAAATAGTTGAGGCAATTTATCTTTTCTAAATGCAAATGATATAGGATGTTACTATGTATTGATTTCTCTTCCACCAAAATCACAGGTGGAAGGTCTAATCCCAAATCTCAAAATATGTCTCTGTTTGGAGAGAGGGTCCTTGAAGCGGTAACTAAATTTAAATTGAAATTCAAAGTAGGTCCTTTCAGCGTGGAACCTACTCCAATCTGACTGTTGTTCTTATAAGAAGAGAGAAAGTGACATAGACACGAGGGATTCCCTTACAAAGAGGAAACTGAGAAATGTATATCTGTTTAAGCCTCCCAGCTTACACTGCATAGCAGACCTAACAAAGTTACACCAATATTTTTCATTGTAATTTAGTGACAAAGATTGCAAACTCAGGATAACTTTGTAGCTGAAATTCCAAGACTCTCCACCTGTAAGAGGCTACTATTAGAATTTTAACCAAGGATTATATTGAATTAATTCTTTTGCCCTCATGATATTCAATTTTTTCATACAGAGGAGAATTATTAGATCAAGTTCTAAAGATGGTTCCTTAGCAATGTCGAGTTTCTTATCTTGTTTCTTTTATTAAGATTTGTTTTCTTATCTTCACGAGAACATTGCCATTGTAGTTGTTCTAGATAGTATACTCAGGATATTGTATTTTTGAAACAAAATGATATGAGATATTGCTAAGCATGGTAACATCTGAAGAGTAGTTGAACTGCATTATAAGCGATAAGATATAAGAATGTCCAATGTTAGTTGTAAGCAGTCAAATTTTAAAATATAATTTAGGTCCTAAACACATCATATTATTTTTGGTGAAAATACATGATCTAAACATTTCCTTCAGAATAAATATAATTATATAGTCAGGTCATTTTGTTTTTCCTACATAGACCTTTGTTTTAATGAACAAAGCATATTAGTAGTTCAAACTTTAAATCACATTTATAGGTGAAGAAAATTTCTAGGCCCTCACAGGTAACAATGAAGCTATGTCACTGAATTCCCATGTAGTCGACCACGGTTTGAGTCCCCGATCCGGTGGCTTAAACTCATGCCAGGTGCATGTGTGTGCATGCCCAAGATTCCAAGAGGAGAATGGAGGAGAAGGGATTGTGGTGTGCTATCCCCCCAGGGGGTGATTTCTCACATTCTGTCTCTCTGTCTCTGTCTCGCTGGTGAGCCCACACGGCCTATAGCAAAAAAAAAAAAAAAAAAAGTAAAAAAGAAAAAGAAAATACTATGTTTAATGATACAGAGAAATCATTGCAATAAATTTTATGAACTACAAAGTTCAGTATTAAATTCATACTTGTCAGAGATTGCCAAAAGAAAATATGAAAAATAAAGTCAGGTCTGCCTTAGAGCATAGTGGTTAAGTGCTGCACACACTGTCTCTCTCATTGTCACTTTCTAGAAAGCGCATTTGCCCTCTGGAAATTAAAAAAATAAGTAAAAATTTTAAAATATAACATAAATTTTTAAAAGTAATAATACGTTTACTAAATAAAATTAAATCAAACAGCATTTTAAAAAGTGTAATAATGGCATAAGTAATGTACTCTATCTTTTACTTCAGTAATAGTGTAATATGTGTATAATATTTTCAGTCATTTTATTTATAAAAATCAACATATACATATACTGACATTTTCACTTTTTTTGTGGGGGAGAGAGATGTTTTTGCTATAGGGTGCATGTGCTCACAGAAAGACAGTGAAACAGAAAGTGAGAAATCAACCACTAGAGGGGATGGCCACACTGCAATCCCTTCTCCTCCATTCTTCTCTCAGGATATTGGACATGCACAAACACACACCTGGTGTGAGTTTAAGACACTGGATTCAGGACTCAAACCATGATCAACACATGGGAGTCCAGCTACATAGCCATTATGCCAACTGCTGGTCCCGATTTTCACTTTTTTCTAAAGTACTTTTTGGAAAGTGTCATTTTTTAGAGAGAGAGATTTTTCCTATAGGGTATGTGTACCCACTAGAGAGACAAAGAGATGGAAAACAAGAAATCACCCCTCAAAGGATAGCCACAAGGTTATCCTTTCTCCTCCATTCTCCTCTCAGGATTTTGGGCATGCACCCAGCATGAGTTTCAAGCTGTGAGGTCCCCAACTTGAACCATGGTTGGCCATGTGTGTGTCCAGCAACATAACTATTATGCCTTCCGCTGGTCCCTGAGAGTATCATTTTTCAGTATAAATTTTTTTAATATAGAAATCTTGTGGGGTTTTTTAGAATTATTTTATTTAACGCTATTTATTTATTTATTTATTTATTTATTTATTTATTTATTTTAACTTGACCAGAGAGGGACAGAGTGAGAGGGTGAGAGAGAGGGAAAGTGAGAAAGCAAGCCCCCAGGTCCAGGACTCAAACTGCAGACAGCCATGTTGGAGTCCAGCACCTCTAAACATCACGCCACCTGCCAGTACCTTGAGTATCATGTTATAAACCTGATAACTGAACACATTCAAATGTAATGTCAGTGCTTTCATTAATTCATTTAATGTAGATGAACATTTAATTTAGTTTCTGATTGATCTTTCAAGTAACTTCAGATTTCTATATTTGACAAGTTGGAGGTAATTTTTTTTAAATGTCATACAGAAAATCTAAAACAATTAGAAAAGCTTTATGGTCCCAAAGTACAAAATAAGTTTAGAAGTGAATAGCCAAAATGAAGTTGTAAGACTGAGATTGTTTAAAAGAGTGATGTTTTCATTTACAACTTTGAATTAGTGAATTCAGCAGATATACTGCATTCGTTTTCAGTGAAAATAGATGCTACAATAAAAATATCTAGTCACATTGGCTTTATGGTACATTTTTATCTCTTTGAGACCTCTTTCAGTTGCTAATCCACTTGTCTATCTCTGAAGTTGGCACAAGTAGCATAATTCAAATCTCAATGACTCTCTCTTCTTAGGTGACATTTATGGTAAATAAACAATAATACTTAACTATCGGTAAATAAACAATGCACCTAACTATTCTACATATAGTATTGAAGTATTTTTAGTCATCTTTAATATATGTTGTACCAATAGGGGTTAAATATTTCGATCAACTACTTTTGGTATAGAATACATTCTTCTCATATTTTCATTCTATTGGAATTAAAAAATTCTAATGAAACTAGTTTTTTTCTAAACAGAAAACGATCTTCATATGTTATGGAATATCAAGTCAAAGGTAGATATATAATTCCCTTTATTTTTATGAGTAGGATTTTCATATTGGCACAAACATTTTGACTATTTATGTAATAGCCTCAATGTATTCTGTTATGGTCCATATTTGCATAAATGTCCACCTTTGTTTTATAAAATAAGATATGAAAAAATGTTATACTATTTATTTGTACTTGATAACTAAAGTGCTTACCTAAATTCTATTGACTTAAATTCTAGCTATTTAAGTGAAATACATTGTTGTTAGAAACTAATTTGAATACAGTAGTACAACCCTTTAATTATTTAAATTCCTAAGTGCAGGGGCCAGCAGGTGGTATGGTGATTTAGGCGCTGAACTCCCACATGACCAACTAAGGTTTGCGTCTCGGACTTCATGAATTGCTTTTTCACTTTCCCTGTCTCAGTCTCTCTCTGGTTAAATTTATTTTTTTTTTTGGGGGGGAGGTTTTTGCTATAGGGCGCGTGCGCTCGCCAGACAGACAGAGAGAGACAGAGAGCTAGAAAGCGAGAAATCACCCCCCAGGGGGGATGGCCACGCCGCAATCCCTTCTCCTCCATTCTCCTCCTGGGATCTTGGGCACGCATGCACACGCGCCCGGCGTGAGTTTAAGCCACCGGGTCCAGGACTCGAACTGCGGTCGACTACATGGGAGTCCAGCGACATATCCATTACACTAACTGCTGGTCCCTCTGGTTAAATTTTAATAATAATAATAATAATAAATAAAATTAAATTTAAAAAATAATAAATAAATACCTTGGTGCAGATTATTAAACTACCAATTCAACTTTACATTCCTCTTATGGCATGCTCAGTTTTCAATCATGTGTAAATTATAACTCATGGCTTTCTATAAGTGAAATATTCAGAACATCTGTTTTAACTGTATACAATAAAATTCCGATCTCACTATTTTGCCACTACTATGCTTCCTTTTTTGGAACAGGGTCCCTTGCATTTGCAGTCAGGTCAGATTTGACTAGTGGTGGAACCGATGACTCCCTCTCTGACTCCAAACACAAAGCATTCAATTACACAAACACAGAGCAGGTAAGAGTAGAGCAACACTGATTTTTTTTAATTCTGTTCATAGCTATATATTTTATATGAAATCACTTAATTTTGCCACGACCTCGCTCATTTCTGCCTGCCCCCTCACTCAGTGTCTTAGATTGTGTTTGAATCTCTTATTACCGACATCATCCAGCTTTACGTTCTGACTCTCCCCTGCTGCTTATTAGGAATCCCTCTGAAATTGGTTCTTTGATCAGTTGCAACACCAACAAGAAAAGGATTTTTGCTACCAGCCCTACATAAAAAAAAAATCCCATGGAGGGATTTGTACTAATCTAGTTAGAGGTATCTGCATATCCCTGGACTAGAAATGTTATACTCTGATTAGTAAACATGGGACATAGACCGCCCCTATGATCTGAGAGCTGTCATCTACAGCTCCTCCCAAAACATCTGGAAGCAGGTGAGGGGGACAAGTTGCTGAAGGAAAGAATCTGTATTTCAGAAATGTTAGGTAAATGTTTCTGGGTAGATTGAAATATGAACATTCAGTGTTCACCTAAAACTGCATGATCAATAGTTATTAGATATATGAATGATTAATATCACACTTTGAGAAAATTAATATCATTCTTAAATATATATATTTGGGGACCAGCAGTTGGCGTAATGGCTATGTCACTGGACTCCCATGTTATTGACCATGGTTCGAGTCCCAGATCTGGTGGCTTTAATTCATGCCGGGTATGTGTGTGTGTGTGCCCAAGATCCAAGAGGAGAATGGAGGAGAAGGGATTGCGGCGTGGCCATCCTCCCTGGGGGCTGATTTCTCGCTTTCTGTCTCTCTGTCTCTCTGTCTTTCTGGTGAGCGTATGTGCCCTATAGCAAAAAACCTCTCCAAAAAAAAAAGAATATATATATATATATATATATATATGTGTATATATATATATATATATATATATATATATATATATGTATGTATTTGGCATGGTTTCTAAAACGTGTTTGACAACAGGAAGAAACTACTGTGTATTTGTGATATTATCACATGGTACACACATGTATTTTTCAATAACGGAATTATTCTCTAAAATTAATTGTAAATAGTTTAGTTTACTTTTAAAAAATAATGTATTTGAACACTTATGTAAAAGGTGCTAAGGTTCTATGTTATATACTTTATAAGGATTATTACATCACGTAACTGTAACAGCCAATTGATGATCAATTTAATTGGATACTGGCCTTACTATTTTAAATGTATACAATGACATATAAGCACTACAGCAACTTTGTGCCATTCACCATTTCAAAAGTAAAGAACTCTTTAGTAATAGCTGGCAACTTTTTCACATTTGAAAATCGTATTAACCACTATGTTATACTTCTCGATAACACAAATATGTACCTCAGTTACGATAATATTGCTTAACAGTGAAATAAAATTCTTCCTAGCAGAGTTAACTTGACAATAACTGTTAAGATACAGTTATTCAAACATATGTAAGTTTGTTACAAATTTTGATAAATTATTATGATTCGGTACAAAAATAAAGTTTGGCTATAAAGGTTTTCCTAATGTTAGGTAAATGTTCCTGGGTAGACTGTAATATGTGCATTCAGTGGTCACCTAAATAGGAGAGATATGATGCTTAAGTCAAAGGAAGACTCAGAATATCACACTGACTCTTTTAATAACCTGCAGTTTTTGCACCTAGAAGCAATGTAGCTTGGTTCAATTCCATGTGATGGAAAGTAAGAATTACTCATCTGAGGTGAAAGAAAGAAAATTGTGAAAGAAAATAGGAGAAAGGAGAGCTGACAAAGACCTCAATCACTGGCATCTCCATCACACAGTTTTAGGAAAGAGTATATAATGGGGTGAGCACCTGAAAACAGCCTCCTTGGCAACTATTCCTTGACTAAGACTCTTTTGGATTGTCTATATGTTTCCCTGGGGTTACCCAGTGTAAAACTAGCTATGATAATAATCTAAATTAGTGTGATAAGGAGACAGGAAGGTAAAATTTAGGAAAATTTCCCAAGGACATACAGTATTTGAGTATCAGAGCAAATGCTTGAAATAAGTTATTGCAGACACTCTACCCATGCAATTGACTATTATAATATACTGTCCCCAACTCAACTTCATTTTATAAAACTAATAATGCTACTGTAACCCAGATTCATTGTTTGAAAAAAAGTTTACAGACTTTTAATAATAGGGCAACCAGGTAATAGACAATACTTCATACTGTCATTCCTTACTTGTTATAAAGAGTGAAATAATGGAAACCAAATTTCAGAGACAAAGTAGTGTAGCAATCAGAAAGAACCCACTGCTTTTGTCAAGGCACATTTCCTTTTGTCATTAACAATAACAACTATGACAACAACAAGTGTACAGACACACACACACATACATGCACAAATATGTGTCACCCATTTGTAATACTTTGTTTAAAATGCAGTACAGGTTAGAAAACTGTAGTTATATGCATGAATATGCATGTTGTTCGATTTCTAAGGAGAAAGAAGGAAAATAAGCTGAAAAACTGTCCTTAACTTTTCACTTTAACATCTTTTGCTCTAGTATTTTACTAACATCAAAATTGTAGTAGCCACAGTGGGCATTTGGATTTCTGGTCTGGGTGGCCAAGGTGTTCCATAAATCCAGATGGAGTATACAAACTGAAAAGTGCATGACCTTGTAGCTCTGTGGTCATTGTGCACTCCCTGGAAGACCATTAGTGTGAAGAGTGAGGTAATTAAAGCTGCGATTCTATGCCAAAGGTTAAATTCCCCAAAGCCCTGAGAATTATTAATGAGCAGTTGGGCGAAGCGAAAATGCAACATCGAGACAAGAGGCAAAGAGAACCAGGATGATGCCAGATTAATGCTGCAGCATTAGTACACCGAGGGGATTTATCACAGAGTTGACAAATGTAAGGCATTAGCTGTATGGGGTAACGAGGAGAGTGACAAGGGTTGTAAAAGCCTGCAAGTGTGGATACAGAGAGAAATGTATGATGATGAATAGCAGCACAATTACATATTCATCCAACACAAACTTTTTGAAGCTACTTTATATAAAGCACCATGAAGGAGGTAGAGCTGTAAATCAATCAAGATGAGGGACTTCTCTTAAGAGACCATGAGTCAGAAGGGTTGGCAGGGGGCATAGTGGTTAAAGGTGCTGAATTCCCACGTGGCCAACTGTGGTTCGAGTCCCAGAACAAGTGGCTTGTTTTCTCAGTTTCTCTTTCTCTCTCCCTTTGGTCAAAAAAAAAATAATAACAAATATAATTAAATAAATAATTTTAAAAAAAGAAAAAATAAAAGAGGGCATGAGTCATGAAAAGGTCAACAGGCCACTACGCTAGCACACTAAGTGTTTTAGATAGATTATGTCTTAGATAGATAGGTTATGTCTTAGATAGGTTATGTCTTAGATAGGGTATATCTTAGATAAGTTATGAAAATCTACATATCTCTTGTAGGAGGATGGCTTTTGTTTAGGATGAGTTGTAGTAGATATAATGAGAATAAATAATCTTCCTGTGAGAGGTTTTTTGAAAAAAAAAAAAAAAACAACTCAGAAATATTAAAAACCAGGGACCAGCAGTTGGCATAATGACTATGTTGCTGGACTCCCATGTAGTTGACTGCAGATCGTGGATCTATTTGCTTAAATTCACGCCAGGTGCTTGTGTGTGTGTGCCCAAGATCCCAAGAGGAGAATGGAAAAGGGATTGTGGCATGGCCAACAACCATGGGGGCTAATTTCTCGCTTTCTGTCTCTTTGTCTCTCTCTGTCTTTCTGGTGTGCTCACATGCCCTATAGCAAAAACCTCTCAAAAAAAAAAAAGAAAGAAAGAAAGAAAAAGAAATATTAAACACTATGACGTGAGTGAGAAATTATAAATATTTTAGAGTAAAAATGTGTTATGTTGAAATGGTATGTTGGATTAATTTATTAGTGGATTTTATTAGTTTGTTAATCCACTATTGAGGATCAGGCATTCATTTTAGCATGGGTCACTGTTTAAGATAGTGTTATCTGGGACCAGCAGTTAGCATAATGGCTATGTCGCTGGACTCCCATGTAGTAGACCACGGTTCGAGTCTCGGACCCAGTGGCTTAAACTCATGCCGGGCACCTGTGCATGCATGCACAAGATCCCGAGAGGGGAATGGAGGAGAAGGGATTGCTGCATGGCCATTCCCTCTGGGTGGCTGATTTCTCACTTTCTGCCTCTTTGTCTCTCTCTGTCTTTCTGGCGAGCACATGCAACCTATAGCAAAATAAACCTCTCCAAAAAAAAAAAAAAAAAAAAAAAAAAAAAAAAAAAGATAGTGTTATCTACTATAGTTTATCTACTGAAGAGAACACTCATACCATCAACTGTACATAAATCTAAGTGACAAAATCTAGGCTTATTAGCCAGTTGGGAAAACAGACAGCTCAAAAGGTGAACAAATTATGTCATCACCGGAGTTTTTAAAGGAAAAATATAAAGGAAAGCAGTGAGAGTATATGTGTCACATTTTAGTGTTTTAAGTTGATAAAATCTCAGCAGGTCACATGGGAGGGGACTAGTGGTGCTTTTTCCATCCTGTCTCCAATGTTGGGCTACAAGACTGAGCGAAGTTATTATTAATGTTCCTTTAACTAAGCATTAGGCTCAGTCCAACTGAGTGAGGTGAAAAGTTAGGCACTGGGCAAGGTATATTATAAAGAAATTTAAAGCCTAATTTTCTAAAGGTTACTTTATTAAGGTGAATTCTAAGACTAAATATAATATGGGGTTACTTTGGTTCTGTTATAACTCATCAACTCATAAACTCAGAATACATTGAATGTTTGAAATGGGAAACGGGAAAACTCTGCCTTGTTGTCTAATAATGTTTGAAAACAAGAAAAAGAACCTGAGTCATCAAGGTACAAAAATGAAGAGTACAGGGCCAGCAGTTGATGTAGTGGTTACAATACTGGGCTCCCACATAGCCAACTGTGGTTCAAGTGCTGGACCCAGTGGTTTGAAAAATCACACCGGGCACACGTGCGTGCATGCCCAAGATTCCAGGAGAATGGAGGAGAAGGGCCTGCAGCATGGCCATCCTTCATGGGGGGTGATTTCGTACTTTTCCTCTCACTGTCTCTATCTCTGTCTCACTCTGGTGAGCATACACACCCTGTGACAAAAACTTCTAAAAAAAATAAGCACAGAGTGCAAATTTTAAATTCAACGTTAGCAAGAACCATGAAATTATTGGAAAGTACTCTAGAAAACCAAGAAACCTAAGGGAAATTGGCAAGCATGAAACTGCCCTGAAGATATGACAGTATTTGTAATTGTCACTGAAAACAACCACCGCTAAAGATAAGTTCATATTCCAAAATGACAGATCATGAATTAAATGCATGAACATGAGAGTGAGCAGATGCGACCAATAGGAGCATTCACAACTCACTGACTATAGAAACACGTCTCTATGAAAAAAGACCGTAAAACATTTTAGAGCCAAATCTCAGATAGTGCTCTTGTATTCATTTGTATTGCAATTTAATTGTATTGGTTATTCAGAAAAAAAAAAAAAAGGTAATTATACATATCAATTAGAGGAAATCCTTTAGGAATAGCATCCTTTTTCATTCAAAAGTATCAATCTAATCATGTAATTAAGGAGAAGTTTAAAATAATACGTGTTTTTCTTAGAGCTTTTTATATATTGAACGAAATTAGCCACAAATCAATTTAAAAAACCATGTCACTAATTCTCATTTCAGAAATTTTATGTTTTTTCTATTAAAACTTACTTTTGGCAACCTTAGTGTTTAGAGTCTTTTAAATTACCTTGCACATATTTAAACCTGTAAACAAAAGGATTGAGAGCTGTCATTCGGAAATGTCATGTCTGTTGTCAGTGGTTCATGAATAATTGACACTGAGATTACCTAGGGAAATTTGCAATTAGCTTCCTCATTAGCATATGAACGAACAGTAGGCTGTTTGGTGAATGTTAGATTTTAACTTAAGTATTTACTCAAGAGATAAAAAGTTTATAATAGGACCTCTAATGAAAAATTCATTGGCTCAATCTGATATCCCAAGGGTTCCTGAGTTACTTCATGAATCAGTCATTGAGAAAACCAAGAAGACACATTCAGTTATTAATTTAGGCATTCAAATAACTGTGAATATCCACATAATAAAAAAAGGTCAATTTAGAGGTAGTAGGATAAAATGGTGTCTTCAGCAGGAGTGATGGAAAATAAGTACGGTATAGGCCATTGCTAATCTGCTTTTGCTTATTCAGAGTTGAAAATTAGGCTCTAAAAACATGCATTATATTGACAAAATGATCACAAAAATTGTATATATACTTCATAATGAATTTTAAATATGTGAAACTCATTATGATAAACATTATTACAATTAACTTAGGCTCTTTAAGGTTGATGTTTAAATCTCAGGAGAGAATTGAAACACATAAAAGAGAGCACTGGTCTTTGACCAAGTGTAGGGTATTTGTTGTTGTTGTTGTGTTTTTAAGAGGTTTTGTCATAAGGTACATATACTGGAGGGAGAGAGAGAGAGAGTGAAAGGGCAAGTAAGAAATCACCTCCAGAAGGGATGGTCATGTCTCAGTCCCTTCTTCATTCTCCTCCTGAGATCTCAGGCATGCAAGCACACGCACCCATCATGGTTCAAGTCATGGTTTCATGGATCTGGGACTTAAACCGTGATCAACCATGTAGGAGTCCAACGACATAACCACTATACCACTTGCTGGCCCTGACCAAGTGTAATTTTAAAAAAAGACAAAATGGATAATGTTGAATAATATGCACCAAAAAATATATTGTCTGTTTTCCCTTGTTTTTATATTGACATATCAGTCAGGTCTACTGCACCGCCCCCCTTTTGGAGGTGACTTCTTTAAACTAACATTTTACAGTAGGTACAATTAAATGCAGCAAATTGGATTTTTCTCTCTTTCTGTTTTTTTTTTTTTTTTTTTTTTTTTTTTTTTTTTTTTTTTTTTAATGAGCAAGCTGCTTGATTTCCTGACTTTCCTGACATATTGTAGATATAAATCCCTTGCCTGAGGAAAATTTGCAAATATTTTCTCCCATTCTGAGGGTTGTCTTTTCACGTTCCTTACTGTTTTCTTTGCTGTGAGGAAATTTTTTAGCTTAATGTAATCCCAAGTTTATATTTTGGCAACTGTTGCCTGTGGTTTAGGGACCTTATTTAAGAAATCTTTGCCTACTCCTATGTTTTCAAAAGTTTCCCTACATTTTCTATTAGCAGTTTAATAGTTTGAAGTTTTTCTTTTCTTTTTGGAGAGGTTTTTGCTATAGGGCACGTGCGCTCGCCAGACAGACAGAGAGAGACAGAGAGATAGAAAGCGAGAAATCACCCCCCAGGGGGGATGGCCACGCCACCATCCCTTCTCCTCCATTCTCCTCCCGGGATCTTGGGCATGCACGCACACGAGCCTGGCGTGAGTTTAAGCCACCGGGTCCAGGACTCGAACTGCGGTCGACTACGTGGGAGTCCAGCGACATAGCCATTACGCTAACTGCTGGTCCCAATAGTTTGAAGTTTTATATTTAAATCTTTGATCCACTTTCAGTTGACTCTTTTTAATGGTGCGGGATTTCTTTTTTTTTTTTTTTTTCCAGGGGTAGATATTTAGTTCTTCCATCACCATTTGCTAAAACGACTTTCTTTTCTCCACTGCATGGTCTTACACCTTTGTCAAATATTGATTTGCTATTTATGTTGGGGTTTATTTCTGGATTCTCTATTCTGTTCTATTGATCTATGTGTCTATTTTTGTGCCAATACCATATTATTTTAATTATCACCACTAGTAGTATATTTTAAAATTAGATAGTGAGATGCCTTCTATTTTATTCTTCTGGCACAGTATTACCTTGACTATAGAGAGTTCTTTATTATTCCAGAGAAATTTTACATTTGTATTTTCCTATTTCTGTGAAGAATGCTGCAGGTAATTGGACTGAAATTTCACTGAACAGATAAATTAATGTTGGTGGAACTCATATTTTTATTACATTGAACCTTCCAATCCAAGAGCATGGGATGTCCTTCCATTTTTTATATATATCATAGTCAATTTCTTTCTTTTGTTTTTCATTAAGTCATAGTTTTTCTTGTGGAGGTCTTTCACCCATTTGGTTAAGTTTACTCCTAGGTATCTTATTTGTTTTGTGGCTATTGTAAATGGTATTACTTTCTTCAATTCTGTCTCAGTCTGTTTATTGCTGAATTATAAATATGTTATAGATTTCTTTGGAGTTTTTTGCTGTAAAATTCATGTGCTCACTGGAGAGAGAGAGACAGAGACAGACAGAGAGAAAGAGAGAGAGAGAAAAGGAAAGTGAGAAATCACCCTTCCCCTTCAGGAAAGATGGCCACACCACAGTCCCTTTGCCCCCACATTCTTCTGCTGGGATCTTGGGCAGGCATGCACATGTGCCCAGTATGATTTTCAAGCCACTGGGTCTGGGACTCAAACTGTGGTTGGCCATGTGGGATCCCAGTGACACAACCACTATGCCACCTGCTGGCCCCAAAATGCTATAGATTTTGTATATTGACTATGTATCCTGCTACTTCGCTGAATTCACTTATTGCTTCTAGGAGATTTTTTAAAGATTCTTTTGGATTTTCTATGCATGTAATTATATCATCTGTAAATAGAGACAGTTTAGCTTCTTTTCCTATCTGAATACCTTTTATTTTGCTCTCTTTTCTAATTGCATTGGCCAGGACTTCTACCACTATGTTGAAAAGGAGTGGAGAAAACTGGGCAGCCTTGTCTTCTTCCAGTTTTTAATGGGAAGGCTTTTAGCTTTTCCCACTCAGTATGAAGCTCTCAATGGGTCCATGATATATGGTTTGTATTATGTTAAGGAATATCCCTTCTACTCCTATTTTTTGAGAGTTTTGATTATGAAGGGATGTTGTATTTTATCAAATGCTTTTTCTGCATCTATAGATATGATTTTTATTTTTCATTCTGTTAATATGATGTATTACATTGATTGTTTTGTATATGTTGAACCATACTTCCATCACTGAGATAAAAACCTACCTGATCATGGTGTATAATACTCTTAAAAGGCTGTTGGATTCAGTCTGCTAATATCTTTTTGAAAATTTTTACATCACTATTCATCCATACTATTAGCCAGTAATTCTTTCTCCTCTTTCTCTCTCTCTCTCTCTCTCTTTCTTTCTTTTTTTCATTTTTTTTTTTTTTGGCTCTTTTCTTATATGGTTTGGGGATCAAAGTAATAGAGAATTCACAAAATGAGTTTGGGAGGATTTATTCCTTTTGAATCTTTAGAAATAGTTTGAGAATAATTGGAGTTAGCTTTTTTTGAGAGTTTTTGTAGACTTTGGAAATGAAACCAACTAAACTTGAGCTTTTATTTTTGGGAGATTATTTATCACTAATTCAATCTCATCACTTGTTATTGATCTTTTCAGGCTTCCTACTTCATCCTGATTCAACCTATTTTATTTAATATTTTGAAGAATTTGTTGTTTTTAGTTCAACTTTAGAGTCAAAATTATGAGCAGTATAAAATGAGTCTAAGATGTTAGAATATATTTCAATATGGCTTATGAAATTCTGAAGAGAAGATAATAGAATAGATAGATGACAAAAAATATCTATTTTTTTGGAATGGTTTATTTTCTCTATACTGTAGGAAATACACTCATGTATGAAAAAAAATCTATGAGAGGAAAAAAAAGTTTTTTTTTTTTTAATCTGGGAGTTTTTGTTTATTTGTTTGTTTGTTTGTTTTAATACTAAGAAATACTACACATCAGCCAAGGTCCATCATGAGATGCCAAAATTTAAAAAAAAAAAATTCAAAGAGCATAGAGTTTTGGACTTTAAATAAACTTTTAATTTATCAATTTTAACATTATTTTACATATTTCTTTTCCTGATTCCAAAACAAGTTGAATACAAAGTCCACTGTATTTTTTTGTAATTAGCACAGAAATCTCTCTAGATCACTATAGTTATAATGTCCCCACCACAGCTCATTGCTAATTATTGAGGGGGTAACTTAGGGTGATTATGTCCTGAGAGGTCTGCCTTCATGAATGGATTAATGTCATTATGGTGAGAGTGAAGTATTTGATATTGTTATTAAGACTATTAGCAGGATCAGCAGGTAGAATAGTGGTTAAGACACTGGACTCTTATTTGGCTGACTCTGGTTTGAGTCCTGGACCTGGTGACTTAAACCTCATGCCAGGGGCTTATGCATGTTTGTGTGTATGCCTAAAATGCTAGGAGGAGTGTGGAGGAGAAAGGATAGTGGTAAGGCCAGCCCCCCTGGGGGGTGATGTTTTACTATCCCTTTCACTGTCTCTCTTTGTCTCTCTCCTCTCTGAACACAGGTACCCTATGACAAAAGCCTAAAAAGAAAAAGAAAAAAAAATAAACTACAAGTAAAATTCTTAGTTCAGATTTAGAGAGGAAATTCTCTAATTATTTGTAAATGAATACATTATACTCAAAGGTCCCACAAGCTATTGTTTCTAAAGAACAAATAAATTCAAAAAATTAAAACTATATATACTTTCAAGAAGTAAGTGTGAATTCTACATTAACCACGATCATGTTGAAAATAGCAATTCTGTATTGACCTGGTTGTCAAAATTGTTAATAGAAATGTTCAAAGCATATTTAGCTTGTTAGGAGACCTGACTTATTTTACCATTATAAATCTGACTGTTCAGTGTGATGTTGGCCTGCTTAAATGGGATTGCATGGGGAAGGTATTTTTAAGCAATTTATTTCCATCCTGAGAATATGATAAATTTAAAATCCTCCTTTTCCCCTTTACTAGAAAAAAGCCCTGAGGATTAAGTTTCAGGCCAAGTTAAATCATTTTCCCCCTATAGGAAATAAACTGAATTTTAAACATAACTCATGTAGATATTCTACTTAAGAGTCTATTAGACCTTCTTAATTGAGGATCTCAACACTTACTTTCTAATTTGGAACTAATTAAATTCCTCTACCAGACTAAATCATAAGGTCTGTTTACTGTAATGTTCTGTTCTCTAACTGGGCAATATAATTTAAGACATTTTACTTAAATCCAGTCATTTAATATCAACTAGTATTTTTTTTTCTTTATTTATAAATCCAGAAGCAAAATTACTCTTTAAGGTCTGAATTATAGGTGTTCTCTTAAATAGTGTTAATTTTTCCTCTTTGTTCCTCCTTTTAAATAAATTCAATAAACTTTTACAAAATCAGCATTTTTCTATTATTCAAAAATTTTAATGTAACGGCTACTATATCCATCCACAGCATATTTTGCCAATAATTCTTTGATAAATTGGAATCTTACGTAGCGTTGTCCAATACAGATAAATTTTTAAAAGCTTAGACTATACCAGCATTAGCTATTTAACACTGTTTTCCAACATTAGTCATCAATCGTGTATTAAATGCTATAATGTTGAACTCAAGCTCTAATAATTAAAATTTTCTGATAAAATGTTTATATTGAATTGAAGTGTATTTTTTCACACATAATTTTGAGTATACATAAGTGCCCTCTGACATAAAAATGAATGAATACGTGAAACTTTAAAAGTGTAATCTTTGGACCAGCAGTTAGCGTAATGTCTATGTCGCTGGACTCCCACGTAGTCGACCGCGGTTCGAGTCCCGGACCCGGTGGCTTAAACTCACGCCGGGCGTGTGTGCGTGCGTGCCCAAGATCCCGAGAGGAGAATGGAGGAGAAGGGATTGCGGCGTGGCCATCCCCCCTGGGGGGTGATTTCCTGCTTTCTATCTCTCTGTCTCTCTCTGTCTGTCTGGCGAGCGCACGCGCCCTATAGCAAAAAAAAAACCTCTCCAAAAAAAAAAAAAAAAAGGAAAGTATAATCTTAAAAAAAAAGAGAGACATGAATAAAAAAATAAACTGTATCAAGATTTATATTTAATGTATTTCAGATTCAACTCTGAGAAGGAAGATATTTGAGTAACTCTCAGTTGTGTTACATGCTTCTACAGCAGAAACTACTAATTGTTTCTTTCTTTCCTTTTTTTTAAGAGAGAGGTTTTTGCTATAAGGTATGTATGCTGTCTGGAGAAACAGAGAGACAGAAATACAGAAAGCAAGAAATCACCCTCCAGAGTAATGGCAACCCCACAATAATGGCAACCCCACAATCTCTTCTCTTTCATTCTCTTCTTGAGATTTTGGGCATGCATGCATACATGCCAGGTGTGATTTTCAAGCCACTGAGTCTGGAAATAGAACCATGATCCACCATGTGAAAGTCCAGCAATGTGACCACTAAACCATCCGCTGGCCCCATATTAATTATTTCTTTATTGGTACAATTGTGTCAGTTTAAGAATATTATGTAAAAGGAGTCATATAGTGTATAACCATTGAGATTGACTTTTTTACTTGCTATAAATTTCTTGAGATCTACTCAATTAGTAATGTATATCAATAGTTGGTTCTATTTTATTGATAATAGTATTTCATGATGTGGATATACCAATTTCTTAAACCATGCACCCCTATTTTTTCAATTGATGTGATCATTAGAGAGAGACAAAGAGACAGAGAGAGGAAGAAAGCAGTCCCCATGGGGGCACAGACAAGCGCAGTCAATCTGTTTTCCTCCATTTCTTCCTCCTGTTGGTATTTGGGGCACACATACCCAGCATGTTTCTTACGCCACTAGAGCAAGAATTTAAACTGCAGTTGGCCGTGTGATATCCCGCTCCCTTAAATACTAAGCTACAGGACTGGTGGTTAACCACTTACTTACTGAAGGATTTTTTTTGTAAAACACAGCTTATGGTTATTATGGAATGAAACTGCTATGAGTTTTTATGTACAGTTTTGTGTTAACATAAGTTTTCATTTCTGTCGGATAAATACACAATAGTGCAATCACTGTGTCTTATGGTAAAACCATATTTAATTTTGTAAGAAACATTTATATTCTTTCCCAAGTAGCTATATCATTTTCCATTTTTACCAGGAATGTGTGAATGATCCACATCTTCTGGATATCAATTATATATTTTAAAAATGTGTGCCAGGATGATAAAGCTTCAATGTTGCAAACTAATAGATAAAATTTCAGTTTATTAACACTCACTTTACAGAAATTGAAGTATAATTTTTTAAAAGCAATTATTTTATTTAACTTTTTTTTTTTTGGAGAGGTTTTTCGCTATAGGGCGCGTGCTCTCATCAGACAGACAGAGAGAGACAGAGAGACAGAAAGCGAGAAATCCTCCCCCGCCCCGCAGGGGGGATGGCCACGCCGCAGTTCCTTCTCCTCCATTCTCTTCTCGGGATCTTGGGCACGCACACACATGCGCCTGGCATGAGTTTTAAGCCACCGGGTTCGGGACGCAAAGCACGGTCGACTATGTGGGAGTCCAGCGACATAACCATTACACTAACTGCTGGTTCCTATTTAACTTTATTTATCCATTAATTTATTTATCTTTATTACTTTATTTGACCAGAGAGGGACAGAGTTGAGAAACAGAGAAAGAGAAGCAAGTCATCAGGTCTGGGACTCAAACTGGTCGGCCATGTGGGAGTCCAGCACCCTAAACTGCCATGCCACCTGCTGATCCTAAAGAATAATTTTTAAAAGAAATTTTTGACTTAGGGCACAGGTGCTCATCAGACAGAGACAGTGAGAGGAAAAGTTAGAAATCACCCCCCTCCTTTGGTGGGATGGCCGCACCACAATGCCTTGTCCTCCATTCTCCTCCCAGAATCTTGGACACACAAACACTCCAGTGTTAGTTTCAAGCCACGGAGTCTGAATTTGAAATGTGGTCAGCCGTGTGGGAGTCGAGTCATGTAACTGCTATGCCATCTGCTGACCCCAAAGAAGTAGTATAAATTTAGAGAGATATTTCAAAACAAATGTCAAGCATACCTGCTTAGACACTATAAAGGTTAAAAACATTAAAAAAAAAAAAAAAATACTGGGACCAGCAGTTAGTGTAATGGCTGTGTCGCTGGACTCCCATGTAGTCAGCCACAGTTGGAGTCCTGTGGTGGCTTAAACTCACGCCGGGCGCGTGTGCGTGCGTGCCCAAGATCCCGAGAGAAGAATGCAGGAGAAGGGATTGCGGCGTGGCCATCCCCCCCTGGGTGGTGACTTCTCACTTTCTGTCTCTCTGTCTTTCTGGAGAACGCATGTGTCCTATAGCAAAAACCTCTCAAAAGAAAAAAAAAATACTATCTTCAAGACAGTAGGTGCTGTGGTAGGTAAGGCACTGGATAATACACGTCCAGCTCTGTGTTTAGAGTCCTGTACCTGGTAGCTTGAAAAACCACTCCAGGCACATGGATGTGTGTGCCATACTTCCTAACAGGAGAATAGATCAAAAAAAATTGCAGTGTTGTCATGCTCCCTGGGGCAAAGAGGCATGATTTCTCACTTTCCCTTTCTTTTTTTTTTTTTTTTTTTTTTTTTTTTTTTTTTTTTTTTTTTGTAGAGGTTTTTGCTATAGGGCACGTGCACTCACCAGAAAGACAGAGAGAGACAGAGAGACAGAAAGAGAGAAATCACCCCCCAGGGGGGATGGCCACGCCACAATCCCTTCTCCTCCATTCTTCTCTTGGGATCTTGGGCACTCATGCACATGCGCCTGGCATGAGTTTTAAGTCACCGGGTCCAGGACGCAAACCGCGGTCAACTACATGGGAGTCCAGCGACATAGCCATTACGCTAACTGCTGGTCCCTCACTTTCCCTTTCTTTGTGTCTCTCTCTGTCCCTCTCTAGTGAGTACACATGCCCTATGGCAAAAATCAAATATATGTATACATGTATAAATATATTAGGTTGTAAAATCATGATGCATTTTTTGCATAGGAAAATATATAAAAATATTTCATGACTTTCCTGATAACCTAAGATTTTGTAGCAAAAGAAACTACAGATGCAGTGGTGAAATAATTATGTTTGTCACTTTTTTTCTCATGTACACAAAAACTGACATCAAATTTGTATGATCTTAGGGGCTGCCAGGTGGCATGGTGGTTAAAGTGCTGGACTCCCACATGGCCAACTATGGTTCTAATTCCAGACCTAGTGGCTTGCTTTCTCACTTTCTCTTTCTCTTTCTGTCTCTCTCTGGTCAAATAAAAAATGATAATAACAAATAAAATGAAATAAATTAATAATTTTTTTAAAAAAGAGAAAAAAGTACAATTCTCATACATTTTATATAAAAAACATATTGATTTTTATTTATATTTTAAATATATATATATATATATATATATTATATATATATATTATTTATAAGTATAACATTTCTTTTTCCAGCATAATTACCATGCATATCAGTCAAGGCAAAGATGTTACTATCCACAGCAGTAGCAGCAAATGGTTTTTCTTTTTTTTGTCAATTAAACTTTATTTTCTTTTTCTTCCTGTTTTCCTCCCTCCATTACCTGCCCCTGTATTACCCCTATCCTTACTTTCTCTAGTATCTATACCGTTGCCCTCCCTGCTACTACACCTTCCCAAACTTTCAGTTTCTGCCGTAGAGTGCAGATAATCAGTATATATTGCGTGGAGACATACTAAGTATGTCTTTCATAGTCTGACTCGCTTCTCTTAGCATTATTTAGTCTTTCATATTCGTCCACTTTGTATCAAATGTCAGGGTTTCATTATTTTTTATGGCTGAGTAGTATTCCATAGAATATATATGCCACAGTTTTTCAATCTAATGATCTATTTTAGGACATTAAGTTTGATTTCATGTCCTAGTGATTGTAAATAATGCCACAATAAACATGAATGTGAAAATGTTTTCCCAACTGAGGGTTTTTCTACCTTTGGGCAAATACCTAAATGTGGACTTACTGGGTTGTATGGTAGTTCTATTTGTAGGTTTCTAAGGAATCTCCATATTGTTCACCAAAGTGGTTGTATTAATTTATATTCCCACCAACAGTGTAGGACAGTTTCCTTTTCGCCATAGCCTTGCCAGCATTTATCACTTATTTTCTGAATTTTAATCAATCTGACTGGGCTTAAGTGCTCTCTGATTGTGGTTTTGATTGGCATTTTCTTTATAATGAGAGATGTTGAGAATATTTTCATATGCTCTTGGGCTGTTCATATGTCTTCTTTGGAGACTTAGCTGTTCAGCTCATCTTCCATCTTTTATTTGGATTGATTACTTTCTTGTGAGTAAGCTGCTCAAGTTCCCTGTATATTGTGGTTATCAGTCCCTTATCTGAGCTATAATTTCCAAATATATTCTCCCATTCAGAGAGTTGTCTTCTCACTCTACTTATAGTTTCTATGTCTGTGCTGAAGCTTCTCAACCTAATATAGTCCCATTTGCCTAGTTTTGGTACTATCACCTGTACCCTGGAGGTCTTCTTTAAGAAGTTTTGCCTACTCCAAGGTCTCCAAGAGTGTTTTCTACTAGTATTTTTTATAATTGAGGTTTTATGTTTAGATCCTCAATCCATTTTGAATTAATTTTTGTTAGTTGTGAGAGATAAGAATCTAGTTTCCTTCTTATTTAGGTTGATATCTATTTCTACCAGCTGAAGAGATTTCCTTTTTTCCCATTGGATTGTCTTGTGCCCTTTGTCAAAGATCAGTTGGCTGTATGTTTGGGGGTTTATTTGAGGATTCTCAATTCTATTCCATTGGTCTACCTGTCTGTGTTTGTGCCAGTACCATGCTGTTTTAATCATCACAGCTTTGTAATATGCTTTGAGGTTGGGAAGTGAGATGCCTCTTATTTTATTACCCTTGTACAGTATTACTTTGGCAATACAGGTTGTTTTATGCTTCCAGACAAGTTTTATGATTTTTTTTTTTGTTTCTGTGATGAATATCTCTGGTAGTTTGATTTGGATTGCAGTGAATGTGTAGACTAATTGGAGTAGGATTTTCATCTTGATTATATTCTCCCATCCAGGAACATGGGATATTTTTTCCACTTTTTTGTATCATGTTAAATCTCTTTTTCTAGTGTTTCATAGTTTTCCTTATAGAGATCTTTGACATCTTTGGTAAACTTTATTCTTAGATATCTTATCAGTTTTGTAGTTATTGTAAATGACAGTTCTTTCTTCAATTCTGTCTCAGTTTGTCCATTGTTAGTGTATAAAACTGATATAGATTTTGTACATTGATTTTATATCCTGCCACTTTACTATATTCATTTATCACTTCCAGGAGGTTTTTTTTTGTGAATTCTTTTGGATTTTCTATGTATAGCATCATGTCATCTGCAAATAGAGACGATTTCACTTTTCCTATTTGGATGCCTTTTATTTGACTCTCTTGTCTAATTGCCTTGAGTAGAACTACCAGCGCTATGTTGAAAAGGAGAGACAAAAGTGAGTAGCTTTGTTTTGTTCCAATTTTTAGTGGAAAGGTGTTCAGCTTTTCCTCATTCAGTATGATGTTAGCAATGGGTTTTTTATAGATGACTTTTATGGTGTTAAGGAATGTCCCTTCTATGCCAGTTTTTACTGAGAATCTTAATCATGAAGGGATGTTGTATTTTATCAAATTCTTATTCTACATTGGTTGATATGATCCTATAGTTTTAATCTTTCCTTTTGTTAATGTTATGTATGACATTTATTGTTTTGCATATGTCAGACCAGTCTTGCATCCCTGGAATAAATCCTACTTGGTCATTGTGTATAATCTTATTAATATGTTCTTGAATACTATTTGCTATTATCTTGTTGAGAGTTTTTGCATCCATATTTATCAGAGATATGGGCCTAAATTTTTCTTTTTTTGTCATATCCTTGTTTGGTTTTGGAATTAAGATGATGGAGGCTTTATAGAATGAATTCAGGATGGTTTCTTCGTTTTGAATTTTTAGAAATAGTTTGAAGAGAATTTGGGTTAGTTCTTCTCTAAAAGTTTTGTAGAATTCAGAATTTAAGCCTTCAGGACCTGCAGTCTTCCTTTTTGGGAAACTATCTATTACAGATTCAATCTCATTGCTTGTTATAGGTCTATTCAGACTTTCTGTTTCTTCTTGGTTCAATCTTTGTAGGCTATATGTGTCCAGAAATTTGTCCATCTCATCTAGATTTTCTTGTCTGTTGGCATATAGTTGCTCATAGTACTCTCTGATAATATTTTGTATTTCTGTTATATTTGTTGTAATAATACCTGCTTCCTTGCTGATTTGATTTATATGGTTCTTTTCCCTATTTTTGATTAATCTAGCTAATGATGTGTCAATTTTGTTTATCTTCTCAAAGAACCAACTTTTGGTTTCATTTATTTTCTGAATAGTTCTCTTATTTTCTACTTCATTTTTTTCTGCTCAAATCTCTTATTATTTTTTCTCCTGGAATTTTTTTTCCAGTTCCCTGAGCTGTATCCTTAGGTTGTTTACTTGCCACATTTCTGCTCTTTTCTTGTGCTCTTTTCTTGCTATGAACCTCCCTCTTATAACTGCTTTTGCTGTGTCTCACAGGTTATAAACAGTTGTTCATCATCATTGGTTTCTAATAACCTTTGATTCAGTCTTAATTTCTCCTATAGTCGTAAAGTCATTTAGGAGTATGATTTTGAGTTTCCATGTGTTTGTGCACTTTCTAGGGCTCTTTTTGTAGTTGATCTCAAGTTTGATTTCATCATTGTCAGAAAAGAGGCTAAGTATAGTTTCTATACCTTTGAATTTGTAACAGCTTATTTTGTGCCCTGTCATGTAGCCAGTCATTTTTTTGCAGAGGTTTTTGCTATAGGGTGCATGCACTCGCCAGAAAGACAGAGAGAGACAGAGGGACAGAAAGTGAGAAATCACCCCCCCAGGGGGGATGGCCACGCCACAATCCCTTCTCCTCCACTCTCCCCTCAGGATCTTGGGCATGCATGCACATGCACCTGGCATGAGTTTAAGCCACCGGGTCCGGGACTCGAACCGCGGTTGACTACATGGGAGTTCAGCAACATAGCCATTACACTAACTGCTGGTCCCAGTCTTCCAAAATGTCCCATGTGAGGGTGAGAAAAAAATATATTTTGTGGTACTTTGGTGAAATACTCTATAGTTGTCTGTCAAGTCTATTTCATGTATGGTATCATTTAGATCTTATATCTTTTTTATTTATTTTTTGTTTAGATGATCTGTCCAGAGGGTTCAGTGGGGTTTTGAGACCCCTACAATTATTATGTTGCAGTCTGTTTCTCCCTTGAGATCTAACAGTCTCTCTTTGATGTATTTAGGTGCTCCAATGTTGGGTTCATAGATATTAATGAGTGTTATATCTTCTTGGTGAACAAGTCCTTTTAGTACTATGTAATGTTCTACTTTGTCTCTTCTTACATCTTTCATCTGAAAGTCTATTTTGTCTGATACCAATAATGCTACTCCAGCATATTTTTGTTTTCATTCACATGGCATATCTTTTTCCAACCCTTCACTTTCAGTCTACATAGGTGGCTTCTGCTATTGTATCCGTTTAGCCAGTCTGTGTCTTTCAATGGGAGAATTTGATCAGTTAAAATTCTATGTTATTATTAATATTTGTGGATTTATCCCTGTCATTTTGTTAGCCACTTTCTCAGTTGTTTTTTGTTCTCCCATTTTTGTTTGTCTCTCTTTAGTTATCCTGATAACAACACTCCCCTCAGTACTTACTTTAGAGCTGGTCTATTATTGGTGAATTCTTTCAGTTTTTGTTTATCAGTTTTGTTTGGTTTTTAATCTGCTCTTTCCATTTGAAGGATAATCTTGCTGGATACAGTTTTCCTGGTTGAAATTCTTTTTCTTTTCATGTTTTGAACACATCTTCCCATTCCTTCTTTTTCTGCATTGTTTCAGTTGAGAGGTCTGACATTACCCTACTGGGATAGCTTTTATAATTAACTTAATATTTCTCCCTTGCTATTTTTAAAATATTATCTTTGTCTTTCATTTTTATCAATCTAGCTATGATGTGCTGGGTGTGGGGGACGGTATCTTTTTGTGTTAATTCTACTTGTGTTCCTTTTTTTTTTCTTGGGTCTGAATTTACCCATGTTTCTCTGTATTTGGAAAATTTCCAGGTTGTATTTCATGAACGAGGATTTCCATGCCACTAGCAGATACTTCATCTTTTGTAATATCCATTATATGGCTGTTTGGGCATTTCATGGTATCTAGAATTTCCTGTATATATATTGTCCACATCTTTCTTGGTTGTTTTTTCTTTCTTTTTGGTGATTTGGTCTATGCTGGAGACTTTGTCTTTGAGGTCAGAAATTTTTCTTCTATATAGTCCAATCTGCTGTTAACGCTTTCTAGGGAGATTTTAATTTCTTTTATTGTAGTCTTCAATTTCAGAAGTTCTATTTGATTTTTTTAGGGTGTCTGTTTCTTTGTGAAATTTCTCTTTCAGATCATGAAATGATTTTTCATTTCCTGGAACTGACTGTCTGTTTTCTCTTGCTTCTCATTTAGTTTTGTCACTATTAATATTTGGAATTCTTTTTCTGACATTTCCGTGTATTTTTCAGTGCTGTCCACTGTTGGTGAGGAGCTATTACCCTCACCTGGCAAAGAGCTACCACCATATTTTCTCATGTTTCTTTGAGAACTGTGCTTGTTTCTAGTCATCTGATACAGTATTCACTTTTTTCTATTTATTGGAGTAGATTCCGTAGTACTGGTGGAGGATATTTCTCTCTTACATCCCAGGTGTGTTCCTATTGGAGGGCTGTGTGTCTCAGGTCAGAGACATTATGGGTAACTTCAGGTAACCTCACAAAGTTCTTGGCTCCTCTCACAAATGTTCAGTTCTTGATGAGCTGGTAGCAAGCTAAGGAGATGTAACTTGTGAAGATGACCCAGTCATGCGCTTTGCACAGCGTGTGTTAGTATACCAAGCATTCCAAAGTGTTTCCTAGGCCCTGAGCATAGACTCACCCTACAGGCCTGCCCAGACCAGTCTCAAGACTCCAGGTGGGCAGGCGGGCAGGCGGGCAGGGTGAGTTCAGGCTGTTGGGATGGCAGGCAATGGATTCTAAATGCTCTAAAGTGGCGCCCAGGCCCCAAGCATAGACACACCCCAAAGACCTACCCAGACCAAGCGCAAGACTCCTGGTGGGTGGGTGGTCAGGCAGGGTGAATCTAGGCTGCTGAAATGGGGAGCAATAGAGTCTAAAAGTTCTGAAATCCATCATTGCTTTGTAAAAAGCACCAAGCACATTGTCTTTGGTAAAATCCTTGTCTTTGGTAAATTCATAGTTGGTAAAATCTATTTTTTTTTTTTTTTTTCCCTCAGGCCTTTAATTTTGCTTACCAAACTTAAAGCCTTGAGTCCTGGATTTGTTTTCTACACTCATCTAACTTATTTTATTTCTTCTTTTCTAATGATGGTACCCACAATTTTCATGATGCAATAGAAATTTATAGCCAACATTCTTTTCAAAAACCTTTTATTTTGAATTAGAAGAGCCAGGAGAATTTCTCATATTTTTATTTTGTCCTTCATGAGTTAGTAGAATTCTTAGACACCCCCCCCCACACACACACACACTTTATTAAACCAGGGATTTCAGAATCTATGATGAGAAAAGGCAAAGTGCCAAATTACATTATGACCCTGGGAAGGATTTTATGGGCTGGGACATGCAGGATTGATTTAGAGCTGTGAAAGCCGTGTTTATTTTTTTTGTTTGTTTGTTTTTTTTTCCATTTTCATCGAATCATTGGCAATTCACAATTTTATCAGTGTAAGGTTTTATTGAATGATACATCATCCTCAAATGAGAAGAATAGAGTGGCAGATCAGAAGTCTTGGACATTTTCCTACCCTGATTCAATAGTTCTGGGCTACAGACTCCTAGCTTATTCATAAATGAGGTTAGAAAAACATGACTTTCAGTCACCATTAATCAACAGCCTTTCTGCAGCAACCTATGGGCAGTAGCATTGTAATGCACACTATCAGATATATTCCTAGATATGTATCGAAGAAAGTTAAAAAAATCCTATAGTAAATCAGACTTTTAAGGCAGTAAGTTGCTCTCAGGAGAATTATGCCGGACTGAAAAATATATGTATCTCCTTACTCTCTTTGTGTTGATATTGTTCTTGTTTATTTTTTGTATTGGTTCCTCCCCTAACCCCCAACCATTGGATGATGGTGCACTTTCAATTACCCTGAAACAATTAAACAACAATCATTTTAGCGTAGCAAAAATAAGGTCACAATGAAATTGAATGTGCAAGTGGAATTTGTGGCTTAGAGAAAAAAAACACCTGGCCAGTTGCACTAATGCAATGCTCTGAGGTATTAAAGTCAGAGGGGAAGGTCTCCAGAGGTTTCCCTATATACACTAGAAGTACCCACAAATGCCCATGATCCTGGTTGGCTGGGACTAGGGCTGAATCACTGTGTGAAGATGCTAGCAGCAGTTCCTCTCCTCATACTTGAAAGAAACAAACAACAAAATAATCTATGTCAGTTACAGTTAAAACCTCATTATTGGAGCCAGCAGGTGGTATAGTGGCTGAGGTGCTGAACTCTCAGAGGGCTGACAGTGGTTTGAGGCCCAGACACAGCAGCTTGAAGCTCATGCTGGGAGCGTGTGGGTATCCAAAATCCTGAGAGGAGAATGAAGGAGAGGGATTGCGGCATGGCCATCCACCCTGGGGGGATGATTTCTCACTCTTTCTCTCTGTCTCTTTCTTTCTGGCAAGTATACACACCTTATATTGAACATCTCTCTAAATAAACAACAACAAAACCTCTTTATTACTAAAACATTTATTTTGGACTTTGGATAAGCTATAAAAAGTTTCAATGTAACTAAAAAGATATTGTCTCAAATTTATAATAGAACTAGAGATAATTATTAGATTGGTTACATGTAACCATGATCATGAAGAACTCGACAGTCATTCTAGAATTTTCCAATCATGTTTTACCTAAACAGTGTATGTCATGGTGAAAAAAATGTGTGTACTTACAAGAATGCTTTAACAAATTGTTGAATCTGAGAACTATGGAAGGGGTGAATTTATCCCCACTTACTTTACTGACTTTCTTAACGCACATATGACTCTGCATTTCACCTTCCCTTCCATCTTTTACTTCTCTATTTTCCTGTCTGAAGGAAAAGTAAGTACCTGTCTGGTACTAGGTTAAAGGCTATTCCAAGAGACATGGTAAAGTCCTTAAAATCTTTCCAGAACACTATTATGTGCTCCCACCATCACACGTCCATTGTTCAATGTTGAAACTCAAGATATGCCTTCAGAATCCAATTCAAAAGAAGAAAAAGGCTTTGCACAGCAGGTATACTAGTAAAGTTGTTTAAAATCTAGTCTTTAAGAGGATAATGGAGATAAGGTGAGTAAAAGTGTTAACCTAGAAATCAGAAGAAGACACTCTTTCTACCTTGTGCTTTGTAAAAGGAAAATAACTTTGAACAAAACCCCAATTTTTAAAGAGGTGTTTTTAGAAGACTAATCAGAATAACATTCTCATACTGACCCCAATCTGTAAGGAAGTGACAGATTGGTCCTTTTTACTGTGAAAGGAGATTTCTCCCACCATTAGAAGAAAAGAAAAGTAGCAAATAATATTAACTAAATGTTATATTATAAAGGAGCTTAAAAAGGCAAGGACGGAAGAAAGAAACACATATTAAGGTCTAGGATAAGAGCCTCAGTAAAATTATTATCCAGCATTAACATATCTAATCAACAGAGAAAATTTTAGTTGGCCATTTATACTGATCTAAACCCATAATATAATCTTTTATAATAGGTCCAATCCATGTAGACAAGGCCCCTTGTAATAATAATGTCATATGAATCTATTACCTACTCCAGTATCCTCAGATGTTTAGAAAATGGCAAGTCAGTCTGTATTTACTTAAAGTTATTAGCTTAGGATAAAATTCTAATAGTACAATGATGTGCCACAGGGAAGCAAGTCTGTATTTGCCTAAAATTATCATAGGATAGATTTATAAAAGTAGAATGGCATGCCAAAGGGAATTAACAGAGCTAAGGTTTTTGTCATCTTCTCAAGGAAAAAAAAAGCCAATTTGTATTCTTCCTGTTAATATAGAAATAGATTAAAAAGATAGAGTGTTCTGGTCCTTTGAATAAATAAAATTCTGAAGCAGTTGACTATCAAAGCACAATACAATGGGTTTTGACCTGTCTATTTCAATCCAATACTCAACAATGGCCAAGATTTTATGTTTCTAACCTTCAACACCCTCTTTATTGGAGCAGAGCCATTTTTACCTCCACTAACAAAGGTGAGTATGTAGCACAAGCTGAACTGGTTATGATATTTTAATCCTTCAAAACATGTGACTCAATGATGACTAAGCCAGTCTAATCATATCCCTTCAGTAAATTTCTTCACTCCTTCACTGAGGCTGACAGAAATATCGCTCATAGCTTTCGCACTCTGAAAGGTTTAAGGATTTAACCATAAACCTGCTTGCAATTCTCTTTTTCTGAAAAATATTGAAGTCTTAGTTTCAACAAAATAGATGAAATCAATGAATTACACATATGCAATGTGAAATATAGAGGTAGAGATTAATACGAAAGAAATTAAGAAAAGAAAGAGAGAGAGATACAAAGAGTGATGGTTTAAGCTATTAGAAACAGTCATCTCAAAGTCATCATGCCGCCTGATCTTTGAACAGGAGCTGGCAGGTGGCATGCTGGTTAAAGGTGCTAGACTCCCACATGGCCCACCATGGTTCGAGTCCTGGACTTGGTGGCTTGCTGTCTCACTTTCTCTCTCTCCCTCTCTGTCCCTCTCTGGTCAAATTGAAATAAATAAATAAAGTTAAATAATTATTAAAAAAAAGAGTAAATATTCCTGTTTTGTTTTCTTTTGCTTAGTGAAATGACATTTCTATCATTTCCACCTAACTGTATGCCTGTTGTTAACCAGATACCACACTTGATCTTTAGAAATATATTACATAATTGTACCTGATTGTACCAGGATGACTTTTGAACCTGGGTTGGTGCAGGGATAATGCACCTTGACCCGTATATGAAAGGTCCTTGATGAGCATCCCTGTGACCTACCTGGGCATGGTGGTACACACACGTCTACCTGTAATTCTGGCTGGTGGAGAAAGGGCTGAATTGTGGTATGAGGGCCTGTGGGAGGTTTCTCTTTCCATCTCTATTTCCCTCTTCCTCTCTCTCTCTCTCTCTCATGGAAGAAATAAATAAACTCACACACGCACAAAAAAATCTAACTCTAATTGGAGTATATGGGAATGTCAATAATATATTTCCCTAGAATCACCAACTTTTCTTCAAGGTGTGACAGTAATTTTGAAATTTTGTGAAATCAAACTTTTTTTACTCCAATGTGTATATTTTCATGGTTTGGCTGAAAATATTCAAGTAGCACGTTGATAGTAAAGTATGTATCTTTATTGATTTTCTTATCTTCTATCTACCTAAGTCTTGGATCATGGTTGTTTTATCTTTATACCTTAGTGTACATTTTGTTAACATTTAATTTTTAGCAACAAATTGGGTTTTGGTATTTTTTATTTGTATTTTGATAAATATTTAAATGTACATTCCATTTTTTAAAGGAAAAGCATAGACACATTAAAAAGAGAAAGTCTGAACATATATTCTAAACATTGTGTGTAACATAGAAAAAATTAAATATCCTGAAATATTTGTGAGTTTTTCAGACATGCATACTTCAAGTTTTCATTTTGACCCTTGGCAGTAAAAATTATTGTATTATCCAATGACAGTCATTAAATGAGTCATAAGTGTAATGGATTTTAAAAGTATTGGAGGTACTTACATTCTTTTGACAGATTTTTCTCTTTAACTAGGAAGTACAAATTGTCCTAAATGTCAGTGTGTTTTGGGAGCAAAAGCTTTGAAAAAGAAAGTTATAAAAATGTACTCTAATTGGCATATGTCATATCAATCTCTCACATTTCACTTTTGTAACTGAAGAGAGAATTCTGGCTTAAAAGCAACATGTAAACATCAAAATCAACAAAACTAATAAAAATAATCTGAAACTTTCTTAAAGATTAACTGCCTATGACTTCCTTGAAAGCCAAGACTGATATTATAACAGCACTTTCAATGAAACTTTTTTATCATAGAGAGGTTGGAATTTTTGGATCAGAGAAGCAACCAAGTTTGTATCAGAAAGCACCATGTAACAAAAAAATATAAAATGCTCTTTGAATAACTGTCAAATGACATAGGGCCAGCAGCTGGCATGGAGTTTTTAAGGCAGCTGGATTCTTACGTGGTTGACTGTGGTTCGAATCCCAGATCCGGGAGCTTGAAAAATCAATCATGCTGTGTGTGTGTGAGTACATGACCAAAATCCCAAAAAGAGAATAGAGGAGAAGGGATTGTGGAATGGCCATTCTCCCTGGGAGTGATTTTCTTTTCTTCTCTCTGTCACTCTATGGTGAGCACACACATCCTATAAAAAACTAAAAATATATAAATAACAAATAAAATTATATTGAACTATTATTTTCTAAAACAGATAGCTCATATATTAAGGATTTAAACATAATATTAGTTTTTAATATGCTTTGAAGAAGATAATTCTGAAGAATATATCTAAATCCATGCTACTTTCACAATAATGAGAAACACAGTTTATTTTAATGAATTCAACAGAATGCTTTTGTCTACTTGCTATTGCATCTTCCCAGCTGCCTTTCATAATGTATTGTTTAACTACTCCCTTAATTCCTCTTGGAAGAATACCCTTCTTCTCTCCCAGGTATGTGGAAGGACTTTTAGTTAGGATGCCTTACCATCCCAAGGCTTAGATATGCTATTTAGATTTACTCATCTCTAAACCTAAAATTTTAAACCCAATTTCATTTGTTTCCTGTGATTGCCATAAGAAACAACCACAAAGTTGGTGACTTAAAACAAAAGAAACTTACTCTCTCCAAGTTCTAGAGACCAGATGTCTAAAATCAAGGTATCAGCAGGGCTCCATTCCCTTTAGGGACTCTTAAAAATTCAAGTTCTACTAAAACTGTGTGCTAAACATAACAGTGTATGGAACAATAGCATTAGAGCAGAAAAATCAAATCCCATGTAACTTTCTAAACCAAGCACTGACAGAACAATAACCCACACCTTACAAAATAACTTTGACCAAATAATCATCTTAGACACACAATGAAATGAAGTGAAATGACAACGTTTTAACTACAGTGAGGCTGACAGTTGCTATGACAATGAACAGAGTGGATCTTAAAGCCAGTGGCTGGTGGCTCTACTTTTAAGGTATGTGCAGGAGGCAACAAGATGAGCTGAAGTTCATACAGACCTGAGAGTGTATCCAGGCTATAGGCTTTTTGTTTTCTATAGGATTTATGCACTTAAGAGAGAGAGAGAGAGAGAGAGAGAGAGAGAGAGAGAGAGAGAGAAAGTGAACAATCACACCCCAGGAAAATGACCACTCTGCAATCCCTTCTCCATTCTTCCATTCTCCTCTTGAGATTCTGGACATATACACACAGTGCCCAGCAAATTTTTCAAGCTGCCAAGTCATGAACTTGAACCACTAGGTCAGCCACGTGGGATCCAGCCGCCTAAATCACCCTGGCACCAGCTGGCCCCATAGGATCATCTTTTTAATGCAGGAAAAGGAACTCTTGCTTCCCTGCTGAACATTATAACCCTGCTTCAGCCATTTTTCCCCATTGCCTAGAAAAAAAAATTGCCTGTGTACCAGTGTCACATAGGCATTATATTGTCACCATTTCTCATCAATTTCCTATGTGCTAATTACAGAAACAAGTATTGGAAAACAGACTGTACAATGGTCTTTAGAAAAATTGAATTGTATTTCTTTCCCATGCCTAGGTGTTTAGCTTTTCATTTCTTATTAGATATATTTTATATATCCCTATTTTTTTATTTTTAAAATCTTTTTGGAACCAAAGAACACTAAAAATGTGTGTATTTATAGATAACTAGGTAGATATATAGATGGGTAGATGAATAGATAAATGAAAGAGACAAAAGAGAGGGAATTAGATGTGCAGAAATGCTGCAAAATCCATTACAGCAGGTGTAATCCTGCATTTGGTACATAATGCATTCCCAGTGCTCATAAAGATCATTGAGATTATATTGTACCAAAATTTTCTCTGTTGATTTTTGTTTGTTCAGTGGAATGACAAATATGACTAATTTTTTTTTTTCAGTGAGTGATGGGTTGGGTACAAATTCATAATCACTTTTTGTGTATGTGACACCTGAGTGTGTGTATGTGTGTGTACGTTGTATTTGCAACCCTCCTGCCTCAGCCTCCTGAGTAGCTGGGATGACAGGTGTAAGCTACCATATCTGGCATCTTAGGGTAGGCCAGGAATCAAACCAAGACCTACCATGTGGCCTCAGTCTACTCAAAAGCAGTGTCCTGGATGCACCATTGCACTGGACTGATTGGCTTTTTTATCTGAATTCTCCTCTGTTGAGAAGTTTGAAAAACTAGAACAGATTAATGAATGCATCTGAGACCCAGAGAAACAAGAATACAAAGCATAATAATTGTGAGGATTTTGATTGCCAGAATGAAGGGATTTGCTCATTTTAATAATAGAAAGATCAATGCTAGGAGAGCTTGCCTGTCCTATAAGTCTAGAACTAAGACAAGATTGTATGTGCCTTGATGTGGTCAGATGCACAAATTAGCTCATGAATTTGGATGTGAGACTACAGAGAGAAATTTCTATATATATATACACATACCTTGTTCTTCTCTGTGGACAAACAATAGATTTAATTAAACTAATATAAAAAAATTAGAAAGGAATAAGAAATCTACCTATCTCAGGGTCCAGCAGGTGGTATGGTGGTTAGGCACTAGACTCCCATGTGGCTGATTATGGTTCAAGTCCCAGATCTGTTGTCTTGCTTTCATGCTTTTACGTTTGCTCTCTCTCTCTCTCTTTTGGTGAATTCACGTGCCCTACAGAAATTTTTTTTAAATAATAATAATAAATATAATTAAATAATTAAAAAAAAATTCTTCTAGTCCAGGAAGGGCTAGGACCTATATCTAGTATACTATAGTATCTTATTGAAGGACATCAAAATGGCCTTAAGAAATGCAGAACTAAGAATTAGAGTATTATGTAAAATAAAAAGTTAAAGATATTACTTCTCAGATAAACATATAATGTCTTTAAACTATAGTTTTTCTTGTAGCAGAGACAAATAGAAAGATGTTAACTCACTGGGCATTGTGTATGCAGGCCCAAAATTCTGATAGGGTTCAGAAATGGAAGAGAAAGGATTGCAGTCCGACTATTCCCCATTAGGGATTGCTTCACTCTACCCCTTATCTGTCTCTTGTTTTCCACTCTACCCCTTTTCTATCTCTTGTTTCAATCTCTCTAGTGAGTGCATGAGTCCTCTGGTAATTGAAAAAACATTTTAATCAGAATAAGGAAAGGAGATAATTTTATACAGCTGTAAAATCTGTTTGTGTTTTAACTTAAGTTATAACAGAGACAAAAGTTAAAAAAATTTACAAAGTAGGGACCAGCAGTTACTGTTATGGCTATGTTGCTGGACTCCCATGTAGTCGACTGTGGTTCATGTCCCGGACCTGGTGGCTTAAAACTCACGCAGGGCGCGTGTGCATGCGTGTCCAAGATCCCGAGAGGAGAATGGAGGAGAAGGGATTGCGGCGTGGCCATCCCCCCTGGGGGGTGATTTCTCGCTGTCTGTCTCTGTGTCTCTCTCTGTCTGTCTGGCGAGCGCACGCGCCCTATAGCAAAAACATTTCCAAAAAAAAAAAAGAAAAAAAATTTACAAAGTTAAACAATGACTGTAAGCTAATAACTGATCATTGAAGAAAAAATGTTTTTGTAAATTTTGTGTAGCTTAAATGTGCAGTGTTTATAAAGTCTACGGTAGTGATGTCATGTCCCGGGCCTTCACCTTCACTCATCACTCACTCACTCACTCACTCACTCATCCAGAGCAATTTCCTGTCCTGAAAGTCTCATTTATGGTAAGTGCCCTACATGGGCATACCACTTTATAAATCTTTTTTTTTTAATTTGACAGAAAGAGCATGGACTCACCAAAGAGAAAGTGAAAAAACACCCACCTATGGGGAATGGTTATGCTACAGTCCCTTCTCCATTCCACTCTTGGGATTTTGGCACACACACACACATGTGCCTGGTGTGGTTTTCAAGCTGATGGGTCTGTGACTTCAACCACACAGCTGGCCACGTGATATTCAGTTGCCACCTTAACCTCATACCACCTGCTGGCCCTAAAATCGTCTTAACATTTTTTCCCCTAAAGCTGTAGTTATTTCTTTATTTATTTTAAAGAATTATTTTATTTAACTTTATTTATTTTAATTTGACCAAAGAGGAGCAGAGTGAGAGAGAGAGAGAAAGTGAGAAAGTAAGTTGCCAAGTCTGGGACTCGAGCCACGGTTGGCCATGGAAGTCTAGCTTCCTTAACCACCATGTCACCCGCTGGCCCCACTATAGTTATTTTGCATTCATTCCTTCTTAAGGTCTTCGTGCTAAAACATTCTGTGTATTTAAAAATACTCAGTTGTTATATTAAGAAAAATTTAAACTCCTGCTGCAAAAAATGTTGGAAACTTCCTTTTGCTATTTTCTTAAGCTATCAAAATGATGCTAATATACTCTTTCTATGGTAGATTTAACTTGATTAGCATGCTTTTCTGTCAATCAAACATTAACACATAGAATGAAGAATATGACTTCAAGTCCTTGTCATATTTATTTTCTTTAGTAATAATCTTAGGTTAGGCTATAGATTAAAATCTGATGTCAAATCGAATGGAACCTGGGAGCTGATCTCTCATTCTTTCCTGCCTCTTTATGTTGGTTTTTATTGCCTTTTGCAGTGGTGGATAGGTGCTGCACTAACACTGACCACAGGGAAGAGGCTCTGGGGGTCACAGGGAGGAGAAGTGGAATTGGGAGCAGAATGGGGAACCTCCATTCCTGCAGCATGTCGATAGATCGTCAGGTTTCGATGTGGCTGTTCTTCTCATCTTTAACCCTGATGAGTTGTCCTCTAAAGAGGGCATCTGTTTAAACCAAGATGGTTTTCTTAGTCGCTAAAGGCTACTGCCTACTCAACCGCTGCTGTAGTGGTTTTGAAATTCTTTGAGGTTCTGTAGGCTTTCTGCATTATACATTAGTACTCGTGCTACAGAAGACAATTTAAAGATCTCTTAGAGCATAGAATTTAAAGTTCAACTGTTCTGAAGCACTGCAGGGAGTCTTAGAGAAGAGAGGAACGCAGTGAAAGAGAAATGTGCACATTTCAGATGCAGAATTTGAAAAAATAAGCATAATTTACATTTTACAATATTTTAAAGTCTCTCAGGCATTTTTTCAGTTTATTGTACAACAACTTTGTGAAGTAAGTGAAAGCCTGGATCATGATACCCATTTAATATTTATATTTGGATATTAACCATTCACACTGGGGGACTAAGGGAACTTTAATTCAAATACTTATGTCTCTACTTCGAAGTGCAAATGTGTATTAAAATCAAGAAATTTTATTAGACCTTCATAGAGACTTCTATACAGAGGTATTATAAAAGGTCTCTATAGTAAGTTAAAGAGAAATTTCATAGTGTCTTGTAATAATTTAAACTTTTTTCTCAACTAACTGGGTATGTTGTAAAAGACCAATAATGATAGGATTTCTTAGGACTTTTGAACATGTTGGAAAATTGCCTGAATATCTTATTTCATTAATTTGTTTACAGAAAGATCTATTGTGAATCATTCAGAGGAGAAAATGGTCAACTATTTTTAAAATATATTAATTTGATTATAGCATGAAATTGTAATGAAGGAGAGAAAATCAAGCTGATAATAGGTGGACTTGATAAAATTATTTTATTCCCTTATCAAAAGACAGTTACCTGTTTTCTAGGTTGAATACTTATCTCTTGTTTTGCTACAGAGAGAATGGGAGACCCCCAGTATATTTATTTACTACAAATAGAATAGATAAGTTATATGTGGAAATGGATTAAAGAAGTAGAGATACTCTCATAAAAGTATCAGTTCCAAAATGACTTTACCTATTCTTTCTCTCTGCCTTGTACATATACAAGCCCTCTGGCATAATTTAAAAAAAAAAATCCAATCCAGTTTCCAAGTGTGTTCACCCAGTATATTTTTTTCTGTTCGTTTGTTTTTGTTTTTAGGCTTTTGCCATAGGGTACCTGTGCTCACCAGAGAGAGACAGACAGACAGAAAGAAAGTGAGAAATCATACCACAGGGGAGAAGGCCATACTGCAATCCCTTCTCCTCTACTCCTCTCTTGGTATCTTGAAATGCACACACAGACACCCAGTGTAAGTTTCAAGCCTCTGGGTCTAGGACTTGAACCATGTTTGACCATGTGGGAGTCCAGCACCTTAATCACCACATCACCTGCTGTCCCTGTGATAACAATATTTTTTTCAAAAATATGGATTCTGATTTCCCTTTCTCACCTTCAGTTCCATGGCTGGCTACTTGGGTTACATAGATTTTATCTTTCATAAAGCAGAAATTATGCCGTGACCCGATTAACAAATTAAGAAATAATAAGTTGTATCATTGCTTGGATGAAAAAAATATGTTTTCTAAAAATCTTATGTAGGGGCCAGCAGATGGTATAGCAGTTATGTTGCTGGACTCTCACAAGGCCAATCACAGTTCAAGTTCCAGACCCGGCAGCTTGAAAATCACACGGGCATGTATGCATGAATATCCAAGATTCCAAGAGGAGAATGGAGAAGAAAGAATTATAGTGTGGCCATCCCCTGGGGGGGTTGGGGGGTTGAACACATGCCTCCTAAGGCAAAAACCTCTTTTTTTTTTTTTTTAAAAAAAAAGGGCTTAGGTCTTTGATAATTCTATTTACTAGTTTTATTTTAACAGTATATGACTTTTTTTAAAGCTGCATTTTTCTGTACAAATTGTAAAAATGGTAAAAATGGTTATGGGAAGAATCAATTTGTTGACTGGAACATGGATAGCTTTAGAATAGGTCCAATAGCAACAAGGTTTTCTCATTATATCAACAGAATTTCAACTGTAAAATGAAGAATGCTTGAATCTGTGTAAAAATATCATGTAATGAACAATAGTGAAGAAAATACCTTGGGAAAGACAAAGAAATATATATTTCCTTGATAATCTACTCTAAATTTCTTCCCAACATGGAGGCAGGAACTCCTTTTCTGTATTGACACTAGATTTGACATTAAAGATGGCATAGGCCTTTCAAGAAATTTTCTTTCTTTTCCTTTACTTTTTCTTTTGTTTCTTTCTTTTTCTCTCTTTTCTTTTCTTTTCTTTTCTTTTCTTTTCTTTTCTTTTCTTTTCTTTTCTTTTCTTTTCTTTTCTTTTCTTTCTTTCTTCCTTCCTTCCTTCCTTCCTTCCTTCCTTCCTTCCTTCCTTCCTTCCTTTCTTTCTTTCTTTCTTTCTTTCTTTCTTTCTTTCTTTTTTTTTAAGACAAATTTCCACTATGTTGTGATCCTTCTGCCTCAGCCTCCCAGCTGGGTCTAGAAGTATGCACTCCCACATTGAAGCTTCAAGAATATAATAAAGCAAAGAACAAGAGTGAGAATCAAAATACACATTGAACCAATGGAAGAGTTTTCTGAGTGAGGGACTAGTCTGTTTCTGTATTGAAAAAAATATGTATATTAGAGCCAACAGGTGGCATGGAGGTTAAGGCCCTAAACTCCCACATGGCTGATTATGGTTCAAGTTCCAGACCTGAAGGCTTACTTTCTCACTTTCCCTCTCTCTCTCTCTTTGGTAAGTGCATGTTCCCTATGGCAAATTAAAATAATAATAATCATGATAATAACAAATAGAATTTAAATATAAGTAATTCTTTTTAAAGAGTTATATATTATCCTCTTCTGACTCTGTTCATTATGTTGACCATTTTACATTTTTGCAATGTATTTGGCTATGGGTGTCTTTCTAAATCAAAATGTGTTGATAGAAAACCCACAGGAGTTCACATGATATAATGCTTCTCTCTAGTAAAGTAGGTAGCCTGATGTCATCTTACAGATGGGTTATAATTGCTCCAAGAAATGATCACAGTGTGAATGTATCTGTTAAATATTGGGAACCACAGTCTACCCTAGATCTAGTCTCCACTTGTTCCCGGCATCTCTCAGCCTGGGGAATCTAAATTTTATGAACTATAGCAATGGGTGTGCTTGCTTTCTGGGATTTTTCTGACTTCCTTCTATTTTAAGGACAACCACAAGTTTGAGATAATATGAACAAACCTTTTAACTACAAAATACTATGTAAATGTTGTATTAAGTAATCATGTTGAATTGCAATGCTGTTTAGCTGTTTCATAAATGTTTGCCTTTTCCTTCCACTAATTTGCTCAATGAATTACTTTTGTATTTCTTTAATATTCATGAGGGTGTTTGGTTTTTGAGGATGGCATTTCTAAATCCAGAAATATTACCTTTATGGGTAGACGTAATTGTACTAATCAAAGACAGACAGATGGCGTTTCCCACTAAGAACATCAGTATTCTGATGAGCGATTGTGTCAACTAATTGATAAGACTTTTATTGTGAAGTGATTGGTATGAAGTGTATTTTTTTCCCTTTGGGGTTTAATTCTAAGGTAGCTTTTCAGTGGTTAACACATTTTCTAACTAGATCCGCCCTCCCCCTTTAGCAAGTGTGTGGTAATGGATTGAACACTTGCAAATGAGTTGAGTCCAAGACTCTTGATGTTGCCACTAGCAAACTCTAAGCTTATCACAAAATTCTTCAGAGTCTCAGTGTTCTGTCTTGAATGATTTCTAGACTCTTCAGTCATTTTTTTTTTTTCATTTAAAACTCTGAATTTGGGTAAATAAACAGTGTAAATTTTCCCTATTAGTGATCATATGTTGCTTGTGTTATTCAGTGAGATGAAAAGTAATATTGAAAATCTCTCTATCACAGAGTGCATATATGCTTCAAAAACCCTATTATACCGCACAGTGATTTAACAATTAAATGTAAACAAATTATAAAATAAATTGGGGAAAAAAAGGAAAAAAATCTTTAAAAATGTGAACATGTTAGATGTGGTTCTACCAGCCCAGCACTCCTATTGAAGTACACTCTCTGTGGTTTTTATTTGATTTGAAATCTAATGCTTCATTAATAACATGCTGTGACACCTTCTAAAATGACAAGCTAGAATTCTTACATCCATTATATATTTATCAATTACTTACTTAAAAAAAAATCATCCTTAAGTACTAGAATTGTATGAATCATTTCAACTAATACTAAATAGAATCTAGGCTGGATAAAAAACTTTCTTTTTTATGTGAAAGTTTGTAAAGTTTGCTTCTTCAAGTTTATTATCACTTTAGAGTGTTTTATTTACTTTAAAAAGTAGCATTCTTTCTACTGTGTGCCTTTTAAGATCACAAGCATGCAAATGTAGTTAGAAACGTAGCAAAATTTTTGATGTGTGTGTGTGTTTTTTTCTCCCCTAATCTGAGTTTGAGAAGATTTCTAGATCAAGAGAAAGTACAATCACATCCTTCTGCTTAAAATCCTAATCAGTGGCAAATGTCTCTGTGAAAGGTACTATCAAAAGTAAGTATCCTAACCTCTGTCCAAAACATTTAAAATCTCCTATAATCACCAGTAGGGAAATTTAATACCTTCCCAGAATATTCTGATGGTCTTATTTGCCTTGATCCATCTTAGCCAAAATCTCCTCCTCCTTTTTTGTCAGTGTTTTTACACTACTAGGAATTAAGGCACAATAAAATTTAAAATATTTTTCTATTATCTTTTACAAATATTTAACTTTAGTCAAATTATATATATATATATATATATATATATATATATATATATATATATATACATGGTAACAGATCACTGGTTTGATAGGGTTATGTATAAAGCAATATTTTCCTGTGCAAGCCTTCCCCTTCCCAGAAACTAACTCTTAATCAGTTTCTGCACTTAATTTTTCAAAAGCATACCGTTATATCTCTAAGTTTATTTCTCTGTAATTTAATTTGTCACACTTTGACAAAGCCTGTTGATGTCCTGATGTGATATATCTATCTATCTATCTATCTATCTATCTATATAGATATAGATAGATAGATAGATAGATATACTCTCTCTATTTATATATTTAGTGTTTGCTATAGTACATGGCTGCTCGCCAGAGAGGGAGAGAGAAAGGGAAAGTGAGAAATCATCTCCCACCCTAGGAGAGATGGTCACGCTGCAATCCCTTCTCCTCCATCCTCCCAAGATTTTGGGCTCGCATGCTCGTATGCCCAGTGTGATTTTCAAGCCACCAGGGTCCAGTTCTCAAACTGTGTAGTCAGGCATATGGGATCCAATTGCCTTAATCTCCACACCATCTTCTGGCTACCATGTAATATTTTATTGTTGTTACCTTCAGCTCTTTACTGGTTTTCTTTGTACCTATAAATATACTTAAATAAACTGATGTTTGGGATTGACTTTAATCGATAGTTTTATTCCTCAATGTGGCATTTACAGAGCGGTATCCCTTCTTGCCCTAATTTCTTATTTTGTCACACTTTCTGCCATAGATTTATACAATGGGATGTCAAGTTTGTTGGTGTTTATATTGTGTCCTGCAACCATAGCAGTATCTCTATGCTTTGACCACAGGTTATAGTAAATCTAAAAATAATAAAACAATTTCATGTAAAATATTTTAATTAAAATATTTTCAGACTCAAAATTATATTCCAAACACACACACATACACACACACACACACACACACACACACACACATATATATATATATATATATATATATATATATATGTATGTATATTGAGAGAGAGAGGGAGCCAGCCAGCATATGGCATGGAGACTAAGCCAGCTAGATCCCGCAGAGCCACCTGCAGGGCTCAAGTCCCAACCTGGAGGCTTGAAAACACCCTGCGTGTGTGCTCCAGGTCCCAAGATGAGAAGGGAAGAGAAGAGATTTTGAGGCATGTCCAGGCGTCTCGGAGGTGATCCCTCTCTCTCCCTCTCTCTCCCTCTCTCTCCCTCTCTCTCTCTCTCCCTCTCTCTCCCTCTCTCTCCCTCTCTCTCCCTCTCTCTCCCTCTCTCTCCCTCTCTCTCCCTCTCTCTCCCTCTCCCTCTCTCTCCCTCTCTCTCCCTCTCTCTCCCAACAATGAAATATTATTCAGCACTGAGAAGAAAAGAGCTATCAAGTGAGGAAATAGAGGAAACTTAAATACATATTCATAAGTTAAACAAGCCAGAAACGTCTACTGTATAATTCCAAGTATGAAAGTCTAGAAAAAGGAAATCAATGAAGACAGTAAAAAGTCAGTAGTTTATAAACATTACAAGGGAGAAAGTGATGAAATAAATGGAGCACGAGGTTTCAAAGAATTATACTGCTCTTGTAAACCCATAGAATATATAACACCAAGAAGACTGAACTTTATTATAAACATTGGGCTTTGTGTGGTAATGTGTCAGCGTAGGCTCATTGATTGAAGCAAAGGAACCACTGGCAGGGGGATGGTCACGGTAAATTGATAAGAAGAAAGGCCAATCATGTCAAGGGAAAGGGGTAGATGAGAAATCCCTAAATTTTTTACTCAGTTTTATTGTGAATGTAAAACTGCTATAAAAATTATTTATTTTTTAAAGGGGACTTTATTGCATGTTATGTATGATTATTTTAAAAATAAAATAAAAATTATGCCATCTGCCTGGAGTGGTGCTGTGCACATGTAATCACAGAGACTGATGGAGGCTGAGATAGGAGGGTTGTGAGTTCAAGGCTTGCGTGGGCAAGATATCAAGACCCTGTCTCAAAAGAGCCAAGTGCATTGACCAGTGACGATAGCCTTCACTGGAAGACTAAGACACCAAAATTGCAACAGTGAGAACATAACAGCAGCAATTATGTCATCCAATTTGAACTAATTTACTAAAGAAATAAAATTCATTAAATTAGGAGAAAAAAGTACAGTGCAAGTTAAATACCTTTAGTCTTTTCCAGTGTAATTTGTATTAATCATGGTTGTAATTGCAATAAAAAAATTCTTCATAATGTCTAGGTCACTATAATAATTTTAACTTACATATATGCCAAATACAAATAACCTTTTCCCTCATTGTCAGAATGTTATTCTAATAACAGAAGTTAATGTATTGGTTTAATGACATTTCCATATTCTTCCTCAGTGATAACTCTAAATCCTTTATCCTTCCCTTGGCCACATTCCAAGCTGAGTAATCCTGTTCACCTAAATTTTTAATGTAGTTTCAATTGGATGTGGCATGCCTCTTTACTTTCTGTCATGTACAGTTGTGGAGTGTTGAGCATTTTTATTTCTGAGTGTGTTGCCCTAATCCCTTTGTTTGGTTTGTCTTTCAGAGCATGCTTAAAAAATATTACCGAGCTTGTTGGAATCTTTAAGATGAGAGGTTATGAAACCGTGAATGTCAGTGTCGGGAGCCATTATCAAGCAACTTAAGAGGATTATGTTTATTGTGGATAGGTTTAGTTTTTATTGAACTATACGGGTGTCACTGTTTATATAAATACACATGCTTCATCATCATTTTGTCAATAAGCAAACACACTTCCATTGCATCAGAATGTACTGAATTTTCATTTTTGCTTATTTCTATGATCAGGTTAGTAATAACTTTTCCAGATATGTGACTTTAATGTTTATGGATGAATAATAAGGACATTAGTGTCATCAAATCTGTATTTAGATGATTTTAGGCTGACCGTAGCCAACATGAAGTGACTGAGGTAGACTAGGAAGCCCTTCTCAGAAGAAGGTTTTCCTCATGCCACCTGAATTTCCTTGGCAAAGCATGAAGGTAGGCTCTCATAGGCTAAGATAAATTTTCAATGGCCTTTTATTGTTTTTCTAGACATGACTTTTTTTTATCAAAGGAACAAAATAAATCATCTCCACTGGGATGAAAGAGTATATAAATTTGCCTATATGTGATTACTACGTGCTCAGAGAAAATAAGGGAGTTAAGCCCCAATGTTTTGGGTAGGAGACAAAGTGAAATATACTATTTCTTCTGTAAATAGATACAGAAATGATGTCTTTGCTATAAGTAAACAGTGTGGACTGGATTGTCTATTTTCCCTCCAATATATTCACAGCTGAGAGTAAAAGACAAAAACCTACTTTTGATTATTGGGCAAATAATTTTCAAGGCGGTGAATCCAGAAATAATTTGAACTCCAAAAGAATACTAATGCTAAATTATTTTTGATTGTTTTCTAAGTCTATTCTCATTAATTTATAAAGCACTTTTAAAAATGTAAAATATAATAATTCTAAAATATGATAGAAAAAGGTAAACAAGATTCATGACAGTTTACACACACTAATGCTTATGTACATAGTCCATATACCTATGAAAAAATACTTAATTATAATTATAATTTTAAAAAATTAGGGGCCAGCAAGTGGCAGGGTTAAGGCATTGTATTGCCACATGGTATGCTACAGTTTGAGCCCTGGACCTGGAGGCTTGCTTTCTCTTTCTCTCTCTCTCTCTCTCTCTCTCTCTCTCTATTTCTCTGGTGAGTGCATGTGTCCTATAGCAAATTAAAATAATAATAATAATAATAAATAAAATTAAATAATTCTTTTTACAAAATGAAGCTAAATTTAACCTAAACTAAGACAGTCCATGTCATGACCATGAGTTCTTACACAATGGTCAATTGATTCTCAAGAATGCCAAGCTAGTCTAATTAGTAAACAACATTTTTTTTTTAACTAATGGTGCTGGGACAACTGGATACTGATATGCAAAAGAGTGAATATAAACCCCATACCAAGTATCTGAATTAATTAAAAATAAATAGTAGGCCTAAATGCAAGAGGTAAAATTGTCAGACTCATATAACAAACCTTTATTTTCATGACTTTAGATCAGGCGATAATTTCTGACGTATCAAATCACAAGTTACAAATGCAAAAGTAGGTATATTAGGCTTAATTAAATTTTTAAAGCCACTTTGTCCTTCCTTTGTTACCATTGAAAAGTGAAAGAGTGGACTGAAACAGTAGCATAAGCAGCAGGGTATCACTGTGGATGGCTGAGGCCACATGGGAGACCCAGGTTTGGTTCTTGGTCCAGCCTACTGGGTTGTTGGAAAAGTCATGATGCATTTTGCAACAGATGGTGCTAGTTCATTTTTGGAAGTACTAAAGTAATTTGTATCTATGTTAGTGCAATGTCATTTGATAGCTAGGTTATTTGATAGCAGGTTTAGTCTTTTTCTAAAAAAAAAAAAAGTGATTTTATTGAGTTTTGGAGATTTTACAACAAGTTGAAGATGGAAGACAAAACTGTGCATTTTTTCCATATTTTACTGTTTTACTTCCGTAAGGGGAAGAACGTACATTAAACTTGTGAAAAGTTGCTTATAGTTCCAATGATGGTTCATGAAATTCAACGCTGGTGATTTTGATCTCAATGGTGCTCCTTGGTCCAGGAGGCCCACTGAGGGTAATGATGGCAAAATAAAGGCATTGATTAAGTCAGACCCACAATACACAACAGGAGACATTGCAGAAACATTGAACATTCCTCATTCAAGCATTCATGACCACCTGACAAAGCTGGGATGTGAAAGCAAACTCAATATTTGGGTTCCACATGAACTCAAAAAAGTCCATTTGACAGTGCATATAAACATCTCCAGTATGCTCATTAAACACGAGGAAAATGATCCTTTTCTGAAGTGACTGATAACTGGCAATGAGCAGTGGATTATTTACAGCAATATGGTGCCCAAAACAGTCTTGGTCCCGACATGATGATTTGCCTCAAATGACATGAAAGGTAGACATTTATCAGAGGAAGGTTATATTCTCTGTGATGGGATTTTAAAGGTGTCATGTTTTTTGAGCTCCTACCAAGGAACCAAACAATCAAATCAAATGTGCACTGTTGGGAACTGGACAGTTAGTATGAATCTATCATCCAGAAATATCCAGAGCTTGTTGATCGTAAAGCAGTTGTGTTCCATTATGACAATGCGAGACCACACACAAGTTTGATCACCTGTCAAAAATGATTGAAGCTTGAATGAGATGTGTTGCCACACCCATCATACTCACCTGACCTTGCATCATAGACTTTCGTTTGTTTTGCTTCCTTCAAAACTTCTTGCTTGGTATAACGTTCAATTCAGATGAGACTGTAAATCAGCACCTTGTTCAGTTTTCTGCTGATAAAAACACGTCCTTCTATGAACAAGAAATAAAACTCACTGACAGATGGTAAAAGATTATCAAAATGAGCAATACATCACTGATTGATCTTTGTATTTTATCTAAATAAATTATCTTTGCCAAACATAGAAAAAATATGTCATGACTTTTTTGACAGTCTAATACATGGGCTGGACATGGTTGCACACACCTACAGTCCTAGCTAACTGGAGACTGGGGCAGAAAAATATCTTAAAATGGCAAGCCCTATCAAGATTACTTATTTTTTTTCTCTTTCTTTAACAAAATGTAATAAATTAAAATTAAAATAAATAGAATGGTAGAAAATATTTGCAAATCAGAAATCATATATCTGATGACTGTCTTATATACAGAATATATTAAACTCTTTTCCAATTCAACCATAAAAGACAACCCCATTATAAAGGAATAAAAAGCATGCCAGTAGATATTTCTCTTAAGAAGATATTAAAAAAGTCAATAAGAATGTGAAAAAAATGATCGACCTCATTTATAACTAGGAAAAGGTGATTCAAAAACCACAGTGAGATAATACCTCCCACCCCCTGAAATGGCTAAAATAAGAAATAAACAGAAGATAGTAAGTGTTAACAGATAGGTGGAGAATGGAATCTTTATACACTGCTGTGGGGAATTTAAAATGGTGTGCATACTTTGGAAGACAATTTGGAAGTTCTTCTAAAGATTATGCATCAAGATACCATATGACCTAGCAATCCAGTCCTACTAGGTTGTTGGAAAAGTCACGTTGTATTCTTTTATGTTTTTCTATGCAAAAATGCATCACGACTTTTACAGCAAGTCTTATATATAAAAAAGTAGCCACCAAAAACCCAAACATAATGTTCACAGCAGAATTTTGCATAAAAATCAAAAAAATCTATTAACTAATAAATGAATAAGTAAAATATTTATGAAATATTATTTATCCATATAAAGGCATTACAGAAAAAAATGCTAGAACATAAAGTGTACCTTGAAAACATTTTGCTCATTGAAGAAGGCCAGACATATAAAGCTGTAATTTGGGTCATTCCACTTACATGAAAAATCCAGAATAGGCAAGTCCATTTTAACTGCCCACAGAGACAGAATGTAGGTCAGTGGTTGCCAGGGGTCTGGGGTATGGGAAATGGGGAGTGATTGCCAATGAAAGTATCTTTGTGGCATAATGGAAATGTCATGAAATTAAGGAACAATAGTGCTTAACAACTATGTAAATATATTTTATTAAAAAAAATGATGAATTCAGGACCAGTAGGTGGAGAGGTGGAATGGTGGTAAAGGCACTGGGCTCCCACATGACCAAGTACAGTTTGAGTCCTGAACCTGGCAGCTTGAAACTCATACCAGGTGCATGTGTGTGCATGCCCCAAATCCTGATAGGAGACCGTGGAGAAGAAGGGAGTGTAGTGTGGCCATCCCTCCTGGGGGGTAATTTCTCACTTTCTTTCTCTCTCTAGCTCTCTGTGTCTCTTTAGTGAGCTCTATAGCAAAAATCTCTCCCAAAAAAGTCTGTTGAATTGTATACTTTGAGTAAATTTTATGATATATTCAAAGAGTGTCAATAAAGTTGCTACAAAAAAAAAAACAAAAAACAAAAACAAAAACAAAAACCACACTGGTCCACCATCCCTCATGTTAATATTAACAAAAATGCACGATTCATGACACCCTCTCTTGGTAAGGCTATAGGAAGTCATTTCCTCTTAGATATTGCTGCTTAGAGTTCAAAATGGTGCAATCTTCTGAGGAGAAATTGGACAAAAGCTAAGAAAACGTTATGAAACTATATTCGTGTTTATATTTGGCCCAGAAATCTAAATTCTAGAAATTTTCTCTGAAGAGTCACATCAATACTCATTCCCTTCAGGCATTTATGGTAACATTATTGTAATAACACACCACTAGAAGACTCCTACATATTCATCTATTAAGTGCTTGAATAAATATAGAGTATATGAAAATAAATAAAATAAGAGCATATTTAAAAGGAGATATAATGCAGACACGAAAATTACAGTCTTCATGAAGTAATATGTACTGATTTCTAGAATATATTATATTCTAGAAATATAGATATTATCTATATAAATATAGATATGTAGATAACCACATATTATATATGTGGTTATCTACAAAAGTGCTATGTAATCTAATGCATAGGTTACATTGCATTTTATGAAAGAAAAAAGGGATACACATACAACAGGTAAACTTGGTTCAAATCCTAACCATGCCATAAAATTCTAATATAACATTTAACACTTTTCTGGTATTCTCTTTTATAAATTAAAGTGGTTGAAATACAAAATAAGTTAAAAATGACATGTCTTTTAAAACTCTCTGCAATAATAATATTTTGAACTGTCTTTTGGCTATTACAGATAGAACCTGGAACTAAGAGAATGCAAAAGCAGAATTTTCTCCTACATATTTCTGGTGTAGCACTGAAATTATATGAAAAATCCATTTTCTTTTATGATACCCAAAACATTCCTTGTATATGTCAAACAAATAAAATTGAGTAATTTCTTTACAATTGTTGAATATGGAAACCATCACAAAAATAATAGACCTTTTCTTCTTAAAACATTATTTTAGTACTACTAAAATGATCAGACATCTGTAAATTTAAGTACGGTTTGACATCAGTAATACTTTTCTAAAGTCTTCTATTCTGTATCCTTTATTAGATAACATAAATCCTGTGAAATACAGGGGCAAGAATCACACTGGAAGAAATTCTTTGGTGATTAGAACCGTTACCTAAACTTCACTCCAGTTTGAAAGAAGCTTAAGATGTATCAAGAATAAGACAAGCCTAGGACTTCAAAGGATGGTTTGCAAGCCTGCATACCAAGTAGGAAACTCTAGCCGAAGGATGACCTTGGAAAAATGAAGAAGTAACTAACTGATTTGCTTGTCAATGTGGGTCAATCCAAGAACTGAAAGAAGATCCTCCTTTCAAAATCCCAGAATATTTTCTTCACAAATACTTCTATATCAGCACCAAAATATATTTTATGGTAAGTGCTGAATTATGTTTTAATAAAAGAACTTTAAATGTAAATGATAATTTAAGGTATAAATGTGCATTTATTCAATATTTATATTTCAAATATTTTGTGTGCAGAGCTATTTATAAAATAGGTTACTTATTTCTACCTTGCTGCAGACTGTTTTCTTTTTTTATTCAATATTTATTTATTTATTTGATTCCAATTTTTATTATTATTTTTAAATTTGACCTGAGAGAGAGAAAAAGAGAGAGAGAGAAAAGGAAAGCAAGAAAGCAAGCCTCCAGGCCCAGGACTCAAACCACAGTCAGCCATGTAGGAATCCAGCCCCTTGAACTACCATGCCACCTGCTGGCCCCGCTGTAGACCATTCTCTAAGTAATTTAAAAATCATTATCTCATTTGAATATTACAAGTCAATTAGATGGGAAATATTTTCCTTATTTTACAGATAAGGAAATCAAGTTTCAGTAAAATTAAGTATTTTTCAAAAGTTAAACAGTAGTAAATGGCATAGCCCAGATTCAAACATAGTACCTCATGGCTCTGAAATCCAAGTAAACATTTATTATGTTGAACATCTGTATAGCATAATATAGCATAGTTCACCTGAAAGAATAGCCATTTATATGACCAGCAAATGGCATAATGGTTACATCTCTGGATTCCTACGTGGTCAACCATGGTTCAAGTACTGGACCCAGTGGCTTAAAACTCATACTCAGTACATGTCCAAGAGGAGAATGAAGGAGAAAGAATTGCATTGTGATTTCTCACTTTCTGTCTCTCTGGTGTCTGCACACACCTATAGCAAAAGAATCTGTCTTAAAAAGAAAAGAAAGAAGTAGCCATTTATAATGAACAGTATGGATATAGTAGTGTTTCCTGCTTAAGAAGAATTATTTATTTATTTATTTATTTTTGTATGTTGGTTTGCGACAGGGTGAGTGCATTCATGAGAGAGAGAGAGAGAGAAAGCACCTCCCAAGGAGATAGCCACACACAATCCCTTCTCCATTCTCTTCTCAGGATTTTGAGCATGCAGGCACACACGTCCAGTATGATTTTCAAGCTTCAGAGTCTGGGACTCAACCTGTTCCATTGGTCATGTGGGATCCAGCCAATACTTACCACCAGGCCACCTGCAGGACTTGAAAGCTTTTAATTTTAGTAATCAAATATGGCTCATGTCGCTTTCTTCTTACTGAACTGTTGCTTTAGTCTTCTTCATAATTAACCACAATATTTGTCAGCATATGTTCCCATCTGCAAGGCTCCAGTTCCTACATTCTAGTATGGTTTGACTGTTCCTCCAAAGTTCCTGTGTTGAGATTTGCTTGTGATGGGATTAAGAGGTGAGAACTTAATCCATGTCTGATGTTGAAAGGTGAGACCTTTGGGAGGGGATTAGATTAAGGTTTCAGGCAGGGGGCCCCATGATAAGCCAGGTAAGTATGTAAAGAGGGAGAGTAGGACCAAAACAGAGACACGTCGACACAGATGTGTCATGATTCAGCCAGAAGATTCTCAGCAGATGCAGTCCCTGGACCTCTAAACTACAAACTGCATAAACCTCTATTTTGATAAATTACCCAATCTCAGGTGTTTTTGTCATTAGCAGCAAAACAGACTAGAACAACTAAATGCAATCTGTCCTGTGCCACCATCACTACATTGAAACTATTTGTCAAAATAATCAATTATTTCGGTATTGTCAAGAGATTACTCTTTGCTGTGGCCAGTACAATTTGCTGAGTTCTAACCTTGATTAAACTTCTAACCTCATTGCGTTCCATCTTTTTTTTTTCTCTTTCCTTCAAATCAAATTCTTCTGTTCATTTCCTATAATGCACCAAAACCTTGGCTGCCTAAGACCTCGTGTGTGCTCCTTCCTTCCCTTAAAGCAGGCTTGCCAAGGCAGGCTCTTCATCGTACTTCGAATCCAGCTAGTACTTCAGTCATTTCAGTGAGTCCTTCCCAATCACCTGGGAAAATTTTGAATCTCCTTTTTTCTTCTTAACTGTCAGTGTTCTTCATTCTTTCGTTTTTCTTTCTTTTTAAATTTGCTATAGGACAGTGCACCAGAGAGAGGCAAGGGGTGGTGTGAGAAAGCACCCCCCAAGGGAGGATGGCCACATACCACCATAGTTTTTCCTCCATTCTTCTCTTGGGATTTTGGGCATGCACACACACATGTCTGGTATGCTTTACAAGCCGCTCTTTGAAACTCGAACCACCATGCTACTGGCTGGCTTTTTTTTATTATTATTCATTTTCTATAAACTGTATTCTTTTCTTTCATGCAAGAAGGAGAGACAGAGAAGGAAGTACTCAAACAGAACCTTCATGCCTTGTTCACCCTCCGGCCTCAACCAGCCCAAGTCATGGGCATGCGTGCATGGTCACAGTATGCACAGGGAGACATTGGGACATAAAACCTGGACCGTCCCGTGTGGTTACAGCATTGTGGAATGTTGTGTTACCACTGTCTCATCCTGACTGGCCTCACTTATTTTCTGTAGTGTTTTCTTGAAGTTATACTCTTTTCTTTTGAAACATTTTAAAAATAATTATTTCTTTATTTTTTTAATTATTTTTATTATTATTTAATGTGCTACAGGGCAAATTAAAGAGAGCTAACCAGAGAGACAGAGAGAGGGAAAGGGAAAGCGAGAAAGCAAACTGCCAGGTCCAGGACTCAAACTGAGACTGGCCATGAGGGAGTCCAGCACCTTAACCACCACTCCACCTGCTTGCCCCTGAAATTATACTCTTATGTGTGTTCTTACTTGTATTTCCTGATTCCTGTTATGTTATCATCCAGATAACTTCAGAGCATAGATCTATTTTTCCAGTGATATTATAATTAATATACTTACGTCACGGTGTACATGGTATAATAATAACTATTTATTAAATAAATGAATATCCTTTTCTTCTAGTTGCCATCAATATGTGCCCGCTCCATCAACTCCCATCTCTGTGTTGCTAAATGACAAATTTCTCATTTACAGGTGCGAGAATCCTGCCCATCTTCAATCAGCCCTGATATTAATCTGCTGTGGTCAAAGGAAAGGATAGACCCTTCTTTAAGTGGTAAGTTCCTTCAGAAAAGAGACAAATGTTCCTATGTATAATGTGCCTAAAATAATATTGATTACATAAAGCCAAATGGAATTGGGAAATTTTCTTCAAAATAAGATTAAACCTAGGCAATAACTTAACATTGTTCTTTAAATCAGTATCTGAGAAATATTCTTCTAAACGCCAAGGGATTATAGGACTGAGAGAAATATCATTACTGAAGGATATCAGGTGTATATTTCATCTAGAAAAGCAAATTATCTTCCTTTCTTTTTACAACTTCTCTCCCTAACCCGCTGATGGTAGTGTAGGTAGGAATCATGGGTCACACATTTAATTTTACTATTCAAAGGCTGTAAATTATGGAAAGAGTGAGACTAGCAGATGGCATAGCAGTTACATACCTGGACTCCCACATGGCTGATTGCAGTTTGAGTCCCAGACCTAGTGGCTTGAACATGCTGGGCACATGTGAATGCGTGCCCAAAATCCTGGGAGGAGAACGGAAGATAAGGGACTGTGGTGTGGTCATCCCCCTGTGGGGCTAATTTCTCACTTTACCTTTTAACATCTCTTTCTCTCTCTCTGCACACACTCTAAGGCAAAAACCTCTTTTTTATTTTTTAATTTAATTAATTTTTAAAATTTTAAATTTATTTATTTTACATTCATTTCTATATGTCATTACAGCATGCGAAATGAGTTTTCCCATCCAGAATACACTGCATATCGGCTCAATCAAAGACATCACCACACATGTCATCTTCAGCAAATAATTTTCCATTTCTTGTTTCTTATATATATTTACTTCTCTTCTTATTTTTCATCCTTGATTCCCTACCTCTCATCCTCGGCCATTTTCCACCCTCCTCCCACCTAGTCTCTAGTATCCACAGTTGCTTTCCATGTTTTATTTTCCCCACATTTTATTGATTCACAAAAAGATCTTCATGAGACTAAATATTTTCAATAGTAAGTACAGTTGATATAAACATTTCTGTGAGCAGATGTCTGACTTTAGGCATAAAACTCCGTGAGTAGAATGAACCTACTATAAGGTAGCACCTAGCTGAGGCTATATAGCTTACTGTGGTCATTAAGTAGGTATGTTATGTATTTATTTTTTGTTTGTTTGTTTAAAAAAAATCTTTAAAAAAAATCTTTAAAAAAAATGGTGGGAAATGGATTTGAGAGCCAATATGCAAATGACCAGGGCCTGGCCTAAAGGGAAACCAAAGATCTTGTTTATGGTTTCCTTGTAATTAATGGGGTTTAGGATTTTTGTGCTTTTCTAGACCCCCAGTCACTCCAGCAACGCATTCTCAAACTCACATCTAAGTCTGCGGAAGTACTTGCCACACGTTTTAGAGGAAATCAGAAAACATTCCTCTTTTCTAAGTCACTCTCTCCATTTCAGGTGAAAGGAATTCCTTGTCCTTCCCTAAGCCAGTGGATGTTTCACACCATACTATATCCAGTGGTATAGACACAGAGACAGAGATAGGGTCAGAGATAGGAATAGAAAGAGAGAAAGACATAGGTATCAGCATAGGCATAGTAGAGGTATAAATGTAAGTATATTTTGACAACTTTCCCCAATGTAATCTTTAACAAAACGTGACTTGTACTACTGATAAGAAATAGCTTCATTTCAAATTTCTGTTTTTGCAGTATGAAGCATAGTATTTTACTATGCTTTTGTCTCTCTGTATTCCAATTCTCCCTCAGGCAGAGGTTATTTACAATTGCATATAAATGTCATATAAAATCATGTAAAATATCTATTAATGTATAAAATATTTTACCTTTTTATATCCATAATGTCATTTAAAATTACATTTTAAAGTGAAAGATGTTCATTGTATCTTCAAATCCTTTATTCCTGCTTCCTTTGAAATAAAATACCTTTAAAAATACATTTTTTTCCCTAGTGCAAGGAAAATAAAAAAACACAGGAAGACTTTTCACGTTTTGCCTGTATATGTGTAACAATGAAGACATCTGGTAGACCAGAATTTAGCTATTTACGTAAATCTATTTTCACTGTACTGTAACTTATATATCTTGAGGCCATGCCTTCTTCTACACATTTTGTTTCTAAAGGTATAGTCTGTTTGAATTTTTTTTTCTTTTTCCCTTTTTGCAAATGCTTTCCTATCTTTGGACTAGAGATGGAACAAATCCCTCCTGAACATCCTTTCCTAAAGTATGCCTTTACTTCTCATGTCTTCTACAGAATAATCTATCCAGCAGAAATCTCACTGACACTCTAATAACCACTCCTGGATCATTGTGGTTTGAAGTTTCCTCTTCCTTCCTTGAATTCTTTACTATGTTTTACATTATTCATGGAGCTCTTCAACGGCATGGCTTTGCAATATATTTAAATGCTATTTCCATCACTTCAGTAATAACATCTGAATGGAGTGAATAACTTTGTATTCTCCTCAGTGGCAAGCCAAGAGAACATACCAAATATATGTTATATTCAATTATGTGCTTATTAAGATATAGATGAGAAACTTATATTTTCTATGACATATTAATATCATATTCAAATAATATCTTAAATTGTATTTAACTGCAATAACTAATTCTCACTGTACACTGATGAAAACAAAATAGAGGAATTTATTTTTTCTTGGCTGATTTATTTTCTCTATCAGCGAGAAAGAGAGAGAGATAGGATCCTTAATGGAGTTTTTGTTTTTTTTTTTTTTTTTTTTTTGGAGAGGTTATTGCTATAGGGCACATGTGCCCGCCAGACAGAGAGAGACAGAGAGACAGAAAGCGAGAAATCACCCCCCAGGGAGGATGGCCACACTGCAATCCCTTCTCCTCCATTCTCCTCTCGGGATCTTGGGCACACACGCACACACGCCTGGTGTGAATTTTAAGCCACCAGGTCCGGGACGCGAACCACGGTCGACTACATGGGAGTCCAGCGACATAGCCATTACGCTAACTGATGGTTCCCCCTTAATGGAGTTTTGATGCCCTGATTGATCCAACTTAAACCAATCCCAGATCTTGCACCCACAAGATCTGTGCCAGGTGTACTCAGGGAGGACTCCTGTGAACCCAGAATCTTTCCGTGTGGTTCAGCCTCACAGAGTGTCACATTTTATGGCTATACCACCATCCTGCCCACTCAAATAGGTTTTTGTTTGTTTGTTTGTTTTTTAATGTTGTTGTTGGTTGTTTTGTTTTGCTTTGTTTTGTTTTTTTAAGATTTCTGTTATACGGCACATGTGCTTGCCCAGAGAGACAGAAAGTGAGAAATCACCCTCCAGGGGGGATGGTCACGTTGCAGTCACTTCTCCTCCATTCTCTTCTCAGGATCTGGGGCACACACACACATATCCAGTGTGAGCTTCAAGCCTCTGGGTCTGGGACTCGAATTCTGGTCGGCCATGTGGGAGTCCAGCGATAGACCATTATGCCATCTGCTGGTCTCTCAAATAGATTTTAAAAATTACTATTTTGTTTTTTCAAATCACTAAAATGATTCTCATGTGACCACAATGGCCAAGAAAATTGAATTTTCAATAGATACGTAAACATTAACTAAAGAAAGTTTTTAGAATCATTTTTAGAAGATATTTATTAAAACAGGTTCTAACTTACATTTTCAAGTTAAAATATTGGCAGTTAACTTGGGTTGCTTTGCCTCAAAATATCTTTGAAAGCATTTTACACTTTATCTCCTCAAATGGCAGCAGTCAGATATAAGAATACGCATGCCTTCTGGTTGTTGGAAATAGTTCATATTTAAAGAGAGTGAAAAAGAGAAAGTCCAAAAATCTATATTAAATTAACACCTGTGTTGAAAGCCTTATCTGAGCGAAACTTAGCCGAGGGAATATAAGTGGGAGGTCAAATTCATAAACAAAAGGCACTTCCAGACCTAGAAGCTATAGTTCCTTTCAAGATTAGTAAAGCAAGAATTTAACCTTGCCACCACTGCAGTTAAGTTATATAATTACATTCTACACAGTCAACATTTTCACCTTGGTAGGTATAATAAGGCCACGGCGATGCAGGCTAAAACCAGTAATTTCAGCATTCTGCTTCTTCTCACGTTGATGATAATAAGATACGGCAGTGAAGCATGCATGAACCTCCATTTAATTGTCAGCACAGTCTTTCATTTAAACAACAAAATAGTTAGCAGTAGGCTTATAAATCTGGAAAGCATGCAAAATAGAAACGGTAGCTCTGTTCACTTTAAAATCACCTCACACAGAAAAGGCCAACCATTTAAAAAGTGTTTCTACTCTACTTTAAAGGAGTCAAAACTAATAGAAAATGCATGACTGGAAAAAGATAACTGATTCTTTGTAAGAGACTAAAACATTTGCTAAAACATCGTTACACATATTATCTTGAAATGTTGGATATATAATAGAGAAAAAAGCGAAAAATGATTTAAACTTCAAATCAACTTGTAGTCCATAAGTTTTATGCAGTCTCTCTCTTAAATTGATATATTTCATTTTTCAGTATGAAACTAAGGAGAAATACGCCTTAAAACAAAATCAGTTATCGTTATCATTAAAAATACAGTTATGGTTCTAAATTTTTAAATTTTGGAATGGGTAATGTACTTGCCTTTTTCAAAATTTATAAAACTATATAAAAGGAGATCCATTTACTAGTCTTATACCACTCTCTGTGTCCCCTTACTTTCCACACCTATAGGTAGCCTTTATTATTATTATTATTATTATTATTATTATTATTATTACTATTATTATTATTATTATTATTATTATTTGGAGAGGTTTTTTAGCTACAGAGCACGTGCGCTTGCAAGACAGAGAGAGACAGAGAGATAGAAAGTGAGAAATCACTCTCCAGGGGGGATGGCCACGCCGCAATCCCTTCTCCTCCATTCTCCTCTCGGGATCTTGGGCACACACGCACACGTGCCTGGCGTGAGTTTTAAGCCACCGGGTCTGGGACGCAAACCGTGGTTGACTATGTGGGAGTCCAGTGACATAGCCATTATGCTAACTACTGGTCCCCACTATTATTATTAGTATTATTACTTTCTCATGAAACCTTTCAGAAAATGTGAAAAAAATTTATCTTTAGAATATTACTCAAAATACTATTATGTATCCTAAAGGTGCTTTATGAAACAGTACAGAGAACTACACGTATACAGAGTATGTCTAGGATATCACTTAAAAATAAATTAAAGCTTTAGAATTAGGGAATAATTTGGGATTGTTAGTGTCATGTGATGGATCAGGTTGTAATTTTTTTTTCTTTATTTTCCTATCTCTTCTTGTTGTCTTTCTCTTAATAACGGAGAGTCTAAAGAGTACTTATTTTTCTTCTTTCTTTTATTAAAGAGAGTTTTGTTTTTTGAGAGGACTTTTGCTATAGGGTACGTATGCTTACCAGAAAGACAGAGAGAGACAGAGAGAGAGAAAGCGAGAAATCACTCCCCTGGGGGTATGGACATGCCACAATCCCTTCTTCTCCATTTTCCTCTCAGGATCTTGGTCATGCACACACACACGCCTGGTGTGAGTTTAAGCCACCGGGTCCAGAACTCGAACTGCAGTCAACTATATGGGAGTCCAACGACACAGCCATTATGCCAACTGCTGGTCCCCAGAGAGATTTTTATTTTTTCTATAGGATGCATGTGCTCACCAGAGAGATGGACAGAAAATGAGAAATCACTGCCCCTCCCACCCCCCCAGGTGGGATGGCCATGCTGCAATTCCTTCTCTTCTATTCTCCTTTTGGGATTTTGGGCACATACACACACACCCCTGGAATAAGGTATAAACCACCGGTTCTGGGACTCAAACTGTGGTCGACTGCGTGGGAGTCCAAGGATGTAACTGTTACACCATCTCCTGGTCCTGTACTTCTCTTTATTCTGTCCTCTCTATGTGAAGGCATCTAAATGCTGACAGCTCTCACATTTCCATTGTCAGATCAGTTCTCCCTTATGAAAACTTCTCTCCTTTTTAATTATTTATTTGATTTAATTTATCATTATTTTAAAACTTGATACAGGGAGGTATGCCTACCAGAGAGAGAAAGACAGAGAGAGAAAGTGAGAAAGCAAGTTGCTAGGTCCAGGACTCAAACCATAGTCAGCCATGTGGGAGTCCAACGCCTTAATCACCAGACCATCACCATGCTGGTCCCTAGACCAGATTTCTTACAGAACACTTGACATTTCCACATTTCAAACTTGCAATGTACCAACTTAAGCTAATGCTCTCCCCCAAACCAGTCTCACCTCCAGCCTTACGTAGTTTAGTTGGTACCAGCTCAGTTCTTCTTACTGACATTCCCCACTCTGGGCATTGTCCTCAGCTTCTCTCCTCCTCTCCTGCCTCCCTCTGGGCCTCCCTGTGCTGCTGGTCCCTGTCATCTCTTCAACCTCATCTTCTCTCTATGACTCAGACATCGTTCAGTGTGGCTACAGCTACACTGGCTTTCTCACTGTCCTATGCTCTAAGGACCCCAGGGAGTTGGGAAGTGAAGTCTCCTATGCTTGGAATTCTCTCTCCTTAGTGTCTATCAATAAATAGTAAGCAACTTCGCTCTGTTTGAGGTTTCATTTGAGTCCTGTAGGCTCTTCCTTATCTGTAAGTCCAGAGTTTGCCCATTCATCCCTCCCCTGGCCCCAGCCACAGTTTCATCACTTGCCTCTATTATTGTGCCATTCTAGTTTTAAACTGCCTAACCCAGACTGCTTTTAATGGATTTTCAACATAGCCATTTGAGAGATTCTGTTAAAATGTAAATCATTATCTGAGTAGAAGTTAAAATTCCTTCTAATAATTAGGAGGTCCTATCTATCTAATGTGGCCCCTTTGGCTCTGTGAGGTCATCTATTGCACTCCCCACTCATCTCGCAGTCAGCTACACCAGTCTCCTTGTCATTTTTTGTTTTTTTTTTAAAGAGAGGTTTTTGCTTTAGCATATGTTGCTTGCCAGAAAGACAGAGCAAGACTGAAACAGAAAGTGAGAAATCACACCCCACAGGGGATGGGGCGGGCAGCCACACCACCATCCCTTCTCCTCCATTCTTCTCTGAGGATTTTGGGCACACACACTTACATGCCTGGCATGAGTTTTACTGCTAGGTCTGGGACTCAAACCATGGTCAATCAGTGGGAGTCCAACGACATAACCATTACGCCATGTGCTGATCCCCCTCTTTGTTTTCTTTTTAAAAAATTTTTGACATGTTACCTTGTCCCCTCAGAGCACTGTGTGCTGTTCACGTTTGTCCAAAATTTCTTTCTTAGTTTCTTTGGGCTTTTATATATTTCAAGTATATATTATTATATAATGTATTATATATACATCAAAAATATGAAAAAAATGTAAAGGAACTGAGAAAAGAAATTATATATTTATAGTCATGTAATGGTTAATGATAGGTTCAGAAAAGTACATCATTTGAGGGACCAGCAGTTAACGTAATGGCTATGTCGCTGGACTTCCATGTAGTCAACCGCAGTTCGAGTCCTGGACCCGGTGGCTTAAACTCACGCCAGGAGCGTGTGTGTGCGTGCCCAGGATCCCGAGAGAAGAATGGAGGAGAATGGATTGCAGTGTGGCCATCCCCCCTGGGGGGTGGTTTCTCATTTTCTGTCTCTCTGTTTCTCTCTGTCAATCTGGTGAGCACACACGCCCTATAGGAAAAAACCTGTCCAAAAAAGAAAAAAAAAAAAAAAAAGTGTATCATTTGGCAATCTCGTTGTCATGTGGACATCACTGAAGTATATTTACACAAATCCGGTTGATGTAGCCAACTATGTACTCAGACATATGGTATGGCCCATGAGTTCTTATGGAACCACTGTTGTACGTGCAGTCTCTCATTGATGAAAGTGTTATAAGGCACGTAAATATATATAAACATAAATATGCATGTATATTTTTGGTCTCTAACATAAGAATGGATTCTCATTAGGACATAATTTTTATCACTCTCCCATCCCCAAACAGTATCTTCACTGTCATGTACAGTGTCTGTTTGCTAGCTGATGTGCAATAAATAGTTATTCAATCAAAGATTTTACATAGGATCATGTGTATGTTTCTATTGAAAATATATTTTCCAATTAGCTAGTCCATATAATTAATAAACTTTTTTTCTGCAAACTTCCATAAAAGATTCATGTGCATTTTGCCAAACCACTCTTAGTGAGTGTGAAAATCCGTTCTGAAAAAATCTATGTCCTGACATCAGAAAGGGCATATGTCTTTTCACTTGTAAACCCATCAAAGGTTTATGTTATCCCAGTGGCTGCTCCAAAGGGCTTTCGAACTGAGCCATTGTTATTCTGTATATTTAATTAGCTTTACACCTAACACAAACTCGGCAAGAAAGTTTGACTGAGAAAGATCATTTGTAAAATATTGCAAAAATGCAGAACTAAGATAGCTTTTTTCTTTCCATTAATCATTTATTAAAAAATAGCCTAAAACAATGACCTTTTGTTGTTTAGTTTTTTTTTATATCTTTGCAGAAATGGTTTATGAAACACTGACAAAAAAAGGAATTTTGAAAAGGTCAGTGACGTATAGCCACACTGTTGGGCATAATTAACAGAACTTCCTTTTTACATCCTGATGGGATATATTGGCTGGTAGTTGGTAATAGCAACATGCGGAGATTAGGAAACAGTCAACAGAAAGTTATGTTCCAATTTGAGACACTATAGATCATTTTCATCTGTCAACTCAGTGACTGAGTTCATTAGAATTGAACAATAATTTGATGCTACTTAAATCTTAGCAGTTACTGAACTAGTAATGATAAAAGCACTAATTGAATAATAAATGAAGAGATAAAAGTTTGCAGATTTCTGAAATGATGTTGCACAGATATTTATCATGTAGCAGAGCAGTCTCCCTCCTCAATTATACTCCTTTTTTAATTAAGCAATATCAATTTGAGAAAACCATGACAAGGGAAATACATGTAAACCCTGACGACACCTACAGTAAAGTCACAATCTGGAGGTTCCTAGAGTAAATTCAGTGAGGGGAATTTTCTGAGTGGCAAATGATGTTCAAGAAAAGAACATTTGGGATCAGCAGTTAGCATAATGCTATGTCTCTGAACTCTCATGTAATCGACCACGGTTCGAGTCTGGGATCCAGTGGCTTAAACTCACACTGGGCGCTTGTGTGTGCGTGCCCAAGATCCTGAGAGGAGAATGGAGGAGAAGGCATTGCTGTGTGGCCATCCCCCCGGGGATGATTTCTTGCTTTCCGTCTCCCGTCTCTCTGTCTCTCTCTGTCTTTCTGGAGAGCACGCTCACCCTATAGCAAAGAACTCTCAAAAAAAAAAAAAAAAAAGAACATTCAAAGCTCTGGATATATAGCATAAAAATCAAGGTGTTTTTGGCTCCTTTTTTTTTTAATTTTCAAGAGGGACTGTATAATCACAAGAGTCAGAAAGACAAAGAGCAAGAAGAAGAGACAGCATTCCCCAGTCTGGTGTGCTCATCCACAATCCCTCCTTCTCCATCCTGTCAAGATTTCGGGCACACACACAGGTGTCCAATGTGCTTTTCAACCATTAGGGTTAGGATTTGAACTGTAGCTGGCTCTGTGGGCTCTGGCTCCCTTGTCAAGAGGTCATGAGGGTGGCCTTTGGCATCTATTGGGAGAGGACAAGGGCACAGAAATGGATACTTATCAGTTGATGATACTGTGTATAATATTATCAGTTGATGATAACTGGACTGATGTGAAATGTATTCATGTTGGACAATTAAATTGACAAGCTAACCGATATATAGTGATTGGATGTATAAAAGAAATTAAAAGAAAAGAAAGTATATTATTAAAAAAGGAGAGAGAAAATAAATAAATACAGAGTAAAGTTCTTTTCTAAAAAAAAAAAAAAAGAAAAGAAAGAAAAAAGCTGATCTCATTCACTGATGGTGATGATTGGCTGAAAATCCATCCAGATTGGAGGCTTTTCTGCTCAGCTCACAACAGTCCTTTCCACACCCCACTAATCCTGCTGACCCTGGAGATTACTGCCATTTTACGTTTATTGTCTTGCTTGCTTTACTATATCCCTAGAGGTGGAGTGAAAAGACAACTAAATATATTTGTTCATATATTTATCCAAACATAAGCAGAAAACCAATGAGCCAAAGATGAAAAAATAAATCAATTGAGCTAGAAGGTTTTTTAGTTTTGTTTGTTTTTTTGAGAGAGATTCTTGCTATAGGACATGTATCCTCACTGGAGAGACAGAGAGAAAATGTGAGAAATCACCCCTTGAGGGGATAGACACTCCACAATTCCTTCTCTATTTTCCTCCTGGGATTTTGGACATGCACACACATGCTCCCGATGTGAATTCAAGCCTCCAGGTCCAGGACTCGAACTGCTGTCGGCCATGTGGGAGTCCAGTGCCTTCACCACCACACTACCTGTTCACCCCAAAAGCTAAAAGGTTTCCAAAAGGGGAAGAGTAGAGAATTTCTGTGCTTTTGTGTAGAAATATGAATTACATCAACTTGGCAAAATATGCAAAAAAAATTGTACTGTATCGAATAGTATAATTTATGTAATCATAGAAGTAATGATCTTTTGAGAAATATGAGTAATAGCTACAGAATAAGTATGACTAAAATTTGTTTCATTAAAAAAGGATGGAAATTTGAATCACATTTTAATACACATGTTTACTTAATGTATAATATTGTGATAAATTGTGATATACATTCAAAGTATGTGGTGCCAATTTACCCTCCTTGCCAGGAGGGTTACTCCCTGGTATTTCTCCCTCAGGTAAGAGGGAAGGAGACCCTCATGGGGGTTTAGCAAGATTGCAGCCCATTTCAAGTTAAGAAAATCCTCTATTGAGAACCAACTGACAAAATGCTGAGTCATAGGGAGATCTGTTTGAAGCATGGGTATTTGACGTAAAATAGGAATCAGGGTCATTATTCAAGGGAAAGCTCTCAGTTCTGATCGATGGTAGGTAGTGAGGGATGCCGGAATTAGTTTGCTGGTAAGAATACAGTACTTCAAAGTTAGTGGGAAGATGGAGTTAAAGTATAAGTTTATTTTGGTGTAAATTTTTTTTAAAATCCATGCATAGTATGCATTCCACAACACATATTTTGCATGAATCTTGTGAAGACTCCACATATTTTTTTTCTCTGGGATAAGTCTAGATTTTATGTGACCTGAAACTTATACAATTTAATAGCATTAAAAAATAAAATAATACAAAATTATCAACAAAGTCATTAGTTATTATTATGAGGAAAATCGCAAGAAATTTAAATTTGTAAAAGATTAATAATTCTGGGGACCAGCAGTTGGCATAATGGCTATGTTGCTGAACTCCCATGTGATCAAAAGCGGTTCGAGTCCCAGACCCAGTGGCTTAAACTCACGCCAGGCACGTGTGTGTGCATGCCCAAGATCCTGAGAGGAGAATGGAGGAGAAGGGATTGCGGCGTAGCCACACCCCCCCCCGGGGGGGTGATTTCTCGCTTTCTCTCTCTCTGTCTCTCTCTCTGTCTCTCTGGTGAGCGCATGTGCCCTATAGCAAAATCCTCTCAAAAATAAAAAAAAGATGACTAATTCTGCATGCATAATAATAATGCTACCTTTCCATTTCCCTGTTACATTTTATGATACTTTTTGATATCTTGATTTTATATTGTATAGTAATATCCACAGGAACAAAATCAGTTGGAAAAAAATAAACTACTGCTAGTAGAGCATTTTATTTGATAACTTTCATTCTTGATATGTTTGCTATTACATCAGTGGCTAAAATTCCCTTTAAAAGAAATCCACTCTTACATTAGTAATAATATTTTTGCATGAAATACAAAAAAATAATTTGCAAATATAAAAGATAGACAAGAAGGACTAAACATTTTAGTAGGTGCAAGAACTCAAATATTATCCAAATGACACAGTAACAGTCTCACTTCTGTCTAAATGATGCTTATTACAGTGATAACATATGCTAAAGCAGTTGTCCTTGAATCATGCCCATATTCAATTTCTCATGTTTCTTACTTCAACTGTGAGTTTTCTTATCAAATTTAACTTAAGTTGGAATATTCATGCCAGTATTTTAAAAATAAATATCAACTTTCTTTATGAAAAGGATATTTAAAGGGACAAGGTTTGCATAAGATGATTTTTTTTTTTTTTTTCCAGAGAGGTTTTTGCTCTAGGAAGCATGCGATCACCAGCGAGACATTGAGACAGGGAGCAAGAAATCTCCTTCTAGGTCGGATAGCCATACCATAATCCCTTCTCCTCTACTCCTCTTGGGATTTTGGGCATGCACACAAATGCACTCAAGTGAGTTTTAAGCTACCAAGTTCGGGACTCGAACTGTGGTTAGCCACATGGTGGTCTAGCATCATAACCATTGCACCATCTGCTGGTCCCATGATTTTTCATTAAGTTGTATTTAGCAAACTAGTCTGAACATTTTGCCATTTAAATTACATGTATTAGCAAATAGAGTTTTGTTTTTCTTTAGTTTATTTCTTCCAAAAGAGAGAAAGAGACAGAGAGATGAAGATAGAAATATACCTCCAGCTGCAGCCAACCCAAATCACAGGCATGTATGCTCCCATGTGTCTAAGAGGTTTCAGAACAGGAACCCTAGACCTTTCTATGTAGGCCCAGCATCACAAAGCACTGTGTTAGTACTGTGCCATTATATGAACCATGAATTTCCTTCTCTTTAAATTTTAATGGTTTTCTTTTGGGTGCATATGCTCATCAGAGAGAGTAGAGATAGAGGAGAGTGAGAACCCCCCTCGTCCCCAGAAAGCATGACTATCTCAATCTCTTCTCCATTCTCCTTCCTGGATTTTGGGCACACACGCATATGCACCCAGTGTGTTTCTCAGACCACTGGGTCCAGGACTCGAACCATTCAGTTGGTCCTATGGAATCCAGCTGCCTTAATCTTCATGCCATCTGCTGGCCCCATGATTTTTTTTTTTTTAATTATTACCTTTCTCAATTACATAATTAACTCTCATTTTGAAAATTAAAGAATATTAGTAGAGAGATTTAAAGTTTCATCTTTAAATTTCCTTTTGTACCCTCTCTTCCTGTAAGATATACTCTTTTTCTTTCTTCTTTTCCTTTTTTTTTTTTTACCATAGGACATGTGTGCTTGTTGCAGAGAGAGGGAGACAGAGACAGTGAGAGGGAAAGTGAGAAATCACCTCCCAGAGGGATGGCCATGCTGCAATCCCTTCTTCTCCATTCTTCTTCTGCAGTCTCAGTCACACACTTAGGCACACCCAGTATATATTTTAAGACACCGGGTCTGGGACTTGAGCTGCATGTCAGCCATGTGGGAGTCCAGCGATGTAATCACTATGCCACCTGCTGGTCCCAAGACATGTTCTTAATGATATTTAATCTTCTAGAATTTTAATTTTACTTTTCATTGTTAATTTACACATACACATAGGTTTTTTTATATTTAAGTTAGTATCTATAATTTCCTATAAGTAATATGTACTCATGTAAGAATAGGTTTGAGGAACAGTTCAATGTGTAAATAGCTTACTTTTAGATGTTAATTTGATGAATTTTTCTCATAGGTTTTTATCATAGACATATATTATGTAATTTACTTTTTTAATGCTGCAATGAATATTTTTTTAAAGAATTATTTTATTTTACTTTATTTATTATTATTATCACTATTATTTTCCAGTTTGATCAGAGAGAAACAGAGAGAGAGAGAGAGAGAGAGAGAGTGTGAGAGAGAGAGAGAGGAAGTGAGAAAGCAAGCCACCAGGTCCAAGACTTGAACTATGGTTGGCCATGTGGGAGTCCAGCGCCTTTAACCACCATGCTACTTGCCGGCCCCTGCAATGAATATTTTTGTACTTATATTTTTGGTGAAAGTTATAAATGGAATAAATTACTACAAGTGCAATGGACTATGTAAGTTTTAAATGTTGATATATATTGGCAAAACAATAATGTTAGCTTATCTTTCTAATGTCTTCATTTGATCAAGTGATCTTTTTATTTTTCTCAGGTTGATTTTATATTCTTTATTATAGCTTTCCAGAATACTTTCTTTTTATTGAGGCTAAGCCGAATCAATTCTCAAAAAAAAATTTTAAATGATATTTGTTTTTCCATATAAAGTTTTACTTTCAAAGACAGAAAAACAATGATTAAACCTCTCTATTTTTTTTAATACTAGAGAAACTTGGCATTATCTTCTTTATTAATTCCTTTTTTTATATTTTATTATGTCAGTGTATGTAACTTGTTCTGTTCTAGGAATATTTAAATATTTTTAATTTATTGCTATAGATATGTACATCATTTCAAGTATTAATAATTTCTCAAAATTACTATTTTTATTATTAGGGAATGTAGTCTTTCCTTTCCTTATCTGATTTATTGATGTTCTCTCATTTTTGTTTTACATCTCAAACTTTTAATGAGTCTTAAAAGGACTTGAACATTTTAAATGTCTTTTGAAATAGTTTGCTGTTAGTTATTTTTTTTAAAACATTGCTTATGTTTGTGGCATGACCATTCCCCACTGGGCAGTACCTTCTCCATCTCTGTCTCTGGTGAGCACATACACCCTTTGCCAACTAAAAAAAATAAGATACTCACTGACTACCTGTTTAAAAAGTTGTAACTCTACATTTCCAAATTCCCTTTTCTATTTACTATTCATAATTGGTTGCTTTTTATGACTAGAATGTAAACATGAGTCCAGAGTTTTTCTCTCACTCTTATTCTAAGCTATTTCCCAAGACCCAGACCCAGAAGTTTGCCTTACACATTGCCATTCTGGGAACATTTGCTGAATGAATGTTTTTTGTTGTTAATTATTTCCTGGTTCATTAATTTAATTTTCACCCCAAAAATGCTTAATTTGTGGTTGTTAAACGTATTAGTGACAGTTCATTTATTCTGATTGTTTATTAAAATTATTGAAGGCATTTAAGAATTTGTTTTTCTCCTAGAAAGAGTCTTAGCATTATTCCTTATGCTAATATTTTCCTGTGAAGTCTTTTTAATTATATTACTTGTTAGATAATTTGACATTTTAGTTCTGATTTTCTCTTTGGTAATATTTTCTAATTTCCATAAAGTAATTTATATAATAATGTTTCCATTCTTTGATAAAATGGTTATTTAAGAAAAGAAAATGTTTCTAATTTTTCATGGAAATAGTTTTTCTGGCTTTTAAAAAAATTATTGATTTATGATTTAATTGTATCATAACCAGAAAATATAGACTGTAAAATTGCTAATATGGGAGCTTGTTAATGTAATTATACTCTGGAGGGTGAAAGTTTATGCAAATTACATGATTTTACATTTTTTGTTCTATTTTTAGTCTGTTTTATTACGCAGTCTGAAAGATATACACACATTTTTTTCACTAAAATTGTGCATCCATGTTGTTTGAGGCTTAAGAAAAACTCTTTCTAGGATTTTCACTTTACAGTTTAGGTACCATTTTGCTTTGTGCCTAGATACTGAGCTGGTTAAATGTAATTACCTGATGTTAAAACTCTGTAACGGTCAGAGGAGACTAAATGTCTCCACGTGTCCAAGCTCATTTTGATCTATGGCTGTAAAAATGTTTGCTGGGGAAACCAGCAGTTAGCGTAATGGCTATGTCTCTGGACTCCCACGTAGTCGACCGCAGTTCGCGTCCCGGACCCGGTGGCTTAAAACTCACGCTGGGTGCGCGTGTGTGCGTGCCCAAGATCCCAAGAGGAGAATGGAGGAGAAGGGATTGCTGCGTGGCCCTCCACCCTGGGGGGTGATTTCTCGCTTTCTGTCTCAATGTCTCTGTCTGTCTGTCTGGTGAGCACACGCGCTCTCTATAGCAAAAACCTCTCCAAAAAAAAAGTGTTTGCTGTGCCACACTGAGGCGTGAACTCTTTGCCAACTGGCTACCATTGGTGCTACTGTAAGTCAGATATCTTTGCTGCTGGAGCTCTGAGTGACTTCTTTGGAGGAGGTAAACATTGCTCTAAACCCTCTCAGATTTGGGGTTATCATGTACAATGCCCTAGTGATAATGGAGAACTGGTATAGGGATATTTAGACAGACATAATATAGGTTAGAAATATGAACCCCTTTTAACTTTCCTTGCCACTGGAGGTAGCCTATCCCTTTATCTCAACTAAACAAGTTAGTCTTTCCCTATAAAAAGTTTCCTATTGCTTTACCAAATAAAGTCTTCTCTCCAGAAGATTCCAATACTGAGAAAGATCCAGTCCTATCATGCTATTGTGTCTAGCCTTATAACAAAAGTCACAACACATTGTAGAAAATCCCAACATAAAACAGTACAAGTCAACTCTGGAAGTAGATAACCTCTATATAGAAATATTTTTGGAAATTGTCAGTATGTATCAGTGGGAATCTGAGAAGCCTATGCTGAAATTAATACTAAGGATAAAAACCTCATCTTGATTTGGGTCTGATGTATTAATGTGGGACTCTTGCACTCAGGCACAAGAGGGTAGTGAATAATCTGCTAGGTTGGCTTATTAACATCTGGATTCAAAAGTGTTCTAGAATCAATGAGATGTTCTGGCTGAAGCTACAGGAAGAACACTGAAGGCTCAGTTACATGGGAATGTTTGAGAGTGTTTATTAGGTTCAGTCTGATCAACCACTCCAAACATACCTTTTGGGAAGGTGTAAAAAACAAACAAACAAACAAAACACCATTTACCAAGTCATTAAAAAAATAATAAATTGTTGGGACCAGCAGTTGGCATAATGGCTATGTCACTGGACTCCCATGTAGTCGACCATGGTTCGAGTCTTGGTCCCGGTGGCTTAAACTCATGCCAGATGCATGTACATGGGTGCCCAAGATCCCAAGAGGAGAATAGAAGAGAAGGGATTGTAGCATGGTCAATCATCCTCCCCGGGGGGGGGGGGATGATTTGTCACTTTCTGTCTCTCTCTGTCTTTCTGGTGAGCTCTCACGCCTTATAGCAAAACCTCTCAAAAAAAAAAAAAAAGAAAAAAAAAAACCTCTCAAAAAAAAAAAAGAGAAAAGAAAACAGTTGGCAAATGAGGGAGCATTTGCCACGGTTTGAAAAACTGTGAAAGAAGTTATAATTTAGGAAAGTCGTTCTGTGGGGAGCTGTGAAATGGAATTCTGTTTCATTCCATGATCTCAATGATAATAATGCAAGGCCAGAGGACCAGCAGATGGCATAATGGTTACATTGCTGGACTCCCACATTGTTGACCATGGTTCAAGTCCCGAGCCCAGTGGCTTCAAACTGACACTAAATAGGTGTGCTTGCATCCCCAAGATCCCAAGAGCAGAATGGAGAAGAAGGGATTGTGGCATGGCCATCCGCCCCTGGACTGATTTCTGGCTTTCTGTCTCTTCAGAAAGTGCATGCACCCTATAGCAAAAAGCTCTCTTAAAAAAAAAAAATAAATAACAATGATGCAAGGCCAAAATGGCAGAGGGCAGAAGGTAATTATTGAGCATCATGAAGTGAACACACTAACTTGGTAAGATAAATGGTAAGCAGTGTTTGACCTATAGGAATCTCTGATGAGATTAAAAACTAATAAATGAAAATTTTATTAATCTGACAATAAAACTAATAGTTCTATCCCCATTGAACATAAACCACTGGAAAATTATCAGTAACCATTAGGGCCACCCAGTACCAGCGATTTGGCACTGTGCAGAGTAAGCTATATCCCACATGGCTGACCAAGGTTCCTTTCACAAGTCACAGCTCTGTCAGCTTGAAAAAAGATGGGGCACACCCAGAATCCTGACTGGATGGAGAATTGGAAGAAAAAGGGTTGCAGTATTACCAGTCCCCTCAGGAAGGTCTCTCTCTCTGTCTCTGTCTATCTCTATGTCACATGCATACCCTCTGGCACACATAAAATCAGACAAGATTACTGCATGTCCATGATAAAAGCAACACAGAAACAAAACCATCATACCTCACAATGGAATGAGCAATTACAAGTACACTACTTAGCTACAATATAAACAAACATCTCTCAATTTGGGTAGCCTGCTTCTTCTTTTCTGAGGGAAAAAAAAAAAAAAAAGTTTTGCTTTGGTTCCTTCCACTTTCTAGATAAAAGTTAAGATACTCCACTAACCCTCAATCTGGTGTTTACTGAAACCACTTGGAGATAACGAAGTAAGCATGGCTGAGTTTGTGCATCTCTGAGCACATTAGATAGAACTACCTTTCAGGAACTTCCATGCTTGTTTTTCCTGTCAAAAATAGATTGAACACTAATCCAGTCTTGCAAATGGTGCAAGGGCAAATATTTAGAATTAATAATAATCTTGAAACAGGCTGTAAACAATGCTGACTTTTTAATGGTCCTTTGTCCATGGCGTAAAACCAGAAATTGCAGTTCTGGTATGTAAAGCAAAGACAGTCTGGCAGATTGCTTCACTCTGCATTTTATCATTTGGCTGAATACTGTAAGGAGACCTTATAAAGAAAAAGTTAAAAAAATAAAACAAAACAGCTATCATGCTACTATTCTGTTCTTCCCCTTTTTCTGAGTAGTCAGACTACTTCAGGTAGAGATTTAAAGTGCCTCTCAAACTCTACCCTTAAGAAACCTGTAAGTGTAACTCTTGGCACTCTTACTAACCAGCATACATTTCTTCTCTGTGACACCACTCCAGAAAATGTCAGAGGGAGAACATTTGTATGAAAATGTGGTGAAGTCAAAAGCTCTTCACACATACTTTTGGAGAAATACGTGAAGACGCTCTCGTACATGAATCATTAGTACATCAGCTATAACCAAAGCAGAAAGGACTGAAGCCTATTTGTGGACGTTTTCATTAAAAAGGAGTGAATATTAACATACATGTGTTTTTTCATTACGTTTTAAAATCCCCCTTTTTAAAATGAGTTTTCTAATTACGCATAAGAATTTAACATTTTCTCATGACTCTTTTAGTACAATACATAAATGATCTATTGCTATTTACAAAAACAAACAAACAAACAAAACAAAACAAAGTTCTGTACCTGATTATTTTTGTTAAATTCCATATTTAAAAAGAGGAATAAAGGCTCAAAGAAGAAATTGAAATTCTTCCAGAAAAAAAAAAAAATCATTCTCTGAAACATGGTATATCCCAAGAAGGTCTATAATAGATATCCCAGAGAGATCATAATGTATCCAGTTTCTGTAGTCTGATTACCAAAAGTCACCTTTGTAGATATCTAAGGCTAACTTAGCAGTGCAGATTCTAAGTGCCAACTTCTTCCAAGATCATATCCTTTTTGTGTAATCTAATTAAATTTTCTGTTCTTGAACCTCTGCTCTAAGAAAATAGACATGAAAAAGCCTTTTGTTAGCTGAAGAAAACTTTACATTCAATGGTATATGTAGCATATGTGATCCCTAATGGGTGATTGAGAAGAAAAAATTCTAACCTCCAAAACAAAATTACTTTTAGCAATATTTATGAAGTGAGAAGAGCAATAATATACAGAAAAGAAATGAAGTAATAAATTTATTTTTTGAGAGAGATTTTTGCTGTAGGGTCTGTACGCCTGCTGGACAGACAGAGACAGAATCAGAAAGTGAGAAATCACCCTGTTGTACTCAGAGAGGATGACCATGCCACAATCCCTTCTCCTCCATTCTTCTCTCAGGACTTTGGGCACACATGCACACACACTTAACATGAGGTTTAAGCCACTGGGTACAGGACTACAATTGCATTTGACTACGTGGGAGTCCAGCAACATAACTATTACACCATCTACTGGTTCCATGAAGTGATAATTTTATAACCCATAAATTCATATACATGATAGCATCAGTGAAACTATAAAAACAAACCTAAAACATAATAGAAATCATTCTATAATAAAAAATAAATAATTATATTATTTTGGGGGAGAGTGAAAAATTTATACCTATGTATTGGTCTGTTGCATTAAAAAGTATAGTTTCTTTTTTCACACTCTAACTTCTGTGCATTTTCAAAGTTAATTATATTTGCATCAGTATATTCAATAGATAGTATAGCCAGAGTAGTCAATTTGTCTTTTCTCATAGGCAATTGATAAATACGGTTTACAAAATTTACTTTTAACACTTTCTTTCACATGAAGGAACAAGTGCAGAAATTGTTAAAAAGAAAAAATCTTAAATGGGAGAAGTTTGGCAGTATTTTATACAATTCTACTGGACAAAAGCTGAATTGAGAAGGTTTGTGTGTGACTAGTGTGCTGGGCATTTATTTTCAACAATTTGAGTAGTTGACATGTAAATATTTTCTCAGAAATACTTAAAACCATACTGTCTCTATTGTTAGAGAGTCACAAACAAAATTATACAGCATTATAAGAAATATTTTGAACATTATCTTTAAAATTCAGTATTCTAAAATTTTGAAAGTTGTTTATTAACTGTCAATAACTATGGAGTATGAGCAAAAATTTTTGATATGTAAAGTTCGTGGAAAACTGTAAAAATAAATAAATAAATGGAAAAAAGAGAAAAATTAAAATAGTAATACAAACTTAAAAAAAAGCAAAAACAACATTGAAATTGAAATATTCTCTATGTTTTTGTTTCCTTGGGGCTGATTCTAGTGGTTTTTCAAATTAATCACAATTGAAATATGTTTTCTCAAATATCTCCACCAGAAAAATTATCATAAATTTATATTACATTTCATTAAAAACTTCCAAAAATTTCATTTTGCAAATAGGATAAAATGGCTGAATAAAAGTGAACTTTGACATTCATTTGATTGTTTTAGACAAATATTTAGTAATTGATGTAAATATCTCAAGTATTCAATTTTATTTTATTTTTTGAGAGGTTTTCACTATAGGGCGCGTGCGCTCGCCAGACTGAGAGAGAGAGACATACAGACAGAAAGCGAGAAATCACCCCCAGGGGGGATGGTCACGCCGCAATCCATTCTCCTCCATTCTCCTCTCGGGATCTTGGGCACACACGCACACGCACCCGGCGTGAGTTCTAAGCCACCGGATCTGGGACTCGAACCGCGGTCGACTACGTGGGAGTCCAGCGACATAGCCATTACGCTAACTGCTGGTTCCCAAGTATTCAATTATTGACATTTAGATTTCTTCTCTCTCTGGTTCTGCTTATTATGCAAGTAAATTCTTTCTGACAGGTACTTGTTATATAGTGAATTGTGTAATTAAAATTTAACAATTTCTGTGCATCGATATTCAAGAAACATTTTGAAAACTTGTTTTACTGTGTATTATTCTACATTAAGCCTGACTACTTATGAATTTTTTGTGTGCTTTGATTAACATCATTTAAAATTTTACAACAGAAGGAAAAATATATAGCAGGACCAAAAAATAATGGCTATGGAACAGATCGATGACCCTGTGTCTGCATTTTGAAGTGGATTACATGGTACTTCCAATATTAAGATTTTCAAATGTATCTTTATTGTTATCATATCTTTATACTGCACTAACTGTATCTTGTCTGTCAAAATCCTTTTACTCAGTGTAAGCCCATGGCCAAGTGGTGAAGGAAGCTGAGTTCCTTATGGCTAACCATGTGGTTTGAATCCCAGCCAGAGGCTTGAAAAAATGCCAAGTGTGTGTGTATGTGTGTGTGTGTGTGTGTGTGTGTGCATGCCCCAAATACAGATGGGATGAAGAAGTGGAGGATAAAGGATTGTGGTGTGCCACACTCCACTGGGAGTTGTTTTCTCTCCTTCTCTCTGTCTTCCTCTGGGGAACATGTGCACCTTCTGGGAAAATAGGGGGGAAAAAAAACCTTTCACTGATTTTATATATATATATATATATATATATATATATATATATATATATATACACACACACACACACACACACACACATATATACATATATACATATATATATATATACACATATTTATATATATACACACACACACACACACACACACATATATATCTGTATATAAGATATATACACATATATATATATAGAGAGAGAGATAATTAGAGAGATTTTTATTGCTATAGGGTACATGTGCCCACTGGAGAGATAGAGAGAGACAGACAGAAAGCAAAAAATCACCCTCCAGGAAGATGGTCATAACACAATCCCTTCTCCATTCTCCTCTCAGGATTTTGAGCATGTACACACATGTGCCTGGCATGAGTTTCAAGCCACTGGGTCTGAGTCTCACACCACAGTGCACTACGTGAGAAGTTCAGTGACGTAAACCTTCTATCATATATTAGTCCCAATATCCCATATTTTCTAATGATTTTATTGTTGAGGTAAGACTAAAAAGGATGATTTTTCTTTCACAAAGTTAAAGAAAGTCACATATAAAGAAACATTTCAAAAGAATGAACTCTACAGAGGAATGGATGTGATATCCTTGTTAATTTTGCATCTACTATATAAAACAGGGATATTTAATACCACATAGATTGAAATTCTTTGAATTAACTTCTGTGTTAATAGATAAATAGAAATGGATAAACTAATGGATAAATACCAATTTGAAACTTTCACAAACGTCATATATTTTAATGTACATATATTCAAACATGTATTTGTATACAAACATATATCTATATTTAAGCATAAGTTTTTACACATGTAGATACTATATAAATGAGAAGTTCTACATATAGTTCTATATGTACTTCATATTCAAAAAGTTTATGGAAAATGAAATTAAAATATGAGTTTATCTTGGTACAAAATTTTTTTGAAATGATGCATTTTTTTATAATATGCATTTTCCATGAACTCTTTGAAGACACCTTGTGGTATATATACATGCATATATACATATTTGTGTATATATATCTGTGTATATATAGGTCTTCCACAACAGAAAACCAACCATTAAGAGTTGAGTGTAAAAAGATTATTTTATATTTTGGGGGAAATATTTTATCACTGGATTGTTCAAAATTACTGGTTCACTCCCTCTGGCATCCAAAAGCTATTCATTTTTTAATTACTAATAGGCACACCATGCATTTAAAATTTCAACTGATACATGTCTTTCCTTGATAGCAAGGTGATGTGACTAAATGCTGCAAAAGACAGTCCTATTACCAACAGAGATTAGCAGCCTTTTGAACTAATCCACCCAGGAAATCTCTGCATGTCCTGAAAAAATTCTCCTGAGAAAAGCATCAGAGAAAGACCTCTCTTAAATATCTACGGACATAATCTTGCAATTGCACTGATTAAACTAGCATAATTGTAGAACTGGAACATACTAATCCTTGGACTCATGTATTCCTATTTAAACTCACTCTCACTTTCTCTAAAGAGTTGTACTTCTGCTCCATTGGGACACTTTGGGTTAAGAATTGTAGAAATCCTCTAACTGTAGATGAAATTCAGAGGATGAGAATGACTCCACATTCTCGGGTCAAACAAATTAATGGGACAAAGCCAAGAGCTTTCACCCAGAATGACAAACAATATTAATTACCTAAGCCCACTTGTTTCTTTCCCTTCAATGTACTCTATGATTATTATACTTTGGTCCAGCTTTGTGATCACTTGCCTTCTCAGTTATTAATACTCATCTTTATCACCTTATTCTTCATCTCAACCTAACTCTGTCATCTAAGGAAAGGCAAAATTCTTTTTTTCTCAGACTATAGTTATTGCTCTAAATCTAATTAATGTCCCAAGTTGTCATCTATCTTGTGTTTCTCATAATATAAAAGTAGCAGCTATCCTTTTCACCACTTATGTCTATTTCCTTCCACAGATGTCTTCTGATAAATAAACTGTCTTATAACTTTGAATCTCAGCGTTCAATTTTGTAAATATTATAAATATTATAAATATGCTTACTTTGTTGAGTGTATTCCATCAAGAAAGTCACTTTCACAAAAGTAATACTATAATTTTAAACAGAAAAAATAGCTCACTAGAGCAAAGAAATATTGGAAATATCCTTGTTATTGTAGTTAGTTCATTGTCTCTGAGTCTTTTCAGCCTAAGTTATATTGTGGATACTATTTATAATCATTGAGAAAAATCTGCCTGCATTCAGGTATGGCTTTTTCTCATAGTAATAAGCAATACTTACACATCCAATTTTGCCTGTACCTATAATAAACACCGAGTTATGGAGGTAGCTAGTGTACCTTGCACACCCATCTGTCCTAGTATTAAGAGCAGTTGTTAGAGGCTCTTATATATCTAAAACCAGTGTCATATGTTTTCTTCCAAAAGATATGAACAAAATATTTTTTTTTGGAGAGGTTTTCGCGATAGGGCGCAAGTGCTCACCAGACAGACAGAGAGAGACATAGAGACAGAAAGCGAGAAATCAACCCCCAGGGGGGATGGCCACGCCGCAATCCCTTCTCCTCCATTCTCCTCTCAGGATCTTGGGCACACACACACACGTGCCCGACGTGAGTTTTAAGCCACCAGGTCTGGGTCACGAACCTCGACTACATGGGAGTCCAGCGACATAGCCATTACGCGAACTGCTGGTTCCCAGCACAAAATATTTAAAATGAGGCAAGCATTGCCTACTCAGGAGCATTCCTAAGAAGGATAATTCTCCACACATTACAAGCTACATTTTCAAGGATACAATAATACAATTGGGATTGGTTTTCCAAATACTACGTCTAGTCCTAAGGAAAGTCATCAGTTATATTATCTATGTCTTAGAAATTATTAAAATTGATTTATATTGATTAACTGGGATGTCCTAAACTGGCACAAAGCCTTTGGTTCTTCACTAACAAATTAGTGATATAATTTTTTTTTTTTTTTTTTTTTTTTTTTTTAGACAGAGATTTTTGCTATAGTGTGTATGCACTCACTGGAGCGATGGAAAGAGACAAAGAGAGGGAAAGCAAGAAATCACCCCCTCCCCCCCAGAGGAGATGGCCATGTCACAATTCCTTCTCCTCAGTCTCTTCTTGGGATTGTGGGCATGTACCCACACACACACACACACACACACACACACACACCCAGTGTGAGCTTTAAGCCACCCAGTCTAGAACTCAAAATGTGATCAGCTCTGTGGGAGTCCAGCAACGTTACCATTACAACATCTACTGGTCCCATGGTATAAAATTTTTATTTTACAAACATAAATATCTGCCTTCTCTGAAATAAAAGGCTACCTAACCCTGAAAAATGACCCATATTTGCATAACTGAGATTTGTAGTCTAGGCTGTAGCTTCAAAGTCATTATGCAGACAGATAATCTTTTTGTTTTTGTAACTGTGTATATAGCAGTTGACTAATACATTTTATTCAGAATAGCAAGAATGATTTGTAACTGTTGTTTTATTAGGTAATTCAGGAACACATGTTATGAAAGGAGTAGGAAAGACAAACTTGTCCAGCAGTAGGCAACAACGTCCTCAGCAATAGAGTCTTGGAAACCACGCAGATTTGAGATCAACATATTAAAATGCTGCAGCCAGATTTCAGGTGCCCTATCCAAAACGGATGACTTGAAAAAAAGAGTAAAAGGGCCATTGCTGGACTCGTTAACAAAAAGTAAACAGCTATCATGCAGTATTACCTAATAAACATGAGCCTTTTCACAGATACAAAGATTAAATGAGGACTCTCCCTAACTATGATAGAATAAGAATGTGATTAACCCCCAAAAAGACCACATGATAACCATTGTAATATCTGAAAATAGTCAGATACAAGTGACCACTACTCAGCCAAAAAACCTCAACAATTGTCTTTCTCTGGAGATTATTCATGCGCGCGCACACACACATACACGTACACGTATACATATATGATAAATATGTATGTGTGCACACACTGAAATACATCTATATATTCATGCACATATACACATACTAATCAAATTCCTTCCTCTTTCCTTATAATAGAATCTGAAATAAACTCCTTCCTTGAAGGTACTTCTATGTTATTTAATATTATTTCAAACTCTCTCCTTACAGGACATCTCATGATTTTGCTGAAGCAAAAAATACATTCATCTGTGACTGACTGCAGCTTTGTACCTATTGGTCTGTGGCCTTGGGTTTTATTGGTATCAATACCTAATTGGAAAAGAGATTTCTAAAAATGTAAGGAATGGACATTCTGGTAAATTCATGCTTAACATATTAGGGGGACTACATCTACATCTGATTAGCAGAAACCTAAATCATGTCACATTCATTTCCAGAGCTAAGCCAATTTACAGACAAAAGATAAACTCGGATGGAGCTGAGTTTTTTGAAGTAGAGGCCTTCAATGAAGCCTTACATCTTCCTTAGACTAACATGTGGCCATTTACTTGGAAGCCTCTTCAATAGGGAAAATAAATGGCTGTTATTATTATATGGGATACTTTCTGTCAAGGAAAAAATAATGATTCCTATTTTCCTCTTGGGGGAAGAATATTTCAATGCAAAGATATTTCAAGCCCTGCCCACAGAGCTTTTTCTAGAAGGTCTTACCAATTGCCTTGATTTCTCATTTAAACATAATCTCTGAGAAAGGGACAGATTTGTTCACAAAGAGAGTACAGAAAAGGGTCGTATCCACAAAATAATTTTTACCATGTGTCCACAATCCATAAGCAATTTGTTTGACAGAACTATGTTATGGCCCACAGACTGCTAAATTTCAATGCCAGCTGACAGATAATACCCTACAAAATTGGAATATTAATAATTCACTTTATAACATAACCAGAAGCCAACATGGCATTGTCTCTTTCACAGCCAGAAATATAGATTCATAAAGCAAAGATAAAGGTGGGAATGGTCCTTCTTAATACTATATCAAACAATAAACTAGATTCTACCAGTTCAAAGGTTCTATTGTATAAGGAAGTAATGCTTCTACCGTGGAATATTGTAACGATATCATTCATTTGGAAGCTGAGACAATTTTGTGGCCATTACAGCCTCTTCATGCCATTGAACTAATGAATGGAGAAAAGGTTCATCCAATTGGGTTATTGGTTAGTCCCAACTGCTAAGCAGAAAATATGCTTTATTCCTTGTTGGCAACAAGCTGACCATGACTGGAACCCAGGGGAATTACCAGAGAGCTTCTCATAGTCTTTTGCCAAATAATGTTTTTCCATGGAAAAGTGTTGAAATTACATAAAGATCATGCAAGGACTCAGATATTAAAACAATTTTTTTTTATTTAGCCAAATAAAGAAACATGTTCATCCCAGATGCTGCCAGAAGGTAAAAAAGCAAAATGCATGATAGAAAAAGAAGGTATGATTATTAACTTAAGTCTTATAAGTTACAGTAGATATGTTTTATGACACTTTACTTTTTTCTCCTCTTTTTTATTTAGTATTTTTTTTTTTTTTTTTTTTTTATGAACAAGACCAGTGGTGAATAATACTGTAGGTTTCAGTTGAGAATGAGACCTAAGTGCCAACACTGCTCTGGATACGTTAGTGAAAGAAACCAAAATATTGGACTGTCCAAAAGGTCATGATGTATTTTCTATGTTTTTCTATGCAAAAAACGCATCATGACTTTGCTGACAACCTAATATATCATCCTCAAATATGGCTCTTTGACATGATTGTCTTGGAGCCTAAGGCAGTTAAGAAGCAGTAAAAAGATCAAGAGTTCTTTCTACCCTCCACCCCTTTTCTACCTGAAAACCAGACACAAATTCTCTTTTACTATAGACACCTTTTTTCAGCTCAGATATTGACAGAGATGGAAATAGCTTTTTTGTTGCTAGTCTTAGGTACTATATTATCCTTCTTCTTTTTCTTAAATTGTGCTCCACACTTTTGTGTATATCTTTTTTTTTTTTTTAATCGAGAAGTTTTTTGCTATAGGGTGTGTGCGCTCGCCAGAAAGAGAGAGACAGAGAGATAGAAAGTGAGAATTCACTACCTGGGGGGATGGCCACGCCACAATCCCTTCTCCTCCATTCTCTTCTTGGGATCTTGGGCACACACACACGTGCCCAGCGTGAGTTTAAGCCACCCAGTCCATGACTCAAACTGCAGTCAACTACATGGGAGTCCATAACCATTATGCCATCTGCTGGTCCCACTTTTGGGTATATCTTAACTCCCCTCAAATTACCCAACTTAGAATATTTAAGAGTGTCAGTTTTTTCCTAACAGAACTTTGCTACACTGATTTGATCACACCAGTTTTATCATATTTTTATAGTTATTGTATACTCAGAAGTTTATTTTACCTTCTGACAATTGTTACTACATTATATATTTTTCTGTTTATATTGACAGGCTCAATCACATTTTATAGTGATTTCTCCCCATTTTCCTCTCTATGACTCCAAAATTTCTGATATTTTCAAATATAGTGTAATTTTTTTGTTTCAGTCCCTCATGTTGTTTTGCGTTAGGGAATAGATTCTGTCTCAAGAATATTCAACACTCATTTTCAAATTCATATTTGTATATTCAGTAGATATATTTACTGAACATCTATTCCATGCCATAAAAAATACATAAACTGCTTTATACATTGCAAGAAAACCAAGAATATGAAAAGAATTCACTCCTAAGGGATTACATTCTAGTAGAGAGAGAGATCCTATTCACATGATAACAAGAATTATCACAAAGACCCTGTTGCACAACAACTTTGTGCAAAGTCTACTTTAATCTTATACAAAAGGAACATCTGTGAAGACGTCTTCCCAGTAGCTTCTTGTTTCATTTTGGACTGATGCTCCTCTTATTATTGATCCTTTTAACAAGGATTATTTTATTAAAAATTATCCTATCAAAACCATTTATATATGGGACCAGCAGTTAGCATAATGGCTATGTCGCTGGACTCCCATGTAGTTGACCGCGGTTCGAGTCCTGGACCCAGTGGCTTAAAACTCACGCCGGGCGTGTGTGCGTGTATGCCCAAGATCCCAAGAGGAGAAAGGAGGAGAAGGTATTGCGGCGTGACCATCCCCTTGGGGGGTGATTTCTCGCTTTCTGTCTCTCTGTCTCTCTCAGTCTGTCTGGCAAGCGCAATTGCCCTATGGCAAAAACCTCTCCAAAAAAAAAAATAAAAGATTAAAAAAAAAATAAAAGAAAATAATTTATGTAATCCTCCTTTCTGGCCTTTACAAATTTCTCTTTGGGGTGAGCAGATGATGTAATGGTTACATTGCTGCACTCCAACGTAGTGGACCATGGTTCAAGTCCCAGACTAGGAGGCTTGAAACTCACTCCGGGGTGTGTGTGCATGCATGCTCAAAATCCTGAGAGGACAATGGCGGAGAAGGGATTGTGGTGTGGCCATCCCCTCTGGAAGGTAATTTTTCACTTTCTGTTTCTCTGTCACTCTGGGAAGCACACGTGTCCTATAGCAAAAAATCTCTTAAGAAACAAACAAAAAACAACAACTTCCCTTAGCCTCAGTCTCCATGGTTATACTTATGGTCCCCATCTTCTATATATCCTGAATTTGTAAATTCCTTGCACACTCACAAAAACTAATAATTTCTACAGCATGTTTCTCATTCGTTATTTAGACTTCAGCAGTGCACACACAAACATATAGATGCATGGCTATAATAATTACAAAAACAATTTTACTTGGAGTTAAGTGTAATGGCTAAAATAAGAGTATAATGCATTAGAAAGTGACTTTAAGGCTGTTTTTGCTAAGGCAGAAAGGGAAGGCCTTTCTGAGTCAATTGCATTGCGTTCAGCCATGAATATTGAGGAAGCGGGAAACATGTACAGATCTGGAAGTTTTCTAAGCAAAAAGGTCAGTGGGTGCAAAGGAACTGCATTTGGCCTGTTAAAAGGAAGTAAAAGCCAGGCTGGCTGCAGCTAATCAGCAGGGATTTGAGAGGGGGCCATGACATCACAGAGGTGCCTGGCAGCCAGGCTATGAGAGGCCTTGTAGGAAAAAAAAAAAAAAAAAAAAAAAAAAAAAAAGAGCATCTTACTAAGAAGGGTAGGAGGCCTTTGGAGTATTTTCAGCAAAGATGTACTGCGATTTGATTTATCCTCAAGGAAGCTTGCTTTGACTGCTCTGTGGAGAGCAGCGAGGGAGAGCAAGGGTGGAGGAATAAAGTCCATTAGGAGTGATGATAGTAGCCCAAATAAGAGAGAATGACTTATGCTAGGGCTATGTGAATAAAAAGGGTTAGGATGCCTCTAATATTGTATTACTTCAAGTACTTTTTTTGAGAGAGCAATGGTACTTATTTTAAATTATTACATTATTTCCTGTTTTATATTCCTCTTTTTTCTGGTTTTTATAAATGTAATACTATTATTTTTATTTCATACAAAAAGCAGTATGCATATTGTTTCTTCATGAAGAACTGAAGCATATTACCAAGATCCTGGATTCCTTCTTAGAGCGTTTAAAATTACTACATATTTTGTACATGTAGTGTAACACCCATTGCTTCTCTTAAATGAAATTTCAGAAATGTAGATGAAGCTTATTCTGTACCTACCTCAATTCTGTTCCTCAAACATCACCTGAATTACAGCTCCCAGGATAGGACCAGGTGGTGGTGCAGTGGGAGCACGATTGAGCCTATGTGAGAAAAGCCCTGAGTCTGTATGCTGGGACCTCTCTGATCATGCTGGGTGCGTGCTGGGTGCCTCTGGTCTGGGCTGACTCAAACTGGGGCTGAATCACAGCATGAGGACTCTGTTGGCGACACCTGTCTCTTTCTTTCATGGAAGAGATAAATATGATTTTGAAAACTCTCATGAATTAATTATGTGGGAGTCAGCAGGTGGCATGGTGGTTAAGGTACTGGGTTTCCAATGGCTGACTGCAATTCGAGTCCTGGACCCAGGGGCTTGAAAATCATACCAGGTGTGTGTGCATTTGTGCCCAAAAATCCAGAGACAAGAATGAAAGAGAAGGGATTGCATTGTTGCCATCCCCCAGGGTGGGAGGATTTCTCTCTTTCTCTCTCTCTGTCGCACTCCAGCAAGTACAGGTGCCCTATGGCAAGAACCTAAACACTGAAAAAAAAAAAAAAAAAGTAATCATGTGCATGTATAAGCATCCTTTTAATTAATTATGTATTTCCAAAAAAAGTATTATATGTATATGTACACACATATTTTAAATGTTCATGAATATTTCTGTATATGAAGGGGGCCTTCAAAATTTTCTTGGAGGTGGACGGCAGGTGACGTGGTGGTTAAGGTGGCTGGACTTCCACATGGCTGACTGCAGTTTGAGTCTCCGAAATGGCAGCTTTCTTCCTCACTTTCCTTCTCCCTCCCCGTCTCTCTCTGCTCAACTTCAAAAAGATAAAATAAAATAATGATAATGAATAAAATATAATAAAATAATTATTAAAACAACAGTTCATAGCGGTCCGAGGAGAAGGGATTTGTGGCATGGCCGTATTACCTGAGAGATGATTTCTCACTTTCTGTCTCTCTGTCTCTCTGTCCTTCCGATGAGCACATGTGCCCTATATCAAAAATCTCTCTTAAAAACAAAGTCCATGGGAAATAGAAATTATGAAAAAATTATGCATGTATTTCAAGCTTTCTTTGTAGCAAAGTATTGTACTTTAATTCCTTTTCCATGAACTTTTTGAAATCCCCTTGTATATTTATATTAATAGTATCACATTAAATATTATTTTATTTTATTTATTTTTGACAATCAAATCAAAGTTATGACCATATACATCATTTTCTCATTGAATTTTTTAAGAGTTTTTTTTTTTTTTTTTTCCATAGGGCACATGATCTCACCAGAGAAAGAGATAGAAACAGTGAGAGGCAAAGTGAGAAATCACCCCCTGGGAGAAGTCCACACTGCAATCCTTTCTTCTCTATTTTTTACCTGGAATTTTGGGCACACGTGTGCACGCACCTGGCGTGACTTTCAGGCTACTATGTCTGGGACTCCAACCGTGATCAGCCATGTGAGAGGCCAGCAATGGTTACATTGAAATGAAATATTTTAACAATATTAACTTTCTGTAATTCATATCCCAAAATACATAAGCTACAGCTTTATGTACACATCTTATAGTCAGTGATAGGCTGGTAAATGTTTAACAACCACATTTCTATATATACATGTACACATACGTTATTTATTATAAATGCAAATGTTATTACATTAAGAATGTATGGCACAGAATTTACAAATAATGGTGAAATATACAAATCACTTTATTTAAAATTCCAAATAGTTCATTGATTCTTGATGAATGCTGCTGTTGATTTTGCCTGAATTTTCATATCTATAGTCTAGAAGAGGCAAAATTTTACCTCTAAATTCAAAGGGTTTTTGGCTGGACCTGACAGATTCACATGAGACAGACCAATAAAGAAAAATATACAAATTTATTTAATATAAGCTTTATGTGGTATGAGAACCTTCGTAAGAATTAAAACACCCACTGACAAAATTAGAATCGAAAAGCTATATACTAAGTTGGACAAAATATAGTAAATTATAAAAACAAGACAAAGAAGTTTGAGCTAAGGAAGTTAATCAGTTGAAAAAGTGACTAAAAAGATAAGGAGCAGTGAGAGGAAAGGAACTGAGAAAAATAGAGAGGCGAGACATTTAAAGGACACAGAAATAGAGAATGGTCTGTTGCTGATGGTGAGAAGTGTATCCATGTTGGGTAAATTCATTTTCCATGCTGTAGTGATATACAGTGATTGAATGCATAAAATAATAAACAAACACTTCTAATCTGATCATATTTTCAAATATAATAAACTACTACACAATGAAATTACAAAATCCATACAAAATACAAGCCAATCTTTTTATTATGAGGGGTGACATTCACTGACATAAAATTACTCTGTCATATGCCTCTAAAACTCTCTGAAAGGTCCGTGTGTCAGAGCTTAGTGTGTCAGAGACCAATAACGAAGAGTTTGCCGGAAACCATCTGCCCATGCATCATAGCCCCGAGCAAATCTACTCTCTACAGTACATTGTGATTGGATCACTCTGGTCACTTCTTTAAGTCTTCCTTCTGTTGTGAATATCCTCATATGCATGTAAAAATGCAGTAAAACTTGTGTGATTTCTCCATTCCCCCCAAAAAAGAAAGAAAAGACAATTAGGATAATTTGGAGGGAAAAGAAAAGAAGCATTTATTCAATGATCTTTGTTTGTATAGATTTCCCTTGGCTTTAAACTCCTGTGTTTGATGGTAAGAATATTTTTTTCCTTCCAGTATACAGAGGATATCTTTCATATGGGAATTTCATCTCCTATTTTTTTTAAGAAAAAATAAGGGAATTCTGAATGTTTTTTCCTGCATCTGCTGTTTTTAAGTGTCTTTAACTCAAAATCGACAATATGCCAGAGCGGCATGTTTCAGGGTGGTGTGTTCTGAACTCCTTCAAGAGACAGCCTATGATTATGCCAGATGAACAAGTGTAGTTTTGACATGTAAGGAAGTTGATAATTTCTTTATATCAACAAGTAAGATAAAAATGAAATAACAATGCCATATGTTAGAACTTCACTTATTCATTGACCGTGTGTGTGATTTCTTTGCTGAAACAGATTATAGTTTTCAAATATTGGAAAGCTATCTTCTCAGAATTGTTTTGTGCTATTCACAATATAATGGTTATGGATAAGACACAATTTGGAGTTTAATTTGTGTTACTCACACATTCTTCAGACTCGGTCTGTAACATTTTCCAATTTCAGGCTACTAAACCAGCATCAGTGGTAATCAGGTTGTGAAAGCCTTACAGAGTCTAGAAATGCATTCTCTTCAATGCTGGCTTAGATGTGGACATGGAAGAAAAGCAACAAACAAAATCTCCCAGAAAATGGAATTAGAGTAAACTAAGGTATATACTTTCCTTCTTGACAAGTAAGTCCCTGCTTCCAGAGGATCTAGAATTTGCTATTCATCAGAAGCCATGACGTGATTTTTTTCATCCCATTCCTAAACAAACTTCTAAACCAAAAAAAAATATGTAGATTCGTGGATATGATGTGCTGCAAGAGATGATCTGAAAAAGTTCATACATGACTCAGAGGTCTGGACTTTGAATTGAGTGTAGCAAATGAATATTCTGCTTTATTTCATATATTGAGAAGGTGAGATTATAGTCTTTAACTAGGTGAGATGGGCATGCAAGAATACATGGAAAGGAAATGGACCAAGCCATGAAAGAAGCTTGTAAGTAGAAGCCAGTAAGCATGTTCCATTAATCCTTTCCCTTTTAATAGGGCATGTGTTCAGTCCCCCCACCCCCCAAAAAAGTGTGTGTGTACACACACGTGCACATGCACGCACTTCATTCCCTAACTTCTCTTGCAACCATGCTTGGGTATGTGCACAATTATGCGACTAAATTTTGTCCAATGGGATAAGAAGTAACTTCTGGTAGGGTGTAATATCTCTAATGAGTTCTCAGGAGAGGGAGTGAGGCTTTGTTCTCCCTCTGTTTGGAATAGTCATTAGGACCATGGGGGACCATGTGAATGAGGCCAACTTCCTGGGCTTGGTTTAACCTTTAAACATTTAGGAGAAGCAGCAATGAGAGAGGGTGCCTTCATGATGTGTGTTCCAGAAGCTTCCATGTCTCAAATCAGGAGCCGTGACAGAGAATGCCTGAGGGCAGATGGTCATTAAATGCTGTTCTCCCCTTGTCATCCACGTACAGCTTTGTGCTGAACAGATATTACCTGAAGGAAACCAGTAATGCTTGTCAAAGGGAACATGGAGGACAGACAAGAGAGACATATAAAAGTGTTCCTCCAGTCCATTCTGTTAACATCTGCCTCTGAAATCTCTTACCTCAGCTGCGGCAAATCAATTTCCACACGTATATTCATTCAAAACAGCCTTTCATCTCCCCAGAGGTTTGTCAAGTTTTTGGACGCGGCCCGAGTCCCTGGAATTCATGTTTATTTTTCTTCTTGCTTCTAGGTACTCTTCAGTATTGATTTTGAGGGAAGGAGCCAGCAGCCTGTGGTAACTTGGCACCATCTTCACAGGAACTAGAATACAGAGGTCTACGTACTTTCTCTCCTCTAAAAAAATAAAGACAGTTGTGGAGGAAGTAGAAGAAAACAGAAGAATGTGGAATGTTTATGCTTTAACTTCAGGTACTTTGATCACTAGCTCTTCAAAAGTATTTCAGGTACTCAAATGCTCTAACCTAGAGAGTTGCATAATTACCAATTTTGGTTAACTAAATGTAATTGCTGTGTCTCAGTTTAGATCTGTAAATACTAGAAGTCTGCATGACAGAGATTTTGACAAGATATTATTCAGTCATAAAATAGCACAAAAACCTTAGGCAAATTAAATAAAGACCTACTTATAGAGCTTAACCTACTTTTTAGAATGGGTACTTTAAAAAGTATTCATGCCTAGGCCAGCAGTTAACGTAATGGCTATGTCACTGGACTCCCACGTAGTCAACTGTGGTTCGAGTCCCAGACCCAGCGGCTTAAACTCACCCCGGGTGTGTGTGCGTGTGTGCCCAAGATCCCAAGAGGAGAATGGAGGAGAAGGGATTGCAGTGTGGCCACCCCCCTGGGGGGTGATTTCTCACTTTCTGTCTGTTTCTGTCTTTTTGGCGAGTGCATGAGCCCTTTAGCAAAAACATCTCCAAAAAAAGAAAAAAAAAAAGTATTCATGCCATAAATGCAACAACCTTCCTTGTTCGTGCTATATTACTTATAAAAGACTTGCCTCTTTACAGAGTCCCCTCAAATATCAATGTTTACTTGATTTTATTTAGTCCATGCAACCCAGAATAATTGATTTTATTCTTCCAGTTTCTATTTAATATGCAGTCTAACATTCAAATGTAATTTTACATTCATTCTTAATTATATAAGGTTGTCTAAACTGTATATTATTCTATGTTTCCATCTTATAAGTTCAAAAAGTAATGTATGACTTTCAATTTATTATCGTGTCATATAGGTCCAGAAAACAAGTCTCCCTCCTAAGTTAATAATGATTCATAATTAAATAACTTTAAGTATTTCAGATGCCTTCAGATTTACCATACTTGCTATATGAACCAGTGCAAAGAATAAGCAGTTCTTTTAATACATATGAAAGCTAATAGTTTTTCTATCATGAGTCTATGACAGAAATAAGAGACTCCATCACCTTGTGAATGCATTTTAAATTTGGCAGTCTTTCTGCTCAATAGAGATCAGCAGGTTTTTGAACATTATTAGGTCAGGATATTTTATGAGAAGTCCGTGCACTCATGTACATGTTTAAAACAATTTATCATTACCCTTTCCATTTGAAGAAGTTTTACTGACTGAGAGTTAATTTACTGTACTGAGTACAGATTTGGTAGGGCCCACACCTTTTTGTTCATGAGTTAGTTAACAGTACAGTTTTATTCATCTTTCTTTTTAGCTTAACATTTATGCTCACTTTCATTGAAATGAATAATTAATTAAGTAAACTCTTAGACAGCTTGGATACAAAGGAAAAATACTATCATGTCTCTTTGTCTTTAAAATCGCTCTAGCAGTCAAGTATTGGACAAGTATAAGAAAAGAGTCTTGAATAAATAAAAGTGCATGAATAAATGAATGTGTTCATAAGTTTAAAGCACACAGAAAATATCTTTTTGATGATATTAAAAATAAAGAAGAATGAACAGTTAACTTTTTACTTGTAATTTTTAATTATTTTCTCAGAGTTCAGCATGAGTGATGAATCTGCTAACAGTTAAATCTTATCTTTGAGAGATCCAACTTTGAGAAAAAATTTAAAAGCATCAACTTGGTTTATCATAAAGCTTTGATTATGCTCATAAAGGCCTCTAAGTGACCATTTAATAGAGAATGTAATTGAATCAATTAAATTTAATCCACTGTTGGAACCAGCAGATGGTGTAATGTCGACATAGCTGGACTCCCATGTAGTCAGTTGCAGTTCGCGTCCCAGACTTGGTGGCTTAACTCACGCCAGGAGTGTGTGCGTGCGTGCCCAAGATCCTGAGAGGAGAATGGAGGAGAAGGGATTGCAGCATGGCCATCCCCCTGGGGGGTGATTTCTCGCTTTCTGTCTGTCTCTCTCTGTCTTTCTGGTGAGTGCATGTGCCCTATAACAAAAATCTCTCAAAAAAAAAAAAAAAAAAAAACTTAATCCACTGTTAATTTAATCCATTGAATTTTGTGGCTTTTCTGCACAATGCCTGAGCTCATTCTTTTATACATCATAGTTATGAGGGCCAACTATGTGCAAGAAGCTGGAAAAACACTCAGGGAGGGGGGTGTTCAAAGTGACAAAAAGATGGTCAGTGCCCTTGAGGTGTGTCCAAGAGGACACAATTCTTGTTAAAATGACTATTAGTGAGACCAACCTCAATCTCTGTTTTTCTTAAAGTTTTTTTTGTGCATTGAATGTCCTTTCAATAATTTTCTTTTTTGTCACATCTTTTACTTATTATTTCCTGCTTCTTTCTACAAACTTGTATTTTAGTTTTATGATTCATACTATTTCCTTCAATTATCATTATAGGTCTATCTGTATTTCCCCAAACCTACTAGTTTTCTTTGTGTGTATATATTCTTATTAGGTCATCTGGAAAGTCATGACACATTTTTGCATAGAAAAACATAGAAAAACACATCATGTCTTTCCTGACTACCTAATAAATATGCTTATTTTTGCATTCAAGCAAAAAGAAAACTAATGGAAAGTTTTCTGGTTCAAATTTGTTAGAATTTTCTGGCTATTAAGCTTATAGTTTTGAGCAGGTCCATGAAAAATATTCTTAGAACATTTCACCAAAGTTAGAGATAATATGCCACCTTTAAGTACAGGGACAAACCTGAAATCCTAAAGGCAGTACCTGTGTGCTAATAATTTCAAGACAAATGAATGCATTTTTTCACAAATGTATGCCATCATTTGTATTGCTTTGCCCCTTTAGGAAAAAAGAAAGAAAAAGAAGACTACTAGATGTCTTTAATTTTATTTAGTTTATATATATATAAATTCCTAATTTAATTGACTGGTCCCTAGAAATTCATGGAAAGATACCTATTTCAACAGATGAAATGAATACACAGATAAATAAATTAGACACATTTCTTTAGCTAGAAAAAAAGCTGAACAGACAAGAGGTTCAAAACATTTTTGGAGGTAGGGGATTTAACAGACAATACTGTTGGTCATGGTAGGCAAGGAGAAATTTGATGACTTCCTTGATACAGTCAATTAGAAATCTTACAAGGATGGAGTTCTATTAAAGCCCCAATAACTGTATTGAAGTTATTCATAAATAAAACAATCTGTCACAGAAAATACTACTTAAAACGCAATGGTACCTGTTTAATTATACAGCACATTGTAATTGTTCAATACAGAAATGTTAGCCAGGTAGCTGAGTTCCAATCTTATTTCTGCTTCTAATTACCTCTGCTCTCCATTAAATTTATTTCCCCAAGAATCACCATCTTTATCTGAAATATTGTTAGAGTTATGTTGTAAGTTTATTTTAAAAATTAAATGAAAGCAAGAAATATAAGATCCATCATACAGTAAATGCTCAGTTAATATTACCTGCTGTTTTGCATTGTATTTCATTGTGAACACCATTGAAACAGTGTAAATACATGCCTTTTTCTTTATCAGATATTTTCAACATTAAATCAAAGGATGAAGCATGTACATTACATTAAAAAACATCTTTCCTTTTGTAAATATGTACTTGAGAAGGAGACTTAAAATTTTTTCTTCCTATGAATACATGACTTATAAAAGTTAGTTCACCACCTTAACTACCATACCACCTGCTGGCCACAATCTTTTCTGGGCAATTTTTTAATTTTATGTCGCAAGAATTCTCTTTTTTATTACTTTACTTTATTTCATACAGTCACTGTACATCACGGCAGCTTATAAAATGAATTTACCCAACATGAACACACTTCCCACAAGTCCAGTAGAAGCTATCATATACATCATCAATTAGAATTCTTACACAATTTGGATTCTTATCCATGCAATACCTTCATTTCAAGTTTAATACTTTCTCCTTCCTCTCCACATTTTAGCTGAAAATTCTTTTAATCAGATCACCAGCTCCTGCCGGGTCCATTCGTCCTGGGCCATGTGAGAAGTGTTCAGTCCCTGCCAAGTCTCCCAAACCGAATTCAGTTCCTCAACACCATCTAGCTAGCCAATGCTTCATTTTCTAGATACTCTTTTCCCTTTCAATGTCATACTATTCAATGGGAAAATGAGATAAAAACACCATCTGTGTCCCCTATAAATAAATTCAATTTACTAGATAAAACTGCAGGTTTATTTTAGCAATATCACTTGTTCTTGCACCAGTCAGAAGGGGGAGGGGTTGAGAGGTTCGATAAATCTTGGCATGCTCTCTGTCATTTCTTAGTAAAACATTTCAGACCAAAAAAAAAAAAAAAAGAGAGACATTTCCCGATTAGGTTCTTGAGGCTTAGGTCTCTTTAAATGCTGATCTTGTTTCTCAGAAACTGTCACCTAATTTCCCAATAAGTGTTAAGAGATGATGCCATGATTAGCAATGAAGTAGTGTTTTTGCTCTTGTTCTTTTTGCCGCTGCTTTTATACTTTACCTCTAGAGGGTCTTAGAAGAGCCTCAAAAATAAGGAATTTTCTTAGCTATTAGAGAAGCTATTAATATCTGCCCCTCCAAACTCACCCTATTAATTCTTCCTCAAAGATAAAGATTTTCAATACTGCTTTCTTTTCACTGTTATTTGTTATCAATTATTTAGAGATAATATTCCAGTATTACTATATATAGCTTAATAACATATTGATGTTATCTCCTAATGGAACATAGCAAATGTCATACGGATGTGAGTATTATAATCCTAAATTTGTTCCTCGACTTTCATTTAAAAGTACTATTCAAAAGAAATTCAATAAGGTCTCTGAATCCTGGTTTCCTTATACCTAAAATACAAATACTTTCATATATGCCCAAGAGCTCTTTAAAATGTTAAAATAACTTAAGTAAATTATGTAAAGAAATCCATTGTTTATATTTAGTTTTCTTTACCAAATTAAAATAAAGAGAAACTAGAATACAATGATTCTTAATGATGTGCTATATTTTTAATGTTTTCAATTAAAATTTGTCCAAAGAATGAACTATTCTGTGAAATACAGTCTTAGGTAGCCACTTTCTATATCTAAGAGCCAATCTTTAGTGTTATTACACAACATCTGAACACTTGAAAAAAATTATTTATGGCAAGGTGCTATATGAATGTTCTAGATGTAAGCATTAAATTGTTGAACAATAGGGGTTGGCAGGTGGCATGGTGGTTAAGAGCGCTGGACTCCCACATGGCTGACCATGGTTCAAGTCCCAGACCTGGTGGTTTTTTTCTCACTTTCTCTCTCTCTGCTCCCCTCTGGTCAAATTTAAATAAATAAATAAAGTTAAATAAAATAATTCTTTAAAAAAATAGATGAGCAATAAATAAAATGACAGCCCAATATGATCTACTTTATAGGTAAAAATTGTTGCACACTGTTTTTTTTTTAATGAGGAATTTTAAAGTATTTTTTTAGGAAAAATGACATGTGATTATAAAATATTCGTTTATATTCACAAGGATAGATTTGTTCAATTAATACATTAGGTAGAAACTTATTTTTCAATTGAAAATACTTGACTCTATGATAAGAAGAACATGACAGTCTAACTCTCTCCTATTACAAATGTACTGGAAAAGATTCACATGAACTTTGGGAGGAAAATTATCCATAGCATAGACACATGAAAGGCTTTGTTTTACACAGTTCACAGAAAATACTCATCTAAATGAGAGAGAGGGCATGCTACTGACTCTTGATCCTGTGAGACATCCCTTAGTCAGTAGACAAGGAATACCTGCAGAACCGCTTCACGTTGTGCTATGCAGTGAAGAGGAAGGTCCAGTCCACACGAGACAGGGGAGCCGTATCCACATAGAAGATGCAGGAGTAGAAGACAGACATGAAAGGGGAAAGGTGAGCTTCCTCCTGCCCTGGCCTCCTGTCTAGTTGTAAATCTGCCCCACATTTTTCACTTTTAACAAGATTTTTTTATTACAATAAAATGAGCTCTATCTGCATGAACTTAGTAGATTCCCAGTCATCCTGAGATTATGACTAATAGTACCTGAGATGCATTTACAGTAAACTGGTTAATGACAATCTGATATTAACTTAAAAATCAATGATAATTGATTTCTGGATGATATATAAGTACATAGTATTCAGGTTGCTCACTGATAAAGTGTGCTTGGATATACGAAGGGATTTCAAAAAGATAATCGAAAATGGAATTGAAGTACTTGGTTATTTTGTGCAATTTTTTTTTTTTTTTGAAATCTGTGTAGACATTTTTCATAACATGTATTTTCCATGAACTTCTTGAAGACCCTTCATCCAGACTGCTAGACAAACATGGTAGTATAACCATTTAATGCTGTTGTTCCTGCCAATTCTTGGCAGCAACTGATTTTGGGGGCCTATGCTGTGGTTTGTGAGCTGTCCAGACCTCTGGATAATCTGGTGAAAGAATCAAGAATGTAAGAAGTAATAGTTTAGGGCAAATGTAAAATACATGCAGAAATAGAGGCAGAGAAAGGGCCAAAAAATCTAGACCTCATGACCCATGAATTTTTTCATTTATTTTTTTGGTTGGCTACACTACTTTATTTTGTACTAAACCCTTTGAGAGTCGGTAAGGTTTTTGAAAAAGGAAATACATGCTGAATTAGTGAACTGCTGCTTCGAAGAGTTTATTTTAGCATGTAACTTGCAGATAAGTTTTAATGACAGTTACTATCTACCATAGGGCTCTAATTTCATTGACATGCAAATGTCTGAAGATGCATCAGTAGCTGCTTCTAAAATTCCTACTATTTTAAAAAGATTTTATTAGAGACTATTGTTTAAACTATAAAACTGCTAAAGATATATATTCTGTAAAACATAATATTATTTAAATAAAATAATTTTTAAGTATAATCTTTAGGTCCTTCTGCAAAAGAGGGTTAAGAGTACAGATGGTTTATCTGGGGAGCAGAGAGGTAGTTCTATGTATAGGTAGAATAACATCCCTCCAAAGCCGTCATGTACTAATCCTAATCTGGAACTTTTGAATTTACTACCTTATCTGGCTACCTTATCAGAGACTTTACAGATGTGATTAAATAACTTGAGAGACTTCTGATGAAGGAGAGAGACAGGTGTAGGTGGGGTGCTGAAGTTATAGAGAGACCTTTAAATACTGGCTTTGAGATCAGAGGAAAAGGCTGCAAGCAGGGGAATACAGGCAGCCTCTAACAGATGGGAAAAAAAAAAAAAAAAAAAATCAAGGTCCCCGCCTGAACAACAGACATTCCTTGTATCACAGTTCTGGAGCCTCCAAGTCCAAGATCAAGGTCCCAGCGGAATGGGTTTCCTCTGAGGCAGCTCTCCTGACGTGCATATGGCTTGCTCCCGACTGTCCTCACTTGGTCTTTTCTTAGTGAACATGTAGGTCTGGTGTCTCCTCTTCTGATGAAGACACCGACCATACCAAATTAGGGTCTTCTCTAAAGGCCTCCTGTTAATTTGATGATCTCTAAGTAGATCCAATTGTGACCATTAAAAATCAACAAATATTACAGGAGCCATATGGTGACACAGTGGTAAAATATGATGCTCCGTGAGGCTGATCCACATGGGAAGGTTTTGGGTTCCAATCTGGAGACCTCCCTTAGTATGCTGGGCACACATGTGCCATGATCCAGGGCTAGCTGAAGCTGGGCTCGGATCATGGTATCAGGACCCTATTGGAGGTGCTGTTTCTCTGACTCTCTCTGTCTCGCTTGGTCACTAAAAGAAATTTTAAAATTTAAATAATCAGCAAGCATTAAATAATGAAATAATATAGAGGACGTGTTCTATATCAAAACTGCATTAAAACTTAATGCTAAAAATAACTGATAATCATCACATATTTGAAAAATAAATATTGTATGTCCAAATCCATGAGATTATAATGGAAATTAGAAAATATTTTAAACTAAATAGTAATGAAAATGTGGCATATGAAAACTTGAGGAATGTAAAGTTTTTCTCAAAATATTTAAAATATTTAGTCTTAATTGTATGTTATTGAAAAGAGGATACATATGAACAAAGTAATTTTTACAGAAATTGGTCAACATTAGCAAGTTACACTCAGAAATCATAAAGATAAGGATAAAAATAGTGATAGAGGGAAATAATACCACAAAGTAAATTTTAAAAATTAAATTTAGTTTTTGGGAAGTTTAATAAATTTTAATAATGCCTAGAAAAGACTGAGAAAGAGCATAAGAAAGAAAATGGGACAATTATTATCAGTAAGACAAAAGGCACTCTTTTTCCCTATCCTACAGGTATCAAAAAAGAATAACAACTTTAGTAAAATTTTATGACAATACAATTGAAGATGGATATTAAGGATTTCTAGGTAAATGTAGTTTACCAAAACAGACACAAATGAATGAGAAAATTTGATTTGTCTTAAATACATCAGATATAGTCATTGTATACTTACTATCATCCTACCGAAAAAACACCACATTACATCACCAGTGATAGCTTCCAAACATTTAAGATGTAAATGTCACCAATCCTACTTAAACTCTTCCAGAAAATATAAAAGTAAATCATCAAGAATCCAAAACATAAACAAAATGTGAGCAAAGTGATTTAAACTGTGTGTATAAATATATTCATATAATTTTGAAATTATTCTAGGAAGCCAAAGATGAGATGGTATTTAAAAATCAATTTATTTAATTTGACTCTGCTTGAAGAAAGTAAACAATCAAATAACTAAACAAGGTAGTGATAAATAAACTTGATTAAAATGAAATATGGTGACACAATAGAATGTGAAGGTGTGAGCAGAGCCTCAGTGAAAATGGACAGAATATTAAGTTTGAAATTTACAAAAAGCCTCTCTGAGGGGGTAATATTTAAGCTAAGATTGAAATAGAGAAAAGCCCCACCATAGGGACATCTGGTGGAAGAACAGTCTGTATAGAGGGCCCTGTTCTTACAAAGATTTGTTGGCAAGTATTTGAAGAAAGAAAGGAAACAGGCCTGATTTGATTTTTTTGCACTGGCATTTAAACGCATAGAAGTCACTACAAATTATTTTCCCTCATGCAATCTCCATTTCCTACGCTGATACTCACCATACTATCATAAACTTCTAAAAAAATTTTAGTGGCAGGAAGTAGGTGGTATGCTCATTTAGTGGCAGGCAGTAGGTGGTATGCTCGTTAAGGTGCTGGAATCTCACATGGCTAGTGGCAGTTCGAGTCCTGAACCTGGTGGCTTGAAAATCATGCTGGGCACATGTGCATGTAAGCCTGAAATCCCAGGAGGTGAACGGAGGAGAAGGGATCTCAGCATGGCCTTATCCCCCGAGAAGTGATTCTCACTTTCCCTCTGTCTCTTTTCGGCAAGTTTAAACCCTCTTATAGCCAAAATAAAATAAAAATAAAGAGTTTTAGGGCCAGACAGTGGCACAGAACTGGCTGAAGACTGGGGACGGATCATGGTGTTAAATCTTACTGGAGGAGCTTTCTGTCTCTCCCTGTCTCTCTCTCTCTCTTCCTCTCTCTCTCTCTCTCTGCATGTCTATCCTGCTTATTAAAAAAATACATTTTTAAAGTTGCACATTTTAAAATAAGCTTATTCTTTTATATCTCCCATTCTATTAACCCAAAGAAATGTGACTTCCTTACTCAAAGTGCTATAAAAACTAATTTTGCCAAGACTTCTTAAATATTGGTATTACTCTGTATTCATGACTGTATCTTCATTTATTACCAACCTACACAAATATCAGTTAAGTGAAGACTTCCATAATCTAATAATCTCACAGGCTGGAGATGTCTCCTCAGTGCTTGATTCATCTTTATGACTTTGTTCTGGGCAACTCCACCTCAATGATTCATATACAACTAAAACTAAAAATATCCTTTACAGAATATCACTTTCTTTCTCAGTGAATTCTATTCCTTTGCAGGGATCCTTTTTTTTGATCTATGGCACCACTAACTACCCAGTTCCCAGGTACATAAGTATAGGTATCAATAACATCTCTCAATAACTACACTCAATTATTAAGTCCTAAGTCCTATCAATTCTATCCTTCTATATTTGAGAACTATACTATCAGCATCTGTTTCCTGGATAATAACTAATCTATCTGTCTCAAATAGATCCGTCTCCCATATTAATTGTATACACTGTATTCTTTCAAAAGATGAATTCTAATACTGTATATCCCTTCTTTAGGAGTCACACATTAAATTTCACTCTAATAAAACCCTCCAGGATATCTAAACTGCTGGTTTCATCTGATCAGCTCTCATCTTTCTCTGCAAACTTAGTGATATTTAGTCATGGTAAACTGCTTTCAGATCTGCAAATGTGCTAGATTCTCTTATTTTAAGATCCTTTTTATAGCTGGTACAATTATCCTTATTTTTTCATCTAAATATTAATAAACTTCCAAACTTTCTTTTTTGAGTCAAATCTTTCTCGTTTTTTAAATACAAGATAAAAATCATCTCCTGCTGGAAGTTTCTTCTGTCTGCCACATGCTCTTCTTCCCTTTTAAAAGTCAGGTCACCTCACTGTCCTTTTTCAATGATCTGTCTACTTTCTCTGCAAGAAAAATTTATGGAGAAAGGAATCCACTTTGTCATTTATATACTGTTCTAGAAATCAGCATTTTATTTGGTGGCTCACATTGAATACAGCAATCATGTCACCTTTTCAATTACAAACAAAACAGAACTTTGTTTTTTAAATTACCATAAGGGCACGTGAGCTCTCCAGAAGTAGGCAGGAGCCAGAGAGGCAGAGAGGGAACACACCTCCCAATGGGGTGTAGTTGAACCACAATCTCTTCTTCCATTTCTCCATTATACTGGGATTTGGGGAATGTATGTGCATGAGGTGGGCATGTTTTTTAAGCTGTGAGAGCTGGGATTTGAACTGCAGTTGGCCATGTGGGATCTGGCTCCCTTAACCACTAGGCCACAGGACCAGCTCAAAATAGAACTTTTACTATTCAAAATTTTTGAAATATTTTAAACTTAGAGATAAGCATAGAAGGTAATATCGTGGACACCCATTTACGTGCTATCAGATTTAACAAATGTTAACTCTGATTTACTGACGATTTAAAAGGAACAATAATGGTATACAGTTTAAGTTCTATCACATTTCACTGTCCTCTTTCCTTCTCCAGGGGCAACATATTCAAGCTGATCAGTTCATACCTTAATCCATGCTTTCCTGAGTATCTTCTGTCTCTGTAGTTATAAATGCTGTCCTTCGTAGACTGAGTTTTGTGTGTCTTAAATATCATTAAATTGAACATATGTCTTAGAAGCTTATTTTAATTCTAATTATGTGTATTAGAATTAGTTATGTTGGTGGGACCAGCAGTTAGCATAATGACTATGTCACTGGACTCCCATGTAGTCAACCGCGGTTCGAGTCCTGGATGCTGTGGCTTAGACTCACACCGGGCGTGTGTGCATGTGTGCCCAAGATCCTGAGAAGAGAATGGAGGAGAAGGGATTGCAGCATGGCCATCCCCCTGGGGGGTGATTTCTCGCTTTCTATCTCTCTGTCTCTCTGTCTTTCTGGCAAGCGCACGTGCCCTATACCGAAAACCTCTCTAAAAAAAAGAAAAGAAAAGAAAAAGAATTAGTTATGTTGGTGAAAATTTAAAAACGAGAAAAGGAATTAGCTATGTTGACAGCAGTAAAACTAATTCATTTACTTCAAGTTTGGTATGCTTTCCACTATATCGATACATTATCATTTATTTACCATTATTTTATTTTATTTATTTTGAAAATTTTATTTATTTATGTATTTTGCTGTAGGGTATGTGCACTCACCAGAAAGACAGACAGAGACAGAGAGACAGAAAACAAGAAAGCACCCCCCGGGAGGAATGGCCGTGCCACAATCCCTTCTCCTCCATTCTCTTTTCAGGATCTTGGTCACTCACGCACATGCATCCGGCGTGAGTTTAAGCCACTGGGTACAGGACTAGAACCAAGGTCGACTACATGGGAGTCCAATGACATAGCCATTACACCAACTGCTGGTCCCTTACCATAATTTTATTTAAAGATACTTTTTTTTTGTCATTTTAAACGATTTCATGAACAGCTTTCATGTGTTCTCTATAAAGGTTTCTCTACTTACTTGAGTCAACAATATAACTGTCAGCCCAGCCGTGACAACAGAGATAAGAGAGCTCGCTGTGCTAAGGCTCCGTGGGAAGTCTGCATTTGGTTCTTGGCCTGAGCTAGGCAGGCTATGTGTGATTGCAAGTGTCTACAGTCCTAGCTAACTGGGAGGCTGGGACAAATGGAGAGACCCTGTTGAAAATAGTTCTCTCTTTCATTCCCTCCTGTAACATGTTCTCTCACTTGTCATAGAAAAAATAAAATAAAAAGTGGGGAGCATCAAATTGTCAATCCACAGCTACACATATTTCTAACATTATATCAATTGCCATCATATTTTTAAGTGTATGCTAACTACTTTTTGTATTAATGTGTATGCTTTATCTGTTAGTTCCCACAAAAGCTACATTGAAAAGTTCGAACAAGATTGTGAATGTGTTTGACTTGACTTTGCAATTCTGTAGACTTATGGATTTTTTTATAAATAATTATTTATTTAATTTTATTTATTATTATTATTTTAATTTGCTATCGGGCAGGTGCACGCACCAGGGACAGAAAGAAAGAAAGAGGGAAAGGGAAAGTGAGAATGCAAGGTGCTAGATCAGGGACCCGAACCTTGGGGGGGCCACATGGGAATCCAGTTGCCCCAACCACCATGTCATCTTCTAGCCCCCTATAGATTGTTTTAATTGCAGAGGGTCCAGCTGCTTGCCAGAGAGAGCAAGAAAGATAGAGATACAGAAAGCTTCCCTCAATAGGTTGTGGTCATGGCATAATCAACCCATTTTCCTACATTTCTCCAGCCCATAAGGATTTGGGGCATGCATGCACATGTATCTGGGGTGCTGTTCAAGTCATCAGCACCAGGATAGAAATGGTGGTGGTCAGCTAGGTGAGATCTGGCTCCTAGCAGAGCTGGCCTTTTTTATAGACTTTGAGAATATTTTATTTTCTAGAATTATTTACTTATTTATGATTATTATTTTTCAACTTGACCAGAAAGAGAAAACGGGCCACCAGGTCTGGGACTTGAACCATGGTCAGCCATGTGGGACTCTAGCACCTCTACCACCACTACCTGCTGGCCCTGAGAATATGTTATTCTCTATGTAAATAATCAGAATTGTTATGTTTTATTTAGACTTTACTTAGGTAATGATCTTGTTTTTTTCTCAATAATATTGCATGTCTGAAAATCTATTTTGTCTAGCACAAAGAATATTACAGTCGTTTTTTAAAAATTTGTTTTTCTCCGATATGATTGTTTATCATTTGATTTTAAAATTTGTAATGATGTTTAATTATATCTTTATGGCTATTTTCTTTTTCTTGTATTGTTTAAAACAATGATCAAAAAGATTTTCAAAAAATCCGTAACATTTCTATATGCCTGTGTTGTTGAGTTTCTCCCTGGGGAAATTTCACATTTGCTTGAATTCTAGGGATGGCTGAAATTTCTGTTAATTTTCTAGCTGCAGGATCCCACACAATTTGAGTGGTGTGATTTCAGATCATTCATCAGACAAAGCACAATCCTGTGGTTCCAAATTATTTCAAATGACTTTTTTCTTCCAGGGCCCAAGGTGGTCAGCCTGTTGGGGTTCTAAGTCCCTCCACCCTTTGGAATTCACGAATTTTTCCCCAAGAGCTCATTTTCACCTTCACACTCAGTTGGTATTGGTGTAAGAATCTCAGTCTTTAGGAATGACTCTAATACCTGTCTGCGCTGTTTGAATGTAATAACTGTTAAATACTCTATATTCAAGTTTCTTTTTCATTTGTGGCCCTGAGGATTTTTTGTTCTTACTTGTGAACTTGTATATACACTGTAAAATATTTTGTCATACTTTGTCTATTTTTTCATTGCATTTGAAGTAATGGAAGGGGTTTTGAAAATCACATAAAAGGAGAAAATTAAATTAGTAGCTAGCATTACAAAATTAAAACTGAAAATGACTTACAGCAAAATGTCACAGACTGTTACTTCACAGTTGCAGTCCATGCATATAAATGTATTGAAGAAATTCTGGAAAAATTCAAGGTATAAAAATTAGCAATATACATTTTCATAGAAGCTCATTTTTAATGATGTCAGACTTAGAAATAGAAAAGTTTAGAAATGTTAATATTTACGGGAAACTTTTTGTATAAGAGTGATCTGAGAAAGTCATTTTATGACAGTCTGTATGATTGATAAACATATAATAGGAGTGGTGATTAAAGAAAACCGATCATGTGTTGGTAACACCTGAGAAAACAGTGGTTAATAAAGTAGCAGGAGAAAGACAAATATTTATTTTCCTATTTCCAGCACACACTGTAGGAGGTGACTTATGTAGGCTATGCCATTTGATCCACCACAACTTTCTGTCCTAGCTATTACTCTTAGCCTTCTGAAAATGAAGATCTAAGCTTCTTAGTTTAACTAACTTGTGCACAATTATATAGTTAGCAAGTGGCATGAAGGACTAGATAGTATTCCTTAAGTTTTAATGATTCCATATTATACTTGTATTATATTAATAACAGTTATAAATCATTAATATAACATTTGCATATGATAGCATTTTTAAAGGTAAATAAATTAAGGTAAGCTCACTCCTTACCCATTCGCCAAAGTGATAAAGCTATTAAAGTAGGGTATATGGGACCAGCAGATGACATAATGGTTATGTTGCTAGACTGCCATGTAGGCAATTGTGGTTCAAGTCTCAGTCCTGGTGGCTTAATACTTACTCCAGGCACGTGTTTGTGTATGCCCAAAATCCCATGAGGAGAACTGAGGAGAAGGGATTGCAGCATGACCATCCGCCTTGGGTGAGTGATTTCTTGCTTGCTGTCTCTCTGTCTCTCTGGTGAGCACATGTGCCCTATAGCCTAAATCTGTCTTTAAAAAAAAAATAGGGTTTGTATTTTCATTCATCTCTTTTCTATGTTGATACTAATTTATTATGTTGATATTAACTCATCAGAAAGAAATTAAAGATGTAGAACACATATTAGAGAGAGAGATTTTTGCTATAGGGTGTGTGGACTCACCAGAGAGAAAAAGAAAGTGAGAAGTCACCCCCTTAGAGAAGGTGGCCATGCTGCAATTCCTTCTACTCCATTCTCCACTCAGGATCTTGGGCACATATGCACACACGCCTGGCATGAGTTTTAAGCCACGGGGTCTGGGACTCTAGCTGTGGTCGACTATGTAGGGTGAATGTATAAATCAGAATCGCATAACTAAGTAAATATTTGTAAAGACTGAGATCAACTTTTCTCAAAATCACATACACCTTCTTCAATTCCTTCCTTTCCCCTCGCTTATCCTTTCCTTAAGATGGAACTAATATCTCATTTCTCCCGTTTTTTTTCTGTCAAGGATAAATATAACATAATTAAAATTTAAGAAAATTATTAGTGACTTAAAATTGACTCAGTTTTAGTCCTCCTGTCTCTACAACTATATAATTTAGAAAAAGAAATAAGACAAAGAGTTTTATTAATGACAGATAAGTCCTTAGATAAATTTTATTAAATCACTTATGTCTGCTAAAAACTTATAAAAATATTAAAGGATGAGATGCTTCTATGTTAGCTGAAATTCTCCAGAAAATAGTAGCTGGCAAAATATTACAGATAAATTCATTGTTACAGTAAACAAACTCAGGGAAGCAAGAATGAGGGAAAAGGAAGCAATGGAGGAAAGAAGAGCACTGTGAGAGTGGGTTACCAGCTGGTCACTATTTGGTATCAGTGGATGCTGATCATTAGATTTTATCACCCTTTGGGAGGCCATATGTTTTGCAATTCAGAACAAATTGTCCTAGGGGAAGGACTTTTCTCCCAATTCACAACTCTCTTTCGTCAAAAGCTTTTCTTATAGTGAATACGTTTTTCTGCATTTCTAAGTTCTGTATGTATGGGTCCTAAACATCTCATGACTTGACCTCAATCACAGAATACTGGGGCCAACCCATGGGATGGTGGATAAGGCAGCTGGATCCCACATTGCCAACCATGTGGTTTGGGTCCCAGACCTGGCATCTTGAGAAGCATGTAAGGTGTATGTATGTGCGTGCCCTCAAAGAGGGAGTAATAGAGAAGAAAGTATTGCAACGTAATCATCCTCCATGGATGGGGTACTTTCTCACTTTTCTTTCTCTCTCTGTTTCTCTTTCTCTCTCTCCCTCTCCCCGGTGGACCTCACACACCCAAACTGTTTTTAGTTTGGCCACAATCTTAAACTATTCAACATCTCATTTCTCTGCTTTCTATATTTCCCTAAAACCTAAGCTGCATGGTGCATCATTTCAGTTGCATAGACTGTAGCCACCTTTCTCATAGGGTGCTGGCCTTACGTCGGCACCTGCACTGAGTATTTAACAGACTCTCCTACCACACTAATCTGTTGGATGCATTAGGTATGTGGTAAGAAGATTGGATTTCATTGCCACACCCATATTGTATTATTAGTTCTACTGCAAAATACATCTTTGGGCCAGTGTCAATGTCATATGGGGCATTTAGGGGTTAGATCAAGCATTCTTAAATCATTGTCTGGCAGAGACATACAAGGTAGACAGGGATAGTAAACTCACATCTGAGGAAAGTACGGATTCTAGTTAGGATAAATCACTAGGCCCTAGAGTAAAGGTGTCTAATATAATATGCCTGCCAGGAATTGGCTGGATGTGTCGCTTTGAGGATGGGGCAATAATAAAGACACATTGTCAGTGTCTGCTTCTTGCAAGGTATGTATTCTGCAGCGAAAGTAGATAGATCAGTCATGGTGAAAGAGAGCCTATGCTGGGACCAGCAGTTAGCGTAATGGCTATGTCGCTGGACTCCCATGTTGTCGACCCTGGTTTGAGTCCCAGACCCGGTGGCTTAAACTCATGCTGGGCGCATGTGCGTGCATGCCTAAGATCCCGAGAGGAGAATGGAGGAGAAGGGATTGGGGTGTGACCATCCCCCCTAGGGGGTGATTTCTCGCTTTCTGTCCCTCTGTCTCTGTCTGTCTGGCAAGTGTATGCGCCCTATATCAAAAACCTCTCCAAACAAAGGAAACAAAAGAGAGAGAGAGAGAGGGAGAGAGAGAGAGAGAGAGAGAGAGAGAGAGAACCTATGCTTATGGACCCATGCATGTCCCCTATCCTGCAAGCAGGACTGTTTCTCTCATAAGCCCATTGTGGAAACACAGGAGTGACAGAGGACTAAGGTGATGAACATAAGGAAATTCACCTTGAAAAACTAATCATGGGGGCTGTCCCTACAGTTGTTGATCTCTGATTAACACGTGACCCAAAGATCCATACATCCTGGGCACACACCCAATAGTCTATCCAGATACGATTTTGCAGATATCCTGCTCCTGGATTTTTTATTCTTATTCTTCCAGGGACAGACTTACTCAAACCACTTGCCATTGCTTAGGAATCCCCAGAAGTCAGGTCACTCATCCTTTATTTAAAAGTGACATGACCAAATGTACTGTTGTTCAAAAGCTCTCACTGCCTTTCATTAAGTGCTTTAAGACTTCTCTGAAGTGAAGTTGTAACGTGGCCATAGCCCATTTTCAGCTGTCTGGTGCTGAGCCACTTGTGACTCAGGCTCAGTTTTCCCTGTGCTGTCAGTTGGTGATGGTGAACCTCTCACCAGGCTATAGATGCCAGCTGAGAAGAGGTGGGTGTGTTAGCGAAAGGACAACAGAGCCTGGGTCACCACGGCCTGCCATTGTTTTACTCATTTATTATCCTCCTCTGGCCTAATCTGAATTTTATGATATCTGTTGCTCTATGGCTGACTGTCACACACACCTATCTGTTTTATTGAATTTCTCTCATTATTTATAATTCATGTTCTAGGCACAAAGTCACTCTGTGCTTCATGAGTCATTAAGGTTCTACTCAGGGACAGAAGCATGAAAGTTTTTACAAATATTATCATTTAATAAAATATATTAAAAGCTCATTTTCTCATGTATTTATATAAGTATATGTAAGTATATATGTATGCGTGCATGTGTATGTATATATACATAGTACACACACACACACACACACACACACTCACACTCTCACTGTCTCCATATATTGCAATCCCTCTGCCTCAGAATCCTGAGTAGCTGGGATTACAGGTTCACACCAGCATGTTGGCTGTTTGAGTGGGCTGGGAGTCAAACCCAGGCCTCCCCTGTGCCCTCACCTTGCCAAGTAGCAACAGCAATCACTGCTCACTACTGCACTGAGCCTTTCTTAGTTTTTTTTAAAGAAATTATTCAAGTACAGTGAACATAGAGAAAAATTAGAAGATAAATGTACAAACACCTAAAATAATGCATATAATTAGTAATACTGCCACCTAAACATGACCTCTATTAATTTCCCTTGTAATGACTTTGTATTTTACTCTAACATTTTCGATTTTCATCAAATTTAAATACATGGAGAATTAACTTTGGGATTTGCCAGCTAATAATTTTTTAATATTATATTTTAACGTGTGGTAAAGTAAAACATATGACTTTATAAACTCAGTTTTGAAATTAGCTATGCCTTTATAGACTTCCATAAATTACTTTTTTAATTTATGCCATTATTTTCAAATATCATATGTAGAATTTTTCATGGCAGTTACTTAAAACTATTTGTTCCTGGGGCCAGCAGGTGGCATGGTGGTTAAGGTGCTCGACATTCCCACATGGTCAACCAGGGTTTGGGTCCCAGACCTGATGGCCTGCTTTTTCACTTTCCCTTTCTGTGTGTGAGTATGTGTATTTCTCTCTGGTCAAATTAAAAAAAAAAAAAAGAATAAATACATAAATATTCTTTAAAAAATATTTGTTACTTTTTAAAAATTCTTTATAACTATAATTTTTTTTCAATGTACAAATAATTATTTTATCTTTTTGAGGTACAATTTTTTTAAGAGCATATATTGTGTGTGTGTGTGTGTGTGTGTGTAACAAACTGATGCCATCTCTGTGCCCTGCCACTCTTTGACTATATCCTAAAGCCATTTAGTACTATCCTCTAGCAGTTCTGAGTTCAATTCTTACCTGGGCCTGTCATCCAGAACTTCTGTGTTCAACACTCCAGCCACTAACTTAAATTGAAAAACTTGCTCCCAAAAATGAAGCAGTCTTGGTCTTTAGGCTTAAGACTTTATCATAGGTAACTTGCTTCCTTTACCCTTAGTGACAAGGAGACAAACAGATCTTCAATATTTTAGCCCAGGAGAATTCATATCTTCCTCCGAAGTTTATCCCTATTGTTCAGCAAGCTCCTTGAATATTCCAGCTTGCTGGGTTGGGGTTGAGGACCATGGACAGTGGCACAATGTGGCAATTGGCATCATGTTGGAGCAGAGGGTGGGGAAGTGAAGTCTATAGCTGTTAATTATCCCAACATGTGTTTATAAGTTTTGATGCTAAGCTTTTAACAAATCCTCCGTAGAATTATCTATCTCACTTTCTTGGTCTCACATCAAAATCAGACAATATATAAAGCTTGCAATAATCAAATCAAGGATGCAAGTACATTCGCCCTCCCCATCATTCAATGCCGCAGTTTGTTCATACACTCAAACTTGCTCTGATTGGTTTTTGGAAGTATATATTACTTTTCACTGGCCTTCATTATTCCACCATTGTACAGAGTTCTAAAACTTATTTTACTATTTATATACACTATTGTGTCTTTTAGCCAGCTTTTCTCCACTCTCCCCACCCACACAGCATCTAATATCTACTGTTACTCTCCCTCCTTCAATGCTTCAAGTACTTCAGCTTCAACTAAAGAATGAAGACAGTTGATATTTATTAAGTGGGTATGTACAGTACGTCTCTCTTTTATTTTGGAGAGGTTTTTGCTATAGGGTGCATGTGCTCGCCAGACAGACAGAGAGACAGAAAGCGAGAAATCACCCCCCAGGGGGGATGGTCACTCGTGATCCTTTCTCCTCCATTCTCCTCTCGGGATCTTGGGCACGCACGCACATGCACCCGGCGTGAGTTTTAAGCCACCTGGTCCGGGACGCGAACCGCAGTCAACTACGTGGGAGTCCAGTGACATAGCCATTACACCAACTGCTGGTCCAGTACTTCTCTTTTATAGCCTGACTTATTTCACTTAGAATTATATATTCTAGGTTTATATATTTTGTCTCAAGCACTAGGAATTCATTGTTCTTTATAGTTGAATAATATTCCATTATGTATAAATATCAAAATATTGGGAACCAGCAGTTAGCGTAATGGCTATGTCGATGGACTCCCACGTAGTCAACCGCCGTTCACATCCCGGACCCGGTGGCTTAAAACTCACGCCGGGCATGTGTGCGTGCGTGCCCAAGATCCCAAGAGGAGAATGGAGGAGAAGGGATTGTGCCGTGTCCAACCCCCCTGGGGGGGGTGATTTCTTGCTTTCTGTCTCTATGTCTCTCTCTGTCTGTCTGGCGAGCGCACGTGCCCTATAGCGAAAACATCTCAAAAAAAAAAAAAAAAAAAAAAAATATATATATATATATATATATCAGGGTCAGCAGGTTGTGCGGTCATTGAGGGCCCAGGACTCCCACATGGCCGACTGCAATTCTTTTTTTATTTTTTTTATTTTATTTTTTTACATTTTTAAAATACATTCAATCACATTTTTTAGCTTACAGGGTAATCATTTCAATATGTGAACGTTTCTCCCTGGTCCAGTTGATCAAACTATACCAAACTACCTCCCAGTATCAACAATGCTGTCTCCTATTCCTCCTCCAAATGTTTGAGTCCCATACCTGGCAATTTGCTTTCTTGCTTTCCCTCTCTATCACTGTGTTCCTCTCTGGTCAAATTAAAATAAATAAATGAGTAAATAAAGTTAAATAATTATTTTTAAAAATAAATATCACAATATTTTACCCATTTCTTGGTTGTTGGGTATTTAGACTGCTTCTGTCTTAGCTATTGTGATTAGTGCCACAATAAGCATAGATGGGCAATTATCTGTTTGACAGCTTGATTTCCTATCCTTTGGCTATGTACCCAAAGCAGGATTACTGGATCAAAAAGTAATTTTATTTTTAAGTTTTTGTGGAACCTCTATATTATTTTCTTCAGTGGCCGTAGTAGCCTACGCTGTCACCAACAGTGCACAAGGGTTCCCCTTTCTCACAGCCTCACTAGCTCTTCTGAGTTTAAAATACCTTTTTTGGCCATTTGCATGTTTTCCTTTGAAAATCACGGGTTAATACTGATTGTCCAATTCTTTTTATTTTTTTTTAAAGGTTTTTGCCATAGAGTACATGTGCTCACTTGAGAGAAACAATAAAGGGGAAAGTGAGAAACTCCCCTCCCTCCCCAGGGGGGATGGCCATGTTGTAGTCCCTTCTCCACTTTCCTTCTTTCATTTTGGGCATGCACTCACACCTGCTGGGAGGGAGTTTCAGGCTATCAAGTCTGGGATTTGAACTGTGGTCAGCCATGTGGGAGTTCAGCAACTTAACCACCACACCACTGGCTGCCTCCAATTGTCCATTTCTTAATTGAATTATTAGTTTCTCTGATGGTGAGGTGTTTGTGTTTCTTACTGATTACTGTTATTAATCTCTTATCAGAACTATAGTTTTCAAATATTTTCTTCCATCCTGTGTGTTGTCATTTTTCTCCATAGATTGTTACCTTTGCTGTGCAGAAGTTTTCTAAATTAGTATAATACCACTTGTCAATTTTTGGTATTGTTGTTTGTGCTTTTGAAGCCTTATTTTAGGAAGTCTGTTACTAAACCAGTAGCTTTAGTGTTTCCCCTGTGCTTTCTTCAAATAGTTTTATGGCATTGTGTTTTATTCTAAGTCTTCAATCCATTTTGGGTAGATTTTTATATATGGTGAAAGATAGAAATTTAGTTGCATTCTTCTGCAGATGAATGTTCACTTTTCCTAGCACCATTTATTGAAAAGACTCTTCTCTATCCTGAATAATCTTGAGATCCTTGTCAAAAAACCAGTTGGCTATATGTTCTTGGATTTATTTCTAGGATCTTTGTTCTGTGTCACTGGTCCATATGTCTGATTTATTTGTTTGTTTGTTTTGTTTTGTTTTCCAGTACCATGTAGTTTAGGATATTTTGGCTTTATAATATATTTTGAAGTCAAGTAGTGTGACTTTGTTTTGCTTTTGTTTTTGTTTTATGGGGGGGGGGGGTTATTTTTGTCTAGTATTGCTTTGGCTATGCAGAGTCTTTTATGATGCCAAATAAATTTTGACTGTTTATTTTTATTTCTGTGAAAAATGACACTGGCATTTTGATAGAAGTTGCATTGAATTTTAGATCACCTTAGATAATTTTGACGTTTTAGCTATATTGATTCTCCAATTCATGAATAAGGAGTATCTTTCCTTTATTTATTTATTTGTGTGTGTGTGTGTGTGTGTGTGTGTTTAAGTTTCTTCATCAGGGTCCTATAGTGTTTTTGTTTATTTGTTCTTGTATTTTGCTTAAGGGTATGTGCACTTGCCAGAGAGAAGTAGTGAAAGACAGAGGAAAAGTGAGAAATCTTCTGCAGGAAGTATTGCCACACTGCAATCTCTTCATTTTCTTCTCAGGATTTAGGGCACATACATACAGCTTGATTCTTAAGCTGCTGGGTCTGGGATTCAAACAGAAAACCCAGTCATGTGGGATCCAGCACCTTAACCTCCGTGCTACCTGCTGACCCAGGTTCTTATCATTTTTATTGAAGAGATCTTTCACCTCTTGGTTAAATTTATTCCTAGGTATTTTTTCATGGCTATTGTAAATAAGATTGCTTATTTAATTTCTATCTCAACCTATTCATTATTAGTGTATGAAAATGCTAATAATTTTTGTGTGGTGATTTTGTATCTTGCAATTTTACTGAATTTATTTATCATGTGTAAGAGTTTTATGGTGGATTATTTATGTTTTATTATAAATATGAGCATGTCATCAGAAAATAGGGACAACTTATTATAACATCTTCATTTCCAGTTTAAATGCTTTTGATTTTTTTCTCTTGCCTGATTGCATTGGCTAGGATTTACAATACTATGTGGATAGGAGTGGAGAGAGTGGCCATCTTGGTTTTGTTTCAGTCTTATGAGGAAAAGCTTTCACCTTCTGTTCTTTTAGGATAATATTTACTGTGAGCTTGTCATATGTGGTCTTTATTTGTTGGTTGCACTGTCTGTACCCATGTTGTTAAGAGTTAGTAATGAAGGAATGTTGTACTTTATGAATGCTTTTTCTTGCTCAATTGACATACAATTTTTATGTTTTCTTATGTTTATGTGATGTGTCACATCACCTATTTTGCAAATATTCAAATATCCTTGTACCCCTGGGATGAATCCTACTTGGTTATGATGTATAATGTTTTTGATGTGTGATTAGATTTTGTTTATAAGCGTTTTGAAGATGTTATATCTACATTGCAAAATTGGTCTGTCATTTTGTTGTTGTTATATCCCTGTATGCTTTATTTATTATTTTTTAAAAGTTTCATTTATTTCATGAGAGTGAGAGACAGAAAAATAAGAGAGGAGAAAAGAATAAAAAGAGAAACACTATCAACAGGGCCTCATGCTTCAACCCTTTCCTCCAGACTTTCTAGCCAAGATTATGAGTGCATGTGCAGGACATGTACATGTTGACCAGGAAATTACATCCATAGTTTTCCATGTAAATAATTCAGCATCACTTCAGCAGTACACTACTGCTACACCAAGTAGTCATCCCTTTGTTCTTACTCTTTAATATAATAAATTAAGAGCATATTTGGGAAAAGTTCTGTAATTTTTAGTTTCAAATACCATTATATCTAAATAATTATGCTTGCTTTACATTGTCATTTAAGTTTAAAAAGAGTACATTTAATAGCTAAAATGAAAACTGAAAGTCTACAGTGTTATTTTGAAAATCTGAATCATGATAGGCTTTCTTTTTAAAATAATTTAATAAAACTTGACTTGTTCATTAACCTGGTAAGACTGCATAGGAGAAAAAGAGCTGACCATTTTATGTCTATCTGAATATATAAGTAAATATGCTGTGTAATAAAATTTAGTTACCATAAAATTTAAATTTATTTTGACATAGACATGTTATTCACCAGATATTTCAATAGCATTTACTAAAATACAATTTTAGCTATTTACACCCACACATATATCTCAAATTATCTTATATAGTCAGTTATACAAAATATTCAATTTTTTATTGCTTCTTTAAGGCTCACTCATTTCCTCCTCAAGTAAGTGAAACAAATTATTGAATTAACATTGTGAGAAATTTACTTATATAATTTTAAAAATTAGTTTTGAAAAATTTGCTGTAGGGCACATATGCTCACCAGAGACAGAGAGAGAGAGAGAGAGAGAGAGAGAGAGAGAGAGAGAGAGAAGAAGAGAGAGAGAGAGAATAAGGGTGAAAGGACCCTTGGGAGAATGGCCATACCACAATTCCTTTTCTCCCATTTTCCTCTTGGAATTTTGGGCATGCGTGCATATGCATTCAGCATATTTTTCAAGCCACCTGGTTTGAGACTTGAACTGCATAATTGGCCATGTGAGATCCAGCCACCTTAATCTCCATGCCATCTTTTGGCCCTAATTTCAGTTTCCTAACAAATTGGTCACTTATGTTTTCTTTAGAGCCAAATGATGCTAAATTTTTCACATTCTATTAACTGAAAAGAACTCTCTCTTTCCTCTAGTAACTTTGTGAATAGTTAAGCTGAATTTATGTGGGTGACCAAGTTATACTGAAATTGAAGGAGTTATTTATCCCTGGAGGCCCATTTAATATTGATGTTTTATACCTGTTTTATAAGACTCTCCATACTAAATCAAGATTGAAAATGGATTACAACACTTCTGATTCAGCTGTTTTCCTTTGGGTTTTGTGTTAAAGGCTTATGATAAAGGCTTAAAGCTAATTTAAGAAAACATTTAAACAAATAAACCATAAAGCCACCTTGAGTATTGACATTTTAACAAGTAGCATGGTAAAATTTAAATGATTACACATACATTTAAGAGAAGTCTCAGATTACTTATTATCGCTAGCAATAATTTATAAAATCACTTTTTGAAAAATACATTGAGATAATCATTTTTTTTATTTCAGTTTATTAAGTTAGAGATTAGCTTATTTTTTTCAGGAGAAAACACTCTGGTTCTTTTTTTTTTTTTTTTTTTTTTTTTTTTGCTATTTACATAGTTCACTTTTGAGACTGCAATGTTGGAATAATGGTGGTTTCTCTTTTTGCTTACCAAAGCACAATGCAAGAATTTGAACATAAAGTGTTGGCATAAAGAAGAATGAGACAATGTCAAAGGCAAAAACATAAATGAGATTTAGTTCCTGTAAATATCCAAGAGCCTCTGATATCCTCTCATTATCTTCTTTAGAAAAAAATAAACTAAGTGTATTGCAAGCATACCCTTCCCCCCTTAATTTCTCCTTTCATTTTTCACATAGAGTCTTATAGTTTAGTGTTTGGTATGGTGCCAACAGTTTTATATTTCTCAGGCTTTATGGATAATTAGACTTCAGGTTAGAGTGATAGAAAAGGAACAGCTAAGATTTACAGTATGTATGTTTAATATGTACCTGACAGTATTCTAAATTCTTTATATTCATTTCATCTTAATGACACTAACAGATATGTAGATATAATTATCCACCTTTTTTTCAGAGGAAACTGAATCACTTGGTAGTTTAACAATTCAATCAAGGTTATATATCAGGTAAACTGAGTTTTTAAATAAAAACCATTAATATTTATTATTTATCCCCCAGATTCCAAGTCTTCATCCAAAAACCCTCACAGTAAATGAGAGTTCTGTCATTACTCAGTTTTGTGGCTTTTGAAAATTGACAGGGTCAGCAGGTGAAGTAGTGGTTACACTGCTGGACTTTCACATGGCCAACAGTGGTTCAATTCCTGCACCTGGTGGCTTGGAAAATCATGCTGGGCACAAGTGAGTGTTTGCCCAAGATCCCAGAAGAAGGGATTGCGACGTGGCCATCCTCTCGGGGGGGCAGGGGGGGGCTGGGGTGATTTCTCACTTTCTCTCTCAATGTCTCTGTGTGTCTCTCTCTCATGAGCCCTATGACAAAAACCTCTAAAAATAAAATAATAAAAGTAACAAATGTTTCTCTGAATTTATTTTTATTTAAAGTGGGAATATTAAATATTTGATGCATCTATTTCATGTCATGATTTTTGAATATATGTCCATAAAAAGAAGGAAAGTTTTAAGCTGCCCATTTCCTGCTCTGAGCCATAGCAAGGAGACTTCTATGAATGGAAAAAGAACATTGATAGGTTCTGCTATTAACTGTCCTGTTATTTCTACAGTGCATCACTACTTTATAACTTATTTTTTGAAAATTAATTTTTAAAAATCCCTTTCATACACAGTTCCTTATTTAGTAGACATTTATCTGTTTCCAAACTAGGAATGTTTGATTCTTCGAAGACAAAGAACCTATAGGTAAGTATTGTCTTTTTTCTTCCTAACATGGCTATCCCACCTACAGCAGCATATTTGAAAATATATGTTCTGTGATGAGTTTTATATAAGTTAACATGTATTATTCAAAAAAGTAAGGCAGTTTTATATAAATCATGCATAAAAATTATGATAGAGTTGGAATCTTTTTTTGTTCTCTCCTTTGGAGATAAAAGTGAAAATAATGTTTTGGAGTCTCACCTACTAAAAAAATAAAAGTAATCCAATTCTTTAGATATTTAAAAATGAATAAGGAAGCACAGAGAATGTGTGTTTACGTGACAGTGTGATCATAAGATGCAAAATGAACTGCATTCTAGTGTCAGACTCCCAAGGGATCTTTGACACTGTGTCACCATTTATTCTTTGCTTTGTTTAATTCTTTTTATTTTTTTAGAGAATGAATTATGTATAAGAATAAACAGTATAGGGATGTAAAAAAACACCAGGCATAACTTTGATAGCAACTTTTTTGGCATATGTAGCTACCTTCCAATGTTTTTCTCAGCAGATTTCAGATAGGAGGAGAAAAAAATAACATGTCAAGTTAAAAAAAAAAAAAAAAGAGATAAAAAAAGTTTAAAAAAAAATCCACAAATTATCTCAAGTCAAAACATCTGTGTATGTCCTCTGGTACCTTGCTTGAATCTAATACTTAAGTATCTTTTTCTTTAAATGAAAAGTTCTTTCTTTTTAGTACATAAATAAGTCTAGGATCAAAAATGACATATGTCCATTCTGCAACAGGAATTAGATACTTCTCTCATTCCAAAACTCAGGCATAAATCAGTGTTCAATCAGCCTAAAAGGGTATTGAAGAACATTCCTATGCAGCAGATATTTTTACCATGACAGAATTAAAAGTGTGTGTGTGTGTGTGTGTGTGTGTGTGTAATGATTTACATAATTCCTAAAATTCAACATAATACAGACATAATAATAATTATAATTATTAACAATAGGTAAAAAAATCCATCATTTGCAAGCAAAGTGTGAGGTTAGAGGTGTGATATGGCCTGAAGTTGTGTCTTATCTCACACTACAGAAGTATCAGATGCATAACCAACTTCTGGTATGGTGGTTGTGGCCTGGTGGTTAAAAAACACCAAATTCCAGGGACCAGCAGTTAGCGTAATGGCTATGTCGCTGGACTCCCACGTAGTCGACCGCGATGTGCGTCCCAGACCCGGTGGCTTAAAACTCACGCCCGGCACGTGTGCGTGCGTGCCCAGGATCCCGGGAGGAGAATGGAGGAGAAGGGATTGCGACGTGGCCATCCCCCCTGGGGGGGGGGGGGTGATTTCTTGCTTTCTTTCTCTCTGTTTCTCTCTGTCTGTCTGGCGAGCACATGCGCCCTATAGCAAAAACCTCTCCAAAAAAAAAGAACACCAAATCCCACAAAGCCCATTATAATTCAAATCCTGGCCCTGATGCTTCCAAAACACACTGGGCACATGAGTGTTCATGCCCAGAAACCCAACATGATAAAAGGGATCATGATGTGACCATGCCCTGTGAGAGGGTGTTTTCTTCCTCTCTCTATGGCTCTTTCTGGGGAGTTCCTGACCAAAAAAATAATAATACGAAATGAAATGTGTCATAAAAGTAAGGAAAATGAGTAAGCCATATGTGTGAATGTGTGTATAGCTGATGCAAAGTGGGTGATGGGCATGGTTCAGGTTCAGTGGAGGTACAAAGGGAGTTTCCATGCAGTAGAAAGCATTATGCCAGACCTTGGCATTTATGTAGGATTTTTAAATTTACATAAAACAGCTGTCCAAGAATTTGTTCATTTGTGATCAAAACAGATGTCACAACTGAGAGTATAAAACAAAATCTATCAAACAAACAAACAAACAAATAAAAAACAGCAGCAGCAGCTACTGGGGCTGGAGGTTGACATAGTGATGAAACACAATCCCCTGCAGGATAGACCCAAGTGAGAAGCTTCCAAGTTTGAGTCTGGAGACTCCCAGAGAATGCTAGACATACTTGTGGCCGTGATCTGGATCTGACTAAGGTTGGATGTTGGGGTAAGTCATGGTGTCAAGAACCTCTGTCTCTCTCTCCACTTCTTCCTCTACCTCATGGAAGAAATAATTAAACTTTAAAAAAGAAGTTATCAGTTTATTGAAATATCAGCTGAGCTTTCTATTGAAAATAGTTAGATTAATTAAGATATTTTGTGAATCAATAAAATATGTGTGTGGAAGAAGGAGTGGAAGGAAACTGTAGACACCAGAGACAGAGTGGGAGGAAAGTGGGAAATGACAGAGGGTGAGAAATAGGGGAAAAAATATATATATATATGAAACAATAAATGAAAAATTATTTGTCGACAATAACGTGTATGATTAAACCACTATGCAGTGTATTTTGGATGGGAAATCACATTTTGTATGTTGTGATGATGCTCAGTGAATGAATGTAAAATAAATAAATAAATAAATAAATTTTATATATGTTTATATTTATATATATTATCTTGGGGCTACCACGTGGCATGTTGGGTAAGGCCCTGGACTCCCATATGGTTGACGGCTGTTGGAGTCCTGGGCCTGGTGGCTTGAAAATCACTTATGATGTGTTTGTGTGTGCCCAAAATCCCAATAGGAGAATGGAGGAGAAAGGATTGCTGCATGACCATCAACCAGGGGAGTGATTTCTCACTTTCCCTCGCTCTGTTTCTCTCCTCTCGGGTGAGTGCATATACCTTATGGTAAAAACTTTACATAAATAAATAAATAAATAAATAAATAAATAAAATTGTTTCCCATAGATGAATTCATTTACCTATTTCTTTAAGACTACTGTGAGAATACTTGAGCAGTTGAGATCCATGGGTGGGTGGAGGGAGACAGGAGAATCACCCAGCTGTAGGGGATTCTATACCACAATTCATAATAACCTAGCAACTCAACTAACACCTTATCTGAAATACAAAAGCATTATTACACGGTTAAATCACATTATTCTAAAAGTAATGTTTAAATAGTAAGATTTATTGAAAGGGCTTATTGATATGTTACCAATTCTGAAAAATTTGCCCACATAAATAAAAAGGATTTATATCGTACAGACCACATTTTTAAGTTGTTTGGGAATCAAGTTTAAAATAAACATACAATTTTTTAAAGTTTAGCTTTTGAAACTTCTCTGCAAATAGGTAAAAAGAACTTTTAGCCATCAAGTTTCTAAATGCTATTGTGCTGGGTCATATTAGAAGTAGAAGATAGTGCTATATATGACATTTTATTTTAGGACATTTATAGTCTATAGTGGAAATAAGACATCTACATATAAAAAGATAAAATAACCATCAGGATTTTTTTTTTTTGAGAGATTTTTGCTATAGGGTGCACATGCTCACCAAAGACAGAGACAGAGAGATAGAAAGCGAGAAATCACCCCCCAGGGTGGATGGCCACGCTGCAATCCCTTCTCATCCATTCTCCTCTCAGGATCTTGGGCACACACGCATATGTGTCCAGCGTGCGTTAAAGCCACCGGGTCCAGGACTCCAACTGTGGTTGACAACTGGGATTCCAACAACATAGCCATTACTCCAACTGCTGGTCCCAGGATTTTTTTTTTTTTTTTTTTTAATTTTAAGTTCAACAAAGTCTCAACATAGTAATCCACCCCCAGCCTGTCCCAGATCATGGCCATGCACCTGTCCCAAATCATGGGTATGTGTGACTAGGCGATCTCCAGATACAAAGAACTTTCCCACATCAGTCAGCCTTGTAGAGCATCACACTTTACTGCCATTCCACATTCAGAATCCCCATCCCTTCATCAGGGTTACCTTTAAAAGCACTTAGTATACATGGTACAAGAATTGTTAAATGTGTTAGACCATTTCCAGTCAAAGTGCTTAAATGGAATTTGGGTTGAGCCTCTATAGAAATTTGGTATAAGAATAATAGTTTAAACATAGAAATATTTAATTAGGCGTATATAAGAAAGTATTTTATTTTATCATCCTCCTCCATATCTGGCATTGCACTAATAATGTAGAGGGTGATGACCGCTGGAAATAAACCTCTAAAAAGAGAAGATAAGACAGAATGCTAGTGACTATTAGCAAAATGACAGTTAGAGAAGCCTGAGGAAGGATCGACTTGCTAGTGTTTGATTGCTTGACCTACAAAAGTGGGTCAAGTCTGTTCTATATCCTTGGCAAACTAGAGTAGGACAATACTAAAAGTTAATGAGTAGAAATAAAAAAACCAAAGGGAGGGTAATAAAAGAAGAAAGAAGGCTCTTTAAAGAAAGAAGGATACAAAGCAAAGTGGTTAAAAAGGAGAGGGAATAGAGGAAAATGTTTTACCCTAAAGTCCAACTGAGGATTTTAAAGATAGGAGGATTTACATTATTAAGGTACTAGCTGTTTTACTCAAAGAGAATTGTTCAAACAATCTCATATACCCTAATCCCCAGTTAATTCTGTGTGAGAAGGAAGATGTGACTGAAACAAGTAGTGTGTTTTCTGTAGAGGTAAATTTGTTTCACATTGTAACTACTAAGTATCAGGAAATACCCATGGTAATGGAAAATGCATTCACTATGGAAGAAATTGCACAATTTCAGGAGAGATGGATACAGTGGTGAGATTGGCTAAATTGAACCAGGTGGTAACAACTGGTGTATTAGGTGAAGTCTACTCAGGCTCATCACCTACATGAAGTCATAGGTGTTTCCTGTGTCTTTTGGTAGCGAACTAAACTTAGAGAGATTTGGAAAGATTTAAAGCAAATTTAAAAATGCTCATTATGAAATCATTAGATCTTAGGAATGGCTTTAATCTGGCAACAATGGCAAAAGTAAGCCAAATTTTTGATTTAGTCTACTGGAAACATACTGGCAGCATTTATTGAAGAGGAATTGGTGATAGAACAGTGTGTTGGAACAGGGTTTCGAACTTAAAATTGAATATCATCACTTGATTTTTTCCAAAGATGATTGCATTCATATATATTTTTTCAGATCTCCATGATTACGCTTGTGAAATGGGAAAGATAGTAACTGCCTTTGCTAGGCGCTATAGATTGCTTCTCTCAATATCCCATTTTAAGACAGAGACATTGTGAATGAACCTATATGTAGTAGGTTGCTTTAAATCTGAAAGTGAAGTTATACCAATCAAATGAGCATCCCAGTCTCTAATTTGCAAGTAGTCATGTGGGAGAGAAGGTAGAGAAATGTCTAGGTCATTATGAAGGACTAATACACACTTGATGATTGGCGAGATCTTGGAGATAAGTGTACAGGAGACCATTACTATAGGATATTCATTTATTTACACTCTTAATATGTTCACTAAGTTAGATAAGCCACTAAGAATGTTATTGGTAAATGGAGATTACGCACTTTAGATATGTACCTTTTTCTCTTTAATTTATCAAAGGGCATGTGCACTTGCCAGAGAGAGACACGTAGATTGAGGGGAGGAGGATATGAAAGCACCTGTCATGGTGGACAGTTATGCTTCAATCCCTTCCCCATTTCTCTTTCTTTTGGGATTTTTAGCATGCGTGTGTATGTACACAGCGTGTTTCTTAAGCTACCAGGTCTAGGACTCAAACTGTGGTTGGCCATATGGGATCCAGTCACCTTAACCGCCATGCCCCCCAACTGGCCTATAGTGTACTTTTAGTGACTGTCTTCTGTGAAAGAGACTGAAAGTGAGATACTTCTGCTGGTATACATTCTCTGGTTTCAATGGTAATGAAAGAATCCTCATGATTGCAAAGGTGAAAACATAACACCGAACCACAATTTACCACAGAGGCATATTTATCAAACCAGGCACCAACAGAATAGAATCAGAATGGTCTGACCAACAGAGATTTTGCCAGTTTCTGGTAGATCATATAATCCCCAAGAAGTCTTAGTCCATTTATTAACTTAACCAAAAATACTTCTCTGGCTCTGGTGAAGAGAGAATCCTGAATTGAATTCTCAGACGGAGTATTTTTGTACCTTACCAAATTCCCATACTTGAATTTCTCTTCAAAATAAACTTTCCCTTTTGAAGGAAGGGAAAGCTATATATTTGATTAAAAGATTGTACACAGACTTCTGAAGTGTACACTTCGTCTTTTTTCCTCAGTCTTTCCCCAAGAGATCTGTTTTGATTTACTGGAGCAACTTTACAATGGAAAGAGAAAATTATATAGACTTCTCTAAAGTAATTCAGCAGTGGCTCTAAACTAATCCTGTTCTCTTGAATCTAGAATTCCATTGATCAGAATGAGAGCTGATGAGGATCAGGTGATACAATCCACTCTGTTTATGTATCCCAATTGTGATTATCTCCCCAGTTCATGAGGGTGTGTTTAGATTATAAATGCTCTGACACTGGCAAAAGCTCCACAGAGCTCTCACTCCACCTTTGCAATCTGTGGAGTGAGAGCTACTGGTTAGCAAACTAATTAGAAGCCTTTGGAGCTCCCTGTCCTTACTAAAATAGTAAATCAAAAGCAATAATAAATTCCTGGAGGCTTTATGAAATATAGGGTTCTTATCAAAGAGGAAAGAGAAATAGCCTCTGTCATATACATATTTATCTTACCTTATAACCTGTGCAGAAGAAACAATGACTCTTCTCAAATAATAGAGAATTAACCCAAACTTAATGAGGGGATGACCATTTATTTCTATTTCAATTTTCAGAAAAAAAAAATTGACATGGCTCCTAAGACCTATTGGACAGCTACTGATCTGTTAAATATTATGTGTTTTATTCCTTAAAATCGAGTAGCAGAGAAAGCATTATGCTTTTTTTTCAGGAGGGATACTAGTAAATCTCCATTGCTTTGTTTAGGGCTACTACCCACTCTGCTTCTGGATTGTAATTTAGTCCATAAAGACCTTATCACACCACAGGACATGTCACGCTTGTGCTATAATGTCCTATTGCTGATATGATCTGTTGTTAAGGAACTAGCAGCTGATGGATACCAGAATATGAGCATGATATCCTATAATACCACAGATGCCTGATAGCTTCTGGTACCTATAGTTCTAGCCATGTTAGGGTACCTCGTCCAGAAAGGACAACTTACTCTCACTATTACTGTGAAAGAGGCACAATGGTTGTCGGGCTACTTTGAATTCTGTAGGGAACAGGTACCATATTTAATTGTATCGCTCTGACACATTTACTAAGTAGCTCATCAGACTGCCAGCTTTAAGTTGGACCGAGCAAGCAAAGGCTTTCCAGCTGGCTCAGACTTGATCTACTCAAGGATTGCTTCCACCTAGCACATTAGCTGCTGAGTGCGATGATGCTTAAAAACCCTGTCTCGTCAGGATGATTCATGAAGCCGATCACAAGCTCAGTAGGCAAGTCAGAGCAGAGGCTGCTTAGGTTTTGAAGCAATGCTAGGCTCTTTCTAGTGACCAGAAATAAGTCTTAGCTTGTTATTGTGCCATGGTAGATATTGAATGCCTCATGATGGAACAAGTGACTGAAAGTCCTGAACTTCCTGTTGTAAATTCGATGCGACTTCATCCAGGAGTCAAAAAGCCAGTCACACTCAGAGCATTTTCTTGCAATTGAGTGCAATATATTCAAAAACTCAGATTAAACAGGTCTTTAATTCCCTGTGTGATCACTCCTGCCACTTGTTGCTGATCTCACATTTATATTCTCATTAGAATAATATTTCCCTAAGGAAAATAAATTGATCCAGAAATACAATGTTGAAATGAACTGGATAGCTGGGGAGAGAGTGAGAAAATAAAATCCTGTTCATACACAAAACTTCCAGAATTACATATCACTTTCCATTTGCATTCAAAGGATTTATACTGACAGTATAAATATGTGATGATTCATAGCAATGGTTTTTCTAAACTATAAGGAATTTGGAAAGAAGGAGATTTAAATATTGATTACACAGAAGATTGTGGAACACAAATGTGATAGACTTCACCAATGAGTGAGTCACAGTTGATGTGACTGTTCTATGGTGGAATCTGTAAATAACTGGATGGGTCAGGTACCCTGTCCTAAGAGTTTCAATCGGCTTCTTTCCGCACCCACCCCAGCATAATGGATTAATACACAGAATGTGAGAAATCATCTTCCCCACCCCTCCAGGGTTAATTTCATGAAATTCATCCATCATGAGTTTCAAGCTGCCAGTTCCAGCACTAGAACTGTGGTCTGCCACATGGGACTCCAGTGCCTTAACCACTACACCAGCTGTTGGCCTTGGTACTTGATCTTTAAATCAAGGTTTAATTTGTTAGCAGCAACAAAATTAAGAGAGGAAGTAGAATTATCAGTTATCAATGGATCATCTTGAGGACATCGTAGTGCCACCATGTGCAATGGTATGCCAGGAATACACAAATTGACAAGACACCAGGAGCTCTCAACTATCAGGAACATAAATTTTAGTAACTGCCCTCCATCCTCCAAATAAAGTATATTGACAAGTTGAGGTGTTAAGAAAAAATAAAAAGAACATGCAATAAGTAATGGAAAACAATCCATATAAATATCAACCAAGTCTTTAGAACTCTTAAAGAAATGAAGAAGTCTGAACTTACCTGCAATTTCCTTTCTCATTGTTTATTTAACTAGATAGGCAAGAGATTGATAGATAGTTGAGACCTAGAGATATTTTGAGTATGTAGTTTTCATTTTTCCCTTTTCAATTCAAAGATACATCTAGTTACTTAGGAATACTGAGTTTCCCCTTTGTGGTAGAAGATGTGTTTTTCTCTTTAGATAGCAGTATTACTCAAATAACAAAACTTTATGGATGAATTCTTTTTTTACTTGTAAGTTAAGTGCAGATGAAAAGTTACTGTATTGTTTAAATTTTTGAGACAATATTACTGAGATGTGGAAATTACAACTCTTAATTTGAAACTAAGTTTGGGGGACTGTTGAAACTAATAGACTATGTCAGAAGCAATGGTCTGTGCTTTCTAGGACAATATCATAAAGAGTGATGGAACATCAAACTAGTGCTTTCAGGGAATAAGATAAATGAAGGTTGTCTACTGATAATTCAGCCTCCAGCCCCCAGGCTTGAGTGGTAGGGCACCCCCTCTATTCATCTCTCTGTCTCTCTCTGTCTTCTCATTTTTTTGTAATTTTTTCTTTAAAAATTTTTAAGATTTTTTTCAGATCCTCCTTTATTTTGCTAATAATCCCCTTTTCCACTCCCCTCTAGGAGAGGCAAGGGGTAGGCTTTCAGAAGAAGACTCTTCCATTGCAGCAATTTTTATTTTTTGTTTTTTATTAAAAATATTTTTTTCTTCTATCTCTCTCTCATTTTTGTATTCTTTTTTTTTTTTTTTTTTTTTTTTTTTTTTTTTTTTTTTTTTTGAGAGCTTTTTGCTACAGGATGTGGGCGCTCACCAGAGAGATAGAAAGTGAGAAATCACCCCCCAGGGGGATGAATACACCACAACTCCTTCTCCTCCATTATCCTCCTGGAATCTTGGGCACCCACACACAAGCACCCGGTGTGAGTTTAAGCCACCAGGTCCGGGACTTGAACTGCAGTCAACTATATGGGAGTTCAGTGACATAGCCATTACGCTAACTGCTGGTCCCATGTATTTTTGTTTTTTTTTTAACCTCATCACTTTGCTGCTCGAACTCCATTCACTGAGTGTCTAGACAGATCTAAGGAACCATAGTCAAATATACAAATACTATTAGGGGCAACATATTCCTCAATACCCCCTGAATCTTCTGCACAAAAGGATAAAAATGGAATGGCAAAGAAATTGCAGATCACCTCCTCCTGCACACCCCTGAATGCTCAGATTGAACTTGTAGAAATTTGGAAAATGCGTATAACCTATCAGATGACTAGAAATCACCAAAAAGGCAAAAGAAACATGAAAAACCAAGATAATACCTTCCGCTCCAAAAGAAAAAAATAACTTCTCTTCATGCACACAGTTCAATAGAAATCATGGAAATGTCTGATAAAAAATTTAGAGTATTCATAGTGAAAAAGTTAACAGAGATGCAAGAGAAGAGAGACAATGAACTCCAGAAGAGGCAGATTAATAAAGCCAAGCAGTTCCAGGAGGTGAGGAAGTTCTTGCACAATCTGAAAGAGGAAATACACATCATAAAAGAGAATCAAACTGAACTCTTAGAGATGAAGGCTGTAATACAGGAAATCAAAATCTCCCTTGAAAATATTAAAAGATGACTAGAGCATACAGAAGATTGAATCTCAGGATGTAGAAAACAGAATCACTGGCCTAAGAAAAATCCACCACAAAGACTGAGAAAATAGTCCAAAAAACTGAGAATAATATATGAGAAATACTAGATAGTATTACACATCCAAACATTCAGATAACTGGTATCTCAGAAGGTGAAGAGACTAATAAGGGCATTGATAATCTATTCCATGAAATCCTGGAAGAAAACTTTTCAAACCTAGAGAGGAATTCAAAGATCCAGACCCAAGGAATACATAAGACCCCACATAGAATCAACCCAAGAAGAGCTTCTCCAAGACACATTATAGCTAGATCGACCAAAATCACAGACAAAGACAAGGTACTCAGACTGGCAAGAGAGAAATGACAAGTTACCTACAAAGAGTATCCCATCAGGCTAACAGAGGATCTCTCATTGGAAACAATGCAAGCAAGGAAAGAATGGGGAAATATATTCAAAGTGCTGAGTGAAAAACAATTTCAACCAAGAATACTATACCTGAAAGATTATCCTTCATATGGGAAGAGAAGACAAGAACATTCTCAGGTAAGCAAAACCTGAAACAATTTACCGACATTAGACCAGTTCTCCAAGAAGTTCTGAAGGAAGTCTTATATCAAGAAATCTAAAGTCAGACACACAGAAATAAGAGTTAAAAAACATCTAAGAAAAGGGCCAGCTTAATGGTTGGGACAAGTCCGGAGTTGAATATTATCTTCCAGAATTTAAATAGAAACCTTGGACCACAACAGAAGTTATATTAAGTACATGAGACTAAACTGATGAAATAAAACTTAATGGCTTTAACTAAAACAATACTGATCTTTTTCTATGCTTTGTAGTCCAGAGATAAGTATTTCTGTCTTCTTTTGAATTGTCGACAGATCCAGGTAACTACTATTTGAACAAAATCCTAACCTGCTTCCTGGCTTTAAGTCTTAAGCAATGTTCTCTTAATATTTTTTATTTTGTTTTATTAAAGCTGAAGCTGTCTTTCTTGGAAAAAAAATATATATACTGACTGTCTACACTCTATGGTAGAGACTGAAAGGCTGGAGGACATAAAAGCAGTGAAAAGTGTTATGGACACTGGGAACAAAATGGAAGGAGAGTGGGAGAGGGGAAGAATGCAGGAAGGGAAATTTGGGGGAAAATGGAGAAGTAAGACATTTGTGGAACAATTTGCCTTTTAATGATGCGTGTATAGTATTCTCAACTCACCTGGTGTCTGGCATATAACATGTTGGATAAAATCTCTTTACAATCTAAATGATGTATAGCAATTGAATGTATAAATAATAATAAATAAAAAAATAAAAAAGAGTGATGGAACATCTTCCTTACAGACTTGATGCCTAAGCCCTGAGCTTCTATAGTGTAAACCAGCCCTGGTTACATGGAGAGGTCACTTTAGTCAGGGGTCTTCCTCTACAACAGATGTCCCAAGTGCCAACAACGTGAGTTGGCTGTGTGTGTCCAGTATCCAGCTGTACTTAGATGAATACAACTCTAGCTAATATCTGACTGCAGCTGCAGATAGACCCAAGTGAGAAATCTGAGAAAAATATAATGGTTGGGTAAAGCTGCTAAGCTTTGGGATAATTTGTTTCTCTGCAATAATAACTGGAACAGAGTTTTTACTGGCACTGAGCAAACAAGAAGTTTGAGGATGGAGGTTTGCTGGCTACAACTAACATGTTGTACAATACTCACCGAACCCCCTTCAGGCATATGCATGCTGGACTCCAGTTCTAATTCCTACATTATGTCATAGTTTGCATACCACCTGTGATACTGGGTTTCTGTCATTGGACTCACTCATGATAGGCTCACTTACCGATTGAGTAATACAATCAGAAGAGCGTAATTATAGACCACTGACTATCCTGAGGACATCTTAATTTTTCAGAAGGCTTTCTAATTTTAGTCATTTCTAGTCTGTCACACAAAGGGACACTGTGGAGTGCACAGCTTTATTAGCAGCGCCTTGAGTTTGCAAGTTCTTGCCAATGGCTCTGCAGTAGCTCATTTCTATAATCCCGGAATCCGAGCCTAGAGTCTCTTTCTCTCTCCCAGTGATTTAAGGAGTTCCCTCTATCACTTAACAAATCCGATCCTACTTAAATTATCTAGTTTGGAATCTGTTGCCTACAAATAACTACTTTAACCTCTCCTCGTGTTTCTTGGAAGAATAAAATGAAAAACAGTAAAGTGTAAAAAAAGAAAAAAGAAAAAAAAACCCAAGGAATATTAATTTTCTTCTCTCCCATTACTTTAACTCCTTGGAAAATATTAGTAATTTTTAATAATATCTCAGTTTACTTCTGACCAAATATTTGTTTTAAACATTTTCTAGAGAGAAAGAAAGTAGAGTTTCCACTATATATTTTATAAGAAAAAGAGAAAAGTCATAATACACTAGTTTTGTCAAAGTTTTACTCTTTAAGAACTATAATTTATGAGAGCAAGACTTATGAATAAATATGCCTATTTCCTGTACTTCTAATAACATTCTAATAATGCTGGTAACTATAAGATTAGAATCAAAAGAAGTTGCCTTTTCTGTTTAATAAGAATGTCATAACCTCTTTTCATCTTTTATTACTCAGGTTTATCTTTCATAATCATGTTCAATCCTATGGGTACAGGATAAAAAGATTTGAAGTAGCTAGCACAGGGAAAAGTTCATTATGGAAGAGAACTGATTGTCAATATTGGAAAAATAATCTAACAATAGATTATCATCTTGCATTTTAATTTAACTTGGCTAAGTAGACAAACAGGTCTAAGGATCTGCAAATACCTTTAATATTTGAGAAGGAAAAAGATTTTGAAGGTAAAATCATGACAGCTTTTCAAAAATATACATCCTTTGCCTGTTAAAAATTTAATGATAAAAGATCTCTTTTTTATAATAGAAGTCCCCCTTGAACTACTCAAAAGAAAAACAAGCGTTATTTGATCTCCTGAGAAAATCAAATCTATCTTTCAATATTATGAATTTTCTATTGTTTTCTGAGAATGTAATAAGGAAGTATCATGAAAGATACTTGCAATACACTTTTAGACTATTCGTTATATCCACTGTGAAAACATAACTCTGTCTTAAATTATCTATAGTTAGAGAGAATAGTAAATGAAATAATGTTAGTCTTACATTAGGTCTGCTGATTTGTGGTAGGTCTGCTGATTATAGTTTCTTTATTCTAGATCTAATTAAGTGACTGAATTTTCATTTTTTTGTTTCTGCAATTCAATGTTTACTGTAATAAATTTACATTTTTAATATTTTCTCTTTTCATTAAGAGATAAACTAGTAAATCTAAACATACTTCTTGTATAATGAATCTGCTTATCCCTAAAGAAGTAACATTTCCAAATATTTCCAAGCTTGCTTTTCATTCATATATGTACAATCACAACAGGTAAACCCTGTGTAAAACCTAGTAAGTCAGCATGGTAGAACTAAAATGGGACTGTGGTAGTTTTCAAAAAGTAACCAATGCTGGGAACCAGCAGTTAGTGTAATGGCTATGTCGCTGGACTCCCACGTAGTCGACCGCGGTTCGCGTCTCGGACCCGGTGGCTTACAACTCACGCCGGGCGCGTGTGCGTGCGTGCCCAAGATCCCGAGAGGAGAATGGAGGAGAAGGGATTGCGGCGTGACCATCCCCCCTGGGGGGTGATTTCTCGCTTTCTGTCTCTATGTCTCTCTCTGTCTGTCTGGCGAGCGCACGCACCCTATAGCGAAAAACCTCTCAAAAAAAAAAAAAAAAAAAAAGTAGCCAATGCTGAATGAGCAAAAATAGGTTGAATGAAAATTAGTATTGTCTCCAAATATCTTATGTGAATTAACTACCCAATATTTAGTGATGGAGGTATAAATTGTTATTTCTTTTCACTGCTAAATTACCAATAACTTTAATTTTGTTCGTATTTACTATGCTGAAAAAGTGTTCACTTTTGGAAGAGGAGTACCAAGTAATAGTACTCTTAGCGCCAAGAATAGATCATCATCAAATCAACAAGCAGGTAAATCTTTTTGTTTCGGCAAGAGAAAGATTTTTTTAGATATGAAATTGGCCATCACTGAAAACATGCCTAAGTCTCATCAATTCATAGATGCTATCAAGATAACAGTAAAATTGATTTAAAAAAAAAGCCAATACACATGGTGGCCTAGCGAGTACAAATTACAGTTAATATATTATACTTAATAAGTTGCTATATCATTGTATTCAAAATATTTGAAATATTTTAATATTTTACCAAGTTAATATGTGTCAATAGCTATTTAGTTTCACTTTTTTTTGGATGAAGCATGAAAGTTAAGTCTTTTATATATAAAAATTGTCATATCCATTAATTCACTTCTCATAACTTGGCCTATCAATCTTTTCTTTGCTATTGTTGCACAGGAAATATATATAATATAAAAACCCTAGAGACAATTCTATTAAAATGAGGACTAAGGACCAGCAGGTAAAGTGGTGGTTAAGGCACTGGATCCCACATGGCCAACTATGTAGGTAGACACCCAGACCCACAACTTGAAAATTACACCAGAAGCATGTGCATGCATGCCTGAAATCCCAAGAGGAGAATAGAGAAGAAGGGATTGCAGTGTGGCCATCCTCCCTGTGTGGGGGAGAATATCTCACTTTCTCTACTTTCTCTCTGGTGAGAGCACACAGCCAAAAACAAAAAGGAGGAGTAAAATAACACTACAGTCTATAAGGGTTTTAAAATATGTCAGCAAGAGACCAGCAGATGGCATAATGGTAACCTCACTAGACTCCCACATAATCGACCATGGTTTGGACCAGTAGCTAAGAACTCACAGCAGGTGCATGTGCGTGAATGCTGAGAGGAGAATGGAGAACAAGGAATTGTGGTGTGGCCATCTCCCCCAGGGATGGGGGTGAATTCCTGCTTTCTGTCTCTCTGTCTCTCTGGTGAGCACATGTGCCCTATAGAAAACAAAACAAAAACACCAAATTATTTGACATTCTTTTTATTAAAAGTTAAAGTCTAATATCTCTCTTGAATACAGACCAGACTTAGTCACCTGTTTTGATGAATAGTATAGGTCAGTGACAGTGCGTGATATTGAGACCACATAATACAATGCAGAGCACTTTTTTGACTGTCTCTCTTTTCCCTATATTATAATTATCTTACACGGAATCCTGTCATCATGCTGTAAAGAAGCCAAGCACCCACAGAACGGCAATATTTTTGTGTTCCGTTCTCAAATTCAGCTGATGCCCAAGGAAACAGTGAACATCTATAGTGAGAGATGTAGGTGTGAGAATGTAGACTGTTGAAGCCCGGAGACTCAAGCTACTGCAGCTGATCCAGCAATGACCTTGCTGGTTTCTGCCCAAACTCTAGATAGCTAATGCTATTTTGAGCCACTAGGTTTGAGTATTTGGTTATGTGAAAATTGGTAACTGAAACACAAACTAACACTAGTATTATTTAATGCTGTTCAGGAAGTTTTCACTACTGTATTCATTCATGCACTAGTTTATTTATTCAAGAAACATTTATTGCAAGCCTATGTATGCCAGTTTATGAGGGTACAGCAGTGAACGTTAAAAAACAAACAAAAATCCCTGACCTCATTTTAGAGGCAAAGACAGAAGTACAATTTTCAACAGCAGTTAAGTGCTATCAGAAAATAATTACAATGAGTAAGTGAGTGACAGGGTAATGTTTTAGATCAAGTGATTAAAAAGTCATCTCTGAGGCTATAACATTTCAGAAAAGACACGGAAAAAGGAGGAAGCAAGTCATTTTAATATCTAGAATAAAGCATTACAAGAAGAGAAAAGAGAGAATATTTAAGAAAAAATAAGGATATCAGAGTGACATCAGCAGGGTGAAGAAGAAAGAATGGTTAGAGCAAGAACTTGGCCACATAATGTAGGACTGTGTTGACTATCTTCATGGATGGGTTCTTTATAAATTAATACAAAAATTGGAGTTACTCCAAGTTCAATGGAAGCCATTATAAGGTTTTGAGAAAGTACTGACATAATATGAGATATTTAAAAATTAAATTTTGTTCTCTCTTTAAAGAGACTCGAGGGGAACAAAAATGAAAGCAGAGACATTTAAGATGACCACTTGGCATCCCAGGCAAAATGGAACAACAGGTAGGGAGGATGGCACCTGCTATGCAGGTGAGAGGTGATCAAATGGAAGTTTGATTTTTGAGGAAAGAGAAAGAGACTAATTGGATGCATCAATGCTAAGAGCAAGAAAAATATTAAGTGATACAAATAATGGAAAAAAGATGCAAATAATAGTGATTTGAAAAAGATATAATTACTTGTATAAAGAAGCTCTGGAAATTAATGATCACAAAGATTTATAAACATACATATAAGTAATATGATTATCCAACTTTATAAATGTAGGTATAAAGTTGTAGAAAATGTAGGAGCTTGTTATAAAGCTACACTAGATGGGTTGAGATGCCATCGAGAGTACGCCATTATTTTTACTTTGCTTCAATCAAAAAATGCTTTAGTGCTATTGTACTAGTTAATGAGGTACAAAGAAATAAACAAAAACTTTAAAAAGTCAAGCTTGGGTCAGCAGGTGACATAGAGGTTAAGGCAGCTGGATCCCACATGGCCAACTTGATGGTTCGAGTCCCAGGCTCAGCAGCTTGAAATTCACATTAGGTACATAGGCATGTTTGCCCAAAATCCCAAGAGGAGAGAGGAGGAGAAGGGATTGCAGCAAGACCATCCCCCTGTTGGTGAGGGTGATTTCTTATTCTATCCCACCCCTGTCTCTCTCCAACCAGCATGTGCATCCTATAACAAACTAAAAACAAAAACAAAAACAAAAAAAAAAACAAAAAATAATAAACATACACACACACACACACACACACACACACAAAAGTCAAGCCTATTTATAATTAATCAATGATATACCACTTCTGGGAATCAATTTTGTCAGAATATTTAAGTCTTGAAAATGTTTATTTCTCATAGTCATTATTTTATAGCTCATGACCTAATCTAAATAAATTGCCGGGAAAGGAGTCTAGACTTTATATATGTAAATGTTTAACTCAACATTATTAATCATATTGAAGTTCAACATTTATCAACATTAGGGTTAAGTAAATAACAAAAATGAAACAAAGAAACACCCTTTGCCTGCCAGAAGTCCTTGAAGCAAACTTACTGGACAATTAATGTGTGAGTATGATCAATAATATTGACCATAGTCATCATCTCTCCAAATAAAAATATATCTAAAAATCTACTCACTGACAATGTACAAATATTCCTAAAATTGGGAATAATTTGCTTTTGTGGAAATTCTTAAACTGATATTTTTTCTGAAAATAACTATTCCCATTTTATATCTCCTTTTGTATTTTAGCTTCACACTAAGATCTCTTAGAATTTTTAATGAGTATTTATATTTTATTGCTTTTCCTCATAAGCTCTATTTTCTTCTTTAGAGAGAGTTTTTTGCTATAGGACACACGTGCTCACTGGAAAGACAGAGAGACAGAAAACAAGAAAGTGAGAAATAACAGCTCCCCTGCCCCCAGGGGGAATAGCCATGCCACAATCCTTTTTCCACCATTCTCATCTCAGGATTTTGGGCATGCATGCATATGCACCTGTCATGAGTTTCAAGCCTCTTGATCCAGAAGTGGAGCTTCGGTTGACTATATGGGAGTCCAGCAACATAATCATTACACCATCTGCTAGTCTCAATAAGCTCCATTTTCTTGATATTTTACAGTACTCTGTCCAAATTATTAGTACTTTTTTTTTTAACCCATTTGGGATTTTCTAATTGGTTATAACTTATGCAAGTATACTACAATTAAAGTAGTCAATGAATGATTCTGAGTTACCTTCAGAATCCTAGAGTAGTTCAATAATACTGGTTACTAAAACTCACTCCCCAAAATTCTACCACCCTGGCATTGGTATGTCTAAAAGACTAATCAAGTTATTGTAATGCATATGTAGATTTAAATGATGTCATCAGTTTATTAGTGATTCTCTTAACAGTTATTTAACATTATAATATTTTCAATAATCAGAAAAATAAAAATCAGTTTCTAGGTTTTAAAAATAGTTAAACAAAAATGTCAAATCTTATGGTGAAATTTAGGTAATAATTTGTAATAGTGTTGTAATGACATTGAGCCAGAAGAATATTATCTAATTGATTATTCTGAAATTCACCTGATACTTAAAGAAAAGGAATGTTTAAAGGTGATATGAAAACATATAAACCAACTTCATTTTAAGGGTAAGTTAAACTATAATATTAATTTAAATAAATGTATCCGGTGTTTAAAGAAGAACTTATCTGATTTTATTTTAAATTCTTGCCATAGGGCATGTGTGCTTGTTGGAGAGAGACAGAGAGAGAGAGAAAGAGAAAGTGAGAAATCACTCCCTACAAGAGATGGACATTTTGCAATCCCTTCTCCTCCATTCTTCTCTTGGAATTATGAGTATGCATGCACATGGGCCCAGTGATTTTTAAGCCACTTGATCTGGCACTCAAACTGCCGAGTTAACCATGTTGCATCCAGTTCCTTAATCATCATGCCACCTGCATGTCCAAATTTACATTATTTTAACAATCATTTTATTTTCAATTATTAATGAAGACATAAAAAAATAAAGAAAAAGAAAATAAAGCGTTAACATTCAAATTGTTTCAGGATATAGTAGTATGAGAGTTAATCTCAGTTTTTTTTTTAAAAGTAAAAAAAAAGAGAATCAGCGATAATTCCATGCAGACGTGTGCACACAGACTACACACTGGAAGAACCTCATCACACTTAGCAACATCTTTAGACTTATCCATTCTATGTCAAATATGTCAGTATTACTCAAATTTAGGAGTAACGACCAAGTGTCTCTTTAGGGGAAAGATAAAGGTCCACCAGATAAAATTTCACAGTCCCACACTTTTCTCATAATTCTAATATAGTTAAGAATAGCTGGCATTTGAAGCGTCTCTCACCCAATAGAATTTCCTATTTGTCATAGAAAATTCCAAAAACAGTAGAACAAGAATCTCCAGCAATTCCTCAGACACTCAAATGTGATGAGATCTAAAATTTTGAAAAATTTAAGGCCAGACATAGACATTCATAATTAGAAATTGGATTGTGTTCTTTCAGAGTCAATAAGAAAACAAACAGGTGTGTGAGGGGTTGGGGACATTTAGGCAATGCACTGAATTAAATGGAGGTCAGAAACTCCCTGCCATCACACACATGTACACGCACGTACACAGACACACACACACACAGACACACACACACACACACACAGACATAGAAATACTGAATACAACGTTGCAATTTTAAAAAACAAAATGGAAAGCTTGGGTACAAGACATGGAGAAAAAGAAATTCTCAGGCATCAGAAAATGTATGTACACATACACACACACGCACACACATGCACACACACAACCAAGACTGTGAACAAAGGAAAAGTGCTACAGTTATCTGACTGCTGGTTATAAGGGCATGTGGAATTTTTGAAAAGTCACTCATTTCCAATAAGCATGTATTTCTGTATCGATATAACACTTAAATAAATGCAGTTTTAAATGCAGTTCTCTCTAGTAATTCTAATATTCTTCCAAAGGAAAATAAATATTCTCCAGGGAACATCAGAACTGGCTATACAAATATTTGTTGACCTTTCAAGACATTCATAGGAGAACTAGTTGGGGGATTCCTTCTATGTGGAATAGTAGTGAAGCTACCTTTCTATGTAAGACTAAAACTGGATTCTCCTTTCCCAGGAATAGGATTGAAATTATTAGACTTACTGACCTAGAGATTTGGCAGGCATGTTCACTACCTGCCTGGAATTGTGAATGGAAGAGAAATGAAAAACCGAAGCCTGTATTATTTGGCAGTACAAATTCAAATTTTTATTATCCAAGAAGAAATTATTATAAAAACTAGTTTTGAATCAACAAAACCTGTAGAACCTTACAGGGAGGTAAGTAAGTGTAAAACCATCATTTGAAAGTTTCTACAGATAGGCATTTTTTTTTTTTTTTTTTTTGAGAGGTTTTTCGCCATAGGGCGCGTGCGCTCGCCAGACAGACGGAGAGAGACATAGAGACAGAAAGCGAGAAATCACCCCCCCAGGGGGGATGGCCACACCGCAATCCCTTCTCCCCCATTCTCTTCTCGGGATCTTGGGCACGCACGCACACTAGCCTGGCATGAGTTTTAAGCCACCAGGTCGGGGTCATGAACCGCGGTCGACTACGTGCGAGTCTAGCGACATAGCCATTATGCTAACTGCTGGTCCCCAGGATGCTGAACTGCATAACCATTCTTTGGGTTTCCAAAGAAATATAACTAAAACTAGAGATAATATCTCTAAAATATATACAGCATACAGGGAAATAAACTACCATGAAATTCGGGGCCAGAAGGTGGCATAGTGGTTAAGGCACTGGACACTCCCACATGACCGACCACAGTTCGAGTCCCGGACCGGGTGACTTTCTCTTTCTCACTTTCTCTCTCTCTCTCTCTTTCTCTCTCTCTCTCTCTCTCACTCTGGTCAAATTAAAATGGATGAATGAATAAAATGAATAAATTTTAAAATTAGAAAAAACTACTATGAAATAAAGTGAGCAATCAGAAAAGGGGCACAATTGTGTCCTAGGACTGTAGCATAATTTTCAAGTATCTTTAAAATAAGTACATTTACAGTGTTCACAGAAAGGAAAAATAAGAAAGAATAGAATTGAAGTAAAAAAAAGAAGATATTTGAAAAGACAACCACGGGACCAGCAGTTAGCATAATGGCTATGTCGCTGGACTCCCACATAGTCGACCATGGTTCGAGTCCCGGACCTGGTGGCTTAAACTCACGCTGGGCGCGTGTGTGTGCGTGCCCAAGATCCCAGAGGAGAATGGAAGAGAAGGGATTGCAGCGTGGCCATCCCCCCTCGGGGGTGATTTCTCGCTTTCTGTCTCTCTGTCTTTCTGGTGAGTACACGCACCCTATAGCAAAAAACTCTCAAAAAAAAAAAAAAAAAAAAAGAAAAAAAGACAACCATATAAAAAAGAAGTAAATATAAATTCTACAGATAAAAAGTAATGATCATTAAAATTAATAATATGGGCTAAATTTTCTTTTTCTCAAAAAAGAACATTGATGAGGTATAAAACAAATTCGAGGGAATCATTTATAATTTACCACAAAGAGATATAGATAGAATATATGAAAAATAAATGAAATATAAAGGCTAGCTTGAGAATATCTAACTTATGCCTCTTATAAGTATAAGAAGTGGAATATAGAGAGACAGGACAGCCCTTGGCATGGTGGAGCACCTGGATCCCACTTGGCCAACTATAGGGATTGAGTGCTGAACCCAGCGGCCTGAAAACACATTGGATGCCTGTGTGTGCATTCCCGAACGCCCGAAGGAAGGAGAAACGGATAAGAAAGATGGCAACGTGATCCTTCCCCATAGGGGGTGCTTTTCCACTTTCTCTCTTCCCTCTCTCTCTTTCTCTTTCTGTCTCTCTCCAACGAGCACACATGCCCTCTGGCAAATTTAAAAAATAATTAAAGAGTTTTTGAGAGTCAATAATTATTTTAAATGGCTATGAAATAATTAAAGAGGTTTTGAGAGTCAATAATTATTTTAAATGGCTATGAATTTCCTACAGGGAATGAAGGTATGGATTCTTAGAATGAATGAAGATACTTTGACCTAGAAATACAGTATATAAATATATAAATATATAATATATAAATATGTAAATATATATATATATAAATATATACATATATAAATATGTAAAATAATATATAAATGTAAATAGATCTATATGTGTTTGTTTATACATATAACATATATTACATATATTACATATTTATTACATATATGACATATATTATACATATATTTATTATGCATATATAACATATATATAAACAGACACATATAGATCTATTTACTTTTATCACATATTAGTCATAATGTAAAAAATTCACAGACAAGTAAAACAAGAAGGAAGGGACTAGTGGATACCATGGGCTCCCTTTGGCCAACCATGACCACATGGGAGCCAGACCTGGTAGCCTTTCTCGGGTTCCCTCTTTCTCTCTCCCTCCCTATCTCTTTGTTTCTCTCTGGTGAGCACATGTGTCCTGTAACAAATTGAGAATATTATGATATATATTATAATAAGTAAATAAAATTAAATACATTTTTTTAAAAGGACGATGAGAGGATTTTTTTAGAATGATATGCCAATAGTAGTAATAGATGCAGTATAAGTAGAATAATACCTTCAGTTCATTAGGAAAAATATGTCCCAAGCTAGACAGGTATTCTAGTTCAATTATCTTTGAAGGGTGATTGTAAACTAAAGATGTTTTCAAATAATAAAATTTAAATGGGCGTACTATCTCTAGATCATGACTGAAATAAAAGATAGCACATATGTATAAAAATAAAAACAATTCAGAGAGAAAATAAGCTCAGAGCAATAAAGTAAGGAGCAATTGTGAGAAAAATAATTACTATAAGGATTACTTGCTGGCTAAACTGTAAATATTCACATATTTGCCGAGAGAGGTTTAAATGAAAGGAAAATAAAATCCTAAATAAGTATATTAGACATGTTAGAATAGGAATCATTTGGAAATAAATTGTGCTATTTGAAGTTAACTGCTTTAATCGAAAGGATGGAATTCATCATTAACTTTAAATTTTCTTAGGAAAATGTCAATGTATACATGTGCGGTAGTTGAATTGGCTCCTTTCCTTAAATTTCACTACCCGCTTGCAGCTAGGATTCTGGTAGAATGTAGCTTCTGCAAGCTTGATGTACTTTCTTTATCTTTCTAATGCAGAGGTGAGGTGGAAGCCATTTTTCTTCATGCTGACAGAAAACAAGGCTGAAATAGAATTAAGTAAAAAAAGAACACCTCAGTAATATCAATGCATGTACATAGATTAAGATATTAAAATGCTGTGAATTAAGAGTGGTGATAAAAATCCCAGTTCTATTTAATGGATTCATTGAAGAAACTTTGGGTAAGAAATACAAGACACCAGATCAGCTGGTGTGTGGTGGTTAAGGAAGGTGGATTCCACATAACCCATTGTGTGGTTCGAGTCCCAGACCCAGCAGCTTGAAAACCACACCAGGCATGTATGCCTGGGTGCCCAAAATTCTGACAGAGAAGGGGTGGTAATAAATCGGTTTAAGGTTTAGCAGGACTGCAGCTATTCCAACATTAAGAACAACCTCTAAATGAGAACAACCTGCCCAAGTGCAGGGTCAGAGGGAGATCTATTTGAGCAATAGGTATTTGAAGGAATCAGGATATTCACCGGCAAATGATTGATGCTGATTAAGCATGGGGGGAATGATTCACATGTGCTTATATCCTGAACCTATAAATACCAGGAACAGGTTGGGCTTTTGGAGACAGTTTGGGGAATTGCTCCCTATAGCCAGTTACAAAATAAACTCCCTCTTCCAGCGTCTGCCTCACCTTACACTGACCACTAGAAGCAGGCCCTGGACTTGGTTTGACCAGTAACAAATGGCGTTTACTGTGCGCAGGATCCACAGATGGAAGTTATCACTGGACGTTTCCTGCTGCTACCAGAACCAGTCTTCTTCTGGGAACTTTCCTGATACTGGCTGGGCGAGCTGCCACTGGATTTGACTGGAGTAGGACCAGAGACTGGGAGCAGACATGCTGGTTTCAACCGGAGCGCAAACCGGTGAGTCAAAAACCGTTCCTATTTGGGTTCTGTGGAAGGAGCCATTGGGGCACTGTGGGAATGGGAACTGAACCTGCTTGGCTTTGGGGCGTACGTTTGTAGCTGTAGGTCTTTTGTAGTTGGTAAAGTGGACATGGTAATTTGAGTTTTGTGTGGTAACAGTAAATCCTAAAAGCTTGTCTTGAGGGAAACTAGAGTCATTGGAGTTTGAAGTATGCTTTCCTAACCCTAATCGGTGGCTTTTTGTAGTTGGTTACATTATAAGTTATGTCTTGAGTGTTTGTGTGAGCGCTACAAACGGTCACAAGAGTTTTAAAGTTTACTCTGATAGCCTCAGAGTTTCAACCACTTTCTCAGTTTGGCTAATAGACTCATGATAGCCTTCAGCCCAGTGCTGGTGGAAGCAGGAGGGCCTGAACTCCCAAGCTAGACAGATAACCTCCCTTTGTGGGGAGCTGCAGAGCCTGACTCCCCCTCACATAACGTAGGGAGCTGCTTTTGGTTGAGAAAGATCTGAGCTCAGAGCAGGACAATGCCGGCCTTGGCCAGTACCCAGGGGGATCAATCAACAGGAAGCCCCAGCTAAATACTATACTATACCCCCAGCCTTTCCCTACATAATATACTCAATTGGAAGATTCTAATCCCCCTGTCTAGAGGACCCTCAGCAATGGGAGAGCTATTTACCACTATTTTTACCACTCACCGCCCTCTTGGGTGAGTATTCCGGCTCTTACCAATATCTTAAAGACAGAGGAGAAAGGCAGCTAGTGCTGGATAAGGCCAAAGAAGCAGAGCCTGTTCACACTGAATGCTCAGGTGGTAGACCAGACCCAGAGGCACCATTGCTGGCTCCCACCTAGACTGGTCTGAATAGAGGCGGCCCATAACATTGGCGAGCAACACCGCAGTCACCAGGCATAGCAGTCATACGCAATAAAGAAGTTAGCATATAAATGATGTCGAAATGAGACTCCATAGACTTGTAGAAATGTTCTTCCCTTTTCATTCTCTTCTTCCATAATGATTATTTAAAGGAAAATGCAATTGATTTACATGCTAACCTAAGATGTTAAGATGTCAGTGAGCCACCATCTCCTCCCTAATTGGCAATCTCCAGGATTTTTTATTGTGTGAGATGAACAAGTAACCTGATTGGTTAAGGCCCTGTTGATTTTCTGTTATTTTTAGAGGAACACCTTACTTGGCATCAAGTCCCCTGGTATATGTCTAGTGAGTGAACATGGGAAATGAAGTGTTACTTAATAAAATTTATTCATCAGAAATAAACACACATTCATCTCATGACTCATGGAGAAAAGGAAATAAGTAGAGATCATTCTGCTAAGAATTAAGAAAACTGATCGACTAGCTTTAGAGGAGAGCTAGCTGGTTTATTGGTAACTGAAGTCCACAAATGCCTTCAGCTCCTCAGAGGTCATTAATCTCTAGAACGGGGCCCAAAGTTCTTACCCAGATGTTTAATTCAGGGACATGGTATCAGCTTGACAGAGTGGAGGCCACTCTGTGCACAGTGTTATTAAATCTTATTATATAAAATAATCATCTTTTCTTAAGCAGATGTTTTCGATTAGAGAGTAAATTATTAAGTGAGGATTTACGACAGTTCACATTCTGGGAAAATGTACATGGTCCACATGAATTTAAATTTTTTCTAAAGAACATGTTCTTAGTCGTAAATCCATAGGAGCTGAAATAAAGCAATGTGATACAATGACAGAAACAATGACAGAAACTATGATAGGTCAGCAGTCTCAAATTCAAAAATTAGAAGTAATTGTCGGGGCCAGCAGGTGGCATGGTGGTTAAGGCACTGGACATTCCCACAGGGTCAACCACAATTTGAGTCGCGGACTGGGTAGCTTGCTTCCTCTCTTTCCTTCTTTCTGTGTGTCTGTCTTTCTCTGGTCAAATGAAAATGATGGAATGAATAAATAAAATAAATAATTCTTTAAAGAAAGTAATTGCCAATTAATAAATGCATGTTGATATTTGTAGTATATTATAACTGTACTGTCTTTCCCTAGTCTAGACAGTTCTCTAACTGAACCGTGTTAAAAAGGAAAATTCCTTATACCAAGTATGCCAAGTTGAGTTTTTGTGAGCAGAGCAAAACAAAATGCAAAGCAGAACAAAAATGAATGATTCATAAATCAGACAGCCCCCTCACCCATCAAGCTAAAGTGGGTTCTGAGAACTCCAACCAACCTGATCGAACAGCATTTACAGAAAATAAAAGTATAGTGGGAAGACAACTTAATTGCCTGTGGCTTAATTGGTTAGTTGGTTAAAGAGCCTCCTGCAAGTAACTAAAGCACAGCTGTTGTGTTAAATGCCATATTGGGTTGCTCTTTGGAGCCCAGTGCCGGAGCCGAGTCCACATCAATCGCCTTTTGCAATATTATTTAGCAGCAGTTATGCTTTTCATAACTAGCTTTGTGGCTACCATACCAAAAATTTCAAACATATTCCCTCTCTGAATTTGAAAAATGAAAGGAAGAATTATATTCCATAAAGTACAATGTGTATAATATCTATGTTTGAGTTTTTAAAAGCATGCTTCCCCCCCCCCCCCATCCTCCTTTACTGTGACTGTTTTTATGTTAAATTAACTCGATTTTTGTTTCGGGAAGTTTGGGGTAGAGTTTGGATAAACTCAGTCACTATGAGTAACACGTAGCTTCTGGAAAGATTTTTTTGTTCAGCCATTGCAAAAGAAGGGAGACAGAAGATCCGTGGGTGTGAGAAGGGCACTTCAAAAAGTAAATGGGCAGGGAACTAGCAGTTAGTGTAGTGGCTATGTTGCTGGACTCCCACGTAGTCGACTGTGGTTCGCGTCCTGGACCTGGTGGCTTAAAACTCACGCCGGGCGCGTGTGCATGCGTGCCTAAGATCCCAAGAGGAGAATGGAGGAGAAGGGATTGCGGCGTGACCATCCCTCCTGGGGGATGATTTCTTGCTTTCTGTCTCTATGTCTCTCTCTCTGTCTGGCGAGCGCACGCGCCCTACAGCAAAAATCTCTCCAAAAAAAAAAAAAGTAAATGGGCAAAGACTGAATGTGAATGAACATCATGCAGTGCCAATAGTCTTCTGAAAATTTTTACACCACAGAAACCACAGAAACCATAACATTAAATAAAACAAACTACTTAGGCAGTGTTTTTGGGGTTCCAAGTATGCCAACAAAGAATGAACAAAAAGCTCTCTCCCTTCACCCTCCTTCAGTTTGGTTGTTGGTGTAGAACCAATATCTCTGTAGTTTCTTTACATTATTTGCACAAGTCTACTCACAGGAATGCTTAAAAATCAGTTTCCTTTATGACCTTTAACAACTATCATCTAGTGCTTGCAATTAATTATTTATAGCGAAGAAAGTTGGGATTCCCAAAGAAATAAAACATTTATCCGTGACCTGGGTGGCATGCAAACATTAACCTTTAACTAGTTCCCATCTATTCTGATCCCTTTGTTGGCACAGTGACAGAACTTGTTATAGAAAGTTCAAGACCTCATGCTTAACTCTTGTAAATTAAAGAGTCCTAAAGTTGTGACACAGTCTTCCAAAAACTTAACGCTACTTTCCGGGATGATTCTGTTTATTTTTAGAATATGCTGCCATACTTTCTGTCTTAAAAGTTATTAATCAATAAATATATTCTCACGACGTTTTGTTTTATTTGTACAAATGACAGAAAACTATTGAATTAATAAACAAGACATGATTTCAGGAAAGACTCGAAAAGTATCTGTGAAAATGTTTTAAATACCTTGTTATCTTAGGAACTGATATTACAGGGAAATGTAGGTGCTCAGTGAAAAGGGATTTGTTTTCTCCCAGTCAGGCTGATTTCTACAAGATGGACAGGAGACTATGGGCATGAAGGAAGATGTTTTGTCCTTAATTGTGTGTAAGGGAAGGATCTCAGAAACTCAGGAAAGTTAAGACTTGAAACATGTTGCAAGTGACATAATATGTACATTTACAGAGTGCATTAAGGATCAAAAAAGGAAAAAATGGAAGTACTTAGTAAAGCACAATAGAAGAAAAGGGTAAGCTGGAAAAATTCTAATATTAAACAGCAAAAAAAAAAAAATGGAAGCATCAGAAAAACATGAGCTCAGTTCCTTCTATCAAAATGCCACAGAATGGTTCATAAGTTAATAATAAACTATATTTAGAAGCATTGTTTCTGTATTGTGTGGCTTCACAGAAATTTAATAACTTGTTATTAATCTTGCAAACATCTGCCTGGTACTCTACTTAAGGTATCTAATTTTTAATATTCTTTTGAATTTATTATCTTATTTGTGGTCTTTGGTACTTGACAGCTATGAGTAAAATTAAATTACAACCCTACCTTTTGGAAAGTTCAGTATATGTATTGGTTATTAAACTGTTTCATAGTCTTCAAAATGCTGTATCTGCTTGTCTGGTGCACAATCAAATTTAGTTTGCATTCAGCGTTTCATTGTGGAAAATGAAGGCTTGGAGGAGTAGGAGTGTTGAGAATTTTATAGATTTTCATCACTCATGAATCACATACTTATTTTTGAAGATGATGGAAATATGTTACTAACATCTGCATGTACAGGACTACATAAAGTACCAATCAAAGGACAGGAAATGGATGATAAAGATGACTATAACTGGTCTTTAATAGGGACAAAACGGCACATTTATTTAAATGTCACACTCAGGGCTAAACTTCCAACTATTGGCTATAGTGCATGGGGCAAGTTCCTTCCATACTCTGGGTCCCATTTTTCTCATCTATAAAATGAGAAAAAAAATTCTAGGGGACTGTTTTTGTCAAATGTTCTGGATGATACCTGAGAGGAAACTGCTTAACAAATTAATTAAAAATGACTATTTTGTAGAGATTTTGTTAGTGAATTACTATAATATATTGTAGTACATAATATATGATTTAAAATATAAAAATATAGGGACCAGCAGTTAGTGTAATGGCTATGTTGCTGGACTCCCATGTAGTCGACAGTGGTTCGAGTCCTGGACCCAGTGGCTTAAACTCACTCTGGGCGCATGTGTGTGCGTGCCCAAGATCCCGAGAGGAGAATGGAGGAGAAGGGATTGCAGCATGGCCATCCCCCCTAGGGGATGATTTCTCACTTTCTGTCTCTCTGTCTCTCTCTGTCTGGCAAGTGCACACGTCCTATGGCATAAACCTCTCCAGAGAATATATATATATGTAAATATGTATCTTTGTATATTTACAAGGACAATTAGTTGAAATAGACAACTTACTAAGCTCCTCATAATATGTTCAGACCTCAATGCCTTCCCCACTCCTATTTCTCATACTTTTCATCTCTGTTTATTATTCAAATTCTAGCAAGTTTATATTTATTTCAAATAGTACTTTATTAATATCATTTATCTGATTCATTCTTTCGTACACTTCTGTCTACTTCCTTTTTGACACTGTATTTATATTTAGCACATGATACAGTTTTGTAATTTATTAGTTGATTTATCATATACTAATGAGTATAGCCTGTTTATCAAGACCTCTCTGAAGGTATAGACCCTCTCTTAATAGGACTTTAAAGTTCTATTGTTCAATAAATATCTCCCTCCCTAGTGTACGTTTATCAGGAACTGACAATCATTAATACATAATATTTACTCTCTTACTGCTTGCAACATAAGCCTTGAGTCCAGAGTGATATTCCATAAATATACATTGTATGGAGAAGAAAAGAAAACTGTATTTTATCCTAGCTGGTTTCCAGTGCATTGCCCAGGGGGATAATTATCCATGGTAAAATGAGTGAATCTCTACAGCTACTCACTTTGCCGCATGTTGAGTAGATCTGTTGAAGCAGCGGCTGGATTGCAGGTCAAGTCTGGTTGGACAGAACACCTGCCCTTGTGACATTCCGTTTAGAGCCGGAATTTAAAGTAGAGTTTGTTTTCTCTACCCATGACATTATAATATACCCTGGTTTTTAGCCATCAGATATGCACTTTCTGATACTCTGGAGCAAAGATGTTCAAACTTTATTTTTTAACCCAAACCTACAGAAACCAAAAATGACAAACATACACTGAAGCCCCCACCTACCCATATACACATACAAACACACACACCTAACTGAAGCAAAAGTTTAGAAAATAAAATTAACCTTGCTACCTGTGATGTATTTTATTTTTTCCTTAATTATACTAGTTTCATTTTATCTACTATCCTTTAATAGTCTTGTTTTTACCTTATTTTTTAAGTGTTCTGATGAAATAGAATTCACTCAGTGTATTGGGCATTTTGTACAACTTTGCTCTAAAGGGTGATATCCTATGTTTGGAGTATCACTAAAATGTACCCCTCCACTACCACTAAAGTGAAAGTTTAGTATAGCTTGTATTGTAAATCAAATAATGTTTTACATACACTCACATTTTGGATAAAATTTCTCTAACCGTTTTATATAGTGTTCAAACTCCCCACGAGGCCTGAGGTTAAGTTGAAATCATTAATAAGAGATATTTTAGAACAGGGTTTTCTCATAACTTCTGAAACTTGACTTTGAGTTTGCATAACCCATATTCTAACATCATCAGTATTTTATATATTGCTTTTTAGTTATGTGCTCTGTAGAAACCCCATGAGATGCAATTGAATTCTTCTCCTGAATTTTACTATATAGGAAATTACTTTTTTTTTTTTTTTTTACTGCCCTGAAAAGAAGCTTTAATTGTCCACATAAAAGCAAAGGGGACTGAACTCCCCTACCTCTGTCCCATCTCTTTTGTCTCCAGCCAGGCTGTTATATCAAACAAAAATCTATCTCATTATGATGAATGCATAAAGCCCTCTGTCCCTGGCTGAGAAGCTGCCCATGGAGGGTAAATAGCTAACGCTCTTTTTAAAGAAAATATAATCTCTCCACAGGAAGCTATGGGACAGGGAATTTGCTAGATGGTGGTGGCAGTTCTGCCCTCAATTTGTCCCAGCTGTGCGTGTTTTGACTCTGCCTCCCAGGGAGGGCACAGACTCAAAGGCCAACTTGTCACATTCCCGTAACTTCTAAGCATACGGCGGGAACTGGTTTCCTACCCACAAATGAGCATTCCCTTGCAACATCTACCTAATTAATTTCACACGCAGCTGCTTTTTCTAGGCTAGAATGGAGGAGGAAGAAAGGTACACACAGGTCATGTCGATGGCACACTATTTTAATTTTTGAATGCCTTCAACATTACCAGTATGACAGCAGCTGTCCTTTACAGTGATTTTCCAAAATGAATTAAGTTGCTATGACACTTGGAAGCCAAACAAAAACATATGAAATCATTGCAAAATGTAAATGTTCCCTGTTTGTCATTTGTCAATATAAAAAAAAAAAAACATTAAATCAAGATACTGGTTTTTAATTCTGTACTTAGGTTTATATAGAATGACGTTTATAAGAAAGGCAATAAGAGCAGGAAGAAAAATGAGGGTTAGGCCAACAAATGTGACATATTTTACTACTGAGGTCAGCATTCTAGATATTTGCCAGTTTAATTATTCTAAGCTAAGTTTTTATTCCAAGGTCAATTTGAGAAAAATGGAAAATTTTGCCCAAAAATATCCTTTCTATTTTATGTAGCTAAAATCTTGGCAAATAGACGTTTATCTTGATAAGGGTACACTTATAAAAAGGTGACCAGTACCTATGTGCACAAATATATCACACTTTTAAAACTTAAGATATTCCCAAGTGATAATACTAATGATCTCTATGACCGTTTTACTTCTAGGGAAGCTGTAATATTAATTTTTTATATTAATAAATTTTGTTATTTTTAAATAAGGGTTTTTTTTTCCTTATGATTACTTAATAATTATTCTTAGCAGTATTAGATAACTGTCTTTACAATGAGTAGCCTAATTCCTAACTTAACATATATCTTTGTCATCAGCAAAAGTAAATATAACTCTTAGGATACACCAGGTAAGTAGTGCCTTGTTATCTGAGCAAAGCAAAAAGGCAGTGACCTACTTTCCTTTCGCATTTTGCCTACCAGCGGTATTAAATCAAATGGAACACATTAAAACCATCACGAAAGGCAGACAATAGTTTTCCTCTGATTGCCTGCCTCAGCCTGGTAGCAGTGTGAAAGTTACAAAAGTCATTTGTATCAACTCATTACCATGTCACCTCATTTCATGCCCCTGCTGGATAAGTGGCAATAAGCCCTGTGTTCGCGTATTCCACATTGTTACCATTAGAACAAATCCTAATAGCACCCAGCTGTCGAAGATTACCCTAGACAGTTATTGAGATTTAGGAGGGGCAGCTTGCTACTGATTTAGGACATATTCTTTAGAATGTTCCATCATTTATTCCAGAATGAAGAAATAAAGCTAATTTTATGAAGAGTACTCATGAATTATTTTCTTCATGTAGGATACCATAATGCTCCCAATAGAGAGTCCTTCTTGCACTTTAATTCAAGGTAATGATGTTGTTGCATCTTCTGTAGACACTTAAAATGCAGTTGAATGCTACAACCAGTGCCAAAACCCCTGTGCAGTTTCGTAGGACATGAAATTAACTGGAAAAGCGAACAGTGAAATGAATAATTTCGATGTATTAAAACTTTTCTTTCTTCTTTTGGTATGACAATGAACAAAAAATTAGCAAGAACACCCGTTTACTCTAGAAATACAGCAGTGGTCGGGAGAGGATAATGAAATGGAGGCGGTTGCAGAAATGTATTTTTATGGTTCCTTCATGACATCTGTAAGAACTGATATTCTCGAATAAGACTTTTAGTACTCTCTGTAAGCTTCCCCTTGTGCAGGCAGTTTGTGGCAAACATAACTACTGTTTTAAGATAGATATTTTATAGCAGAGCATCCATTTTGCTGTGTTAATGATTACAGATCTTTCCATTTATCTTACTTTCTACATAGCAGTTTTATATCCATTTATTAAACGGAAGAGAGAAAACTCAATAAAACAAACTGTCTAGGTAATTAAATTTATTTCCAGGTTTCCCTTCTGTTTAGTCACTACTCATTCTACACATCAGCATGCAAATGCTCCATTTGCTTGTGTAGGTATGTAGAACTCCGAAAATGAAGTTATTGAATAATGTGTAATTTTTATTATACCTTTGTTATGAGCACCAGAATATTGTTTATAGTGATCTGCTCATCCTAAGTGGTTATAATGACAGTGGGTGGGTTTGTTTCTTAATAAGTAGAACTTTAGAAACATGAGAGAGACAGAGACAGAAAGAAATATCAAGGCACTTCATTTTTTACATCTGAAAAATTATGACACAGATAAAACTTATCTCAGAATATTGATGATAGTTATATTGCACAAGAAAATGTTCATAAAAATGAGCTCTTACAAGATAACACACAAAAACTACTACAACCTTAACTTAGGACTTTAAAGAAATTTGTACTTAGTTACTAGCACTGTTTGATCCAATTCCTTCTCATGTCTATTTGCACTAATAAATTGGCAAAGCAACCTGGATTCAACCAGTTGCAATGCCCAGTCGTGTGAAATACCCAGTTTGGCCTTTGTTTGCTTTTCAGGGAACTGAGTGCTTTGAAGGCAGTGTAAAGTCGATGACTTCTTATTTGTATAGTTAAGTACGGTTTTTATACAGTGTTGGGTGTCAAGATGGCAAATGAATGTATGGTTCAAAGTTAAAGTTGGGGGCAGCAAGATATGAGCTGGTATATTTTAATAGTTATATATATTGGAGACCTAGGACACTGAGCATGTTTTCCAAAAAACTGTTACTCAGTTGAAAAAAGTTTGTTCTTTTTTCAAATTGCCAGAAGGTTTGTGCATGAGCCAGAGAGACAGAGCACATGCAAAAGCACCCTCCAATGGGACATGGTCATCCACAAACCTATCTCCTCCATTTTTCTAGCCTATCAGGATCCTGTGTTTCAAATAGCTGGGGCAGAGACCATGGTGGATTCGAACCATGGTGGCCCATGTGGGATCTGACATCCTTTAATGAATAGGATATCAAGGCTGGCCCCCCAAATCACTTTCTGTTCAATCATTTATTTGTTTGATAATTTAATAAAAAGGCTATTATATGCCATCGGTGTGATAGGTTGTATTCAGTGGGGATCTCAAAATACATGAACTTTATTAATGTCCCTCTTATACCAGGAATTCAGAAATAATTCTGTCTCCTGAAGATTAAACAAGAATATCAAAATCAGAACAGATCTGATTGAAAGCAGTAGAAATGTTCATAGTAATTGCCTTTGGGCTCGGGCTAGAATAAATGCTGTGGCAAAGATAAAACTTCCATGTCTTGAATTCATATTTATAAACTGATGATTACAATTTGATTTCCACTTATTATAATTTACCTTTAGTTGAATCATTTACTTTCCAGAGAATTTGTCTTTAAATCTCTTTAGTCCACACTGAAAACTAATAAAGGAACGTTTATATCTAGATCTGTGAGCAGAATTTGGCTCTATTCTAAAAATAAATATTCATCCTGGCAGTTCAAACTTTTAGCCTAAGAACTTGTACTGTTGGCAAATTCAAAACCTGAATTCTACTCTCTCAAAATTTCTGATAAGGGTCAGGAGGTGGCATAGTGGTTAAGGCACTGGACTCCCACATGGCTGACCACAGTTCAAGTCTGAGAACTGGCAGCTTGAAAATCATGCCAGGCGCATGAGTATGTGCACCCAAAATCCTGAGAGGAGAATGGAATAATAAGGATTGCAGCATGGCCACCCTCCCAGAGGGGTGAAGGGGTGATTTTGCACTTCCCTTTTCATTATACCTTGTCTCTCTGTTTCTCGCTGGTGAGCACACATGCCCTAGGTCAAAACCTTATAAAAGGAGGGGGAGAGAGTGAACCAAAAAAATAAAATAAAATAAAATCACACATGCATGAATGCATGCATGCCCAACTTCCAGGAGGAGAGTGGAAGAGGAGGAATTGTGGTGTGGCCAACCACCCGTAGGGGGTATTTCTCACCTCCCCTCTCATTTTCTCTCACTGGTGAGCACTTGTGCCCTCTGGAGAAAAGAAACTTAAATAAATAAATAAATAAATGATTCCAATTAACAACGTAGTAGCCTCTGTAGTAAGATTCAGATTTTGTGATCTGTTTGTGTACACATATCTATTAGTATAATTTGCTATCTAAAATGTACACCTTACATTGCCAAGCTTCTCTACTTTATGGAATTACATCTTTTCCTTTAGTCAGTTCACCAGAATTTATGATGATGCTGTTTTATAAAAAGCTTTGTTAAATTTGTCGAATGAGAAAGTAGAATATGCATGTTTTCCTTAAAGTGTTTACCTTCATATGAGCAAATATTATGCACTGACGTATTTGTTTTGAGAAGCATACAAAAATTAAGGTCCAGGGCCAGCAGTTAGCATAATGGCTATGTCGCTGGACTCCCATGTAGTCGACCAGGTTCGCATCCCGGACCCGGTGGCTTAAACTCAGGCCGGGCGCGTGTGCATGCGTGCCCAAGATCACTAGAGGAGAATGGAGGAGAAGGGACTGCGGCATGGCCATCCCCCCGGGGGGTGATTTCTTGCTTTCTGTCTCTCTGCCTCTCTCTGTCTGGTAAGCGCATGTACCCTATTAGCAAAAAGAAAAATAAAACCTCTCCAAAAAAAAAAAAAAAATTAAGGTCCAATAAAACCTACTTTTCAAGAAGAAACAATGGTCAAATAAAGGCAACAACAGTCTTAAAAAGTCTTTAAAAATATTACTTTTTTTTTTTTGGGAGAGGTTTTTGCTATAGAATATAGAGCTATTCACCAGAAAGACAGAGACAGAGACAGAAAGCAAGAAATCACTCCCTAGGGGCAATGGCCATGCTGCAATCCCTTCTCCTCCATTCTCCTCTTTGGATCTTGGGCACGCACGCACATTCGCCTGGCGTGAGTTTAAGCCACCAGGTCCGGGACTCGAACTGCAGTCAACTATGTGGGAGTCCAGATACATAGTCGTTACACCACCTACTGGTTCTAAAATATTACTTTTAATAATACTTCCAAAAAGTTTTTGAAAGCTTACTGTCTGGAACTATGAAAATCATAAGTAAGGTTATTTCTGGTGTCAATTGGCTCTTCTTCCTTCTTGCCAGACTATTTACATATTTCTTCTATAACAGATAGGGACAGTGACAGGTAGCCCCAATAGCAACCTCATGCTGTGATTGCCCCCCCCCCCCAGACTTGATCATGGGCACACATATTCACCTGAAGTGTACAGGGAAGTATCGGGACATGAACCCAGTGCTTTCCCATGTGCATCAGCATTTCAGACCATGGCATCACCCCTGTGCTGCTGGCAGTCCTCACTCTTCTCCACTGAACCTAAGTTTAAAATTGTACTCACTAAAGACCTGCTATATCCTTCAAACATCCATATTTCAGTAGAACCCTCATACAGGAGTGGAAATCTTTCTCTAAAACAAAAAACAAGTTCATTCTCCATTGATGATTTATTTATGGGAAAAAGAATTGAAGTTACTTTTATTTGCACTCTATCTACAGTGGTTCCTACTAAGCGTGTATCATCTTGAAGAATATACGTTCATAAGATTCCTGAGTTTTCCTATCTTTATTTCTGTCTTGCAACTAACATACAAGACAGAAATTAGAGCTCAACCATAATCCCATCTTTTCTCCACATGATGAAAAGTGAACTATATATTAATCATGGTCTGATGAGTATGTCAAGAATAAGCATGTCAGTTTTGCTATAATTTAAAACAGAGCTCTGCAGCCTGAGCGTAGATTTACCATCACAGTACTATTTCTCAGTATTCTTGACTATATTTATATCCCCAAACAGGTTTTCTTGTAGACCTCAATATATACATACCATTAACAAAAGGTTTTCTCATGCATGCATTCTGTCATAAATATTACAGACAAATTTAATGAGAATTCACATAGCTGCCAAGCTTAGGAAGGACAATTTTAAAACCATAGTTTGGTACCTCTGACTATTTGCAAAAATAGAAGGCCAAATAACTATCTGTCACCAATGAATTGCTTTATGATCAGATAGTTTAAAAGCTTTCTGAAAAGAAGAAATACACTTAGTTGTAAGAAAACAAGTCAAACAAGCAAAAAAAAAAAAATGGAATAGAGATTAGGTAAATTCATCTTGTGGCTTCCGGGAAGCCTAATTTTTCACTTGGTATGTAGAGAGCTTGTTAATAATACAGTTTTTTTAATTTATTTATTTATTTATATATATATATATATATATATATATATATATATATATATAAATATAAATATAAAGGCTGAGCCGTTTATTCCTTTTTCAGAATTCTCACTTTTGAGGAAATTGTTCATATCACTTCTACAAACTGGGTGTCAATTCTGTTTTTAGGAACATTATCACATAATGAACATGAAGGAAAAGATTGAGGTGATATTCCAAGTAGATAATCTACCACTTCATACGCTAAAATATATGCCGCATTCGGAAACATTTTTTAAGAGTAGTATCTTTATGTTCTTTGGGTGTCAAACATCTCACTTTATATCAAAAACATAAATTTCAGGCATATTTCTTTTCTATTCTCATTAAGATTTTGAGTGCCTAAACTTAACTTTTTTTTTTTTTTTTTTTTTTAAGAGGTTTCTGCTCTAGGGTGCCAGAAAGATGGAGAGAGACGGAGAAAGTGAGAAATCACCCCCCATGGGGGATGGCCACGCCACAATCCCTTCTCCTCCATTCTCCTGTTGGGATCTGGAGCGCACACGCACATGCGCCCGGCGTGAGTTTAAGCCACTCGGTCCGGGACTCGAACCATGGTCAGCTAAATGGGAATTCAGAGACATAGCCATTTTGCTAACTGCTGGTCCCCCTAAACTTAATCTTTAATAGATCAGGACCATCAGGTAGAGTGGTGGTTAAAGTACTGCATCCCATGTGGTTAAAGATGTGGCTTGAGTCCTGGACCTGATGGCTTGAAAATCGCACAGTTTGCATGTGTGTGTGTGTCCAAAATCCTGAGGGAGAAGACTGGAGAGGAAGTATGATATGGCCATGCCTCTTGGTGGGTGATTTCTCACTTTGCGTCTGTCTCTCTCTCTCTCTCTGGCTACTATATGCGCCCTATAGCAAAAAAAATTTTTTGAAAAAAAATCAAACAAAATTGGTACAATGAGCACAAGTGGTATACTAAATATTCATTAAAAATATCTCACTTTGGGTTGTAGTTGTGGAGAGAGAGGCCAGTTTAAAATATTTAAGGAGTAAAATTAGAAGGGATTTGGAAATGTATTGACAAAAAGTTCAAGAAAGATGTGAACAATTAATTTCAGTTTGCAAAATTAGGTGATGGGGATCATTTTTATTGAAGTAAGGACTATTTGGAAGATACTCATAAGTCATTTCAACATAAACAGCAACATTAGAAATTAGATCCTAGACAGTGAGACAGAAAAAGATGGGGAAATCCAGGATGGATCTTTGTGGAAATTTAAATAAATAACTTCAGTATGGGGGGGGGGGGGTGGATAAAGTTTCAAAAACCTCTCCTAAACCTGACAGGTAAGAAAAGAAAATCATGAAACAAAGACAAGTGAAGGAAATGTCAATATTTCAAAGAGGGATTCTGGAAGAAGACTTCAGTATTTTTAAAAGATCATTTAAAACAAGCAGAGAAATATAAGGTTAACATTTGTCATCTTTCCCTTGCAGTAGAACTGTTCTTGGAATGACACTAGAAGAAGGCATCTGTATGTGAAGTAAAGATAGAATTTATAATTGTGAAATTTTTAGGGTGTGATAAATTGTTTTGAGACCTTTTTTTTAATAATGGGGTGTACATATGGTAATGGGAAGAAGATATGAAATTATGTGTCAATGTTTTTCTGTTAGGTTTTTCTTTCTTCTTTCAACTGAAAATATGTTATCATGTTTACCTTATTTATTGCTGCCAAACCAGGCACTTCGAAATGAAGAGGCTTAAAACAACAATCATTTGTTGTTGTTGTTGTTGTTGTTGTTGTTTTCATATTTCTATGGGTCTATACATTGGCCAAGACTTGGCTGAGGGATTTATGTACTTTACACGATACATCAGTGGGATCATTCACAGCTATATTCAACTGATGGCTGGTCCTAGCAGAAAAGTCCCAGAAGTGAGGACCTCATGTGCCTGGTCCCTTAGTACTCCTCCTGATTTCTATCTTGTCATAGGGTTTAACTCTGGTTTTCTTACAGATTAGAAACTGGATTTCAAAGTGGGATTTTAAACAGTTGTAATATGCAAGTGCTTATCACTTCTGCTATAGGAAACGATGCATCATTTCCTAAAGCAAATCAAGTGAATACTTCCAGAATATGGAGAGTGGGACTAGAGAAGAGGGTGGCTCCCTCCCCAATGTAGGTCACAGGGTGATAGCACCACCGTTAGCCACAGCATGTGTAAGCCAACAGAAGTGAACCAGTTAAGAGGCCGACTACCTAAGGGAGAGTTGTCAATTATTCAACATTTCAGAGAATGTGAGAAATTCTGGGTAGGTTGCATTTGTGTAGGAAAAGGCAGAGCTGTTGGCAGCATGTCAGAAAGAGTGAAGACGAATGGAGATATGGATAGGGTTGTGTGTTTAATTCTAGAAGACGTTTTCCTTAGATGGTTTCCCTTTTTTTTCTCCAAAGCAAGAGTCAGAATTGTCAGTTATGTGTAAGCAAGAAAAAAAGGGTTGGCCATTTTCAGAGGGAAAAAAAAGGGCATAAAATGGTTGTAAAAATTAAGAGTGTTTGGAATGAAAATTACTTGTACTGTAGGGCAATATTAAATAATCAAAGTTTGGTTATCTCATATATACATACATGTGTATATACATACACATTTGCATATATGCATGCATATATGCGTGCATATTGACATGTATGCATGTATATATGCTTGCATATTGACACGTATGCATATATACATGCATATATACATATATGCATGCATATGTGTATATATTTATATATACATGCATGTATTTTTATATGCATGTATATATGTATATACACACATATGTGAGTGAATGTGTGTGTATGTGTGTGTATGTATACACATACACATATATGTATTTTAGAGATTTTTGCTATAGGGTCTGTGTGCTTGCCAGAGAGATAGAGTCAGAAATGGTCAGAAAGCGATACATCACCCATCAGGGGTGGGGGGCCACACTGCAATCCCTTCTCCTCCATTCTTCTCTCAGAATTTTGGGCATGCATGCACAGGTGCCTGGCATGAGTTTCAAGCCACCAGGTCTGAAACTCAAACCACAGCTGGCCATATGGAAGTCTTAACCACCATGCCACCTGATGGGCCTGGTGTTTATACATTTTAGTAGAGACAATATTTTGGTATGGCAATGTAACATGCTAACCATTTTGCTAATGAAGAACCAACAGCAATGAATATAAAACTGAGGAACTAGCAACTCTTTGTCGCTATACCCTCACAACTCTGTGAAATATTATCTCTGCTTTATTGAAGCACTGAGAATTGTAAATTTTTATGAATTGCCAAAAGAGGCAAAAGTGACTCAGTACTCAGTATTCTTTCAAAGTTACTTCCCAGAAGTTCCATGGACAATTCATGTAATAGAGGCCACGTAGCATGATGAATAAACATGCCATTCCTGGAAGTGACTGTGGTAATGTTACCAGAATCTGGCACCAAACCTAAGTTCAGCAGCTCACTGCTCAAAAGCCAGTACTAGAGAACTGAGAGTGGAAAGGAAAGGTAGCTTTACCAAGGAAGCAAGCAATCTGGGAAGATGGTAAACTAATGTCTAAAGACTATTTCTGAAGTTCCAGTCAAACACGAAGGATATTTATTTATTTTAATTATTTTTATTACCAAAGGGCACATTCACTCACCAGGGAAAGAGAGAAGACAGCCCCAGTGGGCGTGGTCACTGTACAACCCTTTTCATCCATTTCTCTATCCCATCAGAATTTTGTATATGTACATACACACCCCCAACATGATTTTCAAGCTGCTCGGGCTTGGATTCAAACTGGGGTCAACCACGTGGACTCTGGTTCCCTACTCGCAGCACTTAGTCACTGCTATAGAGCCAGCCCATGAAGGATTAACTTTTTTTTTTTTTTTAAGAGATTTTTGGTATAGTGCATATGCATTTGCCAGAGAAACAGAGAGACAGAAAGCAAAAAATTATCCTCCAGGGGGCATGGCCATACCACAGTCTCTTTTTCTCCATTCTTGGGATTTGGGGCATGCATGCACACATGCCCAGTGTCAATTTCAAGTCGCCAGATCTGGGACTCAAACCATGGTCGACTATGTGGGAGTCCAGCGATGTAACTATTTCACCATCTGCTGGACACCCCTGCCACGAGGTATTTCTTAAAGGGCACATAAGGGTCTCTGTGCTTGCCAGAGAGACAGAGTCAGAAATGGTCAGAAAGCGATACATCACCCAGCACAGCAGTTCATTTCACTTACCACATCACAGAGCAGACTTGTACGCATCAAGGCTGTTGCTTCCAGCAGCAGCTGGGTGGACAGGACCTGATCATCAGGGCAGAAGTTTTGAATCATCCTTTAGCACGTCTGAGACTTATTGTGGCAAAGGATATAAAGCGAGCTCAAGACCAGTAGTTTCTTTATTTTTTTTATTGAATCCTGTGACTTAGTGGGGTAGCAGTGTTTGGATTTAATAGTACCTTCACATTCATGAAGTATTTGACTTTACAAAAGCAATTTAAACTCCGTTTGTTACTGTTTCTTTATCCCTTGAGTAAGAATTATCATTGTATAGACTGTGAGGATTTAATTTCATAAGATAATACTGTAAGGTACTTAGCCTAGTGTCGATTATAGAGTAAGTATGCGGAAAATGATAGACAAATTATGGTGATTATGGGTAGTAGTTTTGAAGACTAGCACCAATTAAAATATATTTACCAGGGATGAGCAGATGGTGAAATGGTTACATTGCTGGACTCCCACATAGTCAACCGAGGTTCGAATCCCAGACCCAGCAACGTAAACTCACAACAGGTGCATGTGTGTGTGTGACCAAGATCCCAAGAGAAGGGATTGCAGCATGGCCGTCCCACCAAGGGGTGATTTCTCTCTCTCTGTCTCTGTTTCTCCCACTAGCAAATGAGGCCTATAGCAAAAAAAGGAAAAAAAAAAGTGTGTGTGTGTGTGTGCGTGCGTATATATATACATACGCGCACACACACACATACATACATACATACATATATATACACATATACACATATGTATGTAGATATTCCATTTTGAGAAGAATAAAATGCTAGGCATCACAAAATAATAACTGTCGAGATCTTTGTTTGGAGCAATGTTAATTTTCCCCATAATCATTTGTAATGCACCTATGATCCTTTATTTAGCCCACTAAGAACTGTGAGCTGTCTGTTACATGAATAAAATAACACTTTCATATATATGGTATGGGCTTAAGTCATTTTTGCTGGTTTGTCTTTCCCTGCCTTGCACTGTTTTCAGAAATTCAAAACTGATCTGATATAACTGAAGCAGAAAATCATTAGTTAAATAAGTAAGTAAATATGGGAAACAATTTTCCATTCAGACAGGCACAAATGGAAAACTGAAGTACAAGTAATCGGTCCCTTCATTTCTGAGCCTCATAAAGACCACAGCCAACAGGAAAAACAATTAGAGACACTAAAGTTCTGCAAGGCATTACAAAGTGAAATTTCAGCTAATTTGGAGTCATTATTATTATTACTATTATTTAGTCTGCTATAGAGCATGTGCACTTGCTGGATAGAGACAGAGACAGAGAAAGAGAGAGAAATGAGTAAGCACACTCCAGGGGGATGGTCATGCCATGGCCCCTCCTCCTCCTTTCTCCTCTGGGGATTTTGGGCATGCATGCACAAGTACCCAATGTGTCTTTCAAGCTACTGTGTCTGGGACTTGAACTGCACAGTTGGCCATGTGGAATCCAGCTTCCTTAACCTACATGCCATCTATTAGCCCAGGAATTATTTTTAGTTTTCTATGATCTACAAAATTCTTGCATCATTCTGTATGTGTGTGCATATGTGTGTGTGTGTGTACCATATTAAATAGAAATCTTGGTTAGTAGACAAGTGGCTGCTTTAAGTGATTATAGTAACTACACACATCTAACATGTAGTTTAAAATGAGTTTGCAATCATCACAATAAAGATCATTATTCCCTCATTTACAATGTTTTTGTTTCTGTTTTGCTTTTATACAATTGTCATATAAGAAACCACCTATAAGTGCAGAGACGATCAGATATGATTTGGGGCTTGGTTTTAGAAGATGAATGTAAGGGAGTTAGCTCATAAATGAGAAATAAGAGCAAGCTCAATGGTTAAAAGAAAGGAAAGGATAGAATTCATCTGAGTGCTGTCTTTCTAGGTATACATAACAGTATGTTCTAAGGGCATTAATTCTAAATAAGAATTTAAAAGTTAATAATATCTGCATTTACATATTTTTGACTTAATTTATATCACTTAAATATGTGCAGTGCATCCTTAGAGGCTGGCCTGTGTAATCCATGACCTCAATAAACAGCCATTACAATTGATTTTTAAGGAGATTAAAACGAATCAATCATGATTTCCTGTAGCAAAATTTTGACTTGAACAGATATACACTAGGGAACTGTGGTTTGTCATAATCACTGAATTATAAGGTAATAGAAGTTAATATTTAACTAAGTAGTTTTTACGGTTGTTAAGAAAAGATATAATGATCTAGCATGGAAGTGATAAACATGGGGGAAAATAAAACACATACACAAAAACCTTTTCCTAAATCACTTCTTATACCAAGGGAAAATATCAAAATGGATTTACCATATCCTGCTTATATAACAGTGAAATAAACAACAATGTAGTGAAGGTGACCTAACGCTTGTGGAATGTATTTTGTGTGCCAGAGTAATTACCAAGCAACACATTGTTGGAAAGCTCACAGCCTCACACTCCAAGGCACTTGCAAGCTTTCTAGGAGGGCTACGTTATGCAATCTTGGTGAGCTGCCGGGCTTTGAATCTCAGCTCCATCATGCACCAGCTGTTCAACTTCGGGCAAGCAGCTTAATCTAAGGCTACATTCTTTTTCTTGCAAACTAAAGAAAATAAATATCACTTGCATTTATAGATTATGTACATTTAATACTGAAAATAACATTAATTCCCATTAAGTTTGTTATTAATTTTACTTTTTAAAATTTGTCATATGCTCAATGAGAGAGAGACAGAGAGAGAGAGAGAGACAGAAAGAGAGAGAAAGCAACCCCCTCAGTGGGGTAGCCAAAAGACAATCTCTTCTCCAATTCCCTCTAGGGATTATGGGCACACATGCACATGTACCCATGACGGTCATGGGCTGTGGACTATGGCATGACCATGGGGGATGACTTCTCTCTCTCTTTCTCTCTTTCCCCCTCTCTCTCTCTCTCTGTCTTTTTATATGATGTCCTGAACAATCACACAGGTAGACCTTGTTTATATTTCAAAGATGATATTTTTCTGTTACTTTTAGATAAATAACTGAGGTGAGTGCACCATATAAGCTATCGATTCTATATTTGACATCAGAGTTCTTAAATCTTTGTCCTGCTTTAACATATTCTGTCTAAACCTCACTCAAGGATTTGTGATTTGAATGTACTATTTAGCTCCTTACAGTCTCATTTTTAGTCACATACAAAATGAAGATAATAATATTTAATTTACAAATTTAGCACAAATTTTATAGAATATTCAAATCACTTTCTGAAGTTTCTAATCTAGAAAGGCAGTAAATGACAGCAATGGCCTATATTCTACTAGGAAAGCGAAGCAACAGAAAGGACCAGAGTTTAGGAACCCAGATAATTTTGTTTGGTTGATTGTTCAAATTTATTTCATCTAAGAGATAAACCCCTAAAAGGATCTTCATGCTACCACTAGACTCAACAAGCCCAAATCAAGGATGAGCACAAGGAAGCTCTGGGATGGGAACTTGTGTGGGCCCAGTATTTCAGAGTGCTGTGTTATTACTGCACCGCCATCTGGTCCCCAAGCTTTTTATCAGTATAATGGGTTGAAAACATACCTAAGCCTTTCCTGTCTTCAATGGCTACTCACTACACAAACATCCTTGCTAAGACAGAGTAAAACAAAGAGCAGTTAGTCTTGTGACAGTATAGGCAGGAAGAGCAGAGACTCTTGAAGAATTACTTTCCAACAGGTACCAGCAGTATAAAGAAGGACCATCTTTACTTACCATCAAGGCCAATACCATTTCAAATCAGAAATTACAAACTCAGATGCCTTCAGAAGCTAGAAAACTTACACAGGACATAAACCTGTATATGTCCCAACAGGGAATGCTCATCCATATTAAAAAATTAGGAAGTACTGTGTGCTATGAAAATATTGGCTTATTTTTAATACAACTGGAGGAGAGCGACATTGTTATTATTTTACCTAATAGTTGAAAAAATTAAAACCTAGGAAGGGTAGGTGATTTGTACCAGGTCACACATTTAATAAGCAGTAGACTTAAGTTTACAATCCAGGCAGCCGGACTTCAGGTTAGTCTTAACTGCCTTCCTGACCCCACTCCATAGAAAGGACTGTGGCAAACCAGTGAGTGAACATCTGCTTCAAAACACACCCTGCCCTCTCCTCCTTTTTTCTTAACAGCACTTGGAGATGAAAGTATGTATGTAAGCAGAAGCAGCCTCATTTTTAATTCCTGACTTAATTGAATGTATGTTTGGATGATGAAAATCATAAACAAAATAAGAAACTATCTTCTTGAATCTTGAAGGGAAATAACTGGCTGTTTTGAGTTAGTTTGGCTGGTGTACAAATGAGTAGAAGGGAGACATTGCAAATAAGGAAATTTTTCAGGTTCTGTGCAAGCTGGATTTTCTGAATAACATAAAGCAAAATATTTTGTCTTTGAAGCTTCCAGGATAGGACAGAATGTACTTACTTGAGTCAAGCATTACAAGGGAATACCTTTTCTGTAACAAATGTAGGATACAGCAGCAAAAACCAATTAATACTCACCCATATTTCTTTTAACTGATCGGTAAAGTATAGAGGAAGGAAGAAGAAATATAGCAAGAAAGGATTTCAATCTCAACCAAATTTCTGTGGCTTCCATATATCTCATAAGCTCTGCTTCTAGCCAAGCAAATGATCTAATATTAATATCTGTCATACAGAAAGGCAATCTTGTCTTTTAACGATGCCCTTTCTAGCTCTAGAGTTCAATTCTTCCCTCACACATTAAGACAGTGTCAAAAAATTATAATGACTAATGCAAGGTTGAATTTTAGCACTCCTTGTTAAATCCAAGTTTCCGAAGCATGTAGTTTTATTCTCATTTTATAGCAGCTCCCTTTCAGTCACGGGAAAAAAAAATAGTATCCAGGTTTTAGTGGTTTAAAAATTAAAGTTATCTGATATTCTCCTTGGGAACATATATTCAATTATATAAAACCTTATTCTTAATATATTACATCGGTTTCTAATAAAAAATTTCAGGCATGTCATTTGGTCTGAATGATGTATTACAAAATTAACTTTTCTTTGCTATTTGCCAAATAAAAATCAATTTCATCAGGTTGGCTGCTGGCGACAGAAAAATAAAGACATTATCTCATCAAGGACAAGTGTCCCCCCTTTCCTGCTTTGGAGAGCAAAAGGAGAACATTAAAGGTGTGGAGTCCGAATAAGATATAATTCAGAAGGACAAACTTTGTTTTTGCACTTCTTAAGCCAAATAATGTACCAAAATACGGGTGCTTTGTGTTTTCTTTTCTACCTCTGTTACTAAAATTAATTTTCTGGAAAGTTTTCATTGAATTAGGTTTATATACAGATGGATTAAGACATAAAAATTCCCTTACATTTCGTAACTTGATCTTTGCGGTTTTACAGTTGTAATTCAGTGGAATTCAGTAAGAACTGTAATGATTTTGAAGAATAGAGGGACGAACATGTCAGTTCTACTTTTCTGAGTTTGGGACTGAAGTCATGTTTAGACCACCACGTTCTTTTTTTTTTTTTTTTATTCTTTTTATTTTTCAGAGAGATTTTTGCTGCAGGGCATGTGTGCTTGACAGAAAGTGAAAAATCACCCCCCCCCCCCAAGCCCCCCAGGGTGGATGGACATACCACAGTCCCTTCTCCTCCATTCTCCTCTCTTGATTTTGGGTAGGCGCATGCACACACACACACACACACACACACACACACACAGCAAGAGTTTCAAGCCACAAGGTCTAGAACTCAAAATGTGGTTGGCGATGTGGGAGTCCAGTGATGTAACCATTATGCAATCTACTGGGTCTCCTTGTGCTATGTCTTTAAAAATACAAAAAAATAAATAAATAAGCGAAAAAACTACATTTTTTTATTATTTCTTCTTCACATTTATTGTACGTCTCTATAGCATACAGTATGGTTTTTCAAAGTATGCATATAATATGTCACAATTAAATCAAGGATATTATCATATACATCATTTTCAACAGAGAACTTTACATTGTTGTGTCTGTTAAGTGCTTCTTTCCTGAGCTCCTTCCATCCACTCTCTTCTCTCCACCTCCTTCCCTTACAGTCTCTGGTATTTACACTTGTTCTCTCTACTATACCTTTGGATCTTTCAGTTTCTTCTGTAAAGTGCAGGCATTCAGCATATATTGATCAGGGATATACAGCGCTTGTCTTTCATAGTCTGGCTTGCATTGCTTGGCGTTACATCTTCTGTATTCATCTACTTTGTATCACATGATATAATCTCATTGTTCTTTATGATTGAATAATATTCCATAGTGTACATGTGCCATATTTTTTCAATCTAGTTATCAGTTCTTGGGCACTTGGGTTGTTTCCACATTTTAGCAATTTTGAATAGTGTTGCAGTAAACATGGACAGGCAAGTGTCTTTCCGACTCAGTGTTTCCTGTCCTTTGGGTAAAAACCAAAGAGTGGATTTACTGGGTCATATCATCATTCTATTTGTAGGTTTTTGAGGAACTGCAAATTGTTTTCCATAGTGGCTATATCAATTTACAGTCCCACTAACAGTGTATGCTCTAAAACATAGAAAAGAATATATTTTTTATAGAAATAAAAGTTTTATTAATATTTAAAATGTTTCTCAGTGAGTACTACAGTTATAAAACAACCATTGCTGATAAATGGAAAGTGAGTTTAACAAGTACATGAAATTATAATTTTCTATTTTAAAATTCCAACAGGATTTGTTTCAGTGTATATATAAGGTGAATGATATCATCATGAAATGCACTAAAGTATCAGTTGGAAAATTGTAAGTGTTTTGCTAATAAATACTGAGTCCTTGAAAGTTTTTTCAGTTTCTTCTGCTTTGTCAAGTGTCATCATTGTCCTTCACCTACAAATCTCTGCTGAGCCTGTGTCAGGGATTTAACAGCAAGAAAATAAAGAAGAGTGAAGGTTAAGGCATTATCAAATAATAGAAATTAATTATAGAAAAATGTACATATTTTGCTAAAGAAACTTGAATTCTTTAATTTTAAAATCACTCATAAAATTAGTTTTTATTTAAAAAGCATTCTTCATAAATATCGATAATTTGAGGGAACCAGCAGTTAGCGTAATGGCTGTTGCTGGACTCCCACATAGTCGACCACGGTTCGCGTCCCGGACCCGGTGGCTTAAAACTCATGTCGGGCACGAGTGCGTGCGTGCCCAAGATCCCGAGATGAGAATGGAGGAGAAGGGATTGCGGCATGACCATCCCCCCTGGGGGGTGATTTCTCACTTTCTGTCTCTCTGTCTCTCTCTGTCTGTCTGGCGAGCGCACGCGCCCTATAGCAAAAACCTCTCCAAAAAAAAATAATAGTAATTTGACTAACTTCTAGTTTTCCCTTCAGTCTACCGAGGAGAAGACATATGTTATTTAGCCTTACAAGATTCCCCACTGGAGAATTACTCATGGGGTCTTTAAAAAGAAAAGAAACATTGAACAGATAAAAAAAAAGAAAAGAAACAAAAAACAACTGTAAAGTTCTCTCTTTAAAAAAAATGTGTATGTCATAATGGGCACTTTATGTAAAAAGTGAAATTAACCTGAAAATTGTTGTGAAATAATGATATTTTGGTGATAAAGAAAAAAATTATAAATTAAAAAAATAAATATACTGGGACCAGCACATGGCTTAATGGTTATTTTACTGGAATCCCACATAGTTTACTGCGGCCTGAGTCCTGGACCCAGGGGCTTAAACTCAGATCAGGCACATGTGTGGGCATGGCCAAAATCCTGAGAAGAGAAGAGAATGGAGGAGAAAAGATTGTAGGGTCAAGACCAGCAGTTAGCATAATGGCTGTCACTGAACTCCCATGTAGCCAACCGCAGTTCGAGTCCTGAACCTGGTGGCTTAAACTCATGCCAGGCGCGTGTGTGTGCATGCCCAAAGATCCCAAGAGGAGAAGGGATTGTGGCGTGGCCATCCCTCTGGGGGGTGATTTCTCACTTTCTGTCTCTCTGTCTCTCTCTGTCTTTCTGGTGAGCGCATGTGCCCTATAGCAAAAACCTCTCCCCCCAAAAAAAAATTGTAGCGTGGACATCCCCCCGTGGTGCAATTTTTTGCTATTTGTTTCTCCAGTGAACACATGCACCCTATAGTAAAAATCTTCTCATATATATACCTGCTACAGCTGAAAATAGAATGATCGAGAGAGATACTTACAACTTATACTAAGTACATTTGAAAATCTTTAATGTTATCCTATACAATTTAATTAAAAAATTAAAATTTATAGTAAGTTCTTAGAAAATGCATATCATGAAAACACAATGCATGTATTTTAAACTGTTTTGCAACAAAATAAACTTGTATTTTAATTGCAATTTCCACAAACTTTTTGAAGTCCTAAAGTAAATGCTTTGATTATGAGAATAATGAGTGAATATTTCCATATGAAGTATTTTTTTTTTTTTAAATAGACCTTCATGAACTCAGCTTGGGAAAACCAAAATAACACTTTATTCTTGTCCACAACGCAGCTATGTTGTGCGTGACCGCCACTCCCACAATTTTAGGAGACTCTCAAGGAGACTTCTGCATGTCTCTCTCCCCACCAGATTCACAGTGTGACAGCTTGTGGAGTTAAATATATCTCCAATACCTACTCGCTGCAGGAAATTCTCACAGTCAGGGAGGGCGACAGCCCTGGATGTCTCTCCTGCATGGGGTATAAGAAACCCTCCATTGGAGAAGGATTTTTTAAGGACTTCTTTTGCATACTGAGCGAAGATATCTTTGCATTTTTCGCTAGTGGGTGAAAGGGGAAGTTGTGAGAAATCCTGCTGACTCTGCGTGGAGTTTTCAAAAGTTATCTTTTGGGAAGGTACCTTAGCTATTCGAAAGGTGAAATAATGTCAGGATCCCAAAGTGAAAGCATCATCGAGATTTCTACCACACAAGAAAGTAAATATTTAATTCTATACCCTGTGTATATAGAGACAACAAGATTTGTAAAGTATACAAATGTGAATCTTTTTAAATTGCAATCTAACCTAGGAATCGCACCTTGCCCTGCAACTGCCTAACTCAGAATTGCATTTGTAAGTGACTAATGAGCACACAAATGCTAATTCCTTGTTAGTTGCTAAAGGAATGTGTTAAGAAATCACTACATGCTGGAACTTGATTTCACAGTATGTACATTTCTGACATGAAGCAAGTGAAAAGAAAAAAACAGGTCAAACTCATGAATATAAATATTCATTTTTAAAAATTAGAGAATGAAATGTAATGTATGCAAAGGAATAACTAATTCTGCCTGGAAAAGGAAGCAATTTATCTTCAGGATGTAAAAGGATCTTTATCATCTTTACAATTTTTTTTTTAAAATAGATTTTTGGTATAGAGCAAATACACTCATCAGAGAGATGGAGAGAGGGAAATTGAGAAATCACCCCTCACGGGGGGCTGGCCATGCTGCAGTCCCTTCTCTTCCATTCTCCTCTCTCAATTTTGGGTAGACACATACACACACACAGACACACACACACACACACACACACACACACACACACACACAGTGTGCGTTTCCCAGCATGCATTTCAAGCCGATGGTTTCCGGATGCAAATTGTGGTTGGCCATGTGGAAGTCCAGAGCCTTATTCACTACGCCACCTGCTGGTCCAGATCATCTTTACACTTTTAAGAATTATCACCTAGACATTCCCACATGCTAACAAGTATAGTTGCTGAATATTAAGTTGAGTATGTCTAATGTTACCAGATGATACTTTGATGTAAGTAATCCCATTAAGGTTTTTTTTAATTTGTTTTTTTATCATCATAATCTTCTTTATATTACATTGGATTACATATAACTTTACAGTGTATTACAATGCTTTTTCAAAAGGGAATGTCATGAATGTCAGTCAATACAGAGACATTAATCTCCCCGCTTCAACATTCAATATCTTTTCTATGTTTTCCCCAATCATTATTATTATTATTCTAATTATCTTTTTAAAAACAGTCAATCACTATTTCTTATTTTGCTTGTAAAAAGACTTTGCCCATCATGAAATACTTCTCAGACCAATCCAGTTGAAAATACTATACATGTCATTATCTACAGTTAATAAGCTATATCTGTTTCTCACTAACGTCCTGCCTCTCTATTGTTCTCTTGCTATCTTTCTCTATCCTCTTCTCTTCATCCCCCCCCATTCCACACTGTCCTGTTCTCATTAAGTACCTTGACTGCTTTTATGTCCTCCAATTTTTTGCTCTCTACCATAGAGTGCAGATAGTTGGTATATATTGAGTGGATACATACAATATCTTTCTTTCATAGCCTGGCTTACTTCACTCAGCAATAGGTCCTCCCTATGAAAGTAATCCCATTAAGTTTTGTCATATCACTTTTTCTTCTCAAATAAATTTATTTATTTTAGCAAAACTGTTGAACCCATCTAGTTTTACTAATATACACAATGAAATGCTTTACTTGGTCTAGCATACATTTCAAAGAGTGTTTTTAGGGACCAGCAGGTGGCGTAATGGCTGTGTTGCTGGACTCCCATGTAGTCTACTGCAGTTCGAGTCCCACACTCAGTGGCTTAAACTCAGGCTGGGAGCATGTGCGTGCGTGCCCAAAATCCCAAGAGGGGAATGGAAGAGAAGGGAGTGTGGTGTGACCATCCCCCTAGGGGTGATTTCTCGCTTCCTGTCTCTCTGTCTCTCTGTCTTTCTAGTGAGCGCATGTGCCCTACAGCAAAAACCTTCTCAAAAAAAAGGAGTGCTTTTAAAAAGTAAAGTTTTTCTGTTTATAATCTCTACATCACCACAAATGCATTAAATTAAAAATAGTTTTTCTTCTTTTGGGCATTTCTGTGATCTAGTCCAGCTTTAAGTATTCAGATGTTGAAATAACTCACTTGCCACCTACAGCAACAGTGCAGCATTCCATGATTTATACCTACCCCCTAAAAATCTGAGTGATGGTCATAATGATATAAAACATAACTTTTCCTTCTTTTCTTTCATTATCATCTATCCTGGCTAAGTGCAAAACGCTGGATTCTATGAAGTCTGCTACCGCAGCTTTTCTCTCTGCTCTCTGACTCATAATAGCAGGTGCTGCTGTGATATTCTATAGTGTTTTTATGTGGTTGTCTGTATTGCAAAGCATTGTACATCATTTTATTAGAGGGAGTGGATCAAGAGCCAGGCGGGATAAATTAGTTATCACCAAATGCATGAAACACATCCAATTTTCATCGCTTATCCTGTTGTTATAACAATATCCATCTTCAGGACACTTACTGAGACAAAAAGAAAATGTTGGGTGAAGGCTAGTTTTGCTATTTAAAATGTGCAGGTTATGTATCTTTGTTCTATATGATAATCTCAGTGGGAAATTCAGGGGGAAAAAAGTCATGTTATTTCGTAAATTTAGAGATGTTCAAATTTCCTTATTATCTTGCCTGATCATATTAAAGCAAGAGTTTTGTCGCCCTCTTCACCTTACTAAAGGTGTTAAAATATTGTACTTGCTTAGAGTCTCACTAGGGAATTGGGAGAGAGGGTTATTTCTATTTTACAAAATCAAACATTGATTTCCAGAGAGCTTATGCATATATTTAAGTCCAGGAGTTGAGCATAGTCTTTTTGATTCTCTGTACATACTTTCAAAATTTACATGAAGCCTAAAACTAATTTTACAGACCCATCTTCTAGAAACCACTATGTTTGTTTTATGTTCTATCATACTACACTAGGCTGAAAAGTAATGTAATGTAATCTCTGAATAAACTATAGATTTCTCCCTTATTCTGAAGAACAAAGGTTACAGACTTGTATATTGTATTGTAGTTCATCTTGGTTTCTTATAAAATGAAAGCATTTTATGTTATTCATTCTTGAACAGCAACTGGTATAATATGTATTCCAATTTAAATATTTTTATATGTAGAAACATTTGTATTGGTGTTTATAATTCTTATTACCAAAGATGTTTTAGAAAAATGTTCCTAGAGGGTGTTTGTGCTCACGGGAAAGTTGGCGGGGGGGAGGAAAGCACTTCCCATGGGGTCACTCTGCAATCTCTTTTCCTCCATTTTCTCCTCCTTTTGTGATTTTGAGCACATACACATATGCACCCAGGGTGTTTTTCCAGCTGCCAGGTATAAGACTGTCACTGCTTAGTCAGCCATGTGAGATCCAGCTACCTTAATCACCCTGCCACTAGCTAGCCCCAGACACTTAATGTACAAATAAAATCCTATATATCTACAAGTCATTTAATGATAATACTGGAGGAGAATGAATTTGTCAATCAGTGTATGCTTTTCTTCTTGTTTCTCTCAAGTTGAAATGGTTATTATGTCTTTGGTTTGCATGGACAAACAGTTTTTGGTAACCACATTTTCCTATAACATACCAACTTAAGTAGTTTATTTTGTGGATTATATTGATAAGGATGGCAGAGTTGCTGGAAATAAAATCATATGAATCATTGGTGAATCGTCGTTCCATGTCAATACTTTATATGCCTGCACAGATGTTCCTGGTGCATAGGTGTGTGTGTCCAAATCTCAAAAACAACTGTATAAAGAAGGCATATTTTGCATCTTCCAGAAACAAATTGAAACAAAAATGGTTAGACGAAATCACCCTATTACAAAGCTAGTTGGGGCAAAAGGCAGAGGGTGGACTGAACTCAGGTTTGCTGAAATAGCATTTACCTTAAACAAAATATTCTTCACCCAGATTTTCAGTTTATTTAATAATACAATCTCTTAGAATAAACTGTTTAACATGTACATGTCACAATCAGTAAATTCCACTCAATAAATTATGTGTGCTTTCAGTCTCACAGAGACACACACAGTTTAAGAATGGTGGCCTGTTGTTTGATGCAAGGCAGGTTAAGACCTCCAAAGTCAATTAAACCCATTTATTGGTACAGCATTTATAGATTTCAAGGAATTATCTTATTTATTTCTACAATAATTCTGGAAAGAAGGCAAACTATTCAGTAGTTACATTATATAGATGGTAACATGATGGAAAAAAAATGCCATTCCCAAGGTATAATAATAGCAAAATTCAAAGCAGGTTATTTAACATCTAGCTCCTCTATAGACAAAAATTATTTGTTATAATAAACTTAAATGAACCAGATTAATAGTGACCCCAAAATAAATGAAATAGTCTGAATGTTCCTGTCTCAAACATTTCTGTATAATAGAGCCAGTAATTAAAGTTAACATAAAAAAATTAAACAAATTTTATAACTTCAAAGGAAAGTGTAATCAAGTAATATCCTTAATTACATTAGTATATCTTTTAAGAAAAAAAAATATATCTTATTTTGCAATTGGCACCATTTTAAATATTAAACAGTTATAAAAATTTCAAGTGGACACAGAGTAAGAGCTTTCAAGCATTTAATACACTGTTACTTTGTACCCACCATCTCTGTGTTTATTGTAAGTCTACCATAGTACCATAGGGTTTGGAGATATAATGTTTACTCAGAAGTATTACTAATAACATTACTAATTACTAATGATAAATACTAATAGTTTGTGCGTTGCATGTGTATAATTAAAACTCAACAGTAGGTCTAACTTGATGGTAGGACACTGAACTATGTTGTAGGCCACATGGGGACTGATTGAGCCCCGACCTGCATGGGCCCAAGATTAAAGAGTAGTGATGAGTAGGAGAACCAGGGTAGAGAGAAAGCTGCATGAGAAGACCCTGTTGAGGGTAGTGTCTCCATCTGTCTCTTTCTCACATGCATGTGCTTTCTTTCCTGAATTTTATTTTTTAAGTGTGTGTGTGTGTTCACACACACATAGTCTATTTCTGAATGATAATCACAATTATTTACAGAAAAATTTCCCATGCAGAATTCTGTCATCAAAGTAGTGTAGAGTTGGTCCAATCGGTGGCATGGCCGATGAGGCAACCAGGTCTCACAGGCTGACTGGGTCTTTTGAGTCCTGGACATGGTGGGTTGAAAGACGTGCCACCTTATGTGTGTGTGTCCAAATCTCAAAAGCAGCAGCAGAGGGGAAGAGATTGCAGCATGATCATTCTCCATGGGAGATGATTTCTTTCTTGCTTTCCCTCTGACTTCCTCTTTTGCTCCTTGTCTGACAGGAGCATGCGTTTTTAAGCAGTGAATGGGGAAATAAAAATGACAAAGTACATTAGAATTGCCGATAAAAAAACAAAAAAACATAGGTATTTTATTGGTTTATTATTGCTCTTACGTTTTCTACAGATTCTGTACCCATTTCTTCTCTGCATCTGGGGAGATGATTTTATCCCTGACCTTAGTAGCAAGTACTTGAACCTAAAAGTAATTATTCATAACTTTAATAAATGTATACTACATGTCAGTCAAGAAATATCTACAAGGGAACCAGTAGTTAGAGTAATGGCCATGTCGCTGGACTCTCACGTAGTCGACCGTGGTTCGCATCCCAGACTCGGTGCCTTAAAACTCACGCTGGGCGCGTGTGCGTGTGTGCCCAAGATCCCGAGAGGAGAATGGAGGAGAAGGGATTGCGGCGTGACCATCCCCCCTGGGGAGTGATTTCTTGTTTTCTGTCTCTATGTCTCTCTCTGTCTGTTTGGCGCGCGCACGCACCCTATAGCGAAAACCTCTAAAAAAAAAAAAAAAAAAGAAAGAAATACATACAATGTTGCTGAGGTCATAGTGGTAGGCAGAGGACTTTCTGAAGAAATGGTTCTTAAGTCTAGGTCTGAGTAGTGGAAAGTTGCGGTTCACAGAAAACAGGAAAAAGAAGTTACAGATAGAGGAAACCACACCCACACGTACGAAAGTTTGAGTTTGGAGAATGTAGAAATAGAGAAAAATAAAGCTATGATAAATCATTTAAATTTTATTTAAAAATACAATGGGAAGGGCCATTGGAGGTATGGTAGTTAAGTCACTGGACTCCCACAGGGCCAACTACTGTTTAAGTTATGGACCTGAAGGCTTGAAATTCACACCAGGCACTTGTAGGTGTGTGCCCTAAATTCTTTTTTTAAAGAATTATTTTATTTAACATCATTTACTTATTTATTTACTTCAATTTAACCAGAGAGGTACAGAGTGAGTGTGAGAGAGAGAGAGAGAAAGTGAGAAAGCAAGCCTCCAGGTCCAGAAATCGAACCATGGTCGGCCATGTGGAGGAGTCCAACACCATTAACCACCCTGCCACCTGCAGCCCCATGTACCTAAAATTCTGGGAGGAGCATGGATGAGAAGACACTTCAGTGTGGCCATTTTCCCTGCAGCAGGGGTAATTTCTCACTTTCTCTCTCTCTGTCCCTGTCTCTCTCTGGCAAACGCACACACCCTAAGGCAAAAACTTCTTAAAAAATAAATAAAAAGTAGCTGGGGGACCAACAGATGGCTTAATGGCTACCTCACTGGACTTCCATGTAGTCGACCACAGTTCAAGTCCTGGATCCTGTGGCTTAAACTCATGCTGGGCATGTGTGTGTGCGTGTGCTCAAGATCCCGAGAGGAGAATGGAGGAGAAGGAATTACGGCATGGCCATCTCCCCTGGGGGGTGATTTCTTGCTCTCTGTCTCTCTGTTGCTCTCTGTCTTTCAGACGTGTGCTTGCGCCCCATAGCAAAAACCTTTCCACAAAAATTAAATAAATAAAAAGTAGTTGGTATACAACTTCCACCCTTTTTTCTGGGCAGAATTACAAACCATATAATAAGGAGCAATTCCAAACCATATAATCAAGAGCAAAATCTATCTTTTCCTCCCAGGAGTGGCCTACCTCCTTCCCTTCTCTTTCTTGAATGACCTGTCAAAGCCCGGCCCTCCCCACGTTGGAAACAGGTATTAGATAAGGAGAATACCCTGTCTGGAGACACAGTTCTTGACACAGAGAAGATATAGAAATTGATGTATACCCTGAGACAAATCATCTCTCATTCCAGAGATACCTCTGGAAATTTCAGTGTTTTCCCTTCCATACAGACATTTAAATCTTCTTTTCTACAAAATCTATAATCAGCTGAACAAGAACACATATATTACCCATTTATTTATTTATGGTTTGTCTTTCCGTACTAGAATTTAAGGTTTTCTCTGAAATAAGTAATTCCTGATGCTCCCTAAGAATATTCTCTATTCTACAGAGAATTTTTTCCAAAGAATCTATCACCAGTTGAGAGATTACATATTCGAAACAATCATTCACCTTTACGTGTCTTACCTCCTTGGAATTTAAGCCCCTTTTGGTCATTTTGGTTGGTTTGTTTTTCTTTCTGATCCTGCTGAATTCTCAGTGCCTAGTCAGAGCTCTGCCATTTTGCACAGCCCCAAGGTCAACATTCCTTTACTATTCTCTGCCTGAAACAGCGTCTGCCATGGAAAAATTGCTTATCTCTTCCGTTATGTGCAAAAATGCTACTTGAAAACAAAGCCAACATGTGAGAAAACTGGTTTATGAGAGACAGAGAAAGATTGCTGGAAACACCAAGAACAGTGAAACCCATGCAGTTTGATGCCATTTCATTAAAAATATAAGCTATATAACTGAAGTTACTCTGAGTTTTTGTCATTTGCATTCAGAAGAATTATGATTAGTAGAAAATTATGAAGCATTAGGGACTAGCAGTTGGCATAATGGCTATATCACCAGACTCCCATGTAGTCTAACACGGTTCGAGTCCTGAACCCAATGACTTAAACTCATGCCAGGTGCGTGTGTGTGTGTGTGTGTGTGTGTGATCAAGATTCTGAGAGGAGAATGGAGAAGAAGGGATTGCAGCATGGCCGTTCCCCCCGGGGGGTGATTTCTCACTTTCTGTCTCTCTCTGTCTTTCTGGCAAGCGCATGTGCCTTATAGCAAAAACCTCTTGAAATGCTGTATGCATATGTATATATATTAAGCATTAGAGATATTATCAGTGAAAGTTTTTAAACTGTGGGATTGGTTGAATCACTGGGATCACTGCATGGGGATTATAACCTAGCCCTTCTCTCAGAGGCTGGCAGTTGGTATTCTGTACAACAAAATACCTTGTTAAAGGGATACTTTTCTCGACAGACCCAGATAGTGAGCATATTGAGACTGGAATATGAATTTCTAGAAAATATAAATGTGTTGGATTTTGTTGACTACTTGTGGACATCCACGAATGTGACATAAGTCTCAGTATAAAAAAACTTAGTTTTGGGACCAGCAGGTGGTGTAATGGTTACGTCGCTGGATTCCCACGTAGGTGACCGGACCCAGAGGCGTAGAGTTCTCACTGGGTGTATGTGCATGCATGCCCAAAATCCCAAGAGGAGAAGGGATTCTGGTGTGCCAGCCCCCTAGGAGATGAGATTTCTCACTTTCTGTCTGTCTCTCTGATGAGCACACACTTGCCCTATAGCAAAAATCTCCCTCTAAAAAAAATTAAAAAAATAAAAATAAATTTAAATTTTTTTTAAAAAGTATTACTTGGTTAGGCTCGTAGTGGTAGGAAATAGCATATAAGGAAGGAGTCATCAGATAATCATATCCTTTGAAGGTTTGTAAAATGGGGCCAGCAGATAGCACAACAGTCATGTTGTTGGGCTCCCACATGGCTGAATGTGGTTCAAGTCCTGGACCCAGTGGCTTACTAAGTCACACTGGATACATGTGTTCATGCCCAAGATCCCAGGAAGAGAATGAAGGAGAAGGGATTGGGGCTGGCCATCCCCCCAGGAGGTGATTTTTCACTTTCCCTCTCACTATCTCTGTTTCTCTTCAGCGAGCACATGCACCCTAAGGCAGAAACCTCTTGAAAAAAAGAAAGAAAGAAAGTTTTTAGGAACATTCTCTACATGACTGGCATGTGGCATGGTACTTGAGACGCTAAACTTCCACATGGGCAACCGCAGTTCTAGTCTGGAACCTGGCAACTTGCTTTTTCACTCCCTCCCATCTCTGCCTCTCTCTGGTGAGCACATGTGCTCTATAGCAAATTTAAAAGATAATAATATAAACAATTCTAAAAAAAAGTAAAGTCTCTGCTCAGACATAAGCTTTGCAAAAGGAAAGGCAGAGACAAGAAGCCTAGCTAGAGATGAAACCAGATCACGAAGTCCAACTTCCTGATAAAGGTGTTAATTACCTCCCAGTGTTAGGAGGACTCAAGCTCTGTGCCAGATGTTAGCTACGGTGCTCTTCCCCTGAGCCAGAGCTACCTGGAGACTACTGAGCTCTGACACCTGCTGCCACACTTGACTCTACAAGGCCAAGAACTCATTACAAGAGCCATGATGTTAAGATAGACATTTGGGACTCCTAATTCAAAGAAATTCTAGGAAACTTCAACTTAAAGGAGGTTCATTGTCAACTAGATACCAAACTGATGAATTAAGGTTAACTTTTGAGACAATTTTTAGGCTAAAAAAAGTTCTCTTTAAAAGCCATGGCACTATCGGTCTTAGAGAAAAATAACCTCCTAGAAACAACGAAGCTAAGAAGGGACAGGTTGGCTTAACGATGAACTTGCTGCAGTTAAAGTTAGAATTACTTGATTTTTTTTTCTCTTTCTTCCTTTATTATTATTACTTTTGGCAAAAGAGATAAATTGATTTTAGTTTTCCACCCATAAAATTGAATGTAGTATTTGTCAAGTAATTATATTTCTTGTACCATGACATATAGATTTTTTCAGATAGCCATATAACTAAATAAAGTCTTAATTGCTTGAGGATGTATATGCTGACCAGAGAGAGAGAGAGACAGAGAAAAAAGGGGAAGAAAGCACCCCCCCACACACACTCTGGGACATGGTTATACCAAAATCCCTTTCTCCTCCATTTCTTTTTTGTAAGGAAATTGGGTACACACACACACACGCACACGCACACGCACACGCACTTGGACAGTGTGTTTTTCAAATCAATGAGACCAGGATTGAAACTGCAGTTGGCCATGTGGCACCTGACTCTTCATTAATAGGCTAACACAAGATGGTTACATAATTTAACACTTCAGATAAGCAGCAGCCAACAAGGAGCTATATCAAACTCCTAAATAACAAAAATATATATAACATCTAGAAATCTTGTCCTTGGTGCTTGATGCAGTGATTGGATGACTTTGAGTTGCCCACACCAGAAAGTAAAAACATAAAGGCACATATTTGGTTTTACGTGGGATAGTTAGGGAAAGTTAGGGAAAGTTCAAAAAAAAAATAAAACTGCAGTAAAGAAGTTTAATGTATTGTATACCTACTCTTTCAGCTGAAAAGAGTTCCATGCTTTTTCTATCTACTGGGTGCTTTCTTTCTTTTTCTTTCCTCTCAACTTCCTACCTTCCAAAGAACTAGTAATAGAATGATTGATTTAGTTGGTCAATCAAGAAGAACCCTGAACACAGTTCTGTGTGGAATGATTGATCAAAGTATGGGTGAGCCCATGGGCCAAGCAGCAAGAGTAATCTTTATTTTTCAAGGATTGATATGAAAGTGAAAAATTATAGGAAATTTTAAGCTTGCAAGTATCAATAGCCATCTTTCTCAACAAGCATAACATACTGAGAATGAAGATAATATTCAGGAAGGAAAAAAAACTAAGAAATGAGTAGTAATAGACTAAATGACAAGATCCTTTTGGAGTTCGACAACTAGACCCATCTGAATCTGTTATCTATAAAATAGGATTTTTATTAGAATAAGACAATTTATTCCTTCTTTCTTTGAATAGACCTGTCTATATAAAGTTCCTTAATTGATTAGTACAAGTTATAATTTCAGGTTGTCATTTTATACTTACCCACAGAATGTCGTGGCCCAGGAACACCCCAACACACACACCCACACACACAAAAGTATCAATAATTTTTTTTTCCCAAAAAGTAGGTATAAAACCCAAGAGGATACATAACATTAAAAAAAATAAGATAAGGGGCCAGCAGATTGCATGGAGGTTAAGGCAGCTGGATTCCGCATGACCAACTGGGTAATCTAAGTCTAAGACCCAGAGGTTTGAAAAACATGCCAGGCATGTGTGCCCAAAATCTTGAGAGGAGAAAAGAAGAGTGGGAACTGTGGCATGACCATCTCCCTTGTGGGTTGACTTCTCACTTTCTCTCTCTCTCTCTCTGTCTCCAGTGAGTGTGTGTGTATACACACACACACACACACATACACACACACATATCATATAGCAAAAACAAAATGAAACAATCTAAGAATATTTCCAAGACTGTGGGAGATATCAGTATTTTCAGATATTGCAGAAGCTCTAATGAGACTCAAAAATACAGGGATCAGCAGATGTTATAATGTTTACATCTCTGGACTTCCATATACTCAACCGTAGTTCAAACCTTAGACCTGGTGGTTTAAAATGCACACAGTGTGCTTCTGTATGTGTGCCCAAGATCCCGAGAGGAGAATAGAGGAGAAGGGATTGCAGCATGACCATTTCCCCAAGAGGTGATTTCTCGCTTTCTGTCTCTCTCTGGTGAGCACATGTGCCCTATAGCTGAAATCTCTCTCTCAAAAAAAAAAAAAAAAAAAAAAAAGAGATATGAATTGGAATCACAGTAACAGATTTATAGAGAAGACAATTGCAGTGGAAGCAACCTATGATTAAAGCTAGCTATATCCCAACAACCCACAGTGTAGGAGAGTTTAATTCACAGTATTTGTGCTGGAAAAAGTAATGTTGTACACTGTAAAGACATATAGTGATTAAATGTAAATTAAAATAAATAAATAATTTAAAATATAGATCTGAATTCCACTCTAGAGGCATTTTTCACATTAGACTATAATGGGATAACCAGAGCTCTTAAAATACCTTAAGAATGCTTTGAACTGGAAATTGTGAATCATCATTAAGAAAAATCATGTGGGTATTTCATCTTTTCTAGTTGCTCTGTTCACAAAAGGAATATTTTCTGAGTATTTCAGTTTTAGTTACTTAGTTTAATTTATAAATTTAAAGTACCTTGATTTATCAACAAATGTGACCAAATAAAATAGTAACATTTAAAAAAAAAAGCTAGTTATATCTAGATTTAGTCCTTTGCTATTTCATACATATGCTGTGTATGTTTTGCAGAAACTCCTAACCTTTGTAAGGTTAAGGATAGGTGAACTTAATTTATTTCATTTAAGCTATTACACCTTCTCATTTCTCAGGTTGAGAATTGTAATATTGGTAGTACTGTTGAGTGCAAGGTATTACTATAAAATAAGTTTCTTTGTTGATGTCTTTAGAAAGCTATCAGATTCTCCTAAAATTTCTTTTTAGTAGTGTCAAAGACAAAACTAAGTCTAAGACCAAATTAGCAAACCCATTTATTCATAAACATAAGGCAAGGAAACCCATCTGCCATTACTTAAGTTCAGCAGGGGTTCAATGAGCTGGAAAAAAGAGAACATTTTAGAGAATAAAAAATATATATACTAAGAAAGTCTTTGATTGGCAAGCTTACTGTTAAAGTTTTGGAAATATGTGAGACATTCTAATTGGTCTTCAGGTACATTTGGAAGTTTTTGGTTGACCGTAATGGAACACTTCAAGAGAGAAAGCTTTATTCAATATCAGTGTTGGAGGATTTTTTTTTGTGATCAAACTATCATAATGGACCTTATGGTGGGTGGGTGGGGGGACTAGTAATAACTACAATGGCAAGCAATTACTCAGTAACAGCCACAGAATTACTAAATATACGACTCAATTTCTCATTGTGCAGAAAGTTCACTTGTTCATTAACTAACTTATTCTAGCAACAACTGAGCTTCTATAATAGATTCAAGTATGTTCTTGGGAATTGGCAGGGAAGCAGAATTTGATCCTGTGTTGCCCTGTGGACCACTAAGAAGGCATCTACATTTTAATTTAAATATAAGGGCAAGCCATTGAAATGTATAAGGAGGAAGGGTATTGTGTTCCCACTGCTGGTTTTTTTTTTTTTTTTTTTTTTTTTTTTAGAGATTTTTGCTATAGGGCGTGTGCGCTCGCCAGACAGACAGAGAGAGAGACAGAAAGCGAGAAATCACCCCCCCCCCCCGGGGGGATGGTCACACCGCAATCCCTTCTCCTCCATTCTCCTCTCGGAATCTTGGGTATGCACGCACACGCGCCCGGCGTGAGTTTTAAGTCACCAGGTCCGGGACGCGAACCGTGGTCGACTAAGTGGGAGTCCAGCGACATAGCCATTATGCTAACTGCTGGTTCCCCCCACTGCTGTTTTTAAACTTATCTTTGAACACTACATGAATAAAAGGATATACATAGGCAAGTAAGGATGAAGAGGAACCAATTAAGAATGCATTATCACAGAGCAAGCCAGAAAAGTCATGAATTGAGTAGATGTGATATGTTGAGCTGATGAGATGAGTTTGTATTGGTATATACGGTGGAAATAAAACCCCCAAATTGTTGATGAAATGGAAATAGCATATCAGAAAAATCAAGGATGTCTTCAATATGTGTTCTGTGAGCAACTGTGATTTACTGAAGTGAGGAATGCCGAGACAGAAGAAAGTTTGTTCTAGCAGTGATTATAACTTCTATTTTCGACATGTTGACTTTGAGACTTTCACATACCCAAGAAGTAATGCAAGTAGATACCTACATAAATAAGAACCCAGGGGAAAAAAAGACAAAGCTATGATAGAAAAATTAGAGTTATCAGAATAACTAAATTTAATTAATTAATTAATTAAAATTACTGTAATACCTATACCAAGTACAGTTAGAAAAGACATAAATATTGAGAAGTTATTATATTGAGGATAGAGAATTAAAATGGATTTGGCAAGAGAGCAGTTATCACTGACTTTGAAAAGAAATTTTAATCTTATGGTAGAAAGAAGGTTTATCATTTAAGGGATCAGAATTGGCTAAATGACTGTTAGCACTTAATACTGAATTGTAGGGACCAACAGATGGCATAGTGGTTATACTGCTGAACTTCCACATGACTGACTGCAGTTCAAGTCCCAGACCCAGTGGCTTCAAACTGAAGCCAGGCACATAGGATGCATGCCCAAGATCATGGCAGAATGGAGGTGAAGGGACTGTGGCATGGATCATGCTGCATTTTACTAATTTTATATTTAACTATATTTAATATTTTTAATACTCTAAACATTAGAGTATAGATTATAGGAAATGAAAGTATGCCTTTAGAAAAAATTGAGTTTTTCAAAGTTTGATGTTGAAACATAATATTCAATAAACTTTCCTAAATAGAAAAAAAAGCTGAGTCATAGTGGAAAGTCATGGCTTTATGTCTAGTATCATTAAGGTAAATGAAAAATGCCTTGTATTGTATTTAAATCTTTCAGCTAAAATCTCTATATTTTCATTCATTGAATGTGTTCTCTCTCTCTCTCCCCCTCCCTCTCCCCCATACACACACACACACACACACACACACATCCTTTTATATACATAAAAATAAAGAGCTATTATGAGTCAAGCAAAGCTTTGGTCATAAAATATAAAATAACAATTGAGTGAGTTTTATGTATTTTTAATTTTTATATTTATCGACCCCAAAATTAAAAAAAATAATTACCAGAAATTTTTTATAATAAAATTGGATAGACATGTGCCTTTTTTATCAATGTCTTGAAAATGCAAAAGAAACCAAAATATTTATGTTTCACTTTTTGTACATAGAGATCAAATATCCTCAAAATATGCATAATTTCAGATTAAATGCTGCTCTATTTTTATATGAAAATTAACTGAGGTTTCTGAATTGATGCCTAACATTTAATATATGTATAATATTTATTATAGAAACCTACGTATTGCATAGACATATAAATAGATGAATGTCATTTTTAAAAAGTTTTACAAGTTTGCATTTTTTATTTTACAGTATGAATTGAAGGATTACATTTACATAAGCCCTAAACTGAGTACCTTTTCAGTTTCTCAATTCACAGGTTCAGGATAAAAACAGGTTTATTGACATTTCCCTGAATTATAACAATGGGGAGATGACCAGTATTTTATTACTAATAAAAAATAACTGATAGATGCAAAGTCCAATTTTCACATTTTATGTAAATAGGTATTCAAAATTATGAGTGAATATGGAAATTTAATTTCTGGTCCTTAATATGCTTTCTCTGACATACTCTTCCTTGTCATCTCTGAAAAGGCAATCTTCTTCTGTTTATCTCTTTTCCAGCTTTCTTCTTTACAAATCAGTAGAAGGGAAGAATACATTGGATATAAAAATGACTTTAGTTGATTTGTAATTCTGGGGAAAAATAAATGTGCTGATTTTAAGGCTTACAATTTCCCATATTAGTTTTTGATGGATGAGGTACTATGTAAGCTTTCCAAAGCATATGTGCCAATCAAACTCATTCCTGACCTACAACACATTTTGCCAGGACCCAGACTGCCAATCATATTGAACTGCCACAAATAAAAAGTGTTGTCTCATATATTATAATTATTCAAAAAATCCCATATATATTATTCCATAGTGTTATTCTTTGCTATTTAACATCAGTGAATATAATAGGCACTTGAAGATAGAATACTACCAAATGTAAAGTTGTATTTTCTCTGTAGAAAGGTGGAATTGTTGAAATATTCATTTCCTCCAGAATGCCTGTTCCAGCTATTTTCAGAAATACACAAGAATATTAAATTCTGTCATACCCAAGCATTTAGTGGGCTGGATGCAAGAGGTCAAAATGTCATGGCTGCCCTCCATTCCCACTGTTTCTAAAATGCTCTTCTTAGTGTCATGGGGCCGTCTCAGTTTTAACACTGCAGAATAAGGCTCATCGTATGTGGACAGTTTATTTTCCTGAAGATTCATTTGCCATTAGCTTAGCCTTTATGAGACAATAAATTGATGTCATACTTCTGACAGGAAAAAAGTGACTGGTCATTGTTTTGCATTATTTAATAATCATTGGTAAGTAGAAAACAAATACAAATGATAGAAATTATAATTTGTGTCTACACATAACATATAAATGTTACTTGAGGTACTCTTATGAATCTCTTGCAAAACACATTCATCATATTTTGCACATTTGTAAGAGAGTCTCATTTTGTTCATTTGTAAAAGAGTTTCCAACTTGATTTAAAAAAATAAAGCCCGACCGCTGGTGCTGTTGAGCCAAGAATTAATATTTTATTCTTGCCCCATTATGAGAAAAGAAAATAATTAAACAATGTTTCCTCCACAAAATTACAATAATTCTGTATGATATGAAGCACAGCAGATTGAAACGATATTACTACATTAAATGGATGTCCAAAAAGTCAAATAAAAATACACAGTATTTTATCAAAAGCAATTAATCTTTTTTCATTCAGAGTATGACATTTCACTACGTAATTGCACAGGAAATTAAAACTCTTTTCATAGGTTTAATAATAGATGAGATAGGGGCTTTGCAATAATTGTTTTTATTGAGCTTTGTCATTCTAAGGCATGATATGCAAGCTGTGACTTGCAGCTTGCACCTCTGTCTGCTCTAAGATGGATGAGAGAAAAACAATAAGGGACTCCATTTGGAGCTCACCAGGACACGAGCAGGTGCCAAAAATTCAAGAAAATACGTAACATTTTTATTTTTCCTTCCAAATCGATTTCATTGCCTAGCACAGTGTGTTCTCCTTTACTCACGTTGCACATGACGAGTTTCCACATCGGCCTTCCTTACAAACCCGCATTATCATCTTGGCTTTAACTTCCTTCATTCATTTCCATGCATTTTTGAGTGTTTAAAATATCTAAAAAACGTTGGTTGTAAACATTCACATATTGAATGTAAACCAACATGAACTTCCATTAAAATGGAAAATTATAAATGTGGACAATTGTCAAAAGTTTATATATTACAATTCTAATAGTGCTCAAGTTTGATAACTAGTTTTAGACACACATATATAAAATGATATATATTATGTGAATACATACTATTTTTTTAGAGAGAGAGATGTTTTTGCTATAGGGCATGTGCACTTAAAGAGAGACACAGACAAACAGAGAAAGTGAGAAATAGTCCCCCCAGAGTGGATGGCCATGCCACAATATCTTCTCTTCCATTCTCCTCTCAGGATTTTGGGCATGCATGCACGCACACATGGGTGAGTTCTAAGCCACCAGGTTCAGGTCTCAAACTGCTGTCGACTATATGGGTGTCCAGTGATTTAACCATTACATTATCTGCTGGTCCCGCATGTATATGTTCTGAAAGACAAAATATTTGTTTTGAAATGTGTTTTCCTCATCCTCCCTTAACTAATTTCTTAAGTTATAAGCCTAATATTGGCAAGTATTTATTAACTACTACTAGGGATAAAAGAATCACAGTGCTGGGCCAGCAGGTGGCATAGTGGTTAAGACACTGGACTCTGACATGGTTGACTACAGTTCAAGTCCCAGACGTGGCAGCTTGAAAATCACATCCAGTACATGCGTAGGCATGCCCAAAATCCCAGGAGGAGACTAAAGGAGAAGGGACTACAATGCAACCATCCCCTGGGGAATGATTTCTCACTTTCCCTTTCTCTGTCTCTCTGGCAAGCACACACGCCTATGGAAGAAAAAAAAAAAAAAAAAAAAAAAAAAAAAAAAAAAAAAAAACTTAAAAAAACACAAAAAAAAAAACCGTAGTGCTATTTTGAGGGGAAAATGAGAAGAGAATTAAGCAAGCTGGTGAGGGAAAAAATATCAATATTCTATTTTAAAGCTAAATACAGAGCTTAAGCTCAGTCATTGTGCTAAGAAAACCGCTTTCAAGTTAAATATGGTTGAAATGCTGTAAAGTACTTGAAAGCAAAGAACCTTAGCTTCATTTATTCTACCTACAAAAGCTATGTAGTAACTGTTCAAATGTTTATTGAATCAAATTGAAGTCAGCATAAGTTCTCTTGGTAAATTAGTTGTATATTTTCTACCAAACAGATTGAAAGTTCTATATAATTTGGAAATTTCTCATTTCCAAGGTGGAAACCAATACGGGAAATTTCTCTGGAGTATATCTGGAAAGAAAAATGCATTTATTTACTGGGCGAACTATGGTGTCATGTTGCTCTGCTTTTCAAATAAAAGACTCAAGATGTTAATTTTTCTGCTTCTTATAAATGGAAGCAGAGTTGTGCTCCAGGGTATGCATTAAAGATAGCATTTTTATATGCATGTGGTGGCTAGAAAATATGCAGAAATTGCTGAGGCCACCGATTGTGGGATAGAAATGGATGGAACTTCTATCTCAAAAGAGAAGAAAAGGTGGAAAAAGAGAAAGTAGGAAGTAAAGGATAATAGAGAAGAAATAATGAAAAAAGAGAATGAGGGTCAGTTGGTGGCATGGCAGTTAAGGTGACTGGATCCCACGTGGCCAACTATGTGGTTCGAGTGGCTTGAGAAACATACCAGGTGCCTGTGCCTGTGTGCCCCAAATCCTGAGAGGAGAAAGGAGAAGGGATTGTGGTGTAGCCATTCCCTTTGGGGGATGCTTTCTCACTTTCCCTCTCTCTCTCCTCAGTGAACACACATGCCCTATAACCAATTAAAAAAGAGAGAGAGAGAATGAAGAGAGGTAGGCAGAGAAGAGAAAAAAGAGGAAAGGAAAAGGAAGAAGAGGGAAGAAGATAAATTGGAAGAAACTGTTGCAAAGGTAGATGAAAGCCAGATTATTTGTAAGAAGATGAGTTTTTGGTATTAATGCAGAAGCAACTGGAAGTCAGCTAAAGAGAAAGCATTACATGAATCACTTAAAAATTCTCTTGTCAGTAAAATAATTTTATTCAAGAACAGTATAGCATCATCTCTAAAACTAAGGGCTCTATGGTTTTAATTCTACTGGCCTCAGGCAGATTACTTAGTTTCACTGTGACTCAGTTTCTCTACCTGAATAAAGGACATAATAGTAGTTGTTCTAAAGTTTTTGTGGAGATAAAATGAGATTATTAGCCATTTATTATTACTTATGATATACCTAGAAACAAAGGAAAAATCATCAAGAAAATATCTATACATTAAAATGATGCATAGTATAGAAGGAAAAAAATCAAGTGGGAATTGAAAATATTAATTTTAGTTCCCAGTCCAGTACAAACTTAGTTGTTCTAACTGATGTATTCAATGGGTCACTTGAGAAATCAGTTTCTATATCTGTAAATGTATGGAATTATTTTGTAATCGAAAGTCAATATCTTATTTTTACCTTATATTTGAATAGACACAGTTACCACTGCTATATAAATTAAATATATAAATATTCTTTGTACTCATTCTAATTTAAAATTGATCATTTTTAGTAATCTTAAATACTGTTTATTTTTGTCATTCTCTATTTATACTTGTATATTTAATTAAATGAATTCCATAGCCAGACTGATACTACAATCTCTCTTTTTTGTTTATTTTCTGTTTTCTGGTTCTTCTCATTGCCAGAGGGTTTATATGCTCACCAGAGAGTGAAAGAGAAAAAGAAAGCAATTCTCATTGAAGTGTAATCACATCACAGTCCTTTTGCCTCCATTCCTCCACCCCCTTAGGATCTTAGGCACACACATGTGCCCAACATGTTTTTCAAGCTTCCAGAACTGGTATTGAAATCATGGTCAAATGTGTGGGATCTATCTCCCCATACACGGTGATTAACCACTGTGCAACAGGTCTAACCCTAAATCTGTCTTTGAATTTATCGATAAGAAATTACTAATTTTTTTGTATCATTTCTTCACTTCAAAATGTAATACAAACATTAAGTTGTTTTAAAAATTATAGTATTGGACTAGCACAATAGCTGGAAAATACTCAATATTTGGCAAATTTTACTTTTATTTTGAGTTATTACTGCTGTTTTGGAAGTCTGTTCATTGGTGAGAAGGAAGAAAATAATAACTGAGTAGCATCAAGGAAGCTGGTATTTTCAAAATATTGATGAAAACTTAAGCAAACGTCTTTTGTAATTCTGTGACTCTATTTGGAAGGGAGAGAATGCCAAAGTAGTTGTGAGGAATAAGAGTAAACATGTTCATGGGCTCTGGGCCTGCTGTATGTCTGTGTTCTTTTTTTAAAATGTTAATTTTATTTATCGTCAGTATTATTTTTAATTTGCTATAGGGCATGTGCTCAACAAAGAGAGAGAGAGAGAGAGAGAGAGAGACAGAGAGAGAATGAGAAAACAAGCCTCCGGGTCCAAGACTTAAACCATGGTCAGCCATGTGGGAGTTCAGCACCTTAACCACCACACCACCTGCTGCCCACGTCTATGTTCTTGTTCTGACTCTACCACTGCTAAATGTAGGATTCTTGTGTTTTACTTACCTTGTCTGAGTGTCTGATTCCATTCATATAAATCAGCATAGTTTTATCTCATAAAGATTTTGGTGAAGCTTAAAGGAGATTATGTACCTAAAGCATCTATTATTAAACAGAGGATCATTTTAATTTCTATTCTCAAAAAGAAAAAAATACCTTTTTAATCATACTCTTACAAGGTACTGACCTACTCTCATGCTGAAAATAATTACAAAAGTGGACAATATATGAAACATTTAATTTGAAAAATTGCACATCTCGCAGTATAGGACCGTGGTTTTCGAGAAAAAGGAAAAAGAAGTGAGCATCACTTTTACACTAATGTTGTACCTGAACGATTCCCAAACCACACAAAGGTAAATGATGCCAAATAGGGGTCTGGCTGGTCAGATGAAGCGTAAGTTGAAGATTGGGGCTACTGAGGTGTTTAAAATTTGCAGGGCAGGGTGCCAGAAATGAGCAAACAGATCTAAGGGGAACTAGATGGTTGTTTAAGGGGCCCCTTCAGGCAAAAACTAAGCTCTGCATTCATACAGCTAGACTCTGAGGGCTTGCTCATGTCTTCTCTCTCTCTCTCCCTCCCTCCCTATGAAATAATATTTCCTAGAAACTCTGAAATGAACAAAGATTCCAAAGGTGGGACTGTATTCAAGTCATTAAAGTAGGAAAAAACAAAAACCTTATCAAACATTCCAGGCATTCATGTGAATCTCTGGCAGGTCATGCTTTCAGAATAAGACACTTCTAAATTAACATTATGGATTACTCTAATCATCTCCTAGTAAAAGTCTGAAATAACACATCGGCAGGATGAACCCTGATGCCAGGAAATGAATCCTGCCCAGAACAAAACTCTATACTGTTAGAAGAAAGACAACATAATACAGACTGTCAGCAATGAGACATCTACAGTATTAGCCTACAAGAAAATAAATATTGAACATATGAGGAAGTATATTCACAGATCCATAATCTATCAATAGCTATAATGCAATAAATAGAAACTACTCAGAGATAAGTCAGAGGCTGTAAGTATCCGATGAGGACGTACTTATTTGAGTATAAATTTATTTATTGAGATTTTATCAATAGATAAATAAAAACTATAAAAAGTAACAAGGCTAGAACAGAAAAACTCTGAAATAGTCTATAAGGTATGAAAAACTGGGACCCTTAATAAAGAGTGGTTATGGGACCAGCAGTTAGTGTAATGGCTATGTCGCTGGACTCCCATATAGTCCACTGTGGTTCGAGTCCTGGACCCAGTGGCTTAAACTCACAGTGGGCACGTGTGCGTGCATGCACTAGATCCCGAGAGGAGAATAGAGGAGAAGGGATTGCGGTGGGCCATCCCTCCTGGGGGGTAATTTCTCACTTTCTGTCTCTCTCTCTCTCTCTCTCCCTCTCTCTCTCTCTCTGTCTCTCTGGCGAGCTCAAGCGCCCTATAGCAAAAACCTCTCCAGAAAAAAGGAAAAATAAATAGAGTGGTTATGACTGTAGAAGTTATATAGCAATTTTGAAATTTAAAAATTTTAAATTGAAGAATAAAAGATTAATTAAGGCTTTACAGTATTCTTTAAAATATTCAAAGGTTTATTATGAATAAAGTATGCAGACTTGGTCAAAATCATAAATTTTACCATATATGGATATAATATTTTTAAATAAACTCTTATTTAACAATTAAACATTTTATATTTTTGATACATTGATAAATACCCCGGGGATGCACATTTTAAAAGTAAGTGTGTTATGACCATGACTATTAATTGATGGTGTAAAAAATGTTTCATTTTAATGATAATTTCTTAGGTGTTAAAATTTGTCTATTTATTTATTTAGGAGAGGTTTTCGCTATAGTGCGCATGCGTTCGCCAGAAAGACAGAGACAGAGAGATAGAAAGCGAGAAATCACCTCCCAGGGGGGATGGCCATGCCACAATCCCTTCTCCTCCATTCTCCTCTTGGGATCTTGGGCACGCATGCACACGTGCCCGGTGTGAGTTTAAGCCGCCGGGTCCAGGACTTGAACCGTGGTTGACTACGTGTAAGTCCAGCGACATAGCCATAACGCTAACTGCCGGTCTCAAAATTTGTCTATTTAGAACTCATTCATTTTCCAGGTAAAGAGTATTCAGCTTTCCATATTCACCTGAAGTATATAAACGCTGAACACATTACACAACAAATCATTCTAAATGAAGATGGCCTTTCTTTAGATGGCAAAATATCATCCCAGAACATCAGTTCAATGACGTGAAGCATTTGGGTCATGACAGAAATCTCATACTTTTTATTCTATGCATAAAGCAATTTAACATTCTTGATTCTTATCTCACGAGATCATATTTTCTGACTTTTGCTTGATTTAAAGCTGGTGAACCTGTGTCTCAGTTTCAATAGCTGATCTCAGCTTCCTGTGGTTGGATTTGGTCATCTTGCTACTTCCCACACACTTGTCAGTAGTTCATTATGTATTTCACTTACTCATTAATCCAGAAGTAAAAACCAGAAATACTGTTCCGTAAAATTGTGAAGAAGACATAAATAATAGTAATGTTTCATTTTTTTCTTTGCTTGGCTTTCTTCATTTTCATTTACAAACAAAAAGCTTTCTGAAAGGGTCACATTCAGCCTCACATATCTACAAAAAAATGTTTGAGATGAATTACTTGTTTTAGATATTAGGATATATTGGTGTAAAATATGTTTCTGGAGAAAATAGAAGATACTGTATTTTAAAAGGCATTGTTTCCTTTTTTTTCTTTTTTTTTTTTTCTTTTTTTGGGAGAGGTTTTTGCTATAGGGCGCATGCGCTCGCCAGACAGACAGAGACAGACAGAGAGACAGAAAGCAAGAAATCACCCCCCAGAGGGGATGGTCACGCCGCAATCCCTTCTCCTCCATTCTCCTCTCGGGATCTTGGGCACGCATGCACACGCGCCTGGCGTGAGTTTTAAGCCACCGGGTCCGGGACGCGAACCGCGGTCGACTACGTGGGAGTCCAGCGACATAGCCATTACGCTAACTGCTGGTCCCTCATTTCTTATTTAAGAGTAAGGTTGATACAGTATAATTAGATTGGTAAAAAATACTAATCCTAGTGATAAAATCATCCTTATTACTTTAATCCAAAATCAATAGGATAACAGTATCCTTGATTTTGTGAACAAAATCTGTATTATTTCTAGAGGGGTCCTTTACTTTATAAATAACCATGTATAAGAGGTTACCTATACATCATAGCAAGATACTTCTTTAATATAAAGGCCTTTTCATTAAGCTTTTCCTTTATAAGTTTTGTAACATATCCTTATTTGTGAGTATGCTGAAAGCATTTAGAAATACTCATAATTAAGGGCTGGATGGCAGTGCTGTAGTAAAAGGCAGCACTTATGAGGGAGACCTACAGGGGCGGACACTAGTTCTTGTCCAGAAACCTCCCTGAGAATGCCAGGCTTATGTAGTCCCCTGTGATCTGGGACTAGCTGAGACTGGAGGTGGATCGTGGCATCGGGCCCCTGACAGGAGTTCTGTATCTCTATATGTCTCTCTCACTAATGGAATAAATAAATAGACTTAAAATAAACCAAAGCATTATTCAGAATATTTTAGGGTGTGTGTCATAAGTTTTTAAAAATGGCTTTTTACAGGTGTACTACTTGTATTACTTTAGTTTTATTTTTATGGAAAATTAGAATTAGATTTATTATTTAATTAATTTGAAAATTAATGTTTGAGTGTCATAATTTTGTAAAATCTAGCCTAAGAAACCGTGGCATTTTCCATGCTAAAAGGAAAATTATGGCATTTTTTAAGATAAATGTGTTCATATTATTCTATGAAATTAAATATAACATACTCCAACAATATTTAATCCCCAGATTTCACTCCACATTCATCTTTAGAGCTTCAGAATCATTTTACTAGTGTACATTTTGACATGAAGTTATTTATCCATGTTACAACTTAATCACAAAGTAATAGAAAGCTGTAGACAAATGTATTTAATGAGCAATGTAATGATAGTTGAAAGAAATGTAAAGAATTATTCTATACCTTTTTATTGACAGTGGTATTTATGATTAAGTGATAAAATTGGATTTTAAAACTACAAAACTGAGCTTCCAACTGCAAAATGATTTCTGGGATATGGGAAGCCACCTAATTGACAGTTGTGGCTCAGTTTTCATCCATAAAATGTAAATGGTTACACTAATTTAGATGAGTTAATAAGACAGAAATATTAAAATTTAAACATTCTGCAAACCAAAGTAGACAGTCACACAGAAATATGTGCACACAGGAGTGTAATATTTGATGCATAAATCCTCTAAAACCCAGGTTGATCATGATTTGTTTCAAATCTGTATAATGAAAAATACTTAATCATAAATTTAGCATACTGCAGAATTTTCATACATCCTAAAGGATCAGTGAGTGGGATAGTAGTTCCGTGTCAGTAATCAAAGTGATTTTATGAAAACACTTCCTCTTAGGCTGGAGTTTGATCCTAAAAATTTTAACAGAAATTTGGTAGATTTTATTGCCAAAATAGATTGTGATTGGAAAAAAATGTTTTTCTTGAAATTTAGAGATGCCTTAGCTGTGTACCTTATGTATGCCGTTTTTATTAATAAAATTGATTTTAAAACCAACTTGTATAATTTTTATCAGTTTCAGAAAGACAGTGTTTTTGGTTCATTTACTACTGAACCAAGATGGTCTCACAGTCACAAACATATTTTAATTGCAGTTCGTAAGAAGTTAGCACTTCAACTTTATATCACGTTTCATAGTTGGAAAATTGATAGCGTTCAGATTTATTTCACTCTTCAGGACGGTGAAAGGATTGGGCTAGACACACACTACAATTAAATGTTAATAAAGTCAAGCATAGTTTCTTTCATTTTAAGTCATGAAAAATATTAATATGTCTAGTTTGACATTAAGTTGGGCTGACCCTTTGGCCTAGTAGTTAAAGGGAATTGGATCTTACATGGCCAGCCATACAATTTGAATCTCAGCCCAAGTAGCTTGAAAAGCAGGCCAGGCATGTGTGCGTACATGCTCAAAATCCTGACAGGATAGAAAAATGGAGGAATAGGGTCACTGCATGACCATCTCCCACTGGGAGTTACCTTCTCTCTTTCTCTTTTTTGTGTCTCATCGGCTTTCTTTGATGAGTGCACATATCCTCTGGAAATTAAAAAAAAGAAAAAAAATCTAAGTCAAAATAATTATAAACATAAGACATCTTAGCTTTTAATAAATTTAACAAAAAATAAAACATGTTTTACCCATGGAACTCAAAGTAGTTCACCAACATCGTAAGAGTGCATTTTAACAGGCAATAAACACATGTAGTAAAGAAAATGGTAAAATTTTATAAATAAAGCCAAAGCTATAGTTCTTGTCTGACAGCCTTGTGCTCATTAAAACTGACAAAAGAAAAAATATTTCTATAATAAGTATATTTTTGACCAAATTATTTAACTTTGTTAATAGGAAAGTTTTCAATTAACAGAAGAGCCCTCTGTTAACATGAGAACAACTGTTTGAAATATTTTGAAGTAAAGAAATTTTGATCCTTGAGAGACAGACAGAAAAATATAGTATTGAACAGTACAAAAATTAGTCACAGTATAACTGCAATTTAGATAAGAAACTACATACATATATTTTTTTTTGCTTGATTAACAATGACTGTAAAGCTCAAACTTCTTCCCAGTTTATTACGGAGCATTAATCTAGGATAAGAAAAAAAAATTGTGGTAATAGGTAGACAGACAATTAAAATTTTCTAAGTGTCACATGCTAGGTAAAGTTATATTTATTTGAGCATTTATCAAAAGACACTGTCCTGAATTAGAAACTTGATTGGGATTCAGTAAGTACATAAAACAAAAAGGTTAAAGAAAGTGTGTATGTTAGGAGGAGAACAGGGAATTGTGATCCTTTTACACCAATATGAGATACTGATATTAAGAGGACAAATGGATTTAGCCTCAATGTTCAGTGGTTAAGTGTTGTACATTGAGAGCTGCATCCCCACATGGCTAACTATGGTTTGAATCCTGGTCCTGGCAGCTTGAAAAACACATACATGTTTATGTGTCTCAAATCCTGATGAGGTGAAAAAAAAAAATAGAGGAAAAAGGATTGTGGCAAGAACACATTTCATTAAAGGGTGTGCGTTCTCTCTCTCTCTCTCTCTCTCTCTGGCAAGATCACATACTTTCTGACCATAAAAAAGAGGACAGACTGCATCAGAGAAAGAAACTCCAGAAAAGGAAGTTGTGGACAGAGGGCACTGTAGAGTTAAAAGTTCTAGGAAAGAAATGTAATAAATAATCAAAATTAGGATCAGCAGGTGGCATGGTGGGTAAAGCATTGGACTCCCACATGGCTAACCACTGTTTGAGTCTTGAACCCACTGGTTGAAACTCACACCAGGCATGTATACAAGTCTGCCCAAAATCTCAAGAGGAGAATGGAGAAGAAAGAATTGCAGTGTGGTCATTCCCTCTAGGGGATGATTTCTCACTTTCTCTCTCTACTTTTCTGTCTCTCTGGCAAACTTATGCACCCTATAGCAGAAATCTCTCCCCCCAAAAAAAAATAAAAATAAAAATTTATGTAGCAATAACAATATCATAAAAGTCACAGAAAAATGAAATCAGGAAGGTTTATGTGAATTTCTGGTAATAATAGATTATGATATCTGCTCAGGATTGATTTTTTTTTTGTTTTGTTTTTGTTTTGCTATAGGGTGCATGTACTCAGAGAAAGAGGGAAAGTGAAAAAATCACTCTATTTGGGGTATGTCCATACTGCATTGCCCTCTCCTCCATTCTCCTCTCAGGATTTTGTACATATGTGCATACATGCCTAGCATATCATCCAAGCTGCCAGGACTGAGACTCAAACTGTATGCAGTTTGAGATCCCTGTGAGATCCAGTCACCTTAATAACCATGCCACCTAACTGGCCCCAGAACTGATCATTTAAAATGAGAAGATCTAAGAGTAGAGAACTGGGACACATGGTAGAAACTAAAGTGAAGTTGTCAACCAATGGTTTTGTGACCCAAGTAGAGAAAGAAGGATATGCTTTGTTCAATGTCTAGTAATACTGAGAACTAGTAAGAAATTATATTTATAACCCAATCTCTAAATCAAAGGAATTAAAAAATGTGCACGAAAATAATATACTGTATTTAATTTAAATAATCTGAGATATTTATCAGTATTCTGCTTTCTTGTTTCTCTCTTTTTTTAATTTAATTTAATTTTTTTTTTTGGAGAGGTTTTTTGCTATAGGGCGCGTGCGCTTGCCAGACAGAGAGAGAGAGACAGAGAGACAGAAAGCGAGAAATCACCCCCCAGGGGGGATGGTCATGCCGCAATCCCTTCTCCTCCATTCTCCTCTCGGGATCTTGGGCACGCATGCACACGCGCCTGGCGTGAGTTTTAAGCCACCGGGTCCGGGACGCGAACCGCGGTCGACTACGTGGGAGTCCAGCGACATAGCCATTACGCTAACTGCTGGTTCCTTTCTTGTTTCTCTCTTAAGGAGCAGATAAACTAATTGGAAGATTAGTTCTCATGAAAAGACATCATAATTCAATGAAATAAAGTAGATGAGCTTTTATTAATGATTTGTCCCATAGTGCCATTATTCTGTGTTCTTGAATAAGAGGGTCTCGTGAAAGAGAAACAGTCAGACATTTAGATAAACTATGGTTATTGGACTATGGCTTCCTTAAGAATTGAGCTGAAACCCTTCCCACAAGTAGAATGTTACAAAATATTAGTGCAGGTAACCATTTCCTGTGTTACATAAGCAATAATTTTCAAGACATTTTGTCCTACGGGAATAGAAAGCAGTCATAGTATGTATAGAGCTTTACTAACATAAATGTTGAGGATAATCAATAATCATTAAAACATGGTTTAACAATGTATTGATCTTTGCACCAGGGTTTTTGAATTCCATGAGTCATGGGATAAACTTCAGGCAGTACACAGTGTTCTAAAATTGTGTAGGAACAAGTGAATCAATAGGTACACTGTAGGGAATTAATTTATTTGGCTAGAAACAAGGTGTGTAACCCAAAATAGTTAAGATCCTTTTTCAGTAGTGCAATGTAGCAATTTTAGGCATACTTCTTAGGGACTATCAAATCTTAACTCACTAATACTAATATACTTCCTGTGGGACTATGAATCTACATACTCTTAGTTCAGGCACTGAGACTTCAAAACTCTTCCCCAATTCCAAAACTAAAAATATATAAAATGTAGGTGATAATCAAATATGTACTTTGGATTGGTCTAACACAAGAGTATTGTGCATTTTAATTGAGATGAAGTAAATCATTTGTGGTGATTAGTTATGGGTATCAGCTTAACTAGATTGAAGAATGCCTGGAAGGCTAGTAAAACATTGTTTCTAAGTGTGTTTATGGGAGGGCTGCCTTATAAGGTTACTATATGCATCAGTGGGCTGAGATAGGAAGACCCGCCTTCAATGTGGGTGGATACCATCCAATCCGCCTGGATTATGAGAGGGGCAAAGTGAGGTTCTATTTCCTTCTCCCATTCCCACCCCTCCCTAGTTCTCTCCCTTTTTCTCTTTCAAAATTTTCTTCCAGTGTGTGCTGCACATTCTGTCTTTACACATTTCATGCTCCGTTGATGTTCCTATCAGTGATTCTTAGCTGTGTTTGTACCTGCTGACTCCTGTCCCCTATGTTCCTCTAACCAGAGAAATTCTAAATTATTTAACCTCTGGACCCTGGACTTAAATCAGCAGCTATCCAAGGCTACCCTTCAGGTTTACACCTGGTACTGCACTAGCAGCATCCCTGCTTCACATTCTTTCAACTCTTTCTCCAGCTTGCAGTTAGCTATTGTGGGACTTTTATGCTCTGTGATTGTGTGAGATCATTTCTAACAATAAATTTTATATTTGTATAAACACACACACGTATGTTCTGTTGTTTCTGTTTCTCTGGAAAACTCTAATCAATACATCACTTAACCAAGTGTCTGTTACATAATAGTTCCTAAATAGATATTTATTAAAATATCTGCCTTTCCTTCCTAGAAACCAAGATAGAAATATTTCTCAGAATTTTATATTCATTATAGAGTTTAAAAAGCACTGTTCTCTTAGGCTAGATATTTTAAGTATTATAGAATACAACCAATTATCTGACATTAAGAAAGTTTTTGATGGAAGAGTACAACTGTGAATATGCCCAGTTCGCTGTCTACCCAGCCCTTCCCCTCTGTTGGTTACACTCAGGTAAACTCTTCTTCAGTGCTCAATGGAGCTGCATTCTTTGCTTTTCAGTCCCAAACTCCCTTCTCAATCTGGGGGCCACTATACATTGACCCCATCCTTGAACACTCATATATGATTGATTTAAGAAACATTAAGTAAATGATCATTTCCCTACCAATCTTTGTTTTCAAGTATACACGCAGAAATCATTAGCTTATAAATTCATTCAACAGACATTTGGAACTTACACAACAAACATTTATGATGCCATCTGGCAAGTCCTCTGAGAAGTGCTAGGGCTGTTCATGGTGCCAGCCTCTCCCCTCAAAGAGCAGAGTCCTGAGACTTAGCAACAACAAAACCTCATTATTATAGCAAGAGTTTCATCCATGCGTTGGGATCCCTGGCTCTATGACACAGAATTTCATCAATGAAATATTAGTGCAAACACTCTTCATGAACACTTTTCTTTACAAACGATCAAGCCCTGAGTTGTGAGGCACTCTTGATATGGACTTAACGCTTTATGTCTGATTGAAAAGACAGCAGAATAAGTGACACAGGATAGTTCTGTTTGGGCATAGCACTAGTAATAAAGCCCTGAAACTTGAAAAAAAAAGAGGTGGTGGTGGGGGGATTATTAATGAGTTTTTCAACTCTTGTTTTTTCAAAAGATTAGTGTAATATGTGAGTTACAGAACCTACACCTTGATTCAAATGTAAAGCACTAAAACAGGGAAAGATCTTGGCATGCTGCAAGCACAGAAAAAAAGCCACCATGGGCACAGTATAGAAAACTGAGGAGAGTAGAGCATATTAAGTTATTAAGTTTAACTGATTACAAATAGTTTAGGGTGTTTCCGACCCCAATATTGAATATATTTTTCTACTTGTAATGAAAGTCTTTGGTTCATATTAAGCAGAATAGTGTATGTATGATTTTCATTTTAAAATATACTCTGGCTACTCAAGGAGAGTAGATTACAGGGACAGCCAGGTGGTATGGCAGTGGAGGCAGATGGATCCCACATGGCAGACTATGTGACTTAAATCCCAGCCCCAGCAGCTTGGAGAACATGCCAGATGTGGGTGCTTGTGAGGGCCCAAAATCCCTACAGGAAAATGGAGAAAAGGGATTATGTTTTGACCACCCCCCCCCCAAGGGGTAATTTCTCTCTCTTTCTCTCTCTCTCTCACTCTCTTCCCTCCCACTCTGGTGAGTGCGTGCTCTCTATAGCAAACTTAGGAAAAGGAAATAAAGAATGGATTACAGGAAACAGGTGAGGAAATGCAAAAAAGGATTAATTTTGTAATAGTCCTTATAAATTATGAAGGTAAAGTGAGTGAGTTGAATGGCAATGTAAATAGACAATAGACATTTTTGAGATGTTTATAATCATAGAAATAAAAAGGATAGCTCATGATTTGGAGGTAAAAGCTACAGAATACCAGAAAATGGACAATCTGGACAAGTCAAAGCAGATAATAGTTCAACAAGCAAGCAAATAATATTTCAATAAACCTACCCAAATGTATCCACTATTATATCACTCTCAAGTTAAATATCCATATGAAATATGCATTTTTCCTTTTCTAACTAAATTGTCTTTTTTTTTCCTGCTAGCATTGAAATTTTTCAGACATAATTATTCTTGAACAGGATAATTTTAGGAATTAAATATGTGTTAAGTACATAAAAACAATTCCAGTGGATTTAGTAAATCTTTACGTTAGGCACCAACATCCTTTTTCTGTATTCCTCTGTAGATACCCAATTAGCACACATCTAGTAAAAAGATAAAAAGTGTATCCTCAAAGAAAGGTCCCCACTGCAGATAGAAATCTCCCTTTTACCCTGCCACGGCAGCTTCATGACCTGAGTTCATGAGCCACAAAATGAGAAGACTTCAAAGGACTGCAAAAGGTTGTGGAACAAAACGGGTTTACAGATGGAAAGGGTAAAACAGTATGAGGAACTATGTAGGTGAGGCTCCTATTAGCTGTAGACTAGAGCACAAAAAGAGCATTTAATCGAACAAAGATAGACAGTAGAACTGTAACAACAGAAAGAAATACTGCCTACTGACTAAGAAAACTGGAGGAAAGCAAAATGAAATAACTCAAAATAGGCTCTGCATCTTTTAGTCAACAGAGTAGATCCAAAATGCTTTTTTGATACTCCTTAAGATCATATGCAGAGGAAAAGAAAGGAAGAAAAAGAAAAGCAGTATAATTGGCAAGGTTGACAGACATCTTGTCCAGGAAGAGAGTATAATGAGATCTTAAAGACAGGGCTCTCTTTTTAAGCTTCCTTTTTTTTTTTTTTTTTTTTTTTTTTTTTTTTTTTTTTTTTTTTTTTTTTTTTTTTTTTTTTTATTTTCAATTTTGAGCTCTGTATCTTTTGGTAATAACTATCATGGGTGAGGACATCAAATCAGTGGTTGAGCTGATCAGCAAGCATAATGGACCAAGTCAATTTTCAAATAAAGAATTCGGTTCTCAAAAATAAATCACCTTTCAAAATTTGAGAGCAAAGAGAATCAAATGCCACTTATATGTAGTAGAAAAGCAGTAAAAAGTTAAAAATTAAGCCATCGTAATAAAGTGAGAACTCTGCTTAAAGGAAAAAAATTGAAGAGATTGGTGCAGTAAAAGAGAAGTAAGCAGAAGATGGAGAAATATATTGTAAAAAATACATTTTAAACATATTTCAAGGCAAGTATATATACTGGATAATGATAGTGAAATTTCTATGAATATTTGACCTCCTATCTTGTTATTGTAGTCTGGTAATATTCATTTTTTGAGTCAGTGCTTTATGTGCTCTGTGGTTACAGTGGCCCAGGTTTTTATAACTTTAAAAAATACAATACTAATGAGTGAACTATAATTGAGAAGAGTAAAACCAAGAAAAAAATCTACATAATAAACCAAGCTGCATAATTTGTCTTAATTGATATACCCAATATTGAGCAAAAAAATTCTAGCCCAAATGGGTATTATATACATTTTTTAAAAAGATAGATGATGTAAATTATTTCACTATCTTCACATTTGGATCCTAAAGAGATACTCAAAGAAATTTGCATGACTTTGTGAATACTGCAGACTCTCCAGCTCCATCCTAGACTTACTACGTCTGAATATGCCTTGTAAGGAAACACCTAAGTGATTTGTGTGCATATACATGTAGGTTTTAAAAGTACTACCTTCAACCACTAGATGGAATTTCACTATTAGAGAAAGCCCTAAATTTTGAGTTTTTTTTTTTCCTTTTACTCTTAGGCACATATACATTTTACTAAATCATGCAAGTTACATACTGTTTTCTGCTCACTGCATCAATATAGCATGATGTTATTAGTATAGTGGACAGCAGTGATGTTTAATGGTATGTCTAAACAATCAGTAACTCTGTGTACTGTATTTTGACTGGAAGTAGAATAGCTGACATAACCCCAAATTACCATCATAAAGATCTGCTCTTCTTCCCAGTGAATCTGAGTTACTTGAGGAAATCCTTCTACTGATAGAGGAAGAAATTCAATTGCCAAAGCAATAGCTACATACTGATTTGCTCCAAGAAGTTACCAAAACTTGAATAGCAGGTGCAACTGGAGTTACTATTTGATTAAATTTAAGGTAATCTACAATGATTTCCATCTAACCACCCTCACGTACTAAATACAATACTGCTTTTGCTTCAGTATTTTGAAAGGATGGTTTAGAGTCAGGGGCTTTTAATTGGCCCTTTCCAACAACAGTAACAACAAATAAGAAAGAGGTGTTAGGGATTATACTTCCTGTCATCCGTGACTCATTTTAGAAACTGGGCAGAGAAAGCAAAGGGTTGGTGAGTGAATCTAATGGACCTACTCTTACCATAAAAACTATCTAAAAGTCCGTGGACCACCAGCTGGTTCAATGGAGTGTACGCTGACTGAAGCATCATCCAGTGTCTACCATGGACCAGTGTCTAAGAATCTCCCAAAAGTATGGATATTTCCATATTCCTGGTGATTGCCTGCTAATTGTCTTTGAGGAAGGTTTAAGAAAGTATGAAATTATGGCTATAGAGCCAGGTTTCTTTATCTGGATCTAAAATGTTGTTCTGACCTGGAAAATTATACAAGTCCTTAAATTTCTGTTCCAGTCATTCAAATCAAGTGCCTATTCATCCACTCTAGAAAAAAATAAATCTCATTATATAAACCAAATTATGAATAACCGTTCTTTTCTAAATTCCTGAAAATTATAAATGCTGTCAAAAACATGAAATATACTTATTTTATTCACTATCTCCCTTCAGGAAGACCTTGTAATTCCTCCTATCCCTGTGGTCATTTAGGTTCTGACCTCTAGTTATAGGCCTGGAGGTAATGAGAAGATGGAGTGAATATTAAGAAAAATGGATGATCCTTTGCAAAGCAACTGTCTCAGGCGAGGTATTCCAGAGTTTTCAAACAAGACAACATTAATTTCCTAAAAATGGAAGATGAGGCCAGGCATAAAAAAAGAAGCAAAATTCTAATTATTTTCACTGTGTTGAGCTATAACTTTAGACCAGTTTATTCATAGGTTAAATAATTTTGTGAAGTAAAATGGAACATATTAGAATTAAGCATTTTTTTTCTCATTGTAAAAAAATAGTCAGAAATTTAGGAGAAACAAAAGCAAAAAGGTTTTTTGGTCATTTTTCAAACTTTCTGTTTTTAAAGACATTGTTGTATGTTCAAAATGAACAAACTTGATTATTGTATCCTGTATTGGTCTTATCTACTGATAACGAAACAAACTATATTTTTAAATCTTTCTTTACTAAATATATACATTTCATTTTCAGATATCAGAAGACATTTATTTCTTCCACCAAGTAAAGAAATTGTACTAGATTATTAACTGCAACAGCCATAAGATTAAACTTACTTGGATGTTGTAAAAGTCATGATCTATTTTGTCTGTGTTTTGCAATGATCAGTTATTTATATAAAGAACAAATATCAACCAACAGAATATTACCTGTTTTGTTTGATAATCTTTTGCTGTCTTTCAGTGAGGTTCATAATTCCTTTCTTATACATAGAAGGACTTGCCTTAATCGGGAAAAGAAAAAAAAAAAAAAAAAAAAACCTGATCAAAGTGCTGATTTACAGCCTAATCTAAATTGAACATTATAACATGCAAGGAGTTTTGAAGAGAGTGAAATGAGTGAAAGTCACATGATACAAGGTCAGGCGAGTAAAGTGGGTGTGGCAACACATCTCTTCCAAGCTCCAGTCATTTTTTGACAGGTGATCAAACTCGTGTGTGGTCTCGTTGTCATGATGGAACACAACTCCTTTACAGTCAACGAGCTCTGGATGTTTCTGGATGATAAATTTATTCAACCTGTCCAGTTGCCAACAGTACACATTTGGATTGATTTGGCTCCTTGTTAGGAGCTCGAAAAACATGACACCCTTAAAATCCCACCACACTGAGAGCAAGCCGTTCCTCCAATGAATGTCTGCTTTCAATGCCATTTGAGGAAAATCAACACATTGTGACCAAGACTGTTTATGTACCACTGTATAAACAATCCACTTCTCATCACCAGATATCAGTTGATTCATAAAAGGATCTTTTCCCTCACATTTAAAGAGTATGTCGCAGAGGTTTATATGCACCATCAAATGGACTTCTTTGAGTTCATGAGGAGCTCAAATTTCAAACTTGCCTACGTATCCCAGCTTCTTCAGGTGGTCGTGAAGGCTTGAATCGTGGATGTTCAATGTTTCTGCAGTCTCTCGTGTCATGTAATGTAGGTTTGACTCAGTGCCCTTATTTTGTCGTTATCAACCTCGGTGGACCTCCCTGGCCAAGAAGTGCCATTAAGATAAAAATCACCAATGTGGAATTTCATGAATGATCATTAGGACTAATGTTCTTGTAGAGCATTGTCACCATAAGCAACTTTTCACAAACTTAATCCATGTTCTTCCTTTTATTAAAGTAAAACAGTAAAATATGGCAAAAATGCAGTTTGGTCTTCCATCTTCAGTTTGTAAAATCTCAAACTCAACCAAATTGCTTAATTTTTTATTTTTTGCATGAAGCTAGAAGTTTCAGCTATCAAATGCCATAGCACTCACAGAGAATGACCCTACTACTTCAAAAAGAAAAAACTAGTGTCATCTGTTGCAGAAATGAGTCATGAGTTTTCTGATGACCTACGTATATGTGTGTGTTAAAATAATTATTGTCTCACAATTCCTCTATGTAAAATAAAATTTTAAAATAATATAAATCCTATAATGTATTAAATAAAAATTATAGGAAGTCATTGTTTTAGACTAAGCTTCTGAACTAGGCCTCAAGAGACAAAATAAATATCAAAATGGACTCACTCATGACTTCACATCATCAAGCCAAAGCTAAATTGTTATGTGATCTTCCAAGAAATCTAGAGAGAGAGAAATTACAACACATTGTCCCAAACAGGCCAGCTTTAATCAGCATAATAAAAAAGTTCCCTCTGTTTTAATCCTTACACAAAGGAAGTAGCCTGAAGTACCTGATATTATTTACTCAGTTATTTTCTTTTCCCTTCTTGTAGGGTGAGATCTCCCTGTTTCCACCTTATAAAGGAAGGAGCTATAAAATGTTCAGTAAGCTTTTTATTTATTTATTTATTTATTTATTTTGAGCTTTCTTTGTCTAGAAAACTAGCTTATAATGAAACAACGTTAGAATAGAATCATGGTTTTCAGTGGCAATATATATTAGCAAGAGTGGAAGAGCATTCTCAAAAAATTGAGAGTCAGGGAGTGTGATCAATGATTTTACATTCAATTCAGTAGTTCTCCCAAGTGATCGATGCTAAAGGAAATCATATTTACTCATGGGAGAACTAGGAATAACCAACTTCAGCAATCTAATCTACCAGAGATGAACTGTATTCAAGTAAGAGATGACTAAAGACTTTTTGACAAATGATTTATGATGCACTTTTAATATATATAATTGTACAGCTAATACCAAAACAAAGTTTAAGATAAGTGACTAAAACTATAATGTAAACTACTCTCTGTAGTATAGAACAACACAGCTAGCAACAATTTTAAAAAGTGAGGAAAGAGAAAAACACATCACTAGTTGAAATATAAGTAATAAATGTGTATTAAAGGTAAATAAGAAAAAACTAATTAGCAGAAGCCTAAGTAAAACAACAGTGGCCTAGGACATGCTATATATCTCTATAGAGAGAAATACAGATAGATATTTTTTGTTTTTTAAACTCTGTTCTGAGGTCTCTCTCATGAGAGTGATTATATACTCTAACGCTGCCCTGATGTGGCTTCTGGGATTCAATCATGGCTGTTACTGTGTGCTTTTCACAGGGCACTTCTCTATCTGGCAGACAGCCTAAAGCTTATGTGTCTGACCCATGCCCAGGTCTCCCCTTCACAGGAGGCTTGTTTACACTGGCAGATGCCCTTGTAGCTCTTGTCCAATCTGTATATAGTTTATTCCTGCCAAGATAGTCCTTCTAGGAAGGCCTCGAATGGGAAGAAGTTGAATTCAGGTATCTAAGTAAGGTGAGACACAGTGGAGGCAACTCAAGAAAACACATAAAATAACAGAAGACGTTTATTACTTACAGATCCCAGAGAGACCTGAGTATTGCATTTTATAGGGCCAATGGGAAGTGGAGGGTTTTGTAGGATATGTGTGTTCAACTAGAAGGTGGGGAGCATAAGAGAGGGAAACCTAAAAGCCAAGCCCTTTATCAGGGTCCCGAGTAGTATCCAAGTTGATTTTCCACAAAGAATTTTAACTGGTGGGTGTAGACCTAGCAGGTGAAAATTCTGCAGAGTCTGACAGGTGCTGACTGCTTCGTATCTGCAGTCTATCCAGAGTCCGAGCGTCAGAAAGGTCAGCCAGCTGTCCCACAGGAAAGTGGATATAAGGCAATGGTAGTATAAAGCTCATAACTAGATTAAGGAACTGGGAGACGGGACAAAACTAGAATATGTGTCAAGGGTGACCAAGTCCTGAGTCCAGTATGAGAAAGTCAGACTGAATATGAAAATAAATGTGAAGTAACAAAGAAGAATTTATCATACTCGTAAAAGCAATTAGTAAAACAATAAAATTGGCAACACAATACTAGGACAAACCAAGAAAAACAAAAATCTTCATAATTAAGTAAAAGCATGAAAAGGAGGAGGATAGGCCAAGTATATAGAGTCCAATAGAAAGAGGCAGCTGATGGCACAGTGGTAGTAATGTAACTCCACAATTCTGGACCTACATGGGGAGATCTCAGGTTCACACCATGGAACCTTGCTGTGTGTGCCCATGTGCATGGGGTCTCACTGCCTGAGGCTGAGGCTGGGTCATGGGGGCCTGAGAGAGCCTTTCTCTCTCTCTCTCTCTTTCATTGTTTTTCTGTTTCTTTTTCATGGAAAAAAATGGATAAATGTTAAAAATTAAAATATAAAGAGAAATTTGACATACTATCTACACTAACTATAATATGTAGTAATATAATAAGGTTGAGACAAAAGCATACATGTCAATAATATAAAAGGGCTTAATTCATCTATGAAAAAATTCATATAGTTTCACAAACCTTCCAATGGAACAATAGAAAGGATTAAACAAAATGTGAAAAGGGTAGATAAAAGTATAAAAATAAGTTCAAGCAATAAATATGTGCGAGGGGACCAGGAGATGATGTAATGGTTATGTCACTAGACTCTCACGTAGTCAACCATGGTTCGAGTCCTGGACTTGTCAGAACTCATGCCAGGTGCTTGTGCATGCATGCCCAAAATCCCAGGAGGAGATTAGAGGAGAAGGGATTATGACATGGCCATCCCCTATGGGAGGGAAGGGACTGATTTCTTGCTTTTTGTCTGTCTCTGTCTCTCTGGCAAATACACATGCCCTATAGCAAAAATCTCTCTCTCTAAAAAAAAAAAAAAAAAAAAGAGGAGAGAGAGGTTTGGATCATGTTATGAGAAATGATAGCAACCTTCATAATTTTAAAAGCTATTAAAGAGAAAATTCAATGTTTCTAATGATAAAGTCATTAGAAACAAAAATATATTTTAAGATAGAATAATTAGAAATACCCTACACCCAAAACAACAAGATATCTACCTAAGCCAAAAATAATAAAATATTAGTAATATAAATCTGAGAGATATAATGAAAAAGAGAATCAGCCATGTAGGTAGCATCTCTTGTTAATTTTGCTGTGAACAGGTTTGTTTCTGGTCTTACAAAAGGAACAAAAGAACCCAAAATACATGGAAAAGGAGAAAGGAAGGGAGGAAATTTACTAAATTTCTGCCTTTTATAAACACTAAGTGGGGGGAGGGGACTAAAAAAGTAAACCAAGGGGCTGGCAGGTGGCTTGGTGGTTAAAGGTGCTGGATTGCCACGTGGTTGACTGCGGTTCAAGTCCCGGACCTGGCGGCTTGCACGCGCGTGCTCTCTCTCTCTCTCTCTCTCTCTCCCTCTCTCCCTCTCTCCCTCTCTCCCTCTCTGGTCAAATTGAAATAAATGAATGAATAAATATAGTCAAATAAAATAATTTTTTAAAAAAGTAAACCAAATGACAGAAAATAAAACAAGTAGTGAAGGTAAAAGCAGAATTTAATGTCAGAAAAATGATCATAGCAATAAATAGGTTGAGATTATTGTATGATAATTAAAAGCAAAGAACATGGTCACCATTAGCCACTCTCAGCAAGACACAGAAAAAATAAAGGAAACAAACATTTTTGGGCAAAATTTGACAAAGTTTAACAATATAAACAAAGCAGATCATTTCTTTACATACAATTTACTGAAAGTTACAATAGAAGAGTCAGAAAACATTAACAGACCTGTGTTCCGTAGAATAAGTGGAGAAAATGATCAACTAATCACTCCGTACAAAGGCATCCAGCTCAAATGTTTTCAAAGGAGAATTTCACAAAATTGTCAAACTAGGGACCAGCAGTTAGCATAATGGCTATGTCGCTGGACTCCAATGTAGTCGACTGCGGTTCGCCTCCCGGACCCGGTGACTTAAAACTCGCGCCAGGCACGTGTGCGTGCATGCCCAAGATCCTGAGAGGAGAATGGAGGAGAAGGGATTGTGGCGTGGCCATCCCCCCCCCGGGGGGGGGGGGAGGGCGATTTCTTGCTTTCTGTCTCTCTGTCTCTCCCGCTCTGTTTGGCAAGTGCACACACCTTATAGCAAAAACCTCTCCAAAAAAAAAAAAAAATGTTAAATTAGATAATAATAATGCTATTTCAGAGTGCTCCAAGTTACAGCAAAAGTAGAGAAACTTTCAGGTTATTTGTATAAAGATTATTAATTAAGTTTACACACAAAAATATGATAAAGCAATATTGCTTGTCAATAATGGTGTCTAAATCCTGAATTATTAAGAACAGAAGCTAAAACATATTGAAATTTAATTTCAATCTAATATTAGGGTATTAAAAAAATACAACTCATATTACTCAATCTAAGAAGGAAAATTATATGATTATTTCTATACAGGTTGCAAAGACCATCTGAAAAGATCTAGCACACATTCTTCATTAAGACATTCAATAAATAAAACATTGGCAAATAATTTCTTTTTTCTTTTCTTTTTTTTTTGAAAGAGATTTTTGCTATAGAACTTGTGTGCTCACTGGAGACACACAGAGAGACTCAAAGGCAGTGAGACAGAACCCCTCAAGGGGGATGGCCATACCACAATCCCTTCTCCATTCTCCTCTTGAGATTTTGGTCATGCATGCTAAGTTTCAAGTTACCAGATCTGGGATTCAAACTGTGGTCAGAAATATGAGAGTCCAGTGCCTTAACTAATATACCACTTGCTGGTCCCACTGAAAAATTCTTAATGTAAACTATATGTATACACACACACACACACACACACACACACTCTCTCTCTCTCTCGTCCTAAGTGTAATAATTAATTAATGATGTAATATTAGAAGTAGCCCACCACTTTGTTCATAGTAATATATTAAAATCAGTTGAATTTTTGTACATTAGCAGTATACAATCCAGAAATAAAATTAATAAAACAATTCATTTACATCAAAAGAATGAAGTACTTAGGAATGAATTTAACAAAAGACATGCAAATGTTGTATAGAAAACTGTAAAACAATGTTGAAACATATCCTTTTGAAAAAAATGAACATGAGTTAAAAATTTAATTGCACTCATTATTAATGAGGGAACAGGCAAATGTTACAAAAAGATCAAAGGAAGAATCAAAGAAACAATTTTATATAAAATAGTAAAGAAATACTGAAATAAGTTCACACATGGATGCAAAACTGGCTTTCTTCCTGTGGAGAGGGGTGTCAATTGAAGTTCCACTGGATAGAATTCATTTGCATGTACATAAACAAGAATTATTTTGTATTGCTATCCGTTATCTACAACTCAGTGAGTTGTAAAATAGCTCACAGGCAACTAAATAATCAGATCACTTTGAAAGGCTGAGTTCTATGAATGCGAGTTATTCATTAGAAAGACCCCATAATCTTTTTTTATATCAATTTTTCTTACAGTATTACTTCCTTTTTATCAAAATAATGTTTATAATTACATGTATGTAGTTTTATTATATAATTATGTGTGATATATGTTTATATTTAATGCTATAAAGTTTGATGTATATGTATCAAATTCTTTATGGTTGTATGTATAACAAATACTTTTTGCCATTCCCTTGACTATTTTTTAAAAATTTATATTTAATCACTGTATATCTTTAAAGTGTACCACATGGTTTTTCCCAGCACAAATAGAGCACATATCAGTCAGGACAAAGACATTATCATATACATTACTATCAGCAAATAACTTTTTATTTTTGAACCAATTAAATGCATTGTTTGTTTTTTCCCTACTCCCCTCCCTCCCTGCTTATCAAAATAATTTTAAAGAAATATTATTCATTCCTGATCACAAAATAAGAGTTTTATTATGTATAGTATGTGTCTATTTAGGATGTTATAACAAAATAGCATAAAGTATGTTTACAATCTTATAAACCATAGACATTTTGGGACCAACAGATCGTGTAATGGTTACATCGCTGGACTCCCACATAATACAACATAATTTGAGTCCCCAACTCAGAGGCTTAAAACTCACACTGGGTAGTGTGTGTGTGTGTGTGTGGGTGTGTGGGTGTGTGTGTGTGTGTGTGTGCCTAAAATTCCAAGAGAGGAGTGGAGGAGAATGGTTTGCAGTGTGGCCATTTCCCCTGGAGGGTGGATTAATTTCTCTCTTTCTGTTTCTCTGTCTCTGTCTCCCTGGCAAGCACGTGCACTCTATAGCAAAAATCTCTCTTAAAAATAATAGACATTTATTTCTAACAGTTCTGGAGGCCGAGAAGTTAAGATCAAGGTGCTCACAGGTTTGACATCTGGTGAGGACACATTTCCTAGTTCACAGCTAACACCTTTCATTGTGTTCTCACATGGCAGAAGGGGCAAAGCAGCTCTCTGGGCTTCCCCAGGCTTTTAGAAGGGCAATCCCAAACATAGGCTCTGCCCTCCTGATCTAATCAATTCCCAAAAGTTCTGCCCCTTTAATACCAGCACTTTATGTGTTAGTTTTGTTTTTGTTTTTGTTTTTGTTTTTTAAATAACAGATATTTATCATGGGGTGCATGTGCTTGCAAGAGAGAGAGAGAGAGAAAGAGAGAGAGAGAGACACAAAGCCCAGGAGATGGCCATGACACAATACTTTCTCCTCCATTTTCCTTTCAGGATTTTGGGCACACATGCACACGCACCTGGAGTGAGTTTTAAGCCGCTGGGTCGAGGACTCAAACTGCGGTCAAGTAGGTGGGAGTCTAGCAACGTAACCATATGTCATCTGCTGGACCCAATGGGTTAGGATTTTGATATACAAATTTGGGAAACACAACCATTCAGATCATAGCATTCTGATTATTCAAATGCATTCAGCAAGAGTGTTAATTTATCTGTAGGCCTTCTTGTGTTTGCTGTGCTAAACGGTTTCATAAGGAATCTCAGATTGAAATTCAAAAACCCTGGTATTTTCTGTCAGAAGACTAAGGGGTCAAGTTCAATAAATTCTTCCCCAGACTTTACATGCAGTGTTTATAATCTGTGAGTTCCTCTGTTCTTGAGATCTCTACAATGTCCTGAGGGTCTCTGACTTGATAGACAGTGGTTTTTCTTATCATCTGTACAACTGAGGGCCCCAAGTGCCAGGTAGCAGGCAACTTTTCTCTGTTGGGCCCTGTAAGCTGATACCATAAAGTCATCTTACATTTGTTTAAACATGGTTCATCATTTCTACTTAACTAATAATCATTGTCAAATATGATGTTCCAGGAAAGGTCTTAGTTCCTCTCCCATTCTAGTTTCTTTCCTAGTAAAAAAGAAAATAGATAATTATTGAAGAACTTTTGTTATTGAATAGCAATAGTCATCATAATGTAAGGGAACTGAGTAAGAATTTCATGAATTATAGGTGGTAGGGTATAAATGAGAATCAGATATAATTTTTAATGTTTCATTTTAGTTTTCAAAAGCAGTCTATTATAGAGCTGTAAGTGAAAGCTTAAGAAAAAAGAAAATGTCCTTTTCCCCCCAATAAAAGTAGAGCATTGAAACATTAACAATACTCCATGACAATTATGTAATTAAATTCCTCTATCATTTTATTAGGTTCTAGGTAATTAATTCTTATTCTCCTCAATCTTGGATTGACATTCTCTCTAAAAACTATTCTGGATATCCTCATAGAACATTGGGATGATCTGAACAATGTCTAAGCAATGATTTCAGAAGCCTCTACCAAAAATCTAGTTTTTAATCTTTCTCTCTCTTTAAAACTCTTTATTTTCTTTCTGAGAGAAAAAGAGATAAACCTTCAACAAGATCTTGTCACAGTGCAATGCGCCAGCACCTCCCACCTAGCTAGGCTCACAGGTATAGCTATGGGTGTTCAGGTCGACCCAGGTTCCGAACAACAGGACTTTTTATATAGCTCCAACAGCTTGTATCAGCACCCAACCACCTGCACCACCATGACCAGCAACTCCACCCCACCCCCAATTGTTTTGTTTTGTTATGTATTATTATTATTATTATTATTATTATTTGCCAGAAGATACATGTGCTTGCCAGAAAGAGAGACAGAAAGAAGTAAAAAAAAATAAATAAAAAAATAAAAAACACTAAATGAAGCATACTCTTGGCATAATCCCTTCTCCACTTCTTAGTCCAGTTGGGATTATGGAGCCTGGTGTGTTCTTCAAACTTCCAGGGCCAGGATTTGCAGTCAGCCAGGTGAAATTCACTTTCACTAACCACTAGGCTATGGGCCTGCCTTCCAAAAATCTATGGTGATTCTGGGGTTGAAGGTACCTGCTAGAGTCTTACTTTCAGGGTTCGAAGATGTTGTTTCTTTATTTTTTTTAAATAATTATTTATTTTATTTGTTCATTTATTTTTTAATTTGACCAGAGAGAGACAGAGGGTGAGAGTGAGAGAGAGAGAGGAAGTGAGAAAGTAAGACGCCAGATTCAGGACTCAAATCCTGGTCAGCCATGTGGGAGTGTCCAGCGCCTTAACCACCACACCACCTGCTGGTCCCTTGAAGATGTTTCCATGATGAGGAAAGAATTAGCCTGCAGGTGATTGTGGGGCTTTTAAACAAGTGTCAGAGTAAAATAAAATGCATATGTAAATAATGTTAATATGTTAATACAGTCATGGTTAATTTAGTACTTACAATTTTTAAGTGTGAAAGATCTGAGAAAACTTCATAAAAAAGAATAATTCAAGTGACAAGGAAATGGGTATTTCTGTAGTATTCTAACATACTTTAGGAGGGAGGTCTGTCATCGTAGCTGGCTGGTTTGTTCAAATTCATTGGCTTCCATCTACACTTGTATATTTTTTCTTCAGGTAAGGAATCTTATTACCTAATTACACATGCCCCGTGTGGCCTTTGAAGGTCTGAGGATCCATGTAGGGACTACTCTGTCCCTATTAGTTTATCGTTCCAGTGGGATTAGATTGACCAAGCATCTGGGTGAGATAATCTCTCCTTTCTTGTCACCAGGGCATCCGTGGTCTAGCTGTGATCCCTAGATAATAATGACTGATGTGACAAATGTCCCTTTCATTGGCATATTGGTACTCCCTGCTCATAATGTCTACCTATAACATAAGCACTGGACTCTCTCAAAGGGAGTCATGGACATTTCTTAACCTTTCAGATCAGAACAATTAACTAAATAAATGCCTGCAGATCTCATCTCTCATGGTATATGAAAATTGAAATGTTTCTGGAAGAAGTGAAAGTAAGCATGCTCTAGCTTTTCATCATATATTTTTTTCAGGGCCCAGGAGGTTATTTGCAGGATTACTCAGAAATTCAGAGATTTTTTTATTTCCTTACATTCACATCAAGCAGATAATTTATGAACTATTTATATAGATAATGTTTTACCAATATAAATTTAACCTAGAGAAGGCTGAGAATTTCTTCTAAGTTGATAAGATGTTCATAGTACTAATGAATAATACCATGTCCAATAAAATACAATTATTTCCATCCTCTCTAGTGAGCAAAGCCTATTCCTCCATCTGCCATTGTTGTTTCAAGTACAGTATCAGCCACTTATATGACTTATAACTCTTGGCCAAATAACTTTCTGTTTTACAGAGGAAACAGAAGGAGGAGTGGAGTGATAGATATAGAGACATGTCTGTCATGTACCAGCATTTTAGCAGATAAACAGAAGTCTCAGATGCACATAATGTAACTTTCTGCAGACATAAACATCTGTTATACAACTTCTCAATGTGGCAAAAGTGAATTTTTCATTCACATGGCCCAAACACACAGTCTTCTTTTGTAACATATAAAAATAAGCTAAAGTATTGAAACTTAAAATGACTAATAGTGAATGTTTCTGTGTTTTTCATGGTTTGAAATCATATGGATAGGCAATTAACTTAAGTAAATAATTCCAAGAATTTAAGTTACCTTTAGGTCTCTAAATCATCTTTTAACTGACCTAAAAATGTAATTGCTAAATTTACCAATTTGTCAAAATACCGATCCCATTTTTCATCATCTTAAACGTTTTATAAAGGTAATGCTACTTATTTGACCACTAAAGCAGCATACGTTAAGGTGAAAGAGACCCAAGTAGAATGAAAAGACAAGTTGTCACTCTACTTAGACTAATAAATATTAAACAAAGATTAGGAAAGTTAGCCAAGGCTCTACCTAATTTATGTGAACTTGGATTAGTTAAGGTTTCTGGGTTGGTTTATATAAAATAGTATTTTTATCTTTTAGTTCTAGCATATTTAAAAAATAGTAAAAGTTTAAATGTCTCATTACCTCTGAATTTTAGAGATGGAATATTTGTACTTGTGCTGGTTTTCCTCTATGGGTCAATTACAGTGGTGTTACTTTATTTTTTAAAAAAATGTATGTTCTATTTTCTTTTACTCTTTATTCTCTTTAAATTGTATTGGAAGGCACACGTGCTTACTAGAGAGAGACAGAGATAGAGAGAGGGAAAGCGAGAAAACAGCTCCCACGGGGGATGGTCCCTTCTTTATATCTCCCTCCTTTTGGGATTTTGGGCATGCATGCACACACATCTGTAAGTTTCTCAGTCCACTGGGTCCGGGACTTGAACTGTGTGTTGAACATGTGGGATCCAGCAGCTTTAACTACTACGTCATGGGCTGACACTCTATTTTCTTTTTTTTTTTGGGGGGGGGGAGAGGTTTTTGCTATAGGGTGCGTGCACTCGCCAGATAGAAAAAGACAGAGAGACAGCGAGAAATCACCCCCCCAGGGGGGATGGCTACGCCGCAATCCCTTCTCCTCCATTCTCCTCTCGGGATCTTGGGCACGCACGCACACGTGCCCGGCGTGAGTTTTAAGCCATCGGGTCCAGGACGCGAACCGTGGTCGACTACGTGGGAGTCCAGCGACATAGCCATTACGCTAACTGCTGGTCCCACACTCTATTTTCTTAATACCTCTAGAGGTAGGCAAAGATTTCAAATTCACTTAGTAAAAGGTAAAGTCCTTTCTAAATTATAGATGCAGAGGCTGATAAAAAGGTAAATTATAGCTTTAATTCTGTAAGTTCGTCCTTAAGTCAATAATCACAAAAGCACTAAAGCTCACTTATTAAGATATGAGTGTTCTGCTTATCTGCTTATCTGCTCTAAAATTCCTCATATATACATTTAAGTTCAACATATAAAAATAGACAACCCCCCCCAAAAAAGGCTGCTAATTCAGACTCTTTAATACCCCTCACCAGGCAAATAATAACTCTCATAAATCATTACTCTATTTATAGAGATTTAAAAATGGCTAGGACATAAGTCCAAACATCTAATCATTGTTGCCATTTGCTGGCCATATAGAATACATAGAGAGGCCAACAGGTGGTGTGGTGGTTAAGGCGCTGGACTTCCACATGGCTGACCATGTTGTGAGTTCCAGATGCTGAGGCTTGAAACTTATGCCAGGTGCATGTGTGTGGGTGCCCAAGAGAAGACTGGAGGAGAAGGGATTGTGGCATGGCCATCCCCTTGGACAATGATCTTTCTCTCTCTCTCTCTCTCTCTCTCTCTCTCTCTCTCAGCTCTGTGGTAAACACATGCATCCTGTAGAAAAAAAATCTCTAAAAAAAATAAATAAAATAAGTAGAATAGAAAACTGAAATTGGAAAAAAATCAGCAAAATTCTATTGCTACTTAGATTTACCTCAGGGAGTCAGGGAAAGCTATGCCTGGATGTGAGCAGCCCATACGAAGTACATGTCTCCAGCAACAATGTTGAGTTTGCTCTGTCAAGGGAGTCAATTCATTTGGGAATCCCTTGGAAGATTTCCAAAATCATTAAAGAATAATGTTCTAAAAAGTAAAAATCATGACTGTCAGGCAGGCATAAAATGAACTCTTGCTAAAAATTTTCTTTAACTCAGTATGGATGAGGGAACTAGGGAGATGCTGCAATCAGAACAAAAGAGAATCAAAAGAAATATGAAAATGAATTTAGAAATGGATTCAACTCTGGTTTCAAGACAGTTGGGAAAAAAAGAGAAAAAAGAAGTCTACCAAATCCCTATTGTATAGGATTCATTTTTATATTCACTGACAAAATTTATTTTTGCATAACTCATTTATCTACAATGTAGAGAGTTATAAATTACTTTAAAGGCAATCAAGGTTTAAAATCAGCTAATCTGAAAGGATGTCCTCTAAAGAATGTATAATATTTAGATACCTTCTGATCTTTTTTCTTATTCAAAATTTTCTTAAATCTACATAGTTTCTTTGGATCTTATAATGCTGTTAAGCAGTCTAATGTCAGTTTGGTTCATAAAATTTACAAATATGATTATTTCTCTAGGGAGTTTAGTTTCACTTGTAATTTTATTTTTTTTAATTTTAATAAGGACATTCCTTCCTTTTATCATTCTTGGATTTCAGTATAATAGATCTAGTTGTTTTATGGTTTTGTGACTGGACTTCTCTGTGGTCTTTTAAACTGAAGTTTTTATTGCTTATATTTTGTAATTCTTTTCAATTAAATCTTTATTTTCTCTATGGGATATTGTAATCAAGGTGTTTATTACTTGATCCTAGTTTTTATAATTCTAAAACATGTATTCACTACTTTCTTTTTTTTGAATATTTGGTGAATAATCTTGTAGTCAGTAAATTTGTTCTTCAGGTGTGTCTACACAGTGTTTTTTTGTTTTTTTTTTTAGTAAGAGATTTTTGTTATAGGGCATGTATGCTCTCTCTGGACAGAGAGAGACAGAGATACAGAAAGCAAGAAATCACCCCTGAGAAGGGATGGCCACTCCTCAGTCCCTTCTCCTCCAGTCTCCACGTGGAATTTTGGGCATGCACATACATGCACCTGGTAAGTTTTCGGGTGCTGGGTTTGGGACTCAAACCGCCATGGACTACCTGGGAGTCCAGAGACATAACCATCACAACATCTGCTGGTTCCTCTACTTGATGATTTATCCTATCAATTTTCTCCACTGTTTATTTCAATCATTGTATTTTGCATACTAAATATTTTCTCTTGTATTTTTTAGAATTTATTTAATTTTATTCATTCATTCACTTTTTTTGTTGTTGCTGGGTTTTTTTGTTTGTTTGTTTGTTTTTGGTTTTGTTTTTGTTTTTTTTGACCAGAGAGAGAGAGAGAGAGAGAGAGAGAGAAGGAGAAAGTGAGAAAGCAAGCCACCAGGTCCAGGTCCAGGACTTGAACCATGGTCAGCCATGTGGGAGTGTCCAGTGCCCTTACTACCATGCCACCTACTAGTCCCCTTGTGGCTCTTTTTTAATTGTATTTTCTTCAATTGTTAGTATTTACCTCTCTCTCTCTCTCTCTCTCTCTATCTCTATATATATATATATATATATATATATATATATGTGTGTGTGTGTGTGTATATATATATACACACACACATATATATGTGTGTATGTGTGTATATATACATATACATACATATATATACACACACATATATATGTAAATTAAATTGATTATGCTAATTTTAAGTTCTTGATTTACTTATTTCTCTCATTCTCTTCTAATTGTACTTTAGATTTTTAACTTGGTACTCACAAGAGTTTGCCCCACCAATCATTTCCCCATTTATTATCCTGCTAATTTCAGCATTGTATTTCCTTGTGAAAAGAGCATCGTACTCATTCTTCTTTTGTCTTCTAATAGCACATATTTTGTCTCCCACAAAATTCAGTTAGGTCTTTCTTCAAAACCCATCTAGAGTCTAGTCATTTTCTGTTATTTCTGCTACTCTCTCCAAATCAACATATCCTTATCATTCCTCAAGATTATTGTGGCAGCCTCCTAATTCATCCCTGATTCTACCACATTCCCATCAGTCTACTTACAACATAAAAGTTTAATGGAACCTATGAACCAGTGGGAGTGGATCATGGTGTGAAGACCCTGTTGGGCTTCCTGTCTCTCTGTCTCTGTCATGGAAAAAATAAATTTTTAAAAAATAAATGAATAAAATAATTTATTTAGTTCTCAAAGCAGGTACTCTCTCTTTCTCTCAGAGAAAGCCCCCTAGTTCTCCAAATGGCCTGTAAGGGTTTATTAAACCTTTCATATTTCCATGAGCTGATTTCCTAGTCTTGCGCTTGTTCACTGAGGTCAACTGCCCTGCAAACTAATCTCAGTAGTGAGTTAAGTGGTGACTCTAGAAAAGATAAATTCAAGTTTTGTTTTTTTTTTTAAAAACAATAATGGTTTATTAATGTATTTTCCCAATCACATACCTTTATGCTCAATTTTCTGCAAACTAATCACCAAAATTTACAGTTTCATTTGTAATTGATATTGTTAAAATCAAAATTAGTGTGTCAGCAACTGCAAGATACAAATAATGCTTGATAACATTCCATGTTTTTCTTTTAAGAATTAATTTTTAATTTTTAAAAAATAATTTTGACAAGAGAGAGAGAGAGAGAAAGTGAGAAAGCAAGCCACCAGATTGGGACTTGAACCATGGTCGACCTTGTGGGAGTGTCCAGCGCCTTAATCATCACATCACTGGCTGGTCCCCAGTAACATTCAATTTTTAAAAAGCTCTTTCTATTGATTCAACAGATGCTACTTGGAGATATTAAAGGTATTTTACAGATGTGGGAACATTGAAGTAAATTTCTGATACATTATTTAAAAATATACATCTTCATACCTATAAAGCTGATTCTTACAGAGCAATTTTCCAAAAAAGATTGAACTTTAAAGTTTTGGAAATTATCAAGGTGACTTTATTTGGAAAGAGCATCTTTGTGGGTGTAGTTAAGGATCTCAAAATGAAATAATCCTAAACCACCCAGATAAGCCCTAAATCCAGTGACAAATGTTTTTATAAACGATAGGGAAGGAGGGCCAGTGCATAGCATGGTGGTTAAGGTGCTAGATCCCACATGGCTAACTCTGCAGTTCGAGACCTAGACCTGGTACCTTAAAAAAGCATGCCAGGCACAGCTGTGTGTGTGTTCAAAGTTCCAAGGGAAGAATGGAGGAGAAGGGATTGTAGTATGGCCATCCCTCCAGGGGATAATTTCTTAGTTAGTCTCTCTCTGTGTTCTTCTCTGTCTCTCTCCTGTGAGTGCACATGCCTTATGGCAAAAACCTAAAAAGAAAAAAAAAAGAAAAAGAAAAAAGAAAGGCCAGAGAGGAATTATAAAAAGATAGAGGCTGAGATTAAATGGGAGTGATATAGCTATAAGTGAAGAAACGTCTGGAGTCACCAGAATCTGTAAAAGCCAAGCAAGGAACAGGACTTCCTCATAGAGTTGGAAGGAGGTGGACTCTGCTGACACCTTGATTTTGGATGCCTGCCCTCCAGAACTGTAAGAAAATACATTTCTATAGTTATAATCCACCTATTTTGTGATAATTTTGTTGAGCAGTTTTAGGAAACTGAAAGACTTTCAACAAAGGCAGACATGCTTCCTCCTCAGCGCTTGCACTGACTTCCTCCACTGCCTCAAATCATTTGCACGAACATCATCGTAGTGGGTCTACACCCTCTTTTAAGTCTTTACTCATAGTCTTCTGACAGAGTGTCACACAGCAACCGACTCATGTAGAACTGCAGTCTCCTTCCTCCTATCCTTACCCTGTCTTTCTTTTTTCCATAGTACTTTTTATCTCCTATAATAAATGTATTTATTTCATATTTATTGCCTTTCTCCCCCTACTAGAATATACGTTCCAGAAAGTTAGAAGCTTTTGTCTTTGTTACAATTTTTAAAAGAAATTTGCAATTTAATTTTATTTATTATTATTTTTTAATTTGCTATAGGGTATATGTGCTCACCAGAAATAGAAAGGGTGTGGGCAGAATGAGAAAGCAAGCTGTCAGGTCCAGGACTCGAACCACGGTCAGTCATGTGGGAGTCCAGTGCCTTATCCACCATGCCACCTGCTGGCCCCATATCTTTGTTATTTTTTAATTTATTTTGTTGGAGGTACAGCATGGCTTTTCAGAGCATGTGTACAGTGTGTAATTATCAAATTGCAGATATAGATGTATGCATTTTTTTCAAACATTCCATTATGTTGGATACATTTCACATTAGTTCTGTTATGTTTTAGAAATATCTTACACATATATTTCCAGTTTTTGTCTGTTTTTAAAAGACTTATTTCTTTGACACATACATTCTTTGGCACCTAGAATACTTCCTGATGTGTATTATAGCATGCACTAAAAGAGTATTTGTTGGATGAATGCTTTGTGTTCTTTTTTTTCAGTAGTAGTATTCTTCTGATGTCAGGTTTATTTGGATGTGAACATGTTTCCATGGGGTACCTGTTACTTCCGTGATTGGAGTCAGTCTGCACGGATTAATTCAATGGATGGGGAGGAATGTAACGTTGTTGATCATTCCCACTCTGTCTGGCTCTCAAGCAGGAAGTTTCTCTAATCAGAGTTTTGCTCTTAAACTCCTGAGGAGCAGCAGCTGCTTTTCAAGGGAGCCTTCCTAGATCAGTGGATGTGGGAGAGTGGCAGTTTGTAACCTGTCATTGCGGCAGGAATTTTAGGCTGACCTAATATTATCCCCTCTTCAGAACAAAGACTAGTATTGCTGCTATTGGATTTTGCAGTGAAAGGATAAGAAATTATTTTCCCAAGGAATGGGGCAAAGGCAGAGACAAAACTTAAGTTTGGTGCCCTGTGGAATATAAAGCAGCGTCAGACATCCAGAAGCTGACCTGGCACTATCAGCTGGCCCTTGCTCTTCCACAGCTGAAGATAAGGATACTAAAGTCATATCAGGCCACTCTGGACCATGCTGGACCAAGGCAAAAACAAGGCAATTCTATGATCATCGGTGAACAGACAAAATAAGAACTTTGTTCAAGCCACAAAACACCTGAACATCCCATCTTCCAGATGAGTGATTGCAGGTACTTCATTAAATTCAGTTTTAGCCTCAGAAGGTTTTCTTTCCTTGCAGATGTGATTCATTAGGGTATGCATTCATACAATAACCTGCTCTTTACCACATCTAGTTCAAAACAAAGTACCTCTTCCTTACACTCTCTCCTAAATCATGAGGCACAAACTCAAAGCTCATTCTAGCTACTTTCTGACACTCATACTGAGTTTCTTTCAGCCCCTACAGTGTGTGTTGACCTTCACTGAGGTTGTCCAATGTATGCACCAACCGGTGTGCTCTTAGTAGTCTTTGGCTGGGAGGCACTGATACCCCACCATCTTCATCCAGAAACTTCAGACAGTTCTCCAGTCATTAAATGGCTTAAATATTTTTAACAAGGGTTCTCAGGACCAGAAGATGGTATAATAGTTACATCACTGAATTCCCACGTAGTCGACCACGTTTCAAGTCCCAGACCCGGCAGCTTAAATAAAACACATGCCCAGGCACATGTGTGTGTGTGCCTAAGATCCCAAGAAGAGAATCTGAGAAAGGATCATGGTATGGCTGGCCCCTCTGGGGAGTGATTTCTTACTTTCTGTCTCTGTTTCTCTCCATTTCTCTGGTGAGCGCATGCACCCTATAGCAAAACTTTCTCTTAAAAAAAAAAAAGTTCTCAAAAAAGATCAGAAGTCCTAATTTGTATATTTGACCATTTCCATTGTGTAGTTACCTCCACCATAGATAATTTAAATTGATCAGAGATTTATTTGACTCTTTAAAACCCCTAACATTCCAAATTCCAGCTGTTGTTGGCTGGCTTAACAGTCTACAAGACACAATACCCTTCAGCAGTCACAGACCATTTTCTTTTCCCTTCCTAAAAAATCTCTGTATCCTTGCCAATTCTATAGTTTCTCCAGGGTCACTTTGAGGGCAAGGGAGCAGTATGCCTCAACTGTTCACTCTTTCAACAAGAACTAAAAAGCCTGAAAAGTAGTTGTTATTCAAGCAGCCATGTGTGCGGGAGTTGGCAAGATGAAAATTACTCACTGGCTTAAAATATTTATCAACAATTACTGAAACAAAAGGAAAGAATTTTGCACTTAATGGAATATAATTTTTGCAAAGAGAACTAATTTTCCTCTTAGGCTTTGGCATGATAAGTGGCACAGATCATCATATGTTATATGGATGTTTATATATGTTACATTTTATATGTTATGTGTTATATTTTAAATCTGCTTTGGCATTGACTTTCACAACACTACTTGAGAGCTCTTCCTGAAGGAAAATAATTTTTTCCTACGGCACCTGCATAATGGTACTCGAGATGTCACATGTAAAAGAAAAAGTTTTATATTCCCTGGAGCATTTATACTTTAGTATTCAAACACACCACAAACTGCAAGATCTGAGTGAAAAGGTAAAACTTTTTTATAGTGTTCTTAGAGCTTCTCTGTTGGTAGACTCTGAAGGCAGGCTGTCTGCTTTGAATCTTGGTACGTGTGCTAATTGGGTAACCTTGATAAGATTAAGCTCTCTGCTCCTCAGTTTCCTATTGTGTAAAATGAGTGTGAAATTAATAAGACCTATCTCATAGAGTGATAGTGAGCAGTAAATGAGTTCATTTATGTGAAATGTCCAGAAAAGTATGTGGTACATACAAGATAGTATAAAGATGTGAGTAGTAGTAGTATTCTGTGACTTGAGCATATATATGTACATTATATACGTAAATGTTATGTAAATAGGCACTGAATAATAATTTCTAAAGGTCACCTTACATGTATAGTATTAAAAGTCTCCTAAATGTACACATTTTCAACATAGAAAATGTTACAAATGAAGCGTTACAGGATAATATTCACACCGTTGTATAGGAGTTAGTTATTTGGGAGGAGAAAGTAACATTATTCAATATATTTTAAAATAGAAGTCATGACAAAGAAAAAAAAAAACAGTCATTATAACTGTGTTTCAATATTGGTGTATTTTGTTTAAGTTGAAATAAAAAAGCTATTTAAAACTTTAAAAGTGTGAAATTACCCTTGCCCTTTGAAGTGGTAGTTTAATGTAAATGTAAGAATTAAAAGGTGACTAACCATGTATTACTTTTTCACATTTGTCAGCTTAATCCAGTTGGGTAGTTTAGAAATTCTGTCACAGATGTCTGAAATTGTTAAAATTAGCATGTTTTATCTGCAGAATGCAGAATGTTCATTTACATAAAATTGGTTCATTTCTAACACAATGTGACTATGAAAATATGTTTTTATAAAATACATTTAAAGTAGTTGAAATACTTTCTGGGAAAATTATTTGAGGGAAAATGGGTGGCATTTGTGATGAATTCACATGATTGATCTGAGCAGGGCCCAGTCTACAGTCGTACTTGTTGATAGTTATTGAACCCTGTTTAGAAGGAAAAGATGATTATTACTACAAACACAGGGTAAAGTGTGAAGATTTACTAACAATATAAGTGCTATGGTTGAATGTGGATCATCCCCTCAGATTTATACTGACACTTGTGTGACAGCATGGGAACACAGGACCTTTAAGAGGTGATTAAATCAGGCCCAGCAGGTGGCATTGTAGGTAAGGCACTGGACTCCCACATAACAGATTGTGGTTTAAGTCCCAGACCCAGTGACTTGCAACTCATGCCATGCATGTGTGTGTGCGCACCCAAGATCCCTAGAGGAGAATGGAAAGAAGGGATTGTGGCATGGCTATTCCCCTTGGAGGGGGGGGGGGAGGTGGTGGCGGGCTGTGATTTCTCCCTTTCTCTCTCTGTCTCTCTAGGGAGTGCATGTGTCTTATGACAAACATCTCTCTATCTTAAAAAAAAATATAGTTGATTAAATGTCCAGAGAGAGTGAGTGAGTTCTTCCTACAGTGGGTTTTTACAAAGGGAGGCTGTGCCTCAGTTTTCACTATTGCATGTGCTGGCTCATCACTACTGCACACTCTCCTGTCATGGTATGGCATTTTCTATGTTATAACATATCATAAGGCCTTTGCCCCATCCAGCTACACAGTCTCAAATTTCTCAGTCTCCAGAGCTATGAGCCAACTCAATTTATTTTCTTTATAAATTATCCAGTCTCAGGTGTCTGGCCATTGCAATGGAAAACACATGAAGATGGTACTAAAGTGCCCTAGCTCTGCTTTGATTTCCTTCCCTCCATTTACCTTCACTGCAGTCAGTGGGCTTTCTTATGTATATATTGTTTTTCTTTTCCTGTTAGGATATAAGCTCCATGATGGCCATTTGTTTTGTGTCTATTTGTTTGCTTGTTGCTACAAAACCTAGAATAGAATCTGCTATGCCCTAAATGTTCAATAAATACTATAAAGTTATTAAATAGATGAATAAATATCATTTTGATATGGATAGTTCTAGACACATTTGTTTGCATTTTGCTTGGCTTTCTTTTGCATTGCATTTGTTTCTCAGGTACTAGTTTTGAGTGTCACTAAGTTAAATAATTGTACATGAACTCTTAAATATCCACACACATAGTATTACTTGGTCTATTTTCACCTACCTGAAGGAGATCATTTTAAATGACAGTCTTCTGTTTGTTTTTGTTGTTGTTTGTTTGTTTGCTTTGAAGTTTATGGCTTTATTTATTGCCTTTTTGTTTTGTTGCTGAGCGTTTTTTTGCTATAGGGCGCTTGTACTCGCCAGAAAGACAGAGACAGAGAGACAGAAAGCAAGAAATCACCCCCCAGGGGGGACGACCACACCGCAATCCCTTCTCCTCTATTCTCCTCTTAGGATCTTGGGCACGCACGTGTACGTGCCCAGCATGAGTTATAAGCCACCAGGTCTGGGGCTCCAACCACGATCGACTACATGGGAGTCCAGTGACATAGCCATTACGCCATCCACTGATTCCTATTTATTGACTTTTAACAAAGGACTGGTTTTTGTACTACCAAAAAGTTATTTTGCTACTTTCTGTGGAACATATAAATATAACTTTCAATTCTTCTATTTAATTTTTAGTACTGTTCTCTTGTAATTTTTCCCCCAAGAGTCGTTTCTGTTTTCTGCATATGCCTTTAATAATGTTCCTATTTCAAAAACTGGATAAATGGGCCGGCTAGTGATGTAGTAGTTAAGGTGGCAGTCTGAGTCCTGGACCCAGTGATTTGAATAAACACACTAGACTTGTGTATTTGTGTGCATACAATCCTGAAAGGAAGGAGAGATGGGAAATAAAGGATTGTGGTGTTATTATTCCTTGTAAAGGGTTATTTTCTCACTTACCCACACCCTCTCTGTTCACCCCTCTTTTCTCTCCAGCAAGCATATGCACCGTCTGGCAAAAAATTTAAAAGAAAATAAAATGGAAAAATGTGTAGATTAGAACTAAATTAAGAAATGAATATAATAGAAAATTCAGTCATTTCAAACTGTACAGGTTGGGATGGGGAAAAGATCTGGGAGTCCACTCAGGCTTCCCCTTACCTCTGTCACTCCCCCTTGACTGATTTGTGTGAAATCCTAATGATTTCCCTTATGTCTGAAAATTACAATTCCAAGTAAATCATTATATAATTATGCACCTATTCAAATCATTTTTGTAGTATTAAAATAACATGTGTTTCTGTTGTAGTAAACCTATGTTCCATTGAGAGGTAAATGTAGGCATAAGATAATAAATTCGTGTTTATTAATAACAAAGTAGTCCAGGTTTTGAGAACATAAAAATAAAGTACATGTATATGAGACCAATATTATAACTGAGAGTAATTTTGTGAAAACCATAGAAAAATTGCAACAAAATTACCGAGTCTGTAAACTTGTCTTAAAGTATGGTGCTGGGCTTCTGTAACTTTCTACAGTTCCTCACTCCATATACAAAATTTTAGTGTATTCCTGGTGTTTTTCTATTACCTTGGAGGTATTAGATTCCAGCTTTCATAGCCTGACCTTTTAGAATTGAAAGGCTTTAGAGAAAGATTTGAATTTACACCTGGAGATAGTGAGATAGCATTTCATATATTTGTATAGCTTTCAGCTCCAAAACCCTAGAAACCCACCCTACTTATCCACACTTCCTGAACTACTCCTTGTGGCAAACTATTAATAAAGATAAACACATCAATAAATAGGTGCTGCTTTTATTCTCTTTCAGAGTACATTCCTGCACTGGGGTTTTAAATTAGCTTCCCATGGGGTTCATTTTTTTAAAAATTCGAACCCAATCTTTAATGAGCATTTAATAATTTGGGCATTATGCTTCATTAAAATTGCTCCATTTTCTTAGAAAATTTGAGAGACTTTCTACATTAGAGATGCATTTTCCTAAGTGAAGAATTGGATGGGCCTGAGTGTCAGTTTCCCTCTTAACCCCACCCCGCAAATAAAAAGCAGGAATTTTAGAGTCCTCGCCACTAACACCACATCCACACAGGTGTATGTACCTGTGGTGGCTTCAGTGCATAGACATTAAGCACACCTAGAGTTTTGACCATTCTAGATCCCAACTGGAATGATTGTTTCCATTCTTCTCCAAATATTTAACTCATACAGATTTAATTTAATGTCAATAAAATGACAAAAACACATAAATTAAAAAATCATACAGACTTCTGTATTTTTGTGCATGCTTGTGTATACAGCACTTTTTCCACTTTCTCATTTGTGATGCTATATATAAGCCAGAATAAGTATTTTCACTCAATATTTATGGAGTATGTAGTGAGAATTACATCAAAGGTTTACTTTCCTTTTTTGTTCTCCTATTTTATCACCATGATAGCACAGTAATTTATTATTTGAAATTAATAGTTTTCAATATATTTCACATAAAGGTATTTATATTCACATAAAGGTTAAATTACAATAAAATCTTTATGCATGACTTTCATGGTACATTTTATTGATTTTTTAAGTTTCCTATTTTTAGCCACATTTAAATTATTAAGCATATACACTTACAGAAATTTTTTAAACTTAACTGTAATGGTAATTAAGGTAATTTACTTTCATTATTACTGCATTAACTTTCCTTGGTAGACTGTTTTAATGAGATGCTAATGAAAAACACTCCTCTCTCATCATATTCAATAGATCAGATACAGAGGCAAGTGAAAAAGAACTATTGTAAAAATTCAAGTAGCTGACTGAAAACAGAATAATCAAACATTAAAAAAAATTAAGTTCAGTAAATATAAATGGTAAAGACGAAAAGGAGTAAAAATAATGCAAGTGGGGGCTGGCAAATGGTAAGGTGGTTAGGGGAACTGGACTCCACATGGCTGACCAGGGTTGGCTTTCTCACCTTCTCTCTCTCTTGTTCTCACTCTGGCCCTCTCTGGTCAAATTAAAATAAGTAAATAAAGTTCAATAAAATAGTTTTTTAAAAATACAAGTAAAAATAATAAAATCTTCCATAGACTATTTTTCTAGTTTTCATTTAAAATAATTGTGAGTTTTCAAAAATATACTCAAATGGAAAAATCTTTCAGAAATTTAATGTCCATTTTATTTAACATGACAGCTAGTGATTCAGTATCACGGTTCTATTAATGCCAAATATTTTCAGATCAATAAAAAGAAATTGAAAAAACTAATTGAAAAAATTCAAGAGGTAATTGTCTTGGTGCGAAGAATAATTTGTCTTCTAAAGTTATGTTTTGGAATTTGATCCTCCATTTAACAGCATGGGGAGGCGGGGCCTAGTAGGCAGTGATTGGATCATGCACTTATCACTCTTATAAATGTATTAATAATGTATCATGTGACCCAGTTAGTTCCAGCTATTCTGAGAAGGGATTAGCTCTCAAAAGAGTGGATTATTATAAAAGGAAGATGGCTACTCCATCTGGATATCTCTCTCCCTCCGTCCCTCTCTCTGCATGTACCTACCATTCTCTCATCTTCTGTTGGCCTTGTTCTGATGTCACCAGCCTAATGCCAGCCTCATGGACTCTCCAGCCACTAGAAATATGAGCGAAACAAACCACCCAATAAATCATCCAGTGTCAGGTATTTCTGTAAGCAATGCAAAGTAAGACAGCGATAGAGTCCTTATGCTCTTGGTTGAAAAATAAAATTCAGATTTGACTGAAAAGGCAGTCAAAACTCCTTTACATATTTACAGCACAGTATGTTAGTAACTACTTTCTAAAATAACTTAACCAGAACATCATAAGGGTAGAATAAAAAAATAAGATTTCGATTATTAATTGCTTTCAAAAGAAGAAGACCATTGCTAAAATGAATGCCAAGAAGGCTGTGTCCTGCTAAGATTGTGGCCTCTTTCTTCTGCATGAATGCCTGGGGAGCTTGTCTTCATGCAACTGTGACCCAGGACCTTGATTTGAGATCAAGGGCTAGAGGATCTGATGCTGATCCTAATGACATGAGTAATAAAGGAAATTATGCCAGATTACGACCACTATACATACCCCTTTATTGTCAGCTTCACATTTTAGGACTTATTATAGGATTCTTGAATATACATATCTAAAAATCTCTTAAATAGTATTTAATTCTATGGCACACCTATTACTATCTCATCTCATTGCTATTTATATGTACCAATTGCTATCTTTACATATGACAAAACTGTGCTGTGTGTGTGTGTGTGTGTGTGTATGTATACGTATGTATGTATTTTTTTTAAGAAAGACTTTTGCTATAGAGAACATGCACTCACTGAAGGACAGAGAGACAGAAAGCGAGAAATTACCCCCTGGAAGATTGGTCTTGCCACAATTTCTTCTCCTCCAGTCTCCTCTCAGGATTTTAGGCATGCACACACATGTGCCCAGCATGAGTTTGAAGCTGGAGGATCCAGGACTCAAACTGCAGTTGACCATGTGGAAGTCCAGTGATGTAACCATAACACTATCTGCTAGTCCCTGTGCAAGTGTTTTAAAATGATCTTTCTGATAATCATATAAGAAGATATTAATTATTCAAAATCTAACTGGATCAGGTAAGTCATTCATAAGAAAGAATTAAGATTGCAATAAAATTTAGAACTTAGTAGAATGTGAGATTGTAGAATAAAAATAATTGATCTTCATTTTAAAGTAAGTTCTGGTAGAGATATCTTCAACTTTTCAGTCATGGGTCATGTACTCAGAAATCATTTTGCTAGGACAGTATGAATGTTCCTAATTCATAAAAACATTTAAGTAAATCTTAGCTATTCGTCTTACAGGGTAGTTTAAAAATTGAAATTTTTGATTTTAAATGTATATAGGTGTATAGGCTTAGCTCATTTACATGTGTAAGACTTGATTTTTGATTAGCTTGTCATTTCCCTATGAGTGTTCTAAATACTGAGGGGCACCAATGAACAAGACATGCTGTTTTCATTCTAGTACTGTCGGCATTATTGTACAGAGTAAAGGAAACCCAAATGAAAGTTTTGTAAAGAAAATAATTTACAAAATAACTCTTTAAAATTTAAAAAAAGTAACTTATGGGTAACTATAGTGCGTGTTGGAAATGATAAGGTAAATAGGAAAAGTCCCTGAGGAGGCGACATTTCATTTAAACATACAGAAGGGGCAAGAAATGCGAAATCTTGGGGAAGAGAACAAAATACTGTGATGTTCATTCATTCATTTCTTCAATTCACAAATGACCCTTGGGCATGGTTGTGTCCATGTGCACATGCTCAGATGTGATAGAAACTACACTGGGCCAAGCAGAAATAACAAAGAGCAAAACAAACAAAAATTCCCTCCCTACGGAGCTTGCCTTCCAATGAGGAGAGAAATAATCCACCATTTAAATACATATCCAATAGGGTAAATGCTGATGCATATAGAGAGAACAATACAGCAGAGGAAGGGGACAGGGAGTCCTGGGAGTGGCTGGTTTTGCCATTTTGGGTAGGATGGCTCAGAAAGAATGATATAAATAAAGTTCAGAAAGTGAGACAGCAGGGGACTATATGGACAGGTGGGGAGGGGACACGGGGGAGCAAGAGTACATCACTTGAATTGAGAGCGGCCTGTGTGAGTTTGCCCGAAGGAGTCAGTGGACAGCCAGGAGTTCAGTGAGGCTAAGGCAGAGCAAGGAAGGTGAGAATAGATGAGAAAATACCCAGACACCCAGACATGTAACAAGGGATCTTCTGTCTGAGCTTCGTAAGCCATGCTGGGACTTGGCTTTATTTTTATTTTCTATTTTTAAATGTTTTAAAACGTACTTGTAACACTTGACCTAGCTGTGCTAATGGATGCTCTGAATTTGGCTTTTTTCCCCCACAAGCTATGAGTCCATTGGAGAGAGCTAAGCAAAGAGATGATGTGCTCAACTAAAATTTTTTTTTTTTTGAGAGATATTCGCTATAGGGCGCGTGCGCTCACCAGACAGACAGAGAGAGACATAGAGACAGAAAGCGAGAAATCACCCCCCAGGGGGGATGGTCACGCCGCAATCCCTTCTCCATTCTCCTCTCGGGATCTTGGGCATGCACGCACACGCACCCGGCGTAAGTTTTAAGCCACCGGGTCCGGGATGCAAACCACGGTCAACTATGTGGGAGTCCAGCGACATAGCCATTACGCTAACTGCTGGTTCCCTCAACTAAAATGTTTTATAAATGTGCTACAAGGTGCCTGCACTCACTGGAGAGAGACAGAGAGGGAAAGCAAAAAAAAAAAAAAATAACATCCCCTTGAGGGATGGTCATGCAATCCCCTCTCCTCCAACCCTCCCTCCTCTTGGGATTTTTGGCATGCATACACACCCAGCATGTTTCTCAAGTCGCCTGGGTCTGAAACTTGAACTTTGTAGTTGGCAATGTGGGTCCAGCTGTCCTTAACCATCCCCAACAAATGGCTTGCTCAACTAAATTTAAAGGAATCATTTAGACCACTGGCTGAGCACAGCCTGAAGGAAAACAAAGGCCAAATGGAGAATGTGAGCTAGGATGCTGCAGTAATGATCTGGGTAACAGATGTCATTAGCTTTGGTTATTGGGGTAACAGTGAAGGTGGCTCAAAATGGAGGAGTCTGCACACATGCCAGAGGTTCAAAGGGAAGGGTTTATTGACAAGTTGAATATTTAAAGTGTTAATACAGATATTTAGTAACTTGAAGCTTACTTTTCAACTACAAGGTATAGTTGCTCAGCAAAACGTTGCAACTTTAATGTAGTACTACTGATTATCAGTTGGCTAATTTTATTATTTCATAATTCCTGAGCATTTAGTACAGGTGAGATTCTTTTGTAGGGGACAAGTTTATAGCCTAAATAAAATAGATTTAAAAACTACCTCTTCACATGTTTCCCTTCTAGTGGAAGAAAAGGCAATGTAACAAATCATTGGACTGACTACGGATAGGCCAATATAATCACAAACTTAGGAAAAGCTCAAGATTTCTCATGACCGTACTTAAAAATTAGATTCAGAAGTGTGACCTGGTGATGGATATGGACCATTATTTGTTATTTCTCATCCTCTTTAGAATGAGCTACCCCAAAAGGGCAGAAACTGGATGACTCAGTCGTCCTAAGTTTGACTTAAAAGAAAGTCACAGAACAGTAAATGTGATCCAGTCAAAAATACTACGGAAATCATCTGAAAAACAACAAAAAAAGTGACTTTATTTTTATCCAAAGGGTTTACAATTCTCTCAAACCTGTGAGTTCATTAATCTCAGAGTCCTTTATCAATGGGGGAAGATTTCAGTGTACCTGTCAAGAGTGACTCTAAAACCTTGTAAATCTGAAAAAAAAATCAAGTTTGTTCCTTTTTTTTTTTCTCCTGCAGTTTCAGGTTCAGAATGTTTTGATGTTTCTGAGTCAAGTTTATAGCTTTGTGAGCTGTGAGAACACTGAATTGGTTTTCTCAGTGTCTTTAAATACAAATACAATCCATCCATCCATTCATCTGTCCATCCACTCGTCCAATGTTCTTGTGCCGACTTTATGCTTAGACATTGATTACGTGCTATTAATATTCAGAGGAAAAATCTCAATTTTATTCTATAATGTGACATATTGCTAATGCAATAAACCAAATTCCATGTGTTGACTCAAATCCTTCCATAACTACCTTAAACTGAACTGTTTAAGTAGTCATTTAAACAATGTTAAGTCCCCTTTCAGATCACAAATTGAATAAGGTAACAAAAATATTTCAGAGGCATGTTGTCCCCCATATCTACTGGTTTCTCTCTGGCCAAAGAAATACTTAGCTCTCTTCATATGGAGAAATTATGAAAAGATGGCTTTTTAAGTACTTTTCTAATATTCAAACTATGATAAATTATGTAATTGGCTTACAGTTTTTAGAGAACCATTTGATATTACATTACAAAATTGATAAGATATCTATGATCTGACAACAAAATTATTTGAAAAAAATATATGTTTGCTAGGGCTGCTATAATAAAATATCACAAACAAGGTAGCTTAAACAATAAAAAAAAAAAATTCTCACAGTTCTGAAGCCTGGAATAATGGAATTAAGATACCGGCCCAATTGGTCCCTCCAGAGGGTTGGGAAGGAAGGATGAGCCCCAGTCCTCTCTGCCTTGCCTGTAGATGGTTTTCTTCTCCCTGTCTTCCCTTGTCTTCCCTCCACCCCCATGTCTTATGCACAGATTTTCTCATTTTTATGAGATCACCAGTCATACTAGGTTGAGACCTCAGTTTAACTTGATTATTTCTCTGTTATTTCCAAATAAAGTCAGGTACTGAGGTACTGGGTGTTAGGAATGCCACAAATGCATTTTGGGGGGGTTGATGTAACTTATAATAGGGTTTCAATATGTACATCCAAATACAATTAATACATCAGCATTTTTGTATTTAAAAATTAAGTAAATATTAAAGATATAAAAATAGATTTTTAAATAAAGTGTGGATTACTTACACAAAAGATTGCTATGAATTCACTGAAACTACTTAGGTAGATGTGTTTCCAAATAAAGAGATAAAATAAGTTAAAATACTTTATAAGTAAAAAGCAAATTGCAGAAGGATGCATAGGTGCATGAATGTGTACATATATATGTATGTATTTATATATTCCCAAAAATAAAGTAAACATAGTATTAGTAATAGTATATTTTTTCTATACTAGCCTCTAAGGAATTGAGAGCCTCATGGAAATTTTATATCAACAGTGGCAATAGACTTTAAATAAATTTGTGAAAGCAATATGAAGAAGAAAAATAATTCCTAAAATAAAAGACACTAAATAAAAATGTAACTTTAGTTATTCAAAAGTGAAACATTCTTCCTCTGCTGTGATTTTTTTTATATGTATAATGGCAATAATGTTAATGTCTTTTTCATAGTATCATTTAGGAGTGAGATATAGTTGCTTAAATACACATACACAGGGCACAGAGGTGATGTGGTGATTAAGGTGCTGGACTCCCACACAAAAAATCATGATTAGGTTCCTGGATGTGGAGGCTTGAAAATCACACAGGGTGCATGTGCGTGCATGCCCAAAATCCCAGGAGGAAAATGGATTGAAGTGTGGCCATCCACCCTGGAGGTGATTTCTCATTTTTCCTCTCACTTTCGGTCTCTGTATCTCCCCAGCAAGATCACGTGCGCTAAGACAAAAAACCTTATGCATGCACACATACATATACACACACCCCTGATACACACCTTGAGCTTCCAGGTGCCAAGATGGAAGGTTAATTAGGACAATCAGCAAAACTAACAATCTGCCTTTATTCACTTACTGCAGCAGTGCAGGAGTAAGGCAGTAACACCCAAGTGCCATTTCTCTACCATTCCATTTTTCTCTACGTTATGAACCACTTGAAAGTCAAATGACATGCGGCATAGAGAAGTAGAAGTCTCTCACTCTGGAGAAAGAGCCCCAAACACAGTCATCCTGTGTTTTTATGCACTGGAGTATGAGAGGAATTAATAGCGAAGCGATAGGAGTGGAATAGCACAAACTAAAGCCGGAAAAAGGCTCTCAGCCAAGTTGCCATGATAAGGAGTGCTCTGAATGGAGGTAGCTGGTCTAGGGCTGTCACCATGGGTATGAGCATGCTGATCACTGCCCCTGAATCTTTGACTGAATTCCCACCAAGACACTGTTTGCACCGACTCTGCATCTCTTCTGAGGCTGACAGCTTTGCCCATGAGCCTGATGGGCAAGTCTTCTGATTGACTGTAGTTGGATCTGAAGGATCACTTGTAGGATTTCTAGTCTGAAGTTATCCTTCTTGTAAGATGATTAAAGCCACAACTGGTGCAAATGCTCTGCAAATGTGTGATGCAGACGTTTACATACATGTGCATCTAAATGGGTGAAACCATAAGAATGTCCAAGTTTATCTTGTATTCATAAAATTTGCTTTAGAAGGAATTATACGGAGATGAATGGTGGCATAGGAAAGAAAAAATAAAAAAGGCACTGTCTGAGGCTGGTCCACATTGGAAAGTTCTGGATTCACGGTTGGAGACCTCCTTAGATATGGCAGGCATGTGAATGTCCGTGATCTTGGGACGGCTGGGTCAGAGGGTGGGTTCCAGCATAAGACCCTGTAGAGGGTAGAAGGTGCCGTCCTTCACTTTCTTTCATTCTCTCTCTCTCTGTCTCTCTGTCTCTCTCTCTGTCATGGAAGAAAACTTAAAAAATTTATGTAATCAGAAGAGATATGAGAGGATCAAAAATAAAACAAAAAAGTACTTGAGAGGCTTATAGAAGTTGTGAAATATTTCCAAACTGAAAAAGTTAAAATCTTTGGTTTTCAGTCTTTGTAATTAGAGACCTAAGAAAGTTAGAATAACTTTCTGCCTATTTTAGAAGGCTAGACAATGAATTCAAAATTAGAGCCGCTGGCCCAGCAAGTGGTGTGATGGTTATAGCACTGGACTCCACATGACTGACTGAAGTTTGAGTCCAAGACCCAGCGGTTTAAAAATCACAGTGGAGGGAACGAGCAGTTAGCGTAATGGCTATGTCGCTGGACTCCCACGTAGTCGACCGCGGTTCGCGTCCCGGACCCGGTGGCTTAAAACTCACACCGGGTGTGTGTGTGTGCGTGCCCAAGATCCTGAGAGGAGAATGGAGGAGAAGGGATTACGGCGTGACCATCCCCCCTGGGGGGTGATTTTTCGCTTTCTGTCTCTATGTCTCTCTCTGTCTGTCTGGAGAGCACATGCACCCTATAGCGAAAACCTCTCAAAAAAAAAAAAAATCACAGTGGACACATATATAAGCATGCCGAAAATCCTAGGAGGAGAATGGAGGAGAAGGGATTGTGGCATGGCCATGTACCCTGGGGGAGGGGGGGGGTAATTTCTCGCTTTCTGTCTCTCTGGAGAGCATACGCACCAGAGAGAAAAAAAAAAAACAAACAAACAAACAAACAAAAAAAAAATTTATATATATATATATATATATATAAAATCTCTTAAAGAAAAAAAAGTGTTAGAGCAAAATTGGAGTGTTGAACAACGGTTTTCCAAAGATCTCTAGGATTTATTAAATGAGTGTGATTATTCAGTTGATTTTTTATAGAGTTTGCATGCTATCAATGCTTTTATAGATCTTAAGAAAGGTTCTATAAGGACAAATAATAAGAAATGCACCAATTATTAAAAACTGTCAATAAATGCATAAGTTATTATTCAGTAGACTATTCTGAAACCAATACAATCAGAAATTTCTGGAGAATATGGCTAGCATTTTTTTATTTATTTTTTTTACATTTTGAGTATTTCTTCAAATACACTACAGAAATAACTTATATAACCAAAGGTAGTTAATAGCCCAGGTTAAAAAGAGAGACAGAAAATTGCATTTGTTATGTGTAAACTAAAATATTATGCCTTTCAATGTGAACATTTCCTGAGATGAAAATGTTTGCATTTTTGCTTTTCAAACAGTTTCTCTTTTCAAATATACTGAATAACTGACTTGTATTAGCGTGTAATAACATGTTTTAGAAAGACGTAAAAATAATTAACTTGCATTTTAGTAATATCACAGAGTTTAAAACACTGAATTTTACTTCTACCTAAAAGCACAATCTTATACACACAGTAAAGGGTCAGTTTTTTCACTGCCCAGTCATAATGAATTGTTTGAAAACATCATTTTTGCTTAGGAAAATTAGTCATACATTGTGTATACAGTATTTGATGATCTATTTTAAAAATATGTACTTATGTGTCAGACCATATCCATAACAGTAAAATAGTCAAAAGACAAATATTCTCTCTATTTTGACATCAGTGTTTACAAATATTCAACAGATTATAGGGAACTCCTTTGTTGATTATTCATGTTGTTTTGTGTTTCTGTCACAAAAATCTAACCAAGATAGTTCCTTGGGACCAGCAGTTAGTGTAATGGCTATGTCGCTGAACTCCCATGTAGTTGATCGCAGTTCAAGTCCTGGACCCGGTGGCTTAAACTCATGCCGAGCATGTGTGTGTGCGTGCCCAAGATCCCAAGAGGAGAATGGAGGAGAAGGGATTGCGGTATGGCCATCCCCCGGGGAGTGATATCTTGCTTTCTGTCTCTCTGTCTTTCTGATGTATAGTATTTATATTCACCATATAGCAAAAACCTAAAAAAAAAAAAAAAAAGATAGTTTCTTACTCCTACTCTTATCATTTTAGAGGTATCTCTGTCATTAGACATAATTGTATAATCTATATAATGTAATCAGATAAAACTCATAGTTTAAATAAGATGTTGTTGCTGGTATTACTTCTAAATATTATGCAATTTTTTTTTACGTTATATCTGATTTTTGGTTGGGAGAATTTCTCATGAATTACCGTGTGTTATGCTTTTTATAGAAAAAATCTTTTTCCAAAATTTTTATTTATTATCATTATGTTTTAATTTTGACCAGAGAGAGACAGAGAGTGTGTGCAAGCTGCCAGGTCCAGAACTCAAACCGTGGTCGGCCATTTGGAAATCAGTGCCCTTAACCACCAAGCCACCCACCAGCACCGTGTTATACTTTTATGTGTGCTAGACAAACCAAGGTTCAAATTCAGCAAAGTCACTTATGAGCTTTGTGATATTCTCTTGATGCTCTGAAAACCTTTTCTCTCATTTTTAAAATTGGGATAATGGTATATTCTCCTGAAGTCCTTTCATAATTATTGAAAAGTATTTACCAGACCTAAAATGATATAAAATGATATCTTTAACCATAATAATTTTTAATTTTCCTAGATATAAAATATCCTCTTTCCTGCCATTAAAAAAATCATCTTAATAGTTACATGCAGAAATAAATGGTTATATATGTGCTGGCCCAAAAGTTTGCTTTTGAAACCGTCTAATAGTTCCTTAGCAATTATAAAATAGGTATTCCACTTCAATCATAAAGAAAGTTTTTAAAAATTGCCTTTTACCTTGATTTGACATAAACATTTCCTCCTAAATGTTCAGATATACCAAACACACTTATCCTCAGGCCTTTTTTTATTGTAAAATATTTGAACAGACCATATTTTCTTTATTAAATGCTTATATTCATGTTTATATGTTTATTTTTTATAATCTTGCTAAATAATTATAACTATTTCTAATTTGGGATCAGGAGGCTAAAAAGTGGAAGTAACTTTATGTACATAATCAAGGTAGAAATTAATAAAATAGATATACATTGAGTAACTTGATCTTGCTTCAATGCTATGTAACAAATTCAGTTGAGAATTGACATATATGCCATGCAATGTTTCAAAGACTACTTTTGAGCAGTTCTAGTAGAGGACATTTTCAAGGTGGGAAATTGATCAAAGTAGTTATTTTCCCTGGATTCTAACACAAAGCAACATCAAATAACTTTGCTTTGCTGGTTTGGTTTTCCTGCCTGCTTTGAACTAGAAGTATAATATACTGACTAAGGTTTTGTGTCCTAAAGTAAAATTATGAGTCTTTCCTTCAGAATACACTTGAAGAAACTCATGAATAGTTGAAGAAAACATAGATGAAAGTATTTTTCTTGCTTCACTACTTAGTGACATTTTTGTAATCTTGAAATTTTATGGCTCTAGCCAGATAATCAAAACATCTCTAGTCTCATTGTATGGCTAGGCTATAATTTGTAGGTTTATTCAATCAATGTGAGTTGCATATAAAATAAGGTTAAATGCTCTTTGGTTATGTAGTCCATTGTATTAGTGGTAATAGCCTCAATAATAAAGCACACATACATTTAAAAATATATTGGAACTATATCAGTGGTGTTTTTTAACTTTATATATATAAAGACATATCTTCTTAGGATTTTGTTTTCCTTTGGGCTAAGTATTAATATTGACAGTTATTTGATTTATGAAATGTTATGACTATGAATGCTACTTCATTTTAGTTGTATTAATTAATGTGTTAATGTTTAATATTGGTATACTAGTATTTATATTGCTTTATTTTTGTTACCATTTATGCTACTATGAGTATTCCTTTTGTGCTTCTTTAAAAAATTATGACAAATAATAATTTTGCATATTTATGGGAATTTCTTTTATTACCAAAGGGTGTGGCACTTGCTAGAAAGAGAGGGAGAGAGAAAGCACTCCCCAATGGGGCATGGTCATACCACAGTCCTTTTTCCTCCATTTCTCCATTACTTTAAGAGTTCAAGGGCATACACACATATGTACCCAGCATGTTTTTGATGCTGCCAGGGGCTGGGATCCAAACCACAGTTGACAGTGTGGTATCTGGCTCCCTACCCACTGAGCTAACTGCTAACATAGAAGGTTGGCCCATGTCTTAATCTGAATATACATTGTAGAAAAATTTGATCAGGTTAATTTACATATACATTACCTCACCAACTTATTTTTTTGTGATGAGAACATTACATATCTATTCCAGCAATTAAAAAATATACATTACATTATTATTGGACTGTGGTCACCATGCAGTTCAATAGATCACTAAAACTGATTCTTCCAATCTAACTGAAACGTTATACACTTCAATCAACCTCTTTCCTTTCTCTGTCTTTCCCACCTCTGCTGGTGCTTTGATAACCACCATTCTATTCTGAGTTGCTATGAGATCAACTACATTAGAGTCCACATCTGTGGGATTTTATAGAGAGTTTGTCTAGCTGCACCTGGCTTATTTAATATAGCGTAATGTGTTCCAGCACCATCCATGTTGAAATAAACAACAGAATTTTCTTTTTTAAAAAAATAGGATCGAATATTATTCCATCATGTATATATGTCATGATTTCTTTATTCATTCATTTATTCATTGATGGACACCTAGATTAATTCCATGTCTTGGCTAGCATGAGTAATGCTGAAATGAAAATGAGAATGTAGCTCTATCTTATTATTTTTTCTTTTTTTCTAAGAGAGATTATAGGGCGTGTGCATTTGCTAGAGAAATAGAGAGACAGAAAGCAAGAAATCACCACTTGGGGGGATGGCCATGCCATCTCTTCTCCTCTATTCTCTTGGAATTTTGAGCACACATGAACATGTGCCCAGAGTAAATTTTAATCTGCCAGGTTAGAAACTAGAACCATGGTTGATTATGTAGGAGTCCAGTGATGTAACCTTTACGCCATTTGCTGGTTCCTGCAGCTCTACCTTTAACATTACTACTTTATGAATGTCTACTTAGAAGTGGGATTATTGGAGCATATGTTAATTCCACTTTTAGCTTTTGCAGAACCTTTATGCTAATTTCTAACTTGGCTATATTAAACAAAAGTAAACAAAATCAACAAACTTTAGCTAGACTAACAAAGAAAAGAAAAGATAAAACAAAATTCAGTATGACAATCTATAACATTAAATAATACTGATCAAAGTCCTGACACTTAGGTAATAATCATAGCTTTCAATGAAATTCATTATGAGGTTGTATTGAATTTCCATGCATTTTTTTATTTACAGAAATTGCACAAACACATTATTATATTTTTATGTATATTTTTTTCCATGTCTCTGGGTAATTTACAAATGCTTGAAAACATTTGACCGGTAAAAAATGTTCATTTCATTATTATAGTGACAAAAATTTTAATTATTTAAAAATGTATTAGCACTTTAAACTTTTATTTATTATTTTTGACAAAGTAAAATGCAGATACTAAAAAAACTTATAGATTTATTAATCAGCATATCCCATATCATTCATTCAACAATGAAAAGGTTGTTTTAGAGGTGCTTGGGGTACAGAAATGAACAGAACAGACAAAAATTTATTCTAGTTTAAAACTTAAGACCCTCAAAGCACAGCCAGTAATCTTCAAAATAAATTAGGGGGATTAATTCAAATTACAAAGTTTCTGCACAGCAAAAGACACTATAATTAGTATAAATTGACAACCGTCAGAATGGGAGAATAGTTTTGTAAACTATGTCTCCGATAAGTAACTGAGAGCCAAAATACACAGGGAACTCAAACAGTTTATGCAAAAAAAAAAAGAAAAAAAAATCAGCCCATTTAAAATATGGAAAAATGAGATGAACAACTTTCTAAAAAGTAAGACATACAAACAGCCAAAAAGCATATAAAAAATGCTCAATATCATAAGCGAGATGCAAATCAAAACCGCAATGATATACTACCTAACCCCAGTCAGTATTGCTAACATAAAAAAAAGATAAGTGCTGATGAGACTATGGTGAATTCTACTGACTATGGTGAATTCTCCTACCCTGTTGTTGGGAATATAAATTAGTACAGCCACTGTAAAGATTAATACGGAGGTTCCTCAAAGATCTTCAAATAGAACTACCATATGATTCAGCAGTTCCACTCCTGGGTATTTTTCAAAAGTGAAGGAGAATACTCAGTTGGAAAAGTGCTTGCACATTTATGTGTATTATGGCATTATTCACAATTGCTAAGACATGGAACCAACCCACATGTTCAAACAGATGAATGGATTGAAAAAGTGTGGCATATATATATATATATATATATATATATACACACACACACACACATACATACATATACATACATACTATGGAATACTACTCAGCCATAAAAAAACAACAAGATTCTGGCATTTTATAGAAAATGGACAAATATGGAGAATTTACTACTGAGTGAAGTAAGTCAAGCTATGAAAAAGAGATATTGCGTTTCTCCACTTTGTATCACTTAATATATACAGACTGTCACTCTGTGGTGGAAACAGAGAGTTAGAGGACATAGAAGCATGAAAAGTGGTGAAAGATACTGGAGACAGTATGAGAGAGGGTGAGAGATGGGGGAGAGTGAGAGTAAAGGAATCAAGGAGAAAAAATAGGGAGGCAAGACATTTAAGGACACAGAAATGGAGAATTGTCTATTGATAACATATGATACCTTCCACTGGACTGATGTAAAGTGTATTCATGTTGGGTAAATTTATTTTACAAGCTGTAGTGATATACAGTGATCGAATGTATAAAATAAAATTTAAAAAAAGAAGGAAAAAAGAACTTATGTTCTAGAATGGGAAAACAGAAAATAAAAGAGAAAGCAAGTAACTATACGGTAAGTAAGTGGTGACAAGAGCTTTAAAGGTAGTGTTTGCAGACTGCCTGGAAGAGGTGGTGGGGATTTTTTTGCTTTATTTCTGTTGATTACTAGGAGGAGGATATTTGAGGAGAAAACTGAAAGAAGTGAGGAAACTACCCATGAAGGTGGCCAGAGTAGAACACTGCAAGAAGACAAAAGCGGCTTGGGGACCCAGTGATAATATATATCAACAATACAGCGAGACCCACATGGGGAGATTCTAGGTTCTCATCCTGGGACCTCCCTCTGCATGCTGGGTACATGTATACATGCCTGTGATCTGGCCTGGTTGAGGCTGGAGTAGATTGTCATACCTTTAAATGTCACTCTGTCTGCTATGTTGTAAATGATAGAGCATTGGTGTGATGGGCAGAAATATGAAATGCAGTTAGCTCTTGTAAAATTTGTGTTTTTTTTTTTTTTTTTCATTTTGTTTTGAAAGATTTTTGCTATCAAGGTATATGGGGCTAACTGGAGAAAGAGAAAAAGTGAGAATTCCTTCACTTCCATTTTCCTCTAGGGATTTTGATCACACAAACACACACATGCTTGGTGTGTTTCAAGCCTCCAGGTCTGAGACTTGAACTGCAGGTGACCATGTGGAAGTCCAGCGCCTTAACTACTATGCCACCTGCTGCCTCCAGCTCTTATGAAGTTCTAAGCAGGACTTTATATTGACTTGGTTGTAATGTAGTGGATGCTGGCTGTGTTTGCAGAATTTGCTCTTCATTACACATGGTGATGCATGAGAAAGATCAATGTCAAGAAGGATTCAGAATGTGGGGTTGAAAAACCCAAAACCAAGAAATAGAAGACTGGTTTTAGATTTGAAATGAAACCCTCAGTTTGGATTTGGACCTGTTGGTGTGAACTGAATATTAGAATATAATTATGCAAGCAAAATATCTAGTCAGCATTTGGAGTCACATCTAAAGTTCAGGGGAGAGGTTCAAATTGGGACCTATTTAAATTTTTACATCTAAAGTCCAAGTTCAAGTTGGGTCATGTTTAAGTTTTCAGCAATGTAGTGGGTGTTATTTAAAACACGTGATTGAATGAGATCACTTAGAAAGTTGGCAAAACTACAAAAGAAAAGAGATCCAAGCACTCTTCGGAAATAGCAAAACTAAGAGACCAGGGAGATGATAATTACCAGCCTGAGAAGAATTATCTAGAGAGGTAGTAGGGGAAATCAGAATGGATCTGGGTAACTGAGCCACATTTTACATTAATCGAAAGATTAAATCCCCCGAGTTACCATTTCTTTGCACATAAAAGAAGGTTATCTTTAAAAATAGTCTGAGAGAACACTGGGAAAACCAGTGTTCCCCTGAAAATGGGGGGGGGGGGAGCTGGTCTTTTTTAGAATATATATTGCTCTATTTGAAATTGATGTTGAAGGAATTCTCTAAAAATCTTCTAAAATTATAGTAAGTAGTCAACTTACTACAAAAATGAAAAGAAAAGGAAACTAGTAAAAAGAGATCATTAAAAGTGACAGAATAAAAAGGAAGTCTTAAAAACCTAAATACTTAAAAACAGGGAAATAGTACCTACTTTTTCTTAGGTCACATACCTAACCCTAACTTAGGGTGAGGAAACATCTATTGTGATTAACAATCACATTAGATTCTTGCAATGAAAAATCAGGTTACCATGACCAAATGACTATGAATTGAATGTTCAAATTATTCTTGATTGTGTCATTGATAATTTCTTCTTTCACATTGTCTTTTTTTCCCCTACTGCTGTTATACAGTGAAAACAAAAATCCTTAAACTAGAACTCAAGTTTTCTCAAATAATTTACATCTCTGTAATTTTCAGCTTTATAAAAAATTAATCAGCTTTATTTTCAGAAAAAATATTATATCTATAGTCAAATCCAACTCATAACATTAGTTTCTAAATTTCTAATAAAATATTTCCTTCTTATAGCAACTGTGATTTGTATTTATAATAGAATTCAAATCTCTGCCAGCTCTGAGTGTAATAATAGAATGCTTCCGTTAATTGTCAATTTTTTTTCTTATATTGGTTTTTCTCTTTAATGTTGTTATCATCAAATACCTCACAGTCCTTGGTTTTCTGATGGCAGATCTGAATTAAAGACAACTGAAGGCAAGCCGGTAGTTTGGTGGTTGGGGTCATGGATCTCATGTGACCAACTATAATGAACTAGTCCAGCACCCAGTAGCTTTAGAAACCTGCAGGGCATGTGTGCCCAAAATCCTGAGAGAGAATGAAGGAGAAGGGATTGTGGCATGGTCATCCCCTTGGGGGTTGATCTCCCACTTTTCATTTTTTCTCTCTCTCTCTCTTTTTGGTATCTCTAGTAAATGCATGTGCCCTGTAGCAAAATCTAAAAAAAGAAAAGAAAAAGGACAAAAGAAGGTAGCAACTGAGTATTTCTTCTGAAGTTAGCGGTGTTGTTCTTGTATGTGGAGATCAGAGTATATTTCAATTAATTGTAATACATTATTTTTTTTAATGTGCAAGTTTGATAAGTTGGAATGGTAGCAATACTGAAATGTACACAGTAGTATTTATAAAATGCCTATACATATTTTTATAGATACAAATAAAATACACATGAATTTACTGAAAATATCCCCTTAAGAAGATATCCTTTTCTGTGCTCTGGGACCTTCTGAATACCACTTCTAGTCACTGTTTCGAATTCAGAAGTAGACTGTGCCTTAACTCTTCTTTTTATCACTCATATGTCATCTTTAAAGTTATATCCTCTCTGTATGAATCTATAGTCTATGTATACTTTGGTTTTTACTTATTCTTGAACTACAAGTATAATATTGGGTTGTCAGAAAAGTCATGATGCATTTTTCTTTTTCTATGCAAAAATGAGTCATAACTTTTATGATGACCCAGTATTCCTTGTTACCACTTGTTTGCTTTTTTATTCTTCCAGAAGTATATTTGTGAAATTTGTGTTTACTTAAATAATTACAAATCCTATCAACAAGTGATTATCCTGAGAAAAAGTTAAAATAAAGGTTTTGCCTTTCATCAAAATATGTTGGTGACCAAACAATATGTTGACTAAACAGTAGATTTTAAATGAACAGCAAAGCTTTTGTACAACTTGCACAACAAAGTACATAGGGGACAATGTGGCCACAATGTGCACACTCCCTGTTTTATTCTGTTTGTTTAATTTGCCAGTAGGTGCTTTGTACTCGTTAGAGAAAGGGAGAAAAAGGAAGAGAGAGGGAAATTAAGAAAACAACCCCTAAAATCCCTTCTCCACTTCTCCCTCCTTCAAGAATTTTGGTAATGCACATGCAAGCATCTGATATGTCTTTCAAACCACTGGGTCTGGGACTCAAACAATGCAGTTGGCCTTGCAAGTTCTAGAGTTCCAAACTACCATGCCACTGACTGGTCTAATATTTATTTTAACCTCTGCATTTGTTTAATCTACTATAATAACTAATTAATCCAGGTCATCAGAACCTTTTTTCATTCTTATATAGAATCTCACTTTTTGTTTCTTTCCATTTTCTTTTCATCCAGTCTCACCTGTCTCTTTGGAAATATTCCACCTTGTCTGTATACCTCACAATGTAGAACAGAAAGTTCCAATGAAGCAAAAAATAACATTATCTTTTTTAAACCAATTACTCCAAATCTGTCTTTTTATTAATATCCTAATACATCCATTTATTAAAGTCTATAATGCACAGGACAGTCACTCACAATAAAGCGTTGTCTAAACCCAAACTTTGATATTTCTGAGTAAAAGTAATCCTGGATTAATTTTTTAAAGAATTATTTTATTTAACTTTATTTATTATTATTATCATTATTGTTTTCCAGCTTGATCAGAGAGAAACAGATAGAGAGGAAGTGAGAAAGCAAGCCACCAGATCCGAGACTTGAACCGTGGTTGGCCATATGGGAGTCCAGCGCCTTTAACCACCATGCCACTTGCCAGCCCCGGATTAATTTTATAAAACAAGGATTTTTTTTCCTTAAAATTTGTTTCTACTGGGCAAAATAAATCTTATAAAAATATATCCAAAGTGGTGGCCAGCAGGTGGAGTAGTGGTCAAGGTGTTTGACTCTCACATGGTGGACCATAGTTCAAGCCCTGGAACTGGTGACCAGAAACTCATGCTGGACGCTTGTGTATGCATGCCCACAATCCCAAGAAGAGAATGGAGGAGAATAATTGTGGCACGGCCATTTCCCCTAGGGAGGGGGACAATTTCTCATTTCTGTCTCTCTCATGAGTGCATTTGCTTTATAGCAAAAATCTCTCTCTTAAAAAAAAATTTACAGTCAAGATAAGTAAAATGATCTCATGATATAGACAATAAAATAATATAGGATTGTGTAATATGTGCTTTTCAAAATTAACTTTAAGAACTGATTTAAAGACCAAAGTAATTCAATAATAAAAGTAGTTACCATAAGTCTTTTTTTTTTTTTCAATTTGGATGCCATTTATTTATTATTACTTGTCTAAGTTTTCTGGCTAGAACTTCTAGTACAATGTTAAATAGCAGTTGTGAAAGCAGGGAGGTATTCTTATTTTTTTTCACTTTTTTATTTCATTTTCTCTTATACATTCAACCACATTATTTAGCTTACAAAATGAATATTTCAACAGGTGAACATTTCTCCCTAGTCCAGCTGATAAAACTATAAAATATCTTCAACAGATAATACCACATTTGTTTGTCCCATTAATGCTTTATCTATTTTTCTTTACCATAAGTATTTAGCATCATAATTTTATTTTTTCTTTTATTTCTTTATCTTTTAAATCTTTTTTAATTTATTTTTTTCTTTTAAGTTTTTTGCTATAGGGTGCATGTACTCACCAGAGAGACAGAATGGGAGAAGTCACCACACGGGAAAGGCCACATCAAAATCTCTCTCCTCCACTCTTCTCTCAGAACTTTGGTCACACATGTTCATGCTCCTGGCATGTGTTTCAAGCCACCGGGTCCAGGACTTGAACCATAGTCAGCCATGTGGGAGTCCAGTGCTTTAACCACTACCTGCTGGCTCCAGCATGATCATTTTTTTTTGGGGGGGAGAGGTTTTTTCGCTATAGGGCGCGTGCGCTCGCCAGACAGACAGAGAGAGACACAGAGACAGAAAGCGAGAAATCACCCCCCAGGGGGGATGGTCACGCTGCAGTCCCTTCTCCTCCATTCTCCTCTCGGGATCTTGGGCACGCACGCACACGCACCCGGCGTGAGTTTTAAGCCACCGGGTCTGGGACGCGAACTGTGGTCGACCACGTGGGAGTCCAGCGACATAGCCATTACGCTAACTGCTGGTTCCCCATGATCATTTTCATGTATTAATCCTGTGTAACATTTTTTAACTTCTACCCTCTTAGAAAACATGTCATAATGAATTTAACCTTTTACACATGCTTATAGCTTTATCTCATAAATTGCCCAGCTATTTTAATGCCCAGACATACAATTTTTAGATTCTTATTGCCAGTACTACCTCAGAGAATTAGACCCAGTATACTAAGAGTATAGAGTTATTAACATTTTATTAACAAGGACCAGGTACCAACACATGTTATTCTATATGTCGTCTTTTCTAATTCTGATAATTCACTAACTAAAGAAGAGCTCCCAGTATCATTGCATCAAAGAGTTGATAACTGCCTTCTGCCATCTTAAGAACATTCATCCATAGACACTATAATGCATATGCAAGCAGTAATTGTTTTGAAATGTGTGAAATGACTTATCTTTCTGATTCTGAGGTATTCATAGCTAACAGACCAGAGCTTCGTGGATTACCACATTGAAGAAGTGAATGTACACCACGTAGGAAGAACTGGCTCTCCAATACTGTCCATGTAGGGACGATTTTCTTTTTAGCTGCTGCAATATTAGTTCATTTGAAGACAGAGTGCAGCAACCCTGAGAGCTAGAAAATCGTTATTGGACATTTCATAAACAAAAGTAATGAATTGAAATGATTGACATTTCCACTCATGGCCACGTACTGAAGTGAGCCCTGCATTACAACTCAGGACTTCTGACTCTTATCCCCGCTCATTTCCTTTGAAATTCACTTGAATCTACCATTACTGGTAGTCCATCAGCCTAACTCTTTAAATACTCAATGGGAAGCAAATAGTTCCAGACTGATTATTTTCCTACACTGTGAAGAGCCTTCTTTTAATTATGAAAACATAAATGGCTTTGTCTCTGTATAAATATTATAATTTTTGCATGAGTGATAAGACAAAAATACAATATCTAATCCAAAGAGAGAGAGAAATAGTGCCATGAGTAAATGAAATGAGTATGTTCCATGAGGTATAGTATAAGATTGGAGAATTATCAGCATTATGTAGATAGAATTCATCAAGAAAGGGGTATTTTTTTTAAGAGAGAGTCTTGCTAAAGGCAAGTGCTCTTACCAGAGAGACAAAAAAACAGAAAGTGAAAAGTCACACCCCCTAAGGGGGATGGCCATGCTGCAATACCTTCTTCATTCTTGTCTCTGGGTCTTGGGAACACATGCACACATGCACGGCCTGAGTTTTAAACAACTGGATCCAGGACTCAAACTGCAGTCAATTAGGTGAGTGTCCAATGATGTAACCAATGCCAACTGCTGGTCCCAATAAAAGGCAACATTTGAACCAAAGCTTAAATGATAAAGTTTGGTAATAGGAAGAAAATATTCCTTCTTTATTTTTTAATAGGAAATGAACTTAAAATATAGTAAGCAGATAGATATTACTGAAAATGAGTGTTAATTAAAGCAGTTGGTTATATGAATTTTAGAAGGTGAAAGTAGGACATGAAAGTCAAGTTTAATAGGTATGAGTTACAAAATTATGGGGCCAGCTGGTGGCATGATGATTAAGGCAGTTAGATCCCAATGACTTATTGGTGTGGTTTGAGTCCTGACCTATCAACTTGGAAGTCACACTACAATTTTTTGCCTGCATGAGCAGAATCTCAAGAGAAGATAGAGGAGAGGGGATTGTGGCATGACCATCCTCTTGAGGAATGTTCTTTCACTCCCACTTTCTCTGCCCACTGCAAGTACACATACTCTATAGCAAAAACTAGAAACAAAACAAAAATGAGAAATCATATTTAGATCGCTAACAGCTGCATTGAAACCAATATGTTACAGAGCTATGCACTTCAATAATCACCATTTATAGAACAACTTTCTTATGATACTTATACTATGGGCACTGTAGATGGTTTGATTATGTGATGTTTTCTAACTTACAAATTTCAGATATATGAGGAACTTAATGTTGAGAATAGCATACAACAGGGGGCATCAACCTTGTTCTGCTGTACAGGTTTTCATGGATAAAGAGGGAATTATTGCTAAAGTGAAAATTAAAGAGTGTATTCTGAGTGAGCCAGTGGTGTAGTAGCTAAGTCAGCTGGATGCCACACAGCTGACTGTTCTGTTCAAGTCCTGGGGCCAGAGGCTTGAAAACCATGCTAGGTGTGTATCCCTGCATGCCCAAAATCTTGAGAGCAGAATGGAAGGGAAAGAATAGAAATGTCATCTCTCACTTTCTCTGTCTCTTTCTGGCTAGTGCACATGCCCTAAAGCGCACACACACACACACACACAAATAAATAAATAAATAAAAGGGAAAAAAGTGTGTATTCTAAACAGTAACTACACAGATTTTTTGAAATCTCAGTTTTCCAAATTTGAGAAATTGTGATTTAATTACATTGATGGAAGAGGAATCAACAGTCATTCCTTCTTTTATTTAAATTCAGCACTTAATGATTATTATTATTTTTTTTTGTTCTTCACAAGACTTTCTACTTCTTTCAGTTTGTCATAGCCTTTGCGCTTGCACTTTCAGGCATCTTGCAAGTTAGGAAAGTACTTAAACTTCATTCCTTTAGCCACTAAAAGATAAAAAGAAAACCTAAATTTAGAAACTAGAATCTTTCTCTTACACTTTTCAAGTTGTAAAACATTAGCATTGACTACTTCTGTTGTAAAACATACTAATGAGGGATTAATAATATCTATACTTTTATCTTTTCATTGCCAGGGTGTGTGTGCTTGCCAGGGAGAGAGACAGCGAGAGAGAAAGAGAAAGAAAGCACTCCCAATGGGCTATGGTCATGCCACAATCCCTTTTCCTTTATCTCTCTATCCTGTTGGGATTTGGGGCACATATGAACATGTGCCCAGCATATATACCAAACCACTGGGGTTGGGATTAGAACCTTAGTCATCCATGTGGGATCCACCTCCCTTGACCACTATGCTATGGGGCTGGTCTGGTGTTTGTACTTCAAGAAAAAAATGGCAAACTATGACTGGTGCCATCCACAGAATGATCAGGAATGATCAGAGATAAAGAGATTCTTGGGGCCAGCCGATGGCATAGTATTTATGTCACTGTCCTCCCACACATGGCCCACCATGGTTGGAGCTCCAAAAATGGTGGCTTGAAACTCATGTTGGGTGTGTGTGTGTATGTGTGCTCAAGATCCCAGGAAGAAAATGGTGAAGGGATTGTGGTGTAGCCATCCCAGCCAGGGGTGATTTCTCACAGTCTCTCTCACAGTCTCTCTCTCTCTCTCTCTCTTTCTCTCTTTCTCTCTCTCTCCCATGAGTGCATGTACCCTAAGGCATAAACCTCTTAAAAAAAGAGAGAAAGAGAGAAATTCCTAAGCAATTCTATTTCCCCATTACCCTTTTGATACATTTTTGTTTCAGTTGTTCGTTTCAGTCTATATGATACTCAGCACACACGCATGTACAGTTTATTTAATATTTCTAGATTAAGATTTTGCAAGGGCTGTTTTTTTTTTCTTATTCTCATTGTGATTTCCTTCCATTAATGCAAATATGGCATTTCTTGACTTTGAATACTTATGTGAATTTTCCTTATGGCCACATGATTATTATGTGTGTAGAAAAATTAAGCTAGCAAAGAAGGGTAAATCACTAAAGTGAGAAAAATATTAGATAATTTTTGTTATTAAATTGCTTGCATTTTGTGAGGTTACAAAAAGAAATAACCAGATTACAGAATCACAGAATCAACATATATTAAAATCAAAGCAATACATGGAAATACTACTGTCAGTTTTCATTTTAGTGGAAAGAAACAGATAAAATATCTGATCAAAATTTTTTAGGCTACACCTAATGGAATAATAGAGAAAAGGGCAAAAAATCAAATAATGCCCTAAATATAGTAATCTCTGATGAGGGGCAAACGATACGCTGCATGTGCAAAAACATTGCGTGAGAATATCCATTGGTCTATGATATAAGTCAGACTGATTTCCTAGCATCACAGATATTCATAATTTATCTTCTAGTTCCTTTTTTCATTTGATATTTTCACAAATATAATTCAGTATCTCATCTCTTAATCTTTGGGCTCTAGAAAAGGTAGATTTTAAGAAACACATTGTGAATTGCTAACTCTTGGGGAAAAGTTTATGTAAGTATGTTTAGAATTTTGACATTTTCCCCCAAGAGAAAATTTATCATTTCTTTACATTTATAAATTATCATAGCTTTTGTTAATATGAATATATCTTGGCCTATAACATTTTACAAGTAAAATTAATGTATTCCTTAACATTTTCTTGACCTTGAACTTCTTTCGAAAATAAGAAAAATGTAAATCTTTCATATTGAAAACTGACAATAGACATTTTTAAATCCCTGGATAATCGGGCCAAATGTGTTTAAGGTGCAATAATCAAAACAGTGAGGATTTTAAATATATTTTACATGGAGGAGCCGATAATCCTTCCCCGCTCCATCAAATATTCTACAATAGCCTATTTTTATCTCTGTTCTGAACACATTAAAATGGATTCTATTTATATGTATATGGATTATCAAATCTAAAGTTTTTAAAGTTTTATTTTTAAATTTTTTTAAGTTTATTTTACTTTTTATGTCTTCTATGAGATGAGAATGGAAGAGAGGGACAGGCAGATAGGCACCTCCCACAAGAACTTGATGTTGGGGTCTCCCCCCCACCCCCCAGGCTCAGCCAGCCCCATTCAGGTGCACCCATGCCTGGTGTGCACAGAAAGACCTCAGGATACAAACCCGGGTCCTTCCCATGGGTGTCTGGCATCGCAGAGAATTGGAACCTGGGCTGGTGTATCTGTGAGTTGTTTCCAAAGTTTCGGGTATGCCAGAGAAGATCAGGTCTACACAGGCACGTGTAGATTGGGGTGTGTGTCCAGGAGTGCTTCAATAGCTGTACGAGGTTTCTTTGACACATTGCACTTCCTATGTGAGCTCCGTGGGCCCCTCTTTTTGGCTCTCTGTCAGGTAGGCAGAGCCTTTACTTATGCCAGTCTTCTGTGAAATATCACAGTTGTGCCCACTTCAGAGTTAGAAAGACAGCTGAAAACATCCACCAAGCTGGCCTTTTCCTTTGGACCCTAGCTTCATAGAACGTGGAGGAAGCAACTCTCTCATGGGACGTTAGTTTCTGAGGGCTTTAGTAGCGGTTTCTGTCACTACTATCACAGGACACTGGAGCGGCAGAGTGTGGGGGTTGAGAGATGGGATTTTCAAGAGAAAATTGTGCGTTCCCCTTTCTTTTACTGCAAACCCAGGAGGTGGTGTTCTAGAGTTCTCCTGGTCAATGCTTTGATGTTCACTTTCTGGTTTCCTATAAAATGATTTTCAGGTATCATATTATTTAAATTCTTTTTCCTTTCTCTCTTTCTTTGTTTTTGAGAGGATTTTGCTATAGGTCACATGTGCTCGCCAGAAAGAGAGAGATGGAGAGACAGAAAGAGAGAAATCACCCCCCAGGGGAGATGGTCACACTGCAATCCCTTCTCCTCCATTCTCCTCTTGGGATCTTGGGCACGCACGCACACGCGCCCAGTGTGAGTTTAAGACACTGGGTCTGGGACTCAAACCGTGGTCAACTGTGTGGGAGTCCAGCGACGTAGCGATTACGCCTCTGCTGGTCCTTCCCTTTCTGTCATTTACCTTTCAGCATCCACAAATAACTGTTCCTTCTCTGATCTGTAGTTGTCAAGTCTGATTTCATTTGTTTTCCACATAGAGTGTAATTATTTCAGCAAGATTTGTTGGAAAAACTACCCTTTCCCTCATTTAATTGCTTTTACTCCTTTGTCTAAGATCCGTTAACTACAATTACTTGGCCACACACATACAAATACTTCATGTGTGCATGTATGTGTTCATATAAAAATAATTATAGATATAGTTTAAATTTTCTTCAGCACACACCAGAGTATCTGGCTGATAACAGATGTTCAGTATACACGTGTGAGGTACTTTCAATGCCATATAGACCTTTATCATACATTGTTCCCTTCATCCTACTTGTTATTAAAGTTGTGTTATCATTTATGCACTCATAAAGATCTAAAAAACTACTATTGATATATTAATAACTATGCTTAGTTAAATAAATGACACTTCAAGAAAGTTTCATCTTATATAAAAATTCCAGTGAAACACACATATGTTGTTATTTCATCTATTTATTAAAAAATGCTTCCCACTGATAGTTTTGCATATCAAAATCTACTCATATATTATAAAAATGATGATTGTAGATTTTTCCTGCAGACAGAATTATTTTCTCTCTCTTTTTTCTTTGATCCTTGAAAGGTTGCCAAGAAAATCTAGCTTAAGAGACTATCTAAGAGGAAGTACTTAAGATTTTTCTCTCTCCTAGAATTGCGAGGGTTGTTATTTATATCTGGTTGTAAAGAGGAAAATTGGACTGATTTTCACCCTAGTGCCACTGATACTGAAATCTCCTGAAATGAGTATTTGTTGTAATGATTGACAACATGATTATATGAGCTCTTAAATAGCCATGATTACATTGTGAATTCTCATGTTTAAATTTTTCAAGTGTTTTGAACTGTGGTTAGCCTTCAAAATTAGTGAACACTTGCCAAAAAAAAATGGCATTAAAATAAATTTATAAGGTTGAAAGACTCTCCAGATTTTCCCGCCTTCAGAATGTATCCCATTAGCATGAATTATTTTACTATACTCAACTACTGGAGTCCTTCTAAGAGTAATGTTTCTCTATTATTTTATAGTATTTCCTAATAGAAAAAAAAGTAAGTTATAATATCTTTCAACATCTCTGATGTGAGTTAAATACAGCATAAAATCGTAAATGGCTAAAAGAACACATTTTTTTTTTTTTTTTGAGAGAGAGATTTTTGCTATAGGGCACATATGCTCACCAGAGAGACAGAGAGACAGAAGGTGAGAAATCACCCCCCAGGGGGGATGGCCACACCACAATCTCTCTCCTCTATTCTCCTCTCAGAATTTTGGGCATTCATATACATGTGCCTAGTAAAAGAACACATTTTAAAAAGTGAGTGTTTCGAAGTATTATATTGCTGTTATTTTAAAAATTGTGATTACTTTTAAAGGCAAATAGAAAACTTATTGATTGTAATAACATGAAGAAAAATGAATTCAGTATCTTTTTTGTTATATTTCAGATATATTCATATTTGCATACGTGTGTGTAGTTTCATATTAGTAAATTTAGTGTGTGTGTGTGTGTGTGTGTGTGTGTAGTTTCATATTAATTAAATGAGTGTGTGTGTGTGTGTGTGTGTGTGTGTGTGTGTAGGTTATTTTCTAGAACTTCTACAGCCTGATACAGAAATTCAGGAAACCATTTTGTCTTGGCCAAAATAAATGGTTTACTGGATTAAAGATCAACTTCAAGGCATGCTGGCACCACTGAAAGTTCAGAACCTGACAACAGTGACTCAGTGTTTTCGACAAAAATGAATTAAAAATCATGTGGTCAGATTGTGTGGTTTGTCTTGGATTCTTTATCTTTTTAAAGTTCCCTTGACTTTTCACTGTTGTGTTTTCCCGTCAATCCAAACACTGATTCCTTTTTCCTCTGTTCCATTGTATTTTTGCTTTCACCATTGGAAGTGCTAAATGTAGTTCTTTCTTGTTTATTAAGATACTTTAGATCTAAAACAAACCAATGACACTGTATGTTCCTATCATTTTTTATCTATTTAGACTTAACATTTTAATTTTGTTTATTAATTTTTTTAGTTGCTTAGATATTTATTGAGTGATTATTTGACTCTTACAATTAAGGATGAATTTGCTACGACCATGAAAAATAAGTACCTTCCATGTTAGTTTCTTTTTATTTGTTTTCCACCTATTAACAGCTATATTAATGCTTTTCAGTGATTGCTTAAAGAATTTCTTTGCCTTACTCTGCATGTAATTATTCTTTTCTATTACCTTAATTTGATCAGGTTGTTATATACTTGCTTTGAGAACCATGAATAAGGCAACGTTTGCGTGCTGTCTTGAAAGATAAGCAATATTTAGCATGCAGAGGAGCGATAGGGAGAGAATTCCAATTTGTAGGGAAAGCACAACAAAAATGTGGAGGAATATTCTGATCTTACAGAATAGAAAGGGGCTTACTAATTGTTGAGATGTCATTGAATAGGTATGGCTATATTATAGGCATCTTCAATAGGCGTTTAAAGATGTTGTATTTATCCTGTAGCTAATTATGAGCTCTTTAAAATTTTCTGGACATGAGAAATGTAATCAGATTCACATCTTAAAGTTTTTAATATAAATATGGCTATAAAAACATCCTATCAGGGCAAAAATCAGGTAGGGATTTAGGTTAGACCGATGAATTACTCACATGGGTATCTGAGGGTCAGAGCAAGGATAGTGAGAAAGTATAAAAGACAGGATCAAAGATTGATTTTGGGGACCAGCAGTTAGCGTATGGCTATGTCGCTGGACTCCTATGAAGTCTATCGCGGTTCAAGTCCCGGATCCGGCGGCTTAAACTCACGCCAGGCGCGTGTGCATGCATGCCCAAGATCCCAAGAGGAGAATGGAGGAGAAGGGATTGCGGCATGGCCATCCCCCCTGGGGAGTTATTTCTCTCTTTCTGTCTCTCTCTGTCTTTCTGGTGAGCGCATGCACCCTATAGCGAAAACCTCTAAAAAAAAGAAAAAAAAGAAAAAAAAAAAAAAAAGATTGATTTTGAATCATTGGGTCTACATTACTAGAAAAAAAAAAAAAAGTGGGGGCCAGGAAAAAAATCTTGAATTCTATAGTCCTATGATTATTTCAGTTATGAAGACACTGATTTTGAAATCCCACGAGCACCAAGAAACATAAATGTAATATAGAACTAGACAAAGAAGACAGTTGAGGGACACACACAATTTACAAATTAAAAAACCACTTACTCTGTAAGTTGATGACCTGTCAGACCTGCCTGCTCTGTTGTAAGCACTACACCAGACGTGGCAGATGAAGTAGACCTCATCCTCATCCTTACAGTGCTCAAGGTAGGAACTTCAAATCAGGTGAAACCAAGGGAATTTCAAGACAATGCAGTCATCTCTTTGTACCTGAAGTTGTCAGGTTCATGGTTCCAGTGACGGAAAATGCTTCACTGTTGATGTGTGCTATGTGTTGGGTTGTCTGGAAAGTGACGATGTGTTTCTGCATAGAAAAAATTTCACAAAACACATCATGACTTTCCCACAACCTAATAGACCTAGAATGGCTATGCCCGTACTCAACATCTACAGATTTTTTCTTTATTTCCTGAATAATATGGTTTAATAACTATGTATATTATATGTAAGCTGAAGAGCTGAAGATGATTTAAAGTTTACAGGAGGATGCAAATACTATGCTATTTTATATAAGAGACATCAGAGGGTTTTGGTATCTGCAGAGGATCCTGGGACCAATTGATACCAAGGAATGATAACGTAACAAATGTTGCATTTTTATATAGAATGCCTGCTCTGTTGGGAATCTTTATGTGGACTTGATTCTATCCACAAGCTCCAGAGCATATAGGTAATACTTATGCAAATAATTACATATATATTATTCTGGTGAGTAGAATCATATTTTTAAAAATTTATCCATGATAAAATGCATGCATGCTTGCATGAATGTGTGTGTGTGTGTGTGTGTGTGTGTGTGAGAGAGAGAGAGAGAGAGAGAGAGGGAGAAAAACAGAGAGAGAACACCTTCCAAAGGGTCTAGTGAGCCACAGTTCCTTACCTGCAATCTTCTATCCTGTTGGACCCTGAGAACTTGCACGTGTGCTTGGTGTGTTTCAGGCTGACTGGCCCTGGGATTTGAACCATGGTCACTGTGTAAGATCAATACTGTTGTGCTGTAGAGCCAGCCTTACAATGATACTTTGTATCAACTAATAACAGCAATGTATTATACCTCCTCACACACAAAAAAAAGATCAGTTAGAAAAAATTAAGTAAATTTTTGAAGGTGGAACTTTACAAATATCTTTAATAAGATTTTAAAAAATGATCAAGGAAAGTATAAGCAGAGTTAAAAGAATTAGCAGAATTCATTAACATGGAATACAAGAGAAAGAGGAAAGTTTCAAGAAAGAAGAGATTAGGGCCAGCAGGTGGCATGGTGGTTATGGAGCTGGACTTTCACATGGCCAACCATCCTTTGAATACTGGACTTGGCAGCTTGAAAATCACTCTGGGGGGGAACCAGCAGTTAGTGTAATGGCTATGTCGCTGGACTCCCACATAGTCGACCGCGGTTCGAGTCCTGGCCCAGTGGCTTAAAACTCACGCCGGGCGCATGTGCGTGCGTGCCCAAGATCCCAAGAGGAGAATGGAGTAGAAGGGATTGTGGCGTGGCCATCCCCCCTGGGGGGTGATTTCTCGCTTTCTGTCTTTCTGTCTGTCTCTGTCTGTCTGGCGAGCACACGCGCCTTAGCGCCTTATAGCAAAAACCTCTCCAAAAAAAAAAGAAAAGAAAAGAAAATCACTCTGGGGACCTGCAGATGGTATAATGGTTACTTCGCTGGACTCCCACATAGCCAACAGTGGTTCGAGTCCTGGACTCAGCACCTTAAAACTCACAATGGGCATGTGTGCATGCATGAGTATGCGTGCCCAAGATCCTGAGAGGAGAATGGAGGAGATTGTGTCATGGTCATCCCCCTAAAGGGGTGATTTCTCACTTTTCCTCTCACTGCCTCTGTCTCTCTGGAAAGTGTACATGCCCTATTGCAAAAAACTTAAAGAAAAAAAAAAAAAAAAAAAAAAGAAGGAAGGATGGCCAAATGCTGAAGATTCATGAAATTGAAGATGGAGCAATTGCAACTAGTAAAGCAACATCTTCTGTAGAGATAGAAAGAATAGTGGCTAGTTAGAGTAAATAATAAAAGTAAGAAAGATGTTCAAGAAGTGCAGGGGGCTGGGGACCAGCAGTTAACATAATGGCTATGTCGTAGGACTCCCATGTAGTCAACTGCGGTTCGAGTACCGAACCCAGTGGCTTAAACTCATGCCGGCTGCGTGTGCGTGCATGCCCAAGATCCCAAGAGGAAAATGGAGGAGAAGGGATTGCGGTATGGTCATCCTCCCTGGCGGGTGATTTCTTGCTTTCTGTCTTTCTGTCTCTCTCTGTCTTTCTGGCGAGTGCATGCACCCTATAGCAAAAACCTCTCCATAAAAACCTCTCCATAAAAAAAAAAATAAAAGTGCAGGGGGCTGCATCTGCGGAGGGTCTTCCTGCTAGAACATAGCATGGTGGAGAGCAGAAGCACATGCAGACAAGGTCTCTGTCTTTCTTATTTCTCCTCCATATAAACCCACCAGGACTCAGCATGGGGTTCCACTCTGATGCCTAATCACTTCCCAAGGCTCCCCTTTCATCGCCATAACTGGATTATGTCTCTACTTCTCAACACTCTTAGGATGGCTCTTCAAAAAATAGGGAAGTTGTTAAGGAACAGAACAATAAATATTTGTGAAACTGCTGCAAATTGATGAGTCAAAATCTTATTGCTTATAATAAAAAGTCTAATAGCAACAATGCTAAGAATTATTGTCATTACTATTACTGAACTATGTCTGGTCTTAAGTGATATGCATAAGTCACATTTGGACCTAACAGCATGTAACAGAGAAGCTACGTTTTAGCATCGTGTTTTTGTATAGGAAGATAGTGAGGTACAAGGAGTTTGAGTAACTGGGCACAAGTCCCTGAGATACAGTGTAGAGGAGAAAAGAGAAAATGGTAAATAATCCCCAAATATTTTTCTGCTGGGCCTTCTGAATATATCATTCCTCATATCTATCCTTCTGAATGCAAGTTAGCCTTATGGCTTGTTTTTATAATAGAACATGGTGAAAATGATATGATGGGGCTTTTGATATCTGTACTTACAGCACTGTGCTTCTAAGTTCTTGGAGCCAGCCTCCTTTGTGTTAGAAAGTCTAGGCTAGAAGCTCAATGACTGAAGGCTCAAGTCTGTCTTGAATGTTTTTTTTTTTTTTTTTTTTCTTTTTTTGGAGAGGTTTTTGCTATAGGGTGCGTGCGCTCGCCAGCCAGACAGAGAGACAGAGAGATAGAAAGAAGGAAATCACCCCCCAGGGGGGATGGCCACGCCGCAATCCCTTCTCCTCCATTCTCCTCTCGGGATCTTGGGCACGCACGCACACGCGCCCGGTGTGAGTTTAAGCCGCCGGGTCCGGGACTCGAACCGCGGTCGACTACGTGGGAGTCCAGCGACATAGCCATTACGCTAACTGCTGGTCCCAAGTCTTGTATGTTTTTACCCAACAAAGTTGCCAGTCATGGAGATGCTTAAGGGACTGACCCCATGTCAAATCTGCAGAATTGTCCAGCTTAACCCAACTTCACTACCAACACCACCACCATACATACACACACTTTATATTACTTATGTTTTTACCATTTTTTAAGGTTTTTGCCATAGGTCTTGTACACTCACTGTTGAGAGAGAGAGGACGAGTGAGAGGAGAAGCAAGAAATCACCCCAAAGGGGAGATGCCACAACACAGTCCCTTCTCCTCCACTCTCTTCCTGGGATTTTGGACATGCATGTACACATGCTCAGCATGATTTTCAGGCCCACAGGTCCAGGACTCAAACTGCAGTCAGCCATGTGGGAGTCCAGCACCACAACTACCACACCATCTGCTGTCCCCCGACAGTACTTTAAAGCAGCACATTTTGAAGTAATTTTACATAAAAACATGAAACTCATACAGAAATTGAAACCCAGAATTAGAGAGCTAATAAAACAAACCTCAGTGTAGGTTTAGACAAAAGTTAGTCCCGCTGAAAGGATGAATTGTAAAATGCTGTTGCTTTGGGGAGGAAAAAAGACCTTCCTGTATCAGTTGATGTAGCCCCAAGACAATGAACAAAATACAAGAAACTTGAGATCCTTATTTTATCCCATGCCAGAAATTTTTCATATCTTCTTACCTGAGTACAACACACTTGGCTTTACATGCTGAGAATAATGCTGGAATTGGTAAATGTGAAGCCTGTTACCGGTGTTCAGTCTTCACTGAATGTAAGGAGCTGAAAGTGGGTAAAGAAAAATGTCCCATGGCTTAATCATTAAAAAATAAATAAATAAATAAATAAATAAATAAATAAATAAATAAATAAAAAAATGGGTAGGGGATTGGAGCAGCAGATGATATAGTGGATAAGGTACTAGATTCCCACATGGCAACCACGATTCAATTCTTGGATCCAGTGGCTTGAAAATAATGTTGGACATATGTGCCCTAAATCCCGAGAGAATGGAACAGAAAGGATTGAGGCATGGCCATCCCCCCTAGGAAGTAATTTCTCAATTTCCCTCTCTTGGTCTCCCTGTCTCTCTTGAGTGGGTGTACACACCCTACAGAACATAAACAAACAAACAAATAAATAAATAATAAATAAATAAATAGAAATGTTTCTAGAGTCACACAAGGATGGTAGAAGATTGACCTGCAAGCCACAGTTTGTGTAAGAACTTGAATATGCATGTTGACATGTGAGCAGTTACATCTGCTTTCTTCTCATCTCTCTAGTTCTAATATTTAATATTAATCTCTAATTTTAAGTCTTTGTTTTCTTGGGGTGGCTGTTGACTTCCTGTTTTATTTATCTCAGAGAATTTTCTCCTTTTTTTTTTTTTTACATTCAGTCACTGTATATCTTTAGAGAATACAAAATGATCTTTTTCTAGTATGAATATACTATATATTAGTCCATTCAAAAATTTTACTATATATATTATCATCAACAGATAATATTCTATTTTGGTGTCCATTAAATGTTTTGCTTGTTTTTTCCCCTTTAGTCCCTCCCTCCTGCCCCACCCCATATTCCACCCTCCTCCAACACTGTCTCTAGTATTTATAGTTCCTCTTCTTGCTTTTATAACTTCCAATCTTTCAGTTTCTGCCACAGAGTAAAGACATTCAGTATGTATTAAGTGGGATCATACAATACCTCTCTTTCATTTGGCTTGTTTTGCTTAGCACTAAGTCTTCCATATTCATCTACTTTCTATGAAATGCCAGGGTCTCACTGTGTTTTTATGGCTGAGTAGTATTCCAGAGTGTATAGGTGCCACACTTTTTAAATCCCTTCATTTCCTTGGACATTTGGGTTGATTCCATGTCTTAGCAGTTGTGAATAATGTTGTAATAACTTGTGTAAATGTTTTTCTGATTGAGTGTATTCTGAACCTTAGAATAGATACCCAGGAAAGGAATTGCTAGATTGTGTGGTAGTTTTATTTGTAGGTCTTTGAGGAACCTCCATATTGTTCTTCACAGTGGCTATACTAATATAAATTCCCACCGACAGTGTAGAGAGTTCCCTTTTCATGTTAGCCTCATCAGCACTTACCAATCTCTCTCTTTTTTTTTAATTTTATGTCCTCTGACCAGGATTAGGCAGTATCTCATCTACATATTAAGATTTTAACAGCTTCTTACTTGCTCACAAATAAAGTACAATCATCCCATGTCTTAATTCTTGAAATATATCAACTACCATTATCTGAAGGCGTTTTTACATGTTTTCTATACCCACCAAGCTTTTCTGTATCTTCCTTCCAAGTTAGCCTTCACATCTCACCCTAAACATTCATTTCTGCAGGAGGCATGTCTTGACGCCTTAACAAGATGAGTTGCACATTCACACGTTATAAAGAAAGATCTTTGTACTTCCCTCATCTGAACACTTTTCAAACTTTATGAATATTACTAGCTTAATATTTTCCTTCCCCAAAGAACTCTAAACTCCGTGAAGAACAGGGATCATGCAGGTCTTGTTCAATATGTATCCTCACTGCTCAGTACAGGAATTGGTGCAGAGAAGAAGTGCAATAAATATTTATGAAAGAATAAATGAATTACAGATGCTGACTTAAGGCAGATTGGGACATCACAACCCTTTCTGCTGAACAGAGGAATAATTAAAGTATGAAAATAGAAAAAAAAAAAAAAAAAAAAAAAAAAAAAAAAAACAAACAAACAAAAAAAAACAGGGTCACTCTATGGGGTAGGAGGCAGGGGGAACATAAAGGATTGAGTACTATGAGACCCAGAAAGCAAATACCTCCAGTTACCAAATGGAAAAGAGAGTCCACTTTCAAACATGGATAATAAAATGACTTCTACCTCCTGTTTAATAGAGAAGGAAAACAGAAAGGCACAATCCAAAAACCATGCAAGAGCAGTTGCTTGCAAACGTTCCCTCTACCAATACACCTGTACTTTGTCTTTGATTTAACAGTGACTGACAGTGCTCTGTAATCATAAAAGTGGGATTAGCATTATATTTGCTGTGTCTTTATTCAAATGTCTGTTTTTTTTTTGTTTTTTTGTTTTTTTTTCATATTGCCAGTTGACTTTGACATAGTTACTGGTCACTATATAAGACCAATACCTACTTGGTACATTGCTTTCGGTAGTTCTGGTTTGAGCTCTGGGCCTCACAGTAGTACACAAATTACTGAAAGAACAACACAGATGCTTGACAGAGTCATCATGGCTACTTAGCTCCCTGAGCTCAAGACCTTGTCTGTCATTTCCCACAGCATAGCAGGTTCATCTAAAATATCCTGTATACACTGCATAATGACTTTCCCTCCAGTGCCAATTCCTGAAGGCCTTCATGCATTTTATTGTACTAACAGCATATTTGAAAACGGAGGACTTTATCAGTATAGAAGCCTGACATCTATCTATCTCTAAGTGACTCTCGGTAATTTGAAAGGCAAAAACTGTAAAGATAAAGAAATGAAGATGGAAATCAAAGAACGAATATATCAAAAGAAAAGCAAGCAGACAGGCGAGCTCACCCTATCATCACTTATTGATGGAATTAGGAATAAAAGAGAAAATGGCCTGGATTTATGCATCTAATGGCAATATCACCCATTAAAGTAATATCTGCACATTACAGTTAGTACAAAGGTAGAAAACAGAAACTTTGGTGACTCTTGACTCTCTTAAATGCTTGACTCTGTACTCCTGATGTGCAAGAAACAAGGTGGACTTTTTTTGAGAGTGTACCTGAGGCATGCTACTAGGTTTTAATTTGGGCCTTTGATGCCCAGAGACTTGCTGTTGAAACCAGGCCCTGAAATAATTCCATCTTCCTGCATCTACAGAATCACATCAAATTACTACTGGAGAGGTGTAGCTGGGCAGAATGAAATTCAGAGTCTATGTATAAGATTTCTCTATAAATTATTAATCAAAGTTAAGACTTACACTGCCTCAAGAAAATAAATCAAATAAATATAATGTCTTTGAATTATGTTGTTATTAAAAATTGTGGCTTCATAAAATTTTGGAGCTGGATAAAAACCTGTAAATATCAGGTCTAACCTTTATTAGATGACAGATTAAAATAAAGGTAATGCATTCCACTCTGTGGAGGACTCTGTAATAATTAAAATAAAGCTTTTTACTGTGTAAAACTCTGTTTTAGAAATCTCAAAAATAGTGATAATTTTTCTAAACATTTTTACGCTGTATTATATCCTCCAAAACCAGACTTTCAAGCAGTAGCTTAATTTTTTTCACAATCCGATTCGTGTACTTAAATTAAGATGTAGACATGAATTCAATAAACAGTCCTTCCTAGAATTGCTGCTATAGCTCCCACATTTCTAATGCCATCATCTAAAATGACACTTGCCTGGGTGGCCCCAAGGCAAAATGGTTTACCTTCAGGCCTATCAGGCATGGCCCTGTAGGCCTAATGCAAATTAGAATTCTGACTCTAGTTCAGTTTGGAACTTAGAGTAGCCTGAGGGACTATGACAAAAGAGGAAAGAAAGAAAGAAATATTTATTGTATAGCAACTATGTATCAGAAAGCTTTTTGATATATGCTTTTACGTAAATGTGTTCATTTAATTGTCACAGCTGGAAATGGTATTATACACCTTTTCTATACACCTTTTATACGTTAGATAAGAGACAGTTTCAAAGAGCACAAGTTTTTCACATCACGCTGCAGACAATGGTGTAGTTCTGATGTAGTATGATTGATGCAAAGACCACCCCCTTTTCTGCTGTGTAATAATCTTACTTTGTCAGGAAGAAGTGTAGAATGCATCAGCTTTGTACTTACTTTATTTTCTTTCTCAGATTAATTTTTTCCAGAATTGTTTTCAAACTGATCCTCTTACTAAACGTGTAGGGTGGGAAGGAGAAAACATTTCAGACATACATCGGGCTGGGGAGTGGAGAATTCACCCAAAAATGAAGGGTGTGTGTGTGTGTATAGATACGTATTTACTGCTCTGTATCGTATATGACTGCAATGAATAAAGACAGACAGGAATCCATAACAAATGGATTTTTCTTCTATGACAGGAAATACAATAAATGAGTAATCAAATGAATGAAGAAAAAAATTTTAGGTGTTCTGGATTTAAAAAGAGTTTCAAAAAGGAGATGATATGCAGGGCAACTCCGGTGGCAGGAGGAGGTGATCACCTATAGTAGATTGTTAAGGATGATTTGTACAGCGAGGTGCTATTTGTGTTGAGATCTGAATGAATGAAGAGAAGGAGTTGGGGTTTGAGCGTGAGTGAGTGAGTGTGTGTGTGTGTGTGTGCGCGTGCGCGTGCATGTTTTAATTACCAGAGGGTGCATTCATTTGCCAGAGGGGGCAGAATGAAAGATAGCACTCTCCAATGGGGCAGTGACCATGAGACAACCTTTTCCCCTCCATTTCCGCATCCCATCAGTATTTGGGACATGGCGTGTTTTACAAGCTACCTGGACCGGGGTTTGAACTGTGGTCAGTCATGTGGGATCTGGCTTTTTATATAAACCATCTAGCCATGGGGCTACAGAACAAGCTCAAGCTGGTTTTGTACATATATTAGAAGCAAAGAGTTCTAGGATAAATTAAAAAAAAAAAAAAAAAAAAAAAAAAAAGTTCTTAGGCATGATCCAACAGATTAAGAAGCCCAAGAGGCTGGAGTACACGTATTCTACTTTATGAAGGTGACTGATTGACTCAGGTGAAGAAGGAAGGGATGTTAGAGGTAGCAGTAACTTGCTACCATGCGTATTTCAGCAGAGCTGGGAAAATATGCTGTCTTGGGGTAAACTGTGCTGGCTCCAGGTGAGTTTCACAGGCATATTTGCTAAATGTTTGACCAGGTCTTCAAGAGCTAGTGACCAACGTTGACTCCGTGGCCTGGTGGTCACAGCAGCCAGATCCCATATGGCCAAATTTACTGTTTGAGTCCCTGACCCAGCAGCTTGGGAAACACTCTGGGATCCTGTGTATGCATGTCCAAATCCTGAAAGCGGGGAGAGATGGAGAACAAGGGGTTACAAGGGGAACTGGTCCCCAAGGGGAATACTTTGTTCCTCTCTCTCTCCCTTTCTCTAGTGAGTACACATGCCCTCTAGCAAAACTAACTAGCTAACTAACGAAATAGAAATAAAGAGTTAGTGATGTCTAGTCATTCATCTGAATGATTAATTCAGCACCTACATCTTTCATAAGCTGCCTCAGATTCTCTTGGCCAAAAAAATGTACACAAATACTGGATAGCTGTACCTTTGCATTTGTATTTCTCTAGTTCTTTCTGTTGTGTTTCAAAGTGATTTGAAAAAAAAAAAAAAACTTAAGTACCTTATATGCTATTAGTTTCAGTCCCTTGAGGGCTCACAAAAGTATAAACTATCATAAAATCGTAGTCATTTTGAGCTGATTAAAGTTTTACTTTGCAATATGGAAACCTTTTTACTTTACTTTCATAGTATTATATTCTTGAATGGCTCCTTTTACAGGATGAATACCCAAAAAGATTAATTAAAAATTAAAATTAAATTTATTTCTCCCATGGGTGAGAGACAGAAAGAACGGGCACCCCCAACAGAATTCCCACGCTGTGATCCCAGTCCAGTTCCAGCCAGCCTACAGTATGGGCGAATCTATGCCTGGCATGCTTAGAGAAGTTTCTGGGTGCCAACCCAGGACCTGTCCCACGTAGCTCCAGCTGTCACACTCCTGTGCCACTACTTGGCCTAAAAATCCTAAATTCTGAAATAGACAAACAAATGGAATTTTCTGTCCTTGGAAGTGGATAGCTCAGCCCCTGGGGCATTTTTTTTTTCCTTTTGACTTGGTTTCTAAGTCACAATTTGCATAACGGAAGCTACTTTCAGGAGTCAAACTCTCAGCCTTGTAAATTTCCATCTAGCACAAAATTTTGCAAGGGCCAAAAGCACACTGGAGACAACACTTTAGGTTAGTATGCAAAGGCATGAAAAGGAAGCACCAAATGGAAGACCTCAGCATTACACTGATGTAGATAAGCTTCTTATTTTCATTTTAGTATACCTCAAAAATCTTCCAATTACTATGATGTCCTCCCTTGAAGGCAAGAAAGTCCTCAGGGCAAAGCTCATATCATTAGATTGGGGCTTTGATGTGAGTTCTTTTATTCCCTGCCACTTTGTCAACCTTTTCAGTACCTGAGTCTGCAAAATTGCACATTAGGAATGGCTAAGATTTGGCTCCAGAGACAGGCAGCAAAATGAAACTATTATGCTTATCGCCTTCAGGGTAGATTCTGCTTCAGAGACCAGGATGCCGTATGTCACAGTAATGATAGGACTCATGGAGTGGGCAGTGGACAGAGAAGGTCTGTCCCGGAGTGATATTTCTAGAAGTTCTAGTTTCGGGCAAAGTTCACAACATACTCTACAGATTCATTTTTATCACTGCAATAAGAATTCACAAACTGTGGATCAGTAGAGAGCAAGAAAAGTTATTTATGACGACCACCTCTAGTCGTCTCACTGCAGACTATAGCAAAGTATTTGTAGAGAGATGATCTTTGGCTATATTCTGCATTACAGCCACAAAGACTGCTTAATGGTGAGACATTTATTGATAGTTATATTAACTCTCATAAGAAAAATAAATGCAAATGAAAAAGGGTCCAAGTTATTAAAGAATTCCGAACTAGTTACACCTCTGTGGAGTTCCCTTAGACATAAATGTCACATTGTTGCAAAAAATAAAATATGAAGCAATTAGCAAGTCACAGTGATACATTTTGTTCACAATGAGAGAGAGAGACAGGAATGGGAAAATATTCTAACTGCAGAGTATCATTTCAAATGCAATAATGTAAAAAAATGTAATTATTTTTTGAGGACAGATAATAAACTGAGGCCAGTCTTGAGGACTCCTGGTGTTAGGAAATTCCTGTTGAAATGATCTGGCTTGCGTTTACCTCTTTTCTTTTCCTTTCATGTGATTTTTCTACTTTATTCACTCTTGCTACACAAGTGTTTTTTTTTTTTTTTTTTTTTTTTTTTTTTTTTTTTTTTTTTTTTTTTTTAATCTGGTGAATCATTCCCTAAGAATTTTTCATTTTCTTTTCTATTTATCTTTGGAATTTCTTACTTATGTATTTAGAAGAGTAGTCCCATCTCATCATTCCAGTCCCACCTTGAAATGTTTCATTCATCTTGAAAATCCATTTAAAAATGTCACTGCTTCTCTCCACCCTAGGACCACTCTATTTGATACTCTTGCAATGAGCAAAGCAGATACATACCTTAACTCAGGGAGCTTTATCATAGTGGGACAGAGATAACAAACTAGTAATAAAATACTTAACAAGAATAATTTTGGCTTTCATGCAAACACTAAAAAAAAAAAACAGCATAATGAGATAGGATAGATGTTAATCATTTAATACATATTATCATTTATAAGTGAAAACTTTAATGATTCATATGCATAAATAGTCTCTACCTAACTATAGAGTCATGTATATGACTTCTGAATGAAGAATAATCAAATGGCAAACAGGCCATTTTGCTGTGTGCCCCTCCTCCCCAGGTGTAAGTATCTGGGTATCTTTTTTGAAGTTCTACTTAATGCCTCACAGAAGGAAGGAAGGCATGCTTCTGGCTCTCAATGCTCTAAGATAGGAAGGATGAAGGAGTCAGAAGTGAATACACCAAGGAGCAGGCCCTTTTCTTTTCTCTTTTCCTTTTCTCTCCCTCCCTTCCTTCTTTTCTTCTATCATTTCTTTCTTTTAATTGCCAAAGAGCATGTGTGCTCATGAGAGATAGAGAGAGAGAGCACCCCCAATGAGGCATGATCCTACCTCATTGCTTTTCGCGCCATTCCTCCTTCCTCTCAGAATGTTGGGTACACACACACGTACATGTGTTTGGCATGTGTTCCAAGCATCCTGGGCTGGTTGGCCATGTGGAAGGAAATCTGTCTGCCTTAATCACTACACTGTGTGGCTGGCCTGTGTCAGCCCATTTCTAGATATCTCCTATAGGGCGCGTGCGCTCGCCAGACAGACAGAGAGAGACATAGAGACAGAAAGCAAGAAATCACCCCCCAGGGGAGATGGTCACGCTGCAATCCCTTCTCCTCCATTCTCCTCTCTGGATCTTGGGCATGCACACACACGCGTGAGTTTTAAGCCACCGGGTCCGGGACGCGAACCGCGGTCGACTACATGGGAGTCCAGCGACATAGCCATTACGCTAAAACAATCCTGTGTGTCACCCATAAAACAAGGTATATGGTTTCACCAAATGCAAAGTCTAGCTCAAACACCGTTTCCCCACTTCCTGCCTGGGCAATAGAGATTAGATGTGACTCAACTTCTCTAGCCATACTACAGAACTGCTTTTACTGAAGCCCTCAAAGTTCAGCTTTACTACCAATTTCTATATTACCTCTGGCCTGGTTCCTGAAGTTCTATTTGCACCATTCTGGGGCCAACTTGATTCTTTCTCAAGAACAACTCTTTTTGGCCTATTGTGTCATAGATTAGTCTCCACAAACTACTAAGAAAGTCACCAATCCTCTGGGGGGCCTGCATCTTCCCCCCAAGTATATTGATATACACTTGATATGTTTTTTAAGCTGTAGGGCTGAGATTTGAACCGTGGTTAGTCATGTGGGCTCTGGCTTCCCTTAATCCCTAGGCCATAGGAATACAGTCATGTGGAACCCACCAGGACACAGGGTTGGTCTCCTCTTCTTTGTTCGTATTAGTTTACTCTCTCTTCCTCTATATTCTGGGGGGTGGGGATCCCTTTAATTTTATTTCAGTGGTGTTGGCACTTAAGTCAGAAATATATTTCGTCAATTTGCTCAGTTTTATAAGCTTTTTATAAATTATAAATGCAGCATCATGATAAATTTCAAGGAATTGATATATTTAGATGAATGCTTCCACCTATCATTTCCTTTGGCAGTGGGGTTTGCAGAAAGATGAATGCTTGTGGAGAGAGTTTCACATGCCTTACAAATGATCTAGAGCTCATGTGAAAGATTTTCTGTGATAATAGTTAAGTGATTTTGTGTATATTGACTTAAGGACATATATTAATGGAGATACCCAAGTGTATATTTGCATATATACACTTGTTTGCTGATGAAAGTTTTAAAGAATGAAGCCCAATAGCATCTCTTTTAAAAATGAGCTATTTTTTAAACTCTGAATGAAGTATCATTAATACTGAACATTTTTAATATAAGCATTATGCTTTCTCCCCCTCAGTTTTGCTCTCTAACTTGCAGTTATCTGCTTCTAGTAAAATGATATAAATTCAAAAAGGGAATTGTATCTTGTATCACTGGCATCATTTTTAGATTTGAAATGTAGGAGGGCCAGAATGTTCAGGGAATAAAAATGGATACTGTATCACCATCATTCATCATCAAATTAATTAAAATGGTTTTCTTGGGACCAGCAGTTAGCGTAATGACTATGTCGCTGAACTCCCATATAGTCCACCACAGTTCGAGTCCTGGACCTGGTGGCTTAAAGTCAAACTGGGCGTGCATGTATGGGTGCCCAGGATCCCAAGAGGAGAATGGAGGAGAAGGGATTGTGGTGTGGCCATCCCCCCTGGGGGGTTGATTTCTTGCTTTCTGTCTCTTTGTCTCTCTCTGTCTTTCTGGCGAGTGCACGTGTCCTATAGCAAAAAAAAAAAAAAAAAAAAAAAAAAAAAAAAAAAAACCTCTAAAAAAATAAATAAACAAAATGTTTTTCTCTTAAAAATATTTGCACTTAATCCTGTTCTAGTTACTTTGAATTTGAAAAAGAATAGAGTAATATTATGCATAGAGTGATAAATACACTTTAAATATTTTAGTGAACTAATTTGAAAAAAAGAAAACCAGAAATTTAGGATTACATAGAAGTCTTAGAATCTAGGGACAGAAATACAAGGAACAACTGACTTAGATATGCCATCCCTCATCAAGAAAGGACTAGGTTAGTTATTTTTGTTTGTTTGTTTATTTTTGCCAGAGAACATGTACATGGACAAAGAAACAAAGAGAGTGGAGAAGGAGAAAGAATCCTTCTATGGGGTGTGGCTACGTACAATGCCTTCTCCATTTCCCCATCCTATAAGGATTCAGGTCATGTGCAGACTTGAGATGTCTTTCAAGCTGCCAGGGCCAGGATTTGAACTACAGTCAGTCATGTGGGATCCAGTTCTCTTAGCCATCAGTCCGTGGGGACAGTCCCAAAAAGGACTAGTTTTGTGGAATTCAGTAATACTCAAATACTCAGATTTCTAAAAATCTCTACTTTTGAGAATGTGATTAATTTTAAAAAATGTGATTATTGGGTAGTGGTTAGCCTATGTGATATTGTTGACATTCCTATTAATCTGAGTATAAATTGCCCAAATACAAAATTGGAATTATGGGTAGATGATCTGTTTTGACTTTTCCAAACAAGTAAAAAGTTCATTAATGGGAACAATCAGTGAATGAGAACTGTAGTCATTGGTGTGACACCAAGTTGTTAAGCTGCTTTATTTATTGCTTCAATGTACTGTTGTGATTATGTGCCAGTCACATTGTTTGGCGCTAAAGAATAAAACATGATTAAGACAAATAGTTTCCTTAGTCTCATGTAGGTTGCAAACCTATGTAGGCTATGATCACAAAGAAGACTTTAATCTTACTCTTGGAAATGTTTAAAGTTTTCTAGGTGAAGACAATTTTTTAGACTACTTTCCACAGTAATCATTGTTAAATTAGTAGTATTAATGCTTCCTGGGAACTGGGAAAGTTTCTTAAAATATACATTGTAATTTAATATGTACAGTTCATGGAAGATACGCATTCTGAAAATACTATGCATTGATTTCATTTTTTTGGCACCAAAATAAACTCATACTTCAATTCCATTTTTCATACCTCTTAAAGTCACTCATCTCCTTTGCAACATAGTGTTTGAAGTCCTAGCCAATGCAATCAGAAAAGAGAATCAAACAAAAGGCATTCAGATGGGAAAAAAGAGGTAAAATAATTTCTATTTGCAGACGACATGAAAATAACTCCTGAGAATGATAAATGAAGACAGTAAAGTGGCAGAATACAAAAATCTATAACATTTCTCTATACAAACAATCAGATTGACATAGAAATGAAGAAAGTAATCCCATTTACCAAAACCACTAAAAGTGTAAGATACCTAGGAACAAATCTAACCAAAGAAGTTAAAGAACTCAACCATGAAAACTATGAAAATCTTAAAAAAAAAAGACATTGAAAAATGACAGAAAAAAAAAAAAGGTGGAAGGATATCCATGCTCCTGGATAGGAAGAATTAATATAATAAAAAATGGCAATTTTACACAAATTAATCTACATATTTAATGCCATCCCAATTAAATTACCAGAAACATTCTTCACAGATCTAGAAAAGACAATCATAGAATTTGTCTGGAATCACAAAATACCCCATAATGCCAAAGAAATCTTGTTCAAGAGTGGAGTAGGAGGTATCTCACTCCCTGACCTCAAACTATATTACAAACCTCTGATAATCAAAACAGCATGGCATTGACACAGAAACAAACATGTTAACCAATGGAACAGAATAGAGACCCCAGAAATAAACCCCCAAATATATAGCCAGCTGATCTTTGACAAAGAGCACCAGTCAATCCAGTTGGGAAAAGAAAAACCTCTTTACCAAATGTTGCTGTAAAAACTGGTATGCACCTGCAGAATGATGAATCTGGACCCCTATTTCTCACCATTAACAAAAATAAACACAAAGATAATCAAATATCTAAATCTAAATCCTCAAACTATAGAACTACTGGTGAAAAATCCTGCTGAACTCTGGGAGACATTGACGGAGGTGAAGACTTCTTAACTAGGATCCCCAAAGCACAGGCAATAATTCAAAAAATAGACAAGTGGGATTACATCAGATTAAGGAGTTTCTGCAAAACAAAAGTCACAGTAAATAGTGAGAATAGGTAACCCTCAGAATGGGAGAATATTTTCAGTCAAAATGCACAGGAAACTCAAGCAGCTTACCCCCACAAAAAATGATCAACCCTATTAAAAGATGGGAAAATGAGGTAAACAAACAGCTAAGAAAGACATACAAACAGCCACAAAGCAAAAAAATGCTCAAAATTCCTCATTATAAGGCAGATGCAGATCAAAAGCACAATGAGATACCAACCTAACCCTGGTCAGAATGGCTAAGATTAAAATAAACAAAAAATGATAAATGTTGGCGAGGCTGTGGTGAAAATGGAATTCTTCTACACTCTTGGTGGGAATGGAAATTATTAAAGCTACTGTGCAGAACAATATGTAGGTTCCTCGATATCTACAAATAGAACTACCATATGTTCCAGCAATTCTACTCATGGGTATCTTCTTAAAGGGCAGGAGAATGCTCACTTGGAAAAGTGCTTGCACATCTATGTTTATTGTGGCATTATTCACAATGGCTAAGATGTGGAATCAACCCAAATGGCCACAAACAGATTAATGGGTTTAAAAAGTGTGGCACAAATACACTATGGAATACTACTCAGTGATAAAAAGGACAAGACCCTGGCATTTGATAGGAAGTGGATGAATATGGAAGATACACTGCTGAGTGAAGCAGCCAGGCTGTGAAGGAGAGACATTGTATGTCTTTACTTAACGTATATGATTGTCCACACCCTATAGTGGAAACTGAAAGATTAGGGTTTATATAAGCATGGAAAGTGGTTACAGATGCTAAAGATGATGTGAAAAGAGGGTGGGAAAAGGGGGATAGTGAGAGGAAGGGAATCAAGGAGAAATATAGAGGCAAGACATGGGCCCCAGAAATGGACGATTATCTGTTGATAATAACATGTATGATATCTTCAGCTGGACTGGTTTGAAGTGTATACATGCTGGGTAAATTTATAAGTTGTAGTGATGTATTTTGATTGGATGTACAGAATAAATTAAAAAAATAAAGTCACTCATGCGTGTGTGTACATTATGGCTGGAAGAAAATAGGTGCTTTTTTTAAAAGTAAAATAGTCAAGATTTGTTAAATCTTTTTCTCCAAATTGATCATCTTGGAAGACTATTCAAATATTCTGATCATCTTCCTTTATTCATCTAAGTTTACAAGAAGCCAGTTTAGCTAGTGAGAAAAAAAGAAGTGAACTAGGGAAAGAAAATAGTGTCTGATGGTATAGTATAACCAGCCAGAGCTTCACAATGCACTGCTCATGCACGTGCAGGTGTTTGAGTGGAGGAAAGAATGGTAATTCATTCCATTTCTGGATCCTTCTTGTAGGTAGCATTTCACTAGTCATTACTGCCTCAAGGGGATTAACCTCCCTAGATGTCTAGGTTTTAGATCTGACTCCTCATGGCGGCCGTGGAAAGTCAGAGCCTCTTTAGAGTGGGCATTCATCTCTGGGACACATAGTGGTCTTCCTTTTTTTTTTCCTTCTCTCTTTTTTTGTTTAGTTTGCTATAGGGTGTATGTGCTTTCCAGAAAGAGAGAGAGACAGAGAGGGAAAGTGGGAAATGAACTGCCACAGAGGATGGCCTCACTGCAATCCCTTCTACTCTGTTTTCCTCTCAGGATTTTGGGCATACAGGCATACACATCTGGCATATTTTTCAAGCAGCCCGATCTGGGACTCAGACGGCTCTGTCAGCCATGTGGGATCCAACTTACTTAGTCACCATGCTACGTGCATGGTCCTAATGGTCTTCGTTCTTACTGGGCTCCAGGCTTATGTTCTCCTAGGTCTGAAGAACTGTCATGGCATTGATAGTGAATCTTGACACCTGTAAATGATGCACTCTGCCAGGAAACAGAGCAAACTGCCCAGAGAGGCAGTGATGGAGGGAAAAGTAGAGACTGAGCGGGATCCTGAGTCCAAAAACAGAGTCCAGTAGTAGTTTTCTGTCTCTTTCTCTCTCTCGATTTAATTGAATTACATGTTAGTACATTTTCAAAATTAAATCAATTATCACAGTAAAAAGTTATACCTGTAATAGCATTAAATCATGAATTGCAACTGAAAGAGAACGACTTAAAAATGACATTGTGAAGAAAAACTAGCTAACTGACCATAACAGTTCTACTATTTAAAATCTTGTTTTCTAATTTAAAAACATATGCATACATGGGTGCCTGAAGCTACAATTTGATAGTATAAATCCAGTTGACTTTTACTTCTTAGTAAGTTATTGCTTTTACTCACTGGTAAATTTGCATATTATTATTGACTTTTTTGAACAGTCTTCTTGCCCAAAAGTTCCTTAAAGAAATTTGTAAATGAGATCTTTTGATTACAGTAGAGTTAGGTGTGAAATTATGGCAATGCTTTTCTTCAAAAAAATTTTGACCATTTCTCTAAACAAACAAACAAAATAATAATAACCTTCTGAGATTGTAACATTATTTTTTAGGAATTTTAAGATATGGGACCAGCAGTTAATGTACTGGCTATGTCACTGAACTCCCATGTAGTCGACCGCGGTTCGAGTCCCGGACCTAGTGGTTTATACTCACACTGGGCGCATGTGCATGCATGCTCAAGATCTCAAGAGGCGAATGGAGGAGAAGGGATTGCGGTGTGGCTATCCCCCTGGGGGGGGGGGGGATGATTTCTCACTTTCTGCCTCTCTGACTCTCTCTGTCTCTCTAGTGAGCACACGTGCCCTGTAGCAAAAACCTCTCCAAAAAAAAGAAAAAAAAGGAATTTTAAGGTATGAAAATACAAGATTAGACTACAAGTGTGTATTTTTTCCTCAGATACTGTAAACACTAATCAATATCATAGTTCACTTAGTATCAGCCTTTACAATTGATAGTGCTTGGTTATTGTCTTCTAATTTTGTACATACTCACCTTAGATTTGACAACTATAAAAAAGAAATAACAGCTTAATAAACCGTGCTTTTGATGTACATACTTGTCACTATATATTTTAAAAAATATATAAATTAGCAAAGTAAATGTAAAGGAATTCTTAGCATAGTTTTTTTTTTTAAATAAAGAGATATAATACAGTCTAGTTAAAGAGAGTTAATAAATAAAGGAGTGTTAAATTGATTAGGTACATTCTGATAATTGTCAATAACTCATGATAGACTGTGAAATGTTAATCCAAACCACTATCATCATGATATTAGCGAATATATTATGGTTTAAGCTGGTAAATCAAAGTTTAGATTGTGAATTACATGCATTCTGAAAAAAAACAGTTAAGCGGTTTGCAAGTATTTGAGCCTATAGCTTATACTGTTGTTTAAATTTAGCCATACATATTTATGACTTGTGTTACTGAGAGGTGGATTCTAATTACCATCTTCTTACATCTGGGCTGTACTTTACAATTTGCTTGACTAAGAGAATGTGGAGGAAGGCAGATTCCAGGACTTCATTTTTTTTGAGAGGTTTTTGCGCATGCACTCGCCGGAAAGACAGAGAGACAGAAAGCGAGAAATCACCCCCCAGGGGGGATGGTCATGATGCAATCCCCTCTCCTCTATTCTCCTCTCAGGATCTTGGGCATGCACATACACACACGCCCGGCGTGAGTTTAAGCCACCAGGTCCGGGACTCAAACCATGATCAACTACATGGGAGTCCAGCGACATAGCCATTATGCTAACTGCTGGTCCCAAGATTCCAGGACTTCTACAGCTAGATTACAGGAAGCTTTGCAGTTTCCACCTCGATCTCTTAAGACCATCCTCTGGGAGTATTAACCTGTAACATAATAATGTTATAAGATCCCAAGATTTTTATGCTTGAAAGGACACATCGATGTGCTTTGGTCAATGGAGTGAGCTGAGCCCAGATATCCAGGCTTCCCTGCCTAGAAAGCAGATATGTGAATATAACCATGTAGGTTCACAGGTCAGCTGAATATCATTGAATGGCCTTTGTTGTTGCTATGTGGGTCAGCAGAACTGCCCTGTCAAGACCTGAGAATCTAAACTCATTAAATTGTGATATATAATAAAATATTTGCACTACTTACGGACTTTAAAAAGTTCATGGAAAATAGAATTAAATTATGACATCTTATATTGTAATTCAGGTATCAGAGACTGTGAGTGGTAAGAAGCTTTGCATGCTCTATATGCAAAGCTTCTTATGACCTAGACTTTGAAGTTCCAAAACATCACATCTCTAGCATTTTATTGATATATCAGGACACTTAGGCTGAATGAGATTCAAGGACTTGGGAGGAGAATTAGATGGCACATCTCAGTGGGAGGAAATAGATCCAAAATTCTGGATTATCATAATGTACCTCTGGGCACAGAATATTTACATTTTCCCACATGCAAATTTCACCCCTTAAGCTCTAGAATGTTGTATTTCATTGTGACATTTACTCAAAGTTCAGGATCACAGCATCAAAATCAGGTCTCAGTTCAGGTGATGGTAGAATTTCTGAGTATGGTTTTCTCAAATGTCATTTCTCTCAATCTTCAGAAGTATGAAGAGATGATTAACCTGTACCCTCTTCCTCTGTGCGCTCTTGGCCTTAGCATGTAATGATGACATAAATGAGGATAATGACCATTGACAACTGATTCAAAAGTGGAAAAATAGAAGGCAGGGATTAATCACAACATCTCTGGAATTCTTTAGAGAACATATTAGTAAGTTATTTGATTAGGAAATCTTAGGAATGGTTCTTCAAGTTATTTGAAATTGCTGTAGGTTCTTTGTTCCATCTTCTGAGGTATTCTTGTGGGGTTTTTTTGTGTGTTTGTTTTTATTTGTTTGGTTGTTTTCCCCTGAAAGAACTAATCTATGTTTACAGTCAGTAGAATTCTGTTCTTTTCTGCCTATAGATGTTTGGAGTGCACAATACTTCTTTTAAATTTGCAAAGCTTCTGTTTCAGTGAATGCCAATGGTACTTTTGCCAACACAATTCTCTTTACTTTGGTGGGGGGAGAGGTTTTTTCGCTATAGGGCGCGTGCGCTCGCCAGACAGACAGAGAGAGACATAGAGACAGATAGCGAGAAATCACCCCCCAGGGGGGATGGTCACACCGCAATCCCTTCTCCTCCATTCTCCTCTCAGGATCTTGGGCACGCATGCACATGCACCCGGCGTGAGTTTTAAGCCACCGGGTCCGGGACACGAACCGCGGTCGACTACGTGGGAGTCCAGCGACATAGCCATTATGCTAACTGCTGGTTCCCAGTACAATTCTCTTAAAAACTTATAGGGTTTCCCTGCAACTTGTTGGGGTTCACTCTGTTAGATAGGACCCATGTACAACTCTCTTTGAGACTGACCCTTCTCTGGTATAGACTAAGAATTTAATGAACAAAGAACAACAATTTAAAATACATTTTGACAAGATTCTTTTGCTGGTTTTTTTTTTTTTTTTTGGTGTCTTTATCATTTCAAAAAATTTTGAAGACTTAATGAAGAGTCGTTGGGCCAGCCAGTGGTGCGGTAGTTAAGTCAGCTGATCCCACATGGCCAATTGTGCAGTTCAAGTACTGGCCCCAGGGAAGGGATGGTGATGTAACTATCTCTCACGGGAGTATTTCCTCATCACCCTGCGTCTCTCTGTTCTCTGTCTTTCTCTGGTGAGTACATGTGCTCTCTGTCAAAATATAAAAAAAAAAATGTTAAAAAAGAATTGTTCAGCAACACTTGATATTATTTAAGCCTTAGTATATTTCTTATTTTGAGAGCTATTGCCACTGAGAGGCTTAGAAAACAAAAAAAAAGTATTTCTAAAATCTATCCAATTCTGTTTCGTTTTCTTCTAAATTTTGCTTGCACATTGAACTTTTCCATTTGCTATTTCATCCATCTTGTTATCCATATATTATCATGTATAGATAGAAGCCCATTAGTATTTAAAATCAACTGCTTACATATCTTCTTAGCCAAGTCCATGAGTTGATTATGTATATTTTTATGTTTTATATAAATGTTTGCAGTGTCCATTTAATCCATAAGTGAGACAGATGGAGATAAATAGAGACACAGTATTTCTAACAGGGCCTAGATGCCACGATCCAGCTCTAGCTAGCCTGTCATAGGGCACAAGGGAGCCTGCCGTACTTGAAACAGCTACCTTGCCAACTGAGTCTGCCTCTCAGAACATTGTATTTCACCTCTGCCCCTTTGTCCAGATCCCATGAATATTTTCTATTTCCCATATTACTGCAAGTCACAGAATTACCATTTCTTTCATTATGTAACAAGCTTCAACTTTTTCTTATTCTACCAATAACTATTATCTTCCTTCATTGTCAGCATTTGCAATAGTATCTCTCATGATTTTTCATCTTCTCCTAAGTCTTCTTGAGTGCTCTGTATTTTCTTTCAATCCCCCTAAGTCTTCTCAGATTCTTCCTACTGCAAGATTGCAAAAGTCATGTCTTCTATATGTATAATTTATTTTGAATTGCCAGAGGCTGCATGCACTCACCAGAGAGAGGCAGAGACAGAGACAGAGACAGAGAGAGACACCCTCTAATGGCCCAAGGTCACACTGAAATCTCTTCTCTTCCATTTCTCTATCTTGTTGGAATTTAGGGCATGCATGCTCATACATCTTGCATGTTTTCAAGCCACCAGATCTGGGATTCAAACTATACAGTTTGCAATGTGGAATTCGACTCCCTGAACCCCAAGGCCATGGAGTCAGCCTGCAATATCACATAAGTTAAAAATTTCTAGCGTAATGGCTATGTCGCTGGACTCCCACGTAGTCATTCGAGTCCCGGACCCGGCGGCTTTCACGCCGGGCGCGTGTGCCTGCGTGCCCAGGATCCCGAGAAGAATCGCCGTATTTGATTTCTGCTTTCTATCTCTCTGTCTCTCTCTGTCTGTCTGGCAAGCGCACGCGCCCTATAGTAAAAACCTCTCACTATTACACAGCATCCCTTTCTTCAACCAAAATCTATTTCTATTTTCCAATGCTTCATAACAAATGATATCAAAGCTTATTGGCAAAACATGGCTTATACAATCATCAAAAAGTACATGGAAAGTGTGCATTATGGAAAAACTAGGCATACACTTAAAATTTGCACCAAAATAAACCTGTCCTTTAATTCTGTTTTCCACAAACTTTTGGCAGTCCTCTCTTAGAAGAGTTATATTGAAATTGGGTAGAAAAAGTATTTTAAGTAAGCAAGAACAAAATTTCGAAGACAATATTTACTACCCCTTTCACAGAATGTCTGATTGACTAATTATACTGTTGGAAACATTTGTGAGAAGGCTAAGAGAAGGTATGTTAATTCAGGGCAAAGGAGTTAATACTCATATGAAAATGGAGAGCAATTAAAGATTTCTGAGCAAAGACAACTTGGTCAGTATGTGCTCAAGAATAGTAATCAGATGATTCTCATTAGTGTGAATTCATGTAGAAAGAAAACAAATGTAGAGAAATAATTAAGAAATTATTACAATAAGCCAGGCAATTCCTTGCAAATATCTCATACAATGGAAATGGAAAGTGAGAAGCTTTTGACATAAATTATTTGGCTATAGCTTTGATAAGCCATAGGGACTGAATGGTGATGAGAGAGAAAGGGATTTGCATCTGAGTTGTCCAATAAAAGGTAAGACCATTATTAGATTTTGAGAAATTAAGATTCAGGGAAAGTTCTCCAATATACAAAAAATAGTTAATATTTTTTCATCTAAAAGAGATAAATTGGTTTTGTCTTAATATATTTCCTATTCTGAAATCATCTATATTTAATGCAAACTTGAAATACTGAGTTTTCAGAAAGTCATGATGCATTTTTCCATAGAAAATACATACATCATGATTTGCCCGACAACCCAATATATAGTATTTAAAATAGTTTGAGATTAGTGATATCTTTTGAAAATATTGTATAAAAAAATTTATTTGTTTTATAAAATAATTGTCCAGTTTCATTTTGAGTCTTCAAAATTCTCTTAATTATTTTGAAATTTCTTATGACAACATGTATCTTTTTAGGTGCTAAAATTTTGCATATATTTGTAATGTACAGACAAGTTGCTGCTTGGGAATAATAGGGCAACTATTCATAAACATCAATTCCGTCAATCCTGTAAGGAAGCTGTAGCTTCTCTCTTACTGATGAGATATTTAGCAGAAATCACTGACAAATTATCTCTCTTCTTTCATTCCTTTGTATTTCTATGGTATCCTATTGATTCAAAGCACACAATATTTACTGCACATCTGTTTTACATTTACAAATACACAGAACACTGCTTCATTGAAAGTTTTATTCCTTACGTCCCTTATGCCTGATGCAATTACAGCATTTAGGAAGAGGCTAGCAACCCAGTTGAATGAGTAAAAGGAAAGCAAGTGTACCCACAGCTGTGTAATACTTAAACTTTATAATACATACAAATAGAGTCCTCGAGCTCCTGCAGGGTGCCTAAACACCTGGTAGATGAGATGGAAATGCAAAGCAGCTTAAATATTTTAATTCACTTTGTGCAGAGAGTCAGAATATGCAACTATATAGTCATAAACTGAATATATGAGCTGCATAAAGTGCTTCCTCCTAACTTGTTCTTCAGTAAATGGTCCCAAAGCTGTTTTAAATACCTGCCAACCTAAATTTGGAGGAGCTTATCAAGATATATCTAGTGACTACCATCAATGCCCGTAGTGGACTGACATGAAACATTTCTTTTTCTTTTGTTAGAATCAAAATCTTAAGAACAAGATGTGTGATAATAGCTTTGCAGACGATGTATACATTTATTCTGTGAGAGACTGGTTTTCAGAAGTTCTGCAGACCAGTTACGGTATCAATTTGCCAGAGGAAGACAGGGGTAAATGTGTAATTAAGTTTTTCTCTTTCCTTTCTCGCATTAAATATTCAAAAAGCAGATACTGAGTAGAATGCAATCCTATAATCCTAAAGCCTGCTATGTGCTGTGCTATTAGCTATCCTCGGTGTGTTCTCTTCTTCTACTATATCCACCAACACAGTCCTTCCTTTCATGAAAACCAAACAAACAAAACACACTAATAAATGTCTTAGCCAACTGTGTTTCACTTAGAATGTTGGAGTCTCATTCATTTTTTTTTCTCAACCTAAAAATAACTATTAGGATAAATGCTCTAGTTATTAGTAATATGACTGTCCCATGAGCCCTCTTTTGTGTTTAATTTTCTTTTGAGAGATTTCTGCTATAGGGTGCATGTGCTCACCAGAGAGACAGAGAGAAAGAAAGCGAGATATCACACCCAGAGGGGATAGTCATACTATAATCTCCCTTCTCCTCTCAGAATTTGGGACACACATAAATACACAGCCAGCATGAGTTTCAAGCTCCTGGGTCTGGAACTCGAACCAGGTCTGCCATTTAGGACTCCAGCACCTTAACCACTATGCCACCTGCTGGCCACATGTCCCATGATCTCTTAATCCTGGTGTGTTTAAATTTCTTTCCACTTTCCAATTTTGCAATGCTGTACATAAAAAACTTAATGAAAAGTCTTAGGATCCCAGAACAGCAAGTAAATTTTTTAATTCTACAAGTGATACTGATATATACATTATAGTACACTATTTCTATGTATAATATATGTACAATCTACATCATATACATTATTATGTACTATATGTAACACACACTCAGGATATAGACACTTCAGAAAGAAAAATACATATGCTATTCTATTGCTATGCAAATCTAACAGATTATCCATCATGGACCTCTTTAGAGACCATTGTCTTCTTCCACCAGAGCTGCCATCTACAAGGACATGGGAAATTCATGATGGGCACCTTCCAAATAGATAAGAGGAAGAGTTGTGCTCTTTCAGTTGTAGTCTTCAAGGAGAATATTTTCTTGCTGTCTCAGATTGAATTCTCTGATAAAATTACCTATAAAAGTATATTTTCTTTTGGGTCATTCGGTGTCTTAAACATACTCCATATTATTTTTATGTGAAAATGCATTTGGAAGTTTATATTAGATATGCATATTTGGAACATGATACCTTTTAAATTTAATGTTTGTCTTTTAAATCTAACATACAGTTACAAATAAGAACATAGCTTTTGCATCTTGTGATTGTTCAATCTACATCACCCAGGGCCAATTACAGAGGGCAAAGAGCATGAAATAAAGGAAAAGTCAGTGAATCTCTTGGTCATGACTTAGGTTTATTTTAGTCAGGATCTCTAATTTTTTTTTTCTCAACCCAAGTTAATTAAAACAGTGCAAACAATTAACAACAATAACAACAATAATAAACCGTAAAGAACATTTTATGAAATAATGCTTTTTCTGGAATAGACCTACAACCTGAAGAAGCAAAATCGAAAAAAAAAAAAAAAGGAGGGGGGGGAATGGGTCAGGGGGAGGAGACCCTAGAGCACAAGATGGCATATCGATGGTCTCTCAACAATTTGACCAGAGAAAGAGCTGACTCAGTGTCACAAATTCTCCCCAGAACAGCCATATTAAAGTATCATGTTTTAGAAAGGTTGATGAAAGCATGAGAACTGAAAAATTATTTTCTTGGTTCTTCCCAATCTCCTGTGTCCTACATTTGTCCCAGGAGGCATTAACCCCCCACACTTTTAAGTTAGCATAAGCTCCTCTAGATAGACTTTGGACAAAGTCAGAGTTTCTGTTTTTCCAGGTCGCTCCCAGTGACCGGCCTCCCACTGTAACTGGTCTAAACCCTGCCCTCCATTCTGGGGACGGTGAGATGCCTGGCAGTGTTTGATGATAAGACAATGTACGTGGCAGCCACAGGGCACAGGACATAGTGCAAGCTATCAAGGTGATGTTACCATCTAGAAACCAGCACAGGTAGCTGAGGCCCATGTGGGCGAAGGAGACTAAGCAGATATAGGGAGACATGTAAATTGGTTCTGGAATTCTCTGTCTTCTTAGATCTTGGAAACTGTTCTTCATAGTTCCACTTCATTTCCGTTCCTCCCATCCTTGATTCCTTGAGCTTGGCCTTTGAATTTTAGAGAAAATCAAAGTAATAAGTACCATTCGTCTTAGTCCAGTATTGCATGGCTAACAGAAAACCCTGAGGCTGGGTGAAATATAAAGAGAGAGAATATTTTTTTTTTCTGTTTTCTGCATTCTTTTATTTTTAATTTATATTTTATTCTTAATTAACAGATAACGTTATATATTTTTATCATGTACAACATGATGATTTGAAGTACATGTACATGTGGAATGGTTATAGCTCTCCAACTACCTCATGTGTTTATCATTTTCATGATACGAACACATAACATCTAGTCTCTTTGTATTTTTCAAGAATACAATAAATCATTGTTAATTATAGCCATTCTGCCGTGGAGATAGAATTTTAATAACTCACAATTGTGGTGGCTAGAGAGTCCCAGGGCATCACAAAATGATGGAAGGCAGAAGTCTTAGTACAGGATAATATGGTCTGTATCCATGTGATTTTTCTCTCTGCTCCTAATCTCATTCTCTCTGCTTATACAACCACCTTGACGTAGTCAAAGAGGCCCTGCACCCAAAACCCAAAGTCCCCGTCATGGAACACCACACCGTGAGGAGTACATTTTCACCTTTACAATCCAGTCCCAACACATGGATCTTTGAAAGAGCTGATCACCGGCCTCTGAGATCAAGTTCCAAAACATGAGACTTTGAGGAACTAATCATGATCCAAATCATAACACCATTTATTGAACAAGTAATATAGGATTAAATACAATAGCAGAACTTACAAAATATTAATTAAATCCCTACCATAAACTCCCATCCGTGTTTTATACCATATTAAAGATGATATTACTGAGACATAAAATTTTAAGTAATTTGTTCAAGATGAATAGGTTGTGATTCATGACATCAAAAAATACTAGGTGTGTTTTAAATTTTATATCAACATATCAATAGGTGTCTTTGGTATAAAGCTTTTTTTTTTTTTTTTTTTTTGAGAGTTTTTTTTTTCTTATTGGGTGCGTGCGCTCGCCAGAAAGAGAAAGACAGAGAGACAGAAAGCGAGAAGTCACCCCCCCAGGGGATGGCCACACTACAATCCCTTCTCCTCCATTCTCCTCTCGGGACCTTGGGCACGCACGCACATGCACCCAGTGTGAGTTTAAACCACCAGGTCTGGGACTCTAACCGCGGTTGACTACATGGGAATCCAGCGACATAGCCATTATGCTAATTGCTGGCCTTGGTATAAAGCTTTTGAAGCATTTTTTTATTACTATTTTTATTTTATTTTTACTATAGGGTGCATGTATGTGCCAGAGAGAGACAGAGAGTGAAAACGTGAAACCACCCTCAGAGAGGATGGTCATGCCACAGACCTTTTTCCTCCATCCTCTTCTTGGAATTTTGGGCACATACACACATGTTCTGGGTGTATTTTATAAGCTGCTGGATCTGTGACTGGAACCACATGGTAAACCATGTGGGATCCAGCCACCTTAACCCTGCCACCAGCTGACCCATTCATTGAAAATAAGAAAGGAATCACTTAGAATTGCCAGGTTTCAGGACCAGTAGATGGCACAATGGTTACGTCGCTAGACTCCCACGTAGTCCAACTTAGTTCGAATCAGGAACCTGGTGGCTTGAAACTCAAATTTGGCACATGTGTGTGCATGCCCAAAATCCTCAGAGAAGAGTAGAAGAGAAAGGATTGTGACATGATCATCCCCCATGGGGGTGGGGTGATTTCTCGCTTTCTGTCTCTCTGACCAGTGCACACACCCTATAGCGAAAATCTCCCTAAAGAAAAGAATTGCCAGGTTTCAGCTATAAATTATTTAGCTTTAGATACAACTTTAATAGGTAATATAATAGGTTGATTAACAATGATACCATAAAAAAGGATACTTATAAATAAAAGACAGGTGGGAGGCAACACAGATGATAATTGTGCATATGCCAATCAAACAGAGGGAAAGCTGCATGTAAGAGTTAAGAGTTCGGTGGGGGGGGCAGGGGTGGATATTAGGGTTCATGTCTGGAATCTTCTCTGAGCATGACTGGTCTGTGCATACCTATGATATGAACTGGGTAAAGCTGAGGATAGGTGAGAGGGCATAGACCTTTAGGGGGTGCCTGTCTCTTAACTCTCTCCCTATTTCTGTCTGTCTCACTCATGGGAGGAAGGGAAAGAAAGAAAAGAAGAGAAAAAGAAGAAAAAAGAAAAAGAGAAAAGGAAAGGAAAATGGAAAGGAAGAAAGAAAATGTTTTTAAAAGTATTAAGAGCATCTCAGTACTATATTGTGTATGATATTATCTACATTCTGTACTAATGCTACTCAAATGTTTTCTGTGAGAAGTGATGAGCCAAAAATGCTATAATTCAGTTTAGTTCTCTGAATAAAATTATAGTACCATGTGATAATGTGAAAGTCAAGCTAGATTGTTTTCATAAAATAGAGTGAGAAAGTTTTATTCTCAAACAGTTCTCTTATTTGGCAGTGTGTCTTATGGCCTGTTACAGTGATGAAAACAATCACCAAGAGCTCTAAAAATCCATGTATGAATCTCTGTGTGTGTGCATGTGTGCGCGTGTGTGTGTATTTCCATCCGAGAGAAACCAAAGAACAAATCCGTTATAAAGTCAAGCATTTGAGTGACTCAGCGGGTGTGTACTCTGCCCTCTGCTGGGACTCCTATCTGAGGGCAGTGTTGATACAGGCTTCCATGTTGAGGAGTTCTAAGGATTTTCAGGAGTCAATTCTTTTTTTTTTTTTTTTTTTTTTTTTTTTTGAGAGAGGTTTTCGCTATAGGGTGCGTGTGCTCACCAGAAAGACAGAGAGAGACAGAGAGATAGAAAGCTAGAAATCACCCCCCCAGAGGGGATGGCCACACCACAATCCCTTCTCCTCCATTCTCCTCCCAGGATCTTGGGCACGCACGCACACGCGCCCGGCGTGAGTTTAAGCCGCCAGGTCCGGGACTCGAACCACGGTCGTCGACTACGTGGGAGTCCAGCAACATAGCCATTACGCTAACTGCTGGTCCCAGGGAGCCAGTTCTTATAGAAAACAACTGAATAACACCCCATCTTCTCTAGTTAATAATATCCAAATAAATGCCTAAAATAGGAAGTCCCCAACATCGTAAAGTTTTTCTAAGGACCGTTTCAATCATATGCACTTAATTTTCTTTAACAGCACAAACATTTCCTCCAGGTGCCCTCAGAAGCAATTGAAGACAATGTGTATTTCTGACAAAATGATTAGTGGAATTATTCAATATGCTAAAAAGAAAAGTAAATACAATGAGAATTGTGACAGGAAAATATTACTCGATTTACAGTCTTGTAAATAAAAAGGTAAAATTTTTGAACAGTAACAAAGAAGGAATTATGAACCGATAAGTTATTTAAATGCTCATCTGTGCATCTGTATGAGTCTTCACAAACAAAAAAACTCCACACATCTGTCAGCCTATTTAAGCACAGTATTGAGACCCATTGGTAGTTGAAAACAATTGATATGTTGGTTTGTTTTTAATTCAAAATGAACTAATTGTTTAGAACATTAGCAGTCTAGGCACATTTTTAGATTCCTTTTAAGAGCACATTTCTGTCTTTTATTAATGCTCAAACAAAATTCTGATTACCTAAATACAATTAGAAGAATACTGCCTTTCTCAGAATAAAGCCTTGGGAATTGAGGCTGTGTTTAATCCTTAAAGGGTTCAATGTGTTTATTGTGAATTGATGCAGTGGCTCCAATCTCTTGCTGAAGCCTCTCAACTACCAGCAGAGATGAAAATTATAAACACTCCAAATGACAGTCAGAGCTCCTTTCCCTTTTGCACGCATGCAGAAATTCAGTCACTGACACTGAGAACCTTAAGAATGTTCATGTCTCTATCTCAGGCAAAGGCAGACACAGAAAATTCTGATTTGATCAGTTACGGCTTAAGGTTTTCAGCATTAATTTGAGATAGATAATATTCTATATATTACGTATGTAAGAAATACTCTACACTTTAAATTCAGCAGTACCATAGGGGAAGAAAGCTTAAAGAGGTATTGAGTGCTGGGACCAGCAGTTAGCATAACGGCTATGTCGCTGGACTCCCATGTAGTTGACTGTGGCTCACATCCCGGACCCGGTGGCTTAAACTCACGCCAGGCGCATGTGCGTGCATGCCCAAGATCCTGAGAGGAGAATGGAGGAGAAGGGATTGTGCCATGGCCATCCCCTCAGGGGTGTGATTTCTCGCTTTCTGTCTCTCTGTCTCTCTCTGTCTTTCTGGTGAGCGCACACGCCCTGTAAGAAAAAACCTCTTCAAAAAAAAATTAAAAATAAAAAGAGAGGTATTGAGTGCTAAATTATAATTACTGATTATCTTGTAGTTAAATGTAAATCGTTAAACACCCATTTGAATAGACACTATACAAAATAAATATGAAATCTTTGATTTTTTTTTTTTTCTTTTTTTGGAAATAGCAGACATATGATGGGGGGGATATAATCCGGGAAACCGTGAAGTGGGAGTCCAAATATAGATCGGTCCCCCAGACATGATGGGGGATAAAAAATAGTTTTGATGGGTAAAAATAGTTTTCATCATTGGGCCAGCAGGTGGCATGGTGGTTAAGGCATTGACTCCCACATGGTCAAGCTTTGTTTGAGACCCGGACTTGGCAGCTTGAAAATCACATTGTTGCATGTGCATGTATGCCCAAAATCCCAAGAGGAGAATGAAAGAGAAGGGGCTGTGGCTTGACTGTCCTCCCTGGGGGGGTGATTTCTCACTTTCCCTCTCATTGTGTCTCTCTCTCTCTCTAAGTGAGTGCACACACTCTGTGGCAAAAATCTTTTTAAAAGAAGTGCTTTCTTCCACTACAGAATGATTGAAACAAACACACATTAAAAGGAACTTTAGTTATTATGTAATATATACAAGATAAAACTTAAAAATTAGATGATTGTTACTTTTTATATTCAATTTCTCAAAAACAAATACAAAGAAAGTTAAAAAGAATCATTATTTTATAAGTATTTGAAATTCAATATATTCAGTGAGTATATAAAGTGGATTTTTTTTTTTTAATTCTGAGAGAGATTTTTGCTATAGGGCACGTACTCTTGCTAGAGAGACAGACAGACAGAAAGTAAGATATTAGCCACCCCCAGGGAGATAGCCATGCCACAATCCCTTCTCCATTCTCCTCTTGGGATTTTGGGCATGCACACACACACGCCCAGCACAAGTTTTAAGCCGTTGTATCTGGGACTTGAACCACTGTTGACTGTGTGGGAATTTAGGGATGTAACTATTATGCCATCTACTGATCCCAGTGTTTGGAATTTTATAACTAAAACAAAGAAACAAAGTGGAACATAAATTGGATTATTATATATAATGTTAAGTTTTTTCATATTTAAATTCCAGAAAAGATAGTGACATTTTTTTTCTGCTTTTGCTTTGTAAATTTCTACGATTTAAAAGCAAAATGCCCTTTATTTTTTTTTACCTGAATTTGTGTCTGATTAAAAATCTAGTATCATGTTTGAAAAATAACTAGATCTATTTACCTTTTCCTAGGAAACTGTCATTTAAATAGCTATTCAATTAATGGTGATTTCTATAATGGTTCTTTGTACTTTGGTTCCCTAAGGTGGGGTTTGGTTAGGGATATTTTATTTATAATTAAGTGTTTCATCTGGAAAATGTTTTAATTCCATTTTTAAAGTTCTTCCATGAAAAAGGGAGACATACAGTAAGAAAGAGAGATAAAAAGAAAGACTCAGAGACACAGGAACCCCCAACAGGGTCTTCATACTGTGCTTTTACCTGTTCCTTCGTGTACCTGGTGTGCACAGAGTACTGTAGAGTGTAAACTGGGAACCTTCCCATGTAGAATAAGCATCCTATAGTGTTTCTTCCCACTGTGTCCTAGTGGCTGGCCTCATCCTGCAAAATATTCAAAACCCTTAAGGTGATGAAACTATCCTAGAAAAACATACTATTTTGAAATATGATTTCAGAGAAAATACTAATTTTCGGAGGATGAGTATAAAGCATAATGTACCAGTAGTTCTCTCTTTCAAATATACCTAGGAATTCCTAATGTATTAAGTCTAAAAATATAAAGGGTTTGGTTCAATTACATTTCAGTTATGCTGAAGCACATGTCTCCTATTACCTCTCACAATAGAGTCTTGAATATTAGGGAAGACAAAGGAGATGGTGCAATTTTACCAAGATTATAGTTCTTTTACTTGCTATCTAACCAAACGTTTAGATAAAGATTATGTTGAGAATAAAATTCCAGTACTTGAAAGTCTACGAATTTGAAATTGGGGTAGCCGAGAAACTTTTAGTACCATCAGTCTCTACTTGATACAGCTACAGAATATAAATGGTTCAGAAGAACTAGCTGATCTAAAGAACCTCAGTGAGGATATAACTGGTAAATAAGTATAAAGATGCCACGTTCTCTCTCACTGGTCAGTAATTATACTGAATTTGGGCTAAGGAAAAGAATTGGGTACTTAGTCAGAAGTATGTGTAGAATCCTAGTTGGAAATTTACAAAACATGGAATGAACTAATTCCTAAATTATGCTTATGAGAGATGCCGTGTTTTAATTTGGAGATAGACAGGTATAATAGTCTATGTCCTATGAAACAGCGTAAAGAATAGGTTTTGTTTACCTTTAAGAGAACAAATTGTATGCAAGCTACACTTTCTAGAATTAATGAAATGAAGCAAAATAGATCTGTCCCTGTCTTACAGTTTCTCTATATTACACATGTTATTGATAAATATGAGCTATTATTATCATTAGTAGTATTACCTAAGGTATATAACCTTTAGTAGAAGTAACACAGTCGTCAAACAAACAAACAAGAAATGGTGTGATATGTGTGCATAGAATCATCAGAATGTTGGAAAAGGGCGTGTGTTCAGAACACATAGAATTTGGAGTAATTGGAAAAAGGTACAGGGACGTTGACATCAAAGTTACTTCTTCCTGTTGGTCAAACTAGAGTGGAAATTGGCAGAAAGAAATATTACATGTTCATGGAAAGTGAAGACAGTGGTTAAGGGGGTGAGACAGGGACTCTTTCACAATTTTATTTCCATAATTGTCTTGAAGAAATGTTAGTGCTGTGGACTGAATGTGTCCTCCCAAATTCATCTGTTGAAGCCTAAATACCAGATAGGATTAGGTGGGGGACTGTGGGAAGGTAGTTTGGTGTCCTGAATGGGATTAGAGCCCTTATTAAAAGACATGAGAGAGGTGATTGGTCTCTGCTACTCCTTTGAGGACAAGGGAAAAAGACGGCCAAGACGGAAACCAGGAAATAGGCCTCATCAGACCTTGGAACTGTTGTAGGTTTGATCTTAGCCTTCTCAGATTCCCAAACTGTGAGAAATAAACATTTGTTTCTCCCCCCGCCCCCAACATAAGGAGTGTGAGCTTGCCAGAGAGACAGGGAGAGACAGAGAGACAGAAAGTGATCATCCCGCAGGGGGGGTGGCCATGATGCAATCCCTTCTCCTCTGTTCACCTCCTGGGATTTTGGACATGCACGTACACATGCCCAGCATGAGTTTTAAGTCACCTGGTCCAGGACTCAGAGGTCAGCCATGTGGAAGTCCAGCACCTTAACCACCACATCACCTGCTGGCCTCAAATTTCTGTAGTTTAAGCCATCTTCACTATGGTATTTGTTACAATACCCTGAGCTGAATACGACAGGCTCTTAAGGTCAGCTAGATATGAGTGTAAATGTCATAGCTTGGCAATTTTCAAATGTGTCTAACCTCGGCACCTGAGTTTTCACATCTGCTATTTGGAAAATAGTAACCACATCAGTCGTTTGTCACGACAATTATGTGACATGCTTCATGCACTCTGCTTTTATGTAACAAATAATAGGCAAATGAATACAATGTGATTGGTACTTATTAAGATGTTGAAAATGAAATGGTAAAGAAAGCCAAACAAATATTTACACCTTCCCTGTGCAGGAGCTCATAAAATATTGGTAACATATGTCTGTTTTCAATAACTAGGTACTTTCCTAAATTTTAAACTTTCTTTTGAGATTGCTGCTTAGAAGAACAGAGTGGTGTAATAATATCCTATAAGTACATGAACTCTTTATGTGCATAAAGTAAATCTATAAACCTTTGATCTTTAAAGATAGACCGTATGGAATGTAAAATAGAAAGTACATCTGGTACATTCCATACTTATCTTCACCTGGAAAAAAAAAGTCAGTTATTTAAGGAAATACAGAAATTTTTATTTTAATCTCAAAAATTTCCAGTGATGACACTGAGACCTAACTGCTGGAGTGCCTTAACCAAACTTCTTTTGATTAGTGACCATTGCTTTTTCTTTTTTCTTTCTTTCTCTCTTTCTTTCTTTCTTTCTTTCTTTCTTTCTTTCTTTCTTTCTTTCTTTCTTTTTTTCTTTTTGTTTTTTGTTACAGGGTGTCTTCACTTGACAGAGAGAGAGAGAGGAGAGGAAAAGTGAGAAATCATCTCTTAGGGAAGATGGCCACACTGCAATCCCGTCTTCTCCATTCTACTCTTGGGATTTGAGGCATGCATGTCCATGTGCTCAGCATGTTTCTTTAAGCTGCCAGGTCTGGGATTCAAACTACTTAGTTGTCCATGCAGGATCCAGCAGCCTTAACCTCTGCACCACCTGCTGGCCTATCTAGTGTTCATTTTTAAACAACAATTATCAAGTAAATGTGTTCTATGTAATAGAAGGTAACAAACAGAATGTTAACGTAGGTACAAATGATTCTTTGCATCCCATTACGTTAGCCTAACAAGGTACTTCTCCATGAATACGAACTGCCTTGATTTACTACAGCGTGCATTCAAATAGTTGAAAAATATCTGTGGTGATACAGGCAAAACACTAACTGCCCAGTTTGACAAATCTGAGCTGTGCAACTCCAGCTCAGTACCATCAGAAAGACATTGAGAATGTGTATTAAATATAGCTAAAGGTTATAGTCATGTTAGCAACAGATGTTCTAGCATCCATTTGGTGTTCTGAACATAAAGAGAAGTGAAGGAACCTAAACATGTGAAGACTAGAAATACCACATATTATCAGAGCCAGGAGTCACAGTGTGAGATGTGTTCCACAAAATTAGTCTGAGATTTTTTTATGTTTGGATATAAGCAAATCCAGGTAATGGCCAGCTTCTTCCCACCTGTGTGCAGAGAAAGATTCAAGCCATCTGATCTTGATATTGTATTTGGTTTATGCTGAGCTTCTTTAAAGACACAGATTAAAGCATTCCTAAGAGATTAGAGCATATCTCCTCCATCAACGATTTACTTGTAAATAAAGCTCCATATCAAAAACTATTTTTGCAGCAGGGAAAATATATATATTCTCAACACATAGTATTGCATCTTGTTCTCATGTTCTCCTTCTGGTAGGGTTCTGTTACTCTCACCAGAAGTTTACTTAAGAATTAATTAGGGGGACAAGCAGTTAGCATAATGGCTATGTTGCTGAACTCCCATGTAGTAGACTGCGGTTCTAATCCCAGACCCAGTGGCTTATACTCACGCCGGGCAAGTGTGTGTGCATGCCCAAGATCCTGAGAGGAGAATGGAGGAGAAGGGATTGCAGCGTAGCCATCTCCCCTGGGAGGTATGATTTCTCACTTTCTAGCTCTCTGTCTGTCTCTGTCTGTCTGGCTAGTGCACGTGCCCTATAGCAAAAATCTCTCAAAAAAAAAAAGAATTAATTAAGTATTTATATAAATCAGCTCTTTTGTATTCCAGTCTATAAGGGTTTTGTTCTAAAAACTGTAAATTTAGAAAGTGATTAATAGCTTTTAAACTTAATTTAAGCCTTTTTGTAGTTGCCAGAGGCCTTCTATGCTCACTAGAGAATGAGTGTCCTCAGTGGGACGTGGACATACCACAATCCTTTTACCTTCAATTCTCCATCTCATCAAGATTTGGGGAACTCATGCACACGTGCCTGACATGTTTTTCTAGCCACCAGGCTGAATTCAAACTGCATTCAGCCATGTGGGATCAGCTCCCTGTGCACAGGGTTTCACTCACTCTGGTAGGAGAATGGCCCAAAACTTAAACATTTAAAATCTCAATACTAGGGGCCAGCAGATGGTGTAGTAGTTATGTCCCTGGACTTCCACATGGCCAGCTGCAATTCAAGTCCCAGACCAGGTGACTTGAAACTCATGCTGGACCCATGTGTGTACGTGTCCAAGATCCTGAGAAGAGAATGGAGGAGAAGGGATTTTGACATGACCCTGGGGGGTGATTTCTCACTTTCCCTCTCACTGTCTCTGTCTCACTCTCTGGTGAGCACACATGCCCTAAGGCAAAAACCTCTCCAAAAAAAGAAAAAAAAAATGAAACTTAATACTGTTAAGAAACATTTCTCTTTTTTGACATTGATATATGTCTCTGTATTTAACCATATTCTGTGATATTTAGATTTTTTAATAATTATACTTACGTTTTATAGAAATAAGATGTAGCTGTAGCTAATTATTTTCAGTCATCTATGCTGGTAGCCCACACAATTTGATTATTTCAAAGGGACAAGATTAGTCCCCAGACTTGTATATATTCAAGGCAACAGTGTCCACCTGGAAACCAGCCTTGAGTCATAGATATAAACAGAAGAGAAAACATAAACTATGTATGCTATCCAGGCTCCACGTGATTTTAGTGATGACAAATGTCACTGAAATATTTTTAAAACAGCACTTCCCAATTATCCAATAGAAATAAATGTATCTTATTTTCTTAAGATGGGAAAAATCACTAGAATAAAGAGTTATAAGTCAAGAATTTAAAATGTTTTGAATGACAGTTTAGATATCTTATGAAAACATACTAAGAACAGGAGTCGTGGGAAAAGGTGGTATTGTGAAGGATTTGTTTTATTACTGTTAGGGGCACTGGGATCAGACACACTGCACAGAGATCTTTGACAGTGCCGTGTGGGTACACCAGGCACGAGATAACATAGTACACTAGGTTAGTCAAACCAGAAGCATAAAAGTGTATACAAGGCAGCATGACGAGAGAATCTGCAGAATGTTTTGGTATTTTCTTGATCCTGAGGATGAACAATGAAAGAAAAGTCAACTCCAGGACCAGCCCCATGGCCTAGTGACTTAAGGAGTTGTATTCTACACTCTAAATATGGTTTGAATTTCAGCTGTGCTGGCTTAGAAAACACTTGGGGCAAGGGCCAGCAGGTGATGTGGTGGTGAAAGTGCTGGACTCCCACATGGCTGATCCCAGTTCAAGTCTTAGACCTGGTGACTTCCTTTCTCTCTACTTCTCTCTCTCTCTTTCTCTGGTGAGTGTACATGTTCTGTAGCAAATTAAAATGATAATAATAATGATAATAAGTAAAATTAAATAAGTAAAAAAAAAAAAAAAAAGACTGGACTTGTGTGCATATGTCTCCAAAATCCCAACAGGATGGAGAAATGAAAGAGAAGAGATAGTGGCATGACCACCCCTCGCTGGGGAGATGCCCGCTCTCCTTTTTCTTTTTGGCAAGCACACATACCCTCTGGAAAACTTAAAAAAAAAAAAGAGACCAAGTCAACGTCAAATATTTTGAGTCCACCATTTAAATATCTTGATATGTATGTTATACAATACATAATAGACTTTACAAATGAGTATGTTTACAAAAGAGTAAATTATGAAGGGGCAGAAAATAGAAATACAGATACGATTTTTATTTTCTGAACAGGTATATTTTTCTAATTAATGTGCTCTAATAAACATACACAAAGATGCTCTTGGTGAGTATCTAATATTTGGGAGTTCAGTAGTTATGCTATTTTCTGCTTACCGTGACAGAATGTGAAATAGTAGTAGCTAAATGGATAGATCCTCTTGATTACTATATGTAAAACTATGTTTAGGTCTAGCCAGCTCCACAGTTGAAGTATCATGACTTCTGAGTGCTACATTAAATATCTTTGATTCCTTTGGTCTTCTCGTCATGTGTGATGATTATAGCTCTTTCAGTCACCTGGATCCTACCCAGGTAGACACAGGGGAAGTTGATCAATAATAAGTAAAATAAGAACAGCAGAAATCAAAGCAAACAATGTCTACAATGAACATCCTATCTTTCCCAGGGCAGTCTGGTCTATGGGGAAGACCTTTTCCAGAAGTGTCCATCACATTTTTCTTAGATCTGATTACACAGAAAGGAGTCATAGTGTCAGTGCTCAGCAATCATTGAACAATTGCACTGATGGACAATGATGATCTGTATTTTTTTTTTCTGTGGTTGAGAACATTTTCATCCGAACCAAACCAGGAAAAGGAGTAAGTGGCTGTTGGGCAGATAACCTATACTTTCTGCTACGGAGTCTATATAAGAACAGATACTTACATTTAGACTGCTTTTTATAGGCTGGTAAGTTGCTTTGTATTTTCTAGATTGATATTTAGCTTCATTTATACATTTTCTATAATTTATAGTAGCAATTCATTTCTTAAGATTAATTATTGGGGGACCAGCAGTTAGTGTAATGGCTATGTCGCTGAACTCTCACATAGTCAACCGCGGTTCGAGTCCCGGACCCAGTGGCTTAAACTCACACAGGGCGCGTGTGCCTGCGTGCCCAAGATCCCGAGAGGAGAATGGAGGAGAAGGGATTGCAGCGTGGACATCCCCCCGGGGGTGATTTTTCGCTTTCTGTCTCTCTGTCTCTCTCTGTCTGTCTGGCGAGCGCACGCGCCCTGTAGCAAAAAAACTCTCCAAAAAAAAAAAAAAAAAAAAAAAATTACTATTGGGAGCAGCAGTTGGTGTGGTGGTTAAAGGCACTGAATTCCCCATGACCAACCACAGTTTGAGTCCCGGACTTAGTGGCTTGCTTTCTCACTTTCCCTTTCTCTTTCTCTGTCTCTGGTCAAATTAAAAAAATAATAATAATAATAATAACAAATGGAATAAAATTTAAAAATAAATCTTTAAAAAGAATTTATTATCATGGCTCTCATGAGAATAAAAATGAGTATGGGAAGTTTTACTAAAATAGTGTATATATTGTGGATAAGTGGAAGTAACTGGAATATCTAGCAGTAGGGAATTTATTACATAACTCTTTATATATTTAAAAGCATGTTATTATTCCTTTTCTTGGAACAATGAGGATTCTCCACATCGTCTCAAAATGATTACTTGAACTTTAAAAAACAAAACAAAAACCCTTAGGCAAAAGTTCAAATAATGAGTATTAGTACAGATGGAAAAACTGCCCTGATTATAACTCAAGGAATACAATACATATCCATGAACCCTCCTGAAGTAAATAAATCGGAGAATAGATATGTCCCATGCAAAAAATTTTTAATAGTTTAAGTACATACATTGCCTTCAAGCAGGTGGAACCTCTTTCCTCACTTTAAATATAAGCTACATGTATTGACTTCTTTCCAGAGAGTACAGTATAGAAAGAGGGAGAAAAAATAGCTTTACAGTGGAGAAAGCTGACACACACTCTCTCAGCCAGGGGATCAATGCTATCATTAGTGGCAAGAAGTCATGTTGCTAATATGGTACCCTTTATAGGATGTGATAAGATTGATAATTTATCTCTATGATCTCCTTTCTAAAGTCAATAGGCCCAGTCAAATTATTAAAAATAAATTAAAAATCAAGGAAATACCAATTAAAAGACACTTTGCAATATCTGACCAATGCTGTTTAAAACTGTCCCAATCTTTAAAAACAAACAAGCAAAAAATGAGTATGAAAAATTATTACAAAGGAGAGAAGCCCGAGGAGATATGAGTAATTAATGTGCTATTCTGAATGGAAATTTGGAATAGAAAATGAATATTATGAAAAATCTAAGGAAAGGTAGTATGGACTTTAGATATAATAATGTGTAACTACCAGTTTATTAATTCTGATTAAGGTAGCCTTGAGGTTTTTTTAACTTTATCTACTCCTTATTGAGTGCCATGAACTAAATGCATCATTGAACGTGCGTGCACTAACTCCAAGATATTGGCCATATTCCTTTAGCTCACGGAACACTTGCTGAATGCCAGAATTAACATGGGAAGACTTTTTATTTTTATAAGAATTCTTTATCCAATTTTATTGATTACTACTAGTTTTTAATTTGACCATAGGGAGAGAGAAAGAGAGAGGAAGTAAGAAAGCAAGCCACCTAGTCCAGGATTCAATCCGTAGGTGGTTATGTGGGAATCTAGTGCCTCAACCATGTTGCCACCAGCTGACCCAAATACTTTTTTTTTTTTTTTTTTTTTAAGTTGCTAGGGGAACATGAGCTCACCAGACAGAAATAGAGAAACAGAAAGAGAGGAAGAAGGAAAAAGCACTTTCTGTTGGGATGTGGCCATGCCCTTCATAATCCCTTCTCCTCTATCTAAACATTGTGTTGGAATTTGGGGCATGCGCGCATGTGTGCCCATTGTGCTTTTCAAGGTACCCGGGCCAGGATTGAAACATGTGGATCCCCAAACTGTGAGGCTATTGGGCCAGCCCACACACAAAGAGTTAATAACCACATTTTCTCGTCAGCGTCATCATTACTGCACTCGCTGCCATATTTATAAGAGAGATAATTTCTTCTATACAGTTGATTTCTGAATTATCTTAGAAAGAAAAACAAATTAAAATGAGCTTCTTATTAGTTTCCTAATAAACTTAATTATAAAAATTAATTATATTTCCTCAACTGAGTGTACTATAAATGACAATAAGTTTCATCCAGTTGATTTGGTTTCACATTCTAGAGAGGCTCTGAGGTCTATATTTTCTGAGCATTCTGGGAGTATAAACTAAATCTAATTTGCTTTATGATGATAGGTGCAGTAAAATAAGGTGAAAATGTGTCTGTATTTAAACTATTTTTGTTGCTTCACTTCAATGGTAGACTTTATAAAATGGTAGTCTTTTCTGCAACTAAAAATGTTAACACAAAATATGTATTTCAAAATTAAAAGTACTTTTTTGGGCCAGCCCATGGTGTGGCAGTTGGGTGTAACATGGCCAACCACATGATGCCCATCCTGAACCTGCTGGCTTGAGAAACACATCAGGGACATGGGAGTGTGTGCCCAAAACCTGAAAAGGAGTAAAGATGGAGGAAAAGGGGTTGTGGTAGCGTCACCATGCCTGATAACTAGTGATTTCTGACTCTCTCTCTTGCTCTCTTTTTCTCTCCCTGGCAAACATAGATGCCCTCTAGGGATTAAAAACAAAAAGCACATTTCTTTTATTCCTTTTAGAAGTCTACAACTCTTTATTTTTTTTCTCTGTACCACATGATCACTAAATATATCTTAAAGGTGCACAGACCAAAAATGTATTATATTTTCGAAAAGGGCTTGCATTGGCTTAGCATACTGCAAAATGTAAGTGCAAAAATTAATAAAAATGAAAATAGTATTAAAAAACTGAGCATGAATAAAACTTAGATATCAAGAAATTCTAAGAAGTGATTTTTTTATTGTTGTATTTTACCTGCAATTAGACATTATTCAAGGTTGTATTCCTGCAGAATTCTAGTCCAAAACAGGGACAGTATATTATTTCAAAGTTTGTTACCTGTAGTTACTTCTAGACTTCCACAGAGCAAAGATCAGCTTGACATAAGGTTATAGTTGACTAAGCATAACAATGAGCTTGAGTATAAGTGAAATGCCCTTATGGTTACAAGCAAGAATGACCCACCTTTTCTGACATTTACTGCCTTCTATGGTTTTGCAAGCTTTTCTTCTCTGCTGGGTTTCTTTGCAGCAGACACAGAGTAAAATTTCCCAAGTGATTATTTCTTTTTTGAACTGATACTACAAAAGAGCAACTCTCATTTTTTTTTAAGTGCCATGAGTTTTTAACACACAGGCAATCCTGAAAACATAAATGTCTCTGCAGAAGTCATCTTCTCATGCCCTTTATTGATATATATCAGCATCCCAGGAAACATAAATAATAGAAGGGCAGTAAAGACTTAGAGATTCTCAAAGTAAAAATGCACCCTGCTAGCAACTTGTTTTCTATGTTATTGAAGAATAAGACTAAGTGGAGAAAAGGCATGTGGAGATCCAGGCACTCTCAGAATTTAATGTGGACTAAAACAGAATAGTAAGACAAAATGATAAAATGTCAACTGACATACTGGAGTTTGCCATTTATTCCTCAGATGGCAGTTACTACTTTTTGATCATTTTTATCTTAATGGTAGAAAACTAAGTAGAATTTCCTCACAAGCCTCACGTTGTTATTGCACACATATGTGTACACAAATGTGCATAAAACTGCTAAAAATATCTTGAATAAAATTAATTTTCAGTTTGGTCTGTAATTTACAAATAAGCTATATTGTATTAAATTTGATCATTATTTTTTATATGATTAATTTTTCTGTATTTAAATTTTCAAGCACATTATGAAGGTAACATATTAATAGAATTGCACATTCAGGTCAGAAAGACAAAAGATTCCTCCCATTAACCTTCGTTACTTTTAGTCTCACTACTCAGAAACAGTCACATTTAATTACATAATTCAGCTTGCAGTATTTGGGGTTGTCATTTTTATCTCCAGTAATATGCAAATGCCATTATTTTTTGACTTATCAGAGCTAGAGACTATTGACATTTTTTCCCCCTCCAAATCATTTCTACATTAATGAGTGTCAGTCTTTGTGCAGTGATCGTTTATGGAATAAGACCACATACCAAAATTTCTATTACTTACACAATTGACCATTAAAAAATACACTTCTAGCATGGCTCTGAAGCAGAGCAGTTAAGTATTGGGTACAGAAAGCAGGATTCCACAGGGCCAACTACATCCCTGGCATCTTAAAAATCATGCCCACGGGGAACCAGCAGTTAGCGTAATGGCTATGTCGCTGGACTCCCACGTAGTCGACCGCGGTTCGCGTCTCGGACCCGGTGGCTTACAACTCACGCCGGGCGCGTGTGCGTGCGTGCCCAGGATCCCGAGAGGAGAATGGAGGAGAAGGGATTGCGGCGTGACCATCCCCCCTGGGGGGTGATTTCTCGCTTTCTGTCTCTATGTCTCTCTCTGTCTGTCTGGCGAGCGCACGCGCCCTATAGCGAAAAACCTCTCAAAAAAAAAAAAAATCATGCCCACGCATGCACATGCATGCCCACCATCCTGAGGGAATGGGGAATTGGAGGAAATGGGATTGCAATGTGACTATACCCCATTGGGTGTGCTTTTACTCTTTCTCTCTCTGCCGACTGAACACACCCTCTGGCGATTTTTTAAAATTACAGTTGTCTCCCCATTTTGTAGGATTAAACAAAAATTATTGCTGCTCTTCTTTCCATCTCTTTCCTCTTCTTCATTTCTACCTTTTACTGAAAAAGAAAAGAAAAAAAAAAAAACTATTTTGTCATAGAGGGCCAACTTAAAGCAATTAATGATAATAAGTACTCTGTCATATAAGTTTATGAAAGTTATAATCCAATAAATAGCATAAAATATTGTGGATAATGCAAATAGTATTTAGTACTATACCAAATAGTTTTTTCATGCAACATTTCATTCTCACGGACTCTGGCCCAAACCACACTCATCCATTCAAATAGCATTTCTTTTCTTTCTTTCTTTTTTTTTTTTTTTTTTTTTTTGGAGAGTTTTTTTGCTATAGGGCGCATGCGCTCGCTAGACAGACAGAGACAGACAGAAAGACAGAAAGTGAGAAATCACCCCCCAGGGGGAATGGCCACACCGCAATCCCTTCTCCTCTGTTCTCCTCTCGGGATCTTGGGCACGCATGCACACGCGCCCGGCATGAGTTTTAAGTCACTGGGTCCGGGACGTGAACCGCTGTCGTCTACATGGGAGCCCAGCGACATAGCCATTACGCTAACTGCTGGTTCCCAAAGAGTGTTTCTTAATGAGGTAAGAGATGGGAACCCTAAAACTATAGTTAGAGTATAGGCCCAAAATGGAATCCCAAAATGACTAGGTCTGAGGTTGGAGACAAAGCAGTTGAAGAGAGTCCTCGTGGGGTGGTGGCTCCGTGACTGACTAGGCTGCATAACCTAGATCTAAAACAAAGGCTTTTCCCAGGCCCCACCACATTCCAGGAAGAGGATAAGGTAATTGTTTTGTTTTGTTTTTAATTTGTTTATTTACATCCATCACTATACATCATTACAGCAAGCAAAATGAGATTTCCCATCCAGAATACACTGTAAATTGGCTCAATCAAGCATATCAACATATGTGTTATTGACAAATAATTTTCCATTTGTTTCCTGTATATGTTGTTATTTTTGCCATCCTTGATTCCCTATCTCTCACTCTCCTCCCACACTATCTCTGGCATCCGTGGTTGCTTTCTATGCCTTTCCCCCCATTTTATTTATTGGCTAGTGAACTTAATTAATCTAAATATTTCCAGTAGCAAGCACAGCTGATATATACATATCCATGAGCACAAGTCTGACTTTAGGCATAAACCTCAGTGAGTAGAATGAACCTACTATAAAACAGCACCTAGCTGGGGCTATATAGCTTACTGCAGTCATGAAATATGCATTTCTTTTTAAATTTCAAGAAAAATAGTTTTTGTGTTTTTTTTTTCTCCTGAAACTTTTTTTGAAATTAATTAATTTACATTCATCCCCTAATCATCGTCACAGCATACAAAAAGTGGTTTCCCATCCAGAATATACTGCATAGTGGCTTAGTCATGTATGCTGTCATCAGTAATTTTTATGGCCTAAAGCTAGAGACAAAGAATTTCCTGACCTTCATACCCAACTCCAAAACTAGGAGAATAACTGGAGCCATCCAGCGTGTGCACCTCCTCACCACAAGGGGAATACATGTGGGAGTCCCACCTTGAACAAGCTTGAACAAGGCCCCCTTGAACCCAGATAAAAACCCCTCACCATAGTTTCTCTTCTGTGACCCATTTTTGGACTCCTCCCTTCTTGGGAGCTGTTTTTCCTTCCTTCTCCTTCAATAAACTCCCTGCTTTGCTATACCTACTCTCTGTGTCTGTGTCTCTAATTCTTCCTGAATGTGGGACAAGAACCCTTGTCTCACTGCAAGGTATGGGCCTGATCACCCCTGCATCCCCATGTTCCTGCATCACAACATCTAGTTGAAATTGATTTTTTTTCTTATATTTCTGTAATCATGGAAAATCATGCTATGCTTCCATTTGGTTATATATAGACCATGTGTTTCTTTATAGTTTTTTTTAAGCTTTAATTATTTTCATTCATCATATATCTTATTAAGTCATAATGATACATTTTAGCATATCCAAATTTCCCTTTTTCCTTGAAGTCCTTGAAGTCATCTTCAGGTCACTGTTGTTCTCTTCCAGTGTACACTTCTTACATTCTAGGTATCCCAAGCTGTTTTTTTAGAAAATTCTGTGTTAGACTTCAGAACTCGCCTTCATGGCTCTGCTGATTCCTGGATTCATGTCTTTCAACTTTTGGATTTTACTCTTTATGTGACTAGCCTAAATCCTGATATAATATCCTAAGGGGAAAAATGTTTTTTTAAGTAATATTTCTAACTTTTTGCATATCTGAGCTATTTCTGTTCTGTGGTCACACTTGACTGATAAATTGGCTAAGTAGAGAATGTAAAATTAAAAACTATTTTCTTAAGATCTGAAAGCTATTATTCTCTTTATTTTTTCTTTTATTTAAAGAATTATTTATTTAATTTTATTTTTTCATTTACTTATTTTAATTTGAACAGAGAGAGAGAGAGAAAGAAAGAGAGAAAGCAAGCCACCAGGTCTGGGACTCGAACCATGGTCATGTGGGAGTGTCTACTGCCTTAACCACCATGCCACCTGCTGGTTCCATATTCTATCTTCTTTAAACATCTAGAGGTCTCCTAACAATTGATTGTTAATTCCTTGTAGATGAGTAAGTTTCTCTCTGGAAAACCTATGTGTCTTATTCTTTTTTTTTTTTTTTTTTGGTTAAGAACATAAATTATTTAATTAGCAGTACTCTTGAAATTACACATCTGTAAAGACCATCACAAAAGCCCTACAATAAGGTTTGTTTGAGACGGGGAAAAAATATCTAGAAACACAAAGGCTCACTTGAATAAGTAGGTGGGAACAGGTGCTATAGTGTGCATGTATGTGAGTCTCATAGTTATTAAGGTACAAGATTCACAGTGGTTTTCGTTTTTATTTATTTATTTATTTTCCTATTAATCCTCGCCAATATTTGTCAGGAAAGTCAATTTATAAATTCATGCTCATTTTAACATGCAACTTTAATACATGATTTGTTTATTAAATTCATTTTATCTTTTGTTCCATTTTTTTGAACCCTTTAATATTTATTTGTTGGATTTCCTGACTCTTCTCTCCATGGTATTTGTCTTTGTTCTACTATTTTCCCCCTTTCATGTTTTAGTTGTTTATTTTTGTCACCTTTAATTTTTGTATTCTAAATTTTCTGTTGATTTCTTCTTGTAGGCAATAATATTTTCCTTTAAATTATTTTCTTCTGCAATTGTTCTGTTTTAATAGATTTATTTTCTTGTTCTATCAATTCAGAGTGTGCTCAAAACTTTTGGGGACAGTATTTAGAAAGCACTTTTTAAATATTGCTCATGTTAGCATTTAATTTTTTAATACCCTGTTATGATAATAACCTCAGAATATTTTTACTTTCCTTTGTTTTTTCCTTTTTTTTTTTAAGGTTGTCCCTTCTTTACCAGATTGCAAGTAAGCTTTCTTCAAGGGTTTAGTGATGGTGTTTTATTTACAGACATTTGTGAAGGAGACATCACACGTTATAAATGTGCAAATAAGCAGTTTGTTGCCTGCCTTTGCTTTAGGTGCACAGATCGGGAGCCAGCAGTGACAGTGAGGGACACGTATCTTTCGCAGCACAAAGGTTTGTCCTCTGAGCATCTGTGCTGGATCTTTCTGTTTGCTCTCCCTGCTCTGCTCTAGACCCTACAGCTGCTACTTCAGCCACGTTTACGCGGTGCCTGTACACCTTCGCCTCCCCTTGCCCCTTCAGGTGTGCAGGTGGCCAGGTGATAATAGTTGCCTGCTGTTGCTAGACCCAGGCACTTCAACATCCCTAATTGGTTCCCATTAATCCTGCCTGTACTTTTGTAATTAGTCTCTTCATTACACTTGCTTCCATAACTCTGATGGAGCATGCCATATGCTTCCTGATCCTGACAGAGGCTGTAACACACAAAAGAGCTGCCCTAGTTCTACTCAAAAAATTGAGCCAGATTTCAAATTTTTTAACATATATGGTTTGGGGGTTAGAAGTGAAAGATCTGGCTACAGTCCGTTCTACGGGACAGAAAGGTACCTAATTCTCCATTTCCAGCTTCATTTTACTCCTCCTCCCCATAACACATGCATTCTTCAGAAGGGACCTGGTGGCATTGTGCCCATGGGTTTGCTCCATCTTGGTTCAGCACCTTCAGGAACTTTTTCAGATTTTGCTCCTATAGTCATTTTGAGGGGGGTCTCAGGAGGAGAAGAAATAATTATATTTGCTCTATTTGCCATCATAAACTGAAAATTTCCTTTCCCTTGGTTTACTTTAAATAGAGACATAGAGCATCATTTTGATTTTTTTTTACTTATTAAAAATATATAAAACCCTTATGAGTTAGAAAATTTAATCTCTAAAAATGTATATTCTGGGAATTCTTATTTCTTCTCTTTTCCCCTTGGTTTTAATCCATTTATCTCTTATTAGCAACAATTCATATTCATTTTTCATTAATCTTTACAGTGTTTCTTATTGGAAAAGTAAAAATACAGATATGTTTATATTACACAAACATCACCATCGGTACACATAGTTGTGTCTTTAAAGTTTTTTTGTAAATAGTTATTTTATTTTCATTATTAAAGCTTTTACTTAACTAAAACATCTTTAAAATCACTTTCCATTTATATGTTTTACTTTACATGTAACAGCTTTAGTATCCTGTTGTATACTCGTGCTGTGTTTTATTCTACTTCTCCTTACTGACAGGCCTTTGAGTAGCTTATAGTATTTTTCTATTACAAAACAAATTAGTAGTTGCAGATTTGTAATTTCAAAATAGATTATGAGGAGGAGGACTGCTGAGTCAAATTGCAAATGGTCATTTATATATAGAGAAAGATGATCTTGTTAGATGTCAAATTCCTTTCTACAGTTGTATAATGTTAACTCCCACAGTTAATTCCCATGTTTGAATCTGTGCCAATCTGAAAAGCAAAAAATGGTATTTCATAGTATCCATTTGAATTTCTCTGGTGAGTGAGGTGGAATATTTTTCATGTTTTCAGGATCATGAGAGAAATAAAAATATAAGTAAAAATCAAATCATGTATAAAACAAAAGTATTAAAATTGGTAGTGACAATATTAAGTTATGGAGAGATTTTCATTATATATATTCAATAATAAAATCTTAGAAGCAGTAGATTATGTTGCTGGGCTCTCATGTACTCAACTGAGGTTCAAGTCCTGAACCTGGAGGTTTTAAACTCATGCCAGGTGTGTATGTGTTTGTGCCCAAGGTCCTGAGAAGAGAATGGAGGAGAAGGAATTGGGGCCTGGCCATCCCCCTCAGGAGGGCAATCTTTTGCTTTCTGTCTCTCTGTCTCTGTCTCTCCAGTGAGTGCATGTGCCCTATAGCAAAATTCTCTCTTAAAAAAAAATCTTATAGAGTAGCAAATATATATTTTTTTTTCTTTTAAGAGAGAGATTTCTGCTATAGAGCATGTTCGCTTACTGGAGAGACAAAGACAGAAAGCAAGAAATCACCCACTGGGTAGGATTTCCACATCACAATCCCTTCTCTATTCCCATGTTGGGATTCTGGGCCTGCACACACACACACAAACACACACACACACCTGGTGTGAGTTTCATGCTTCCCAGTTTGGGACTCGAACCATAGCCCGCCATGTGGGAGCCCAGCAATGTAACCATTACACCATCTGCTGGTCCCAGCAAATCATTTTTAACCTTTTCTTGAACCTTTTTTAGGAATGTAATGATCACCATAGAGTCTTCCCTAGATAGATGCAGATAAAAACAGAAAAAAGACATCAATAATTTTTACAAAATTGTATTTATTTCATCTTTAGAAATGACTTCATAAATTTTTTATAAATTTAGGAAAATGGTATTTAGAATGTGATTTCATTAAATACTCTTGTGCACATTTGACTATATTTGTACATATATTTCCTGGTGGATAAATTCATAAGCAATAAAAAGTATAAATTAAAATGTTAACTGTAATTATTTCTAAATTGTTGGAATCAATGAGGATTTCACATTCTATTTATAATGTTACATATTTATTCAGTTTTCTACAATAAACATCTATTTCTTTTATAATAAGAAAAATAAATTTTCCTTTGCTAGCAAAACAAAGATTTTAGGAGTTGACCTTGATTATCTTTTTGAAGTTGTGAGCTTTTAAATATGCTAGATAATTTTTTAGGGGGGAGAGATTTTTGCACTCACCAGAGAGACAGAGATGGAGAGACAAAGAGAGTCAGAGGGGCAGAAAGTGAGAAATCATCACTTTCTGCAGGGGGATGGCCACACTGCAATCCCTTCTCCTCCATTCTCTCAGGATCTTGGGTACACACACACACACACACGTACCTGGCGTGAGTTTTAATCTGCCAGGTCCGGGATTCAAACTGTGGTTAATAACGTGAGAGTCCCGTGACATAATCATTATGTCATTTGCTGGTCCCTGCAAGATCATATTTATAATCAAATATATGTTTGTTAAGTTCTTTGACCCAAATTTTGGAAAAACAAATCCATAAATATTAAACTTTAGATGGGCTGGCTCTGTGACCTGATGTTTAAGGTAGATGATCTCACAGGTTGGACTTTGAGGTTTGAGTCCTGAACCCGGCAGGTGAGAAACACACCGTGTGCATGCCTAAAATCCCTAAAGGAGAAAGAGATGGAGAACAGGAAGCCATTTCCCATGGAGGGAGTTTTCTCTTCTCCCTCTCCTCCTGTCTCTCTCTAGCAATCAATAAGTAAAGAAATTGTAGGATGAAAGTTCATCTTATAATACATTTTTAGCATTCTGTAATTAAGCAGCAGCAAAAGATTAATGTTTGAATTTTATGAATTATTATCATGTTTTTCCAAGTTGTTTCTGAAGTATTAATAAAGGTGAATTACTTTTTCTTTCTTTCTTTTCTTTGGGAAAGGTTTTTGCTATAGGGCATGTGCGCATGCCAGAAAGACAGAGAGAGACAGAGAGACAGAAAGCGAGAAATCACCCCCCAGGGAGGATGGCCACCCTGCAATCCCTTCTCCTCCATTCTCCTCCCGGGATCTTGGGCACGCATGCACATGCGCCTGGAGTGAGTTTAAGCCACCGGGTCCGGGACTTGGACCATGGCCGACTACATGGGCGTCCAGCGACATAGCCATTATTCTAACTGCTGGTCCTGTGAATTATTTTTTCAACAGTTATCTTTAGGATTTTTCTGTATGCTACTTGAGAGTAGGGGCAGCCTACTTCTGTTTGTTTCCTCAGGACCTAGATAAAAATGCCAAAAATGATAAACATTCAATAAAATATTTAAATTGAGGAATTGATAAATATTTAAATGAAGTCATCAATATCAAAATCACATTAAATTGATCATTAAATAATACCAATATTTCTTGCCAAGTATGAACCACACATTGAATAGCATTTGCTTTCACATAAAAGATTTTTTAAAGTCACCTTAATGAACATATGTTAAATATGAATGTACATTATTCATTAAACAGATTTTTGACTACTTTCTATAATCTAATCCTGTTTTAGGAACTAGATATAGACAATGAACAAAATAGACATGGTTCATCCCTTTCCTAAACTATATGGAAAAGACATATCATAAACAGATAAACAAGACTAATCACAAATTATTCATCAAAAAGGAAATGAATAGTAATTAAAAGGAAATGAATAGTAATTACTAAAAGTAATTCAAGGAAATAAAATGTAGATGATTTTGATTAGGTGGGTTGCAAAGGCTGTCGAAGTTTGGAATGGCTTGTAACAAGACAATACTTAATGTTGTTTTAAGTTTATTTATTTCATGAGTGAGACAGAGAGAGGGCCAGAAGTAACCCCTAACAGGGCTCTGAGGCTAGACTCAACCCTCAGTGCAAGACAGCCAAGACCGTGGGCATGTGCATGCCCGGTGCATACCGAAAGGTCTTCAGTCATGAGCCAGCAATGTGCTATGTATGTCTACCTTGCAGAGTGTTATATTTTAGTCCAGCCTCAATTTATGCAGACATTATTTTAAAGGTCCATCAAATCACTAAATATCTTTCGATCCTACTGATGAAAAACTAAAGTGAATAAACATAGGTAAGTCTAAAATGAAAATAAGACATTGCTAAAAATATCGATTTGGTTTATTATACAGTATGACAGCAAGTTAAGGGCATTACATTTCCATTATACACTTCCACTAATCTACTGGCAAACTATAAATTGCCTAAAAAAAATCATATGCCACTTGAACACAATTACAATCACAATTTAAGTTATTTTATTTTTTTAAAAAGGACTGAAGAATTCTATTAGACATGTCATGATGGTTAAGTCGTTGGACTCCCACATGGCCGACCAAGATTCAAGTCCCAGAACCAGTGGTTTGAAAAACATGCTGGATGCATGTGCACAAGTGCCCAAAATCTGGAGAAGAGAGTGGAGGAGAAGGAATTGAGGCAAGGCCATCCTCCCAGGGGTGGCCTTCCCTCTTTTTGTCTCCCTCCTGCAAGCACACATGCTCTGTGGGAAAAAAAAAAAAAAAGGCACCAGAAACAGATGGTTTTAAAAACTTCTCCTTCATTATGAAGGACAGATATTTCCAAAGCTATTTAAACTTTTCCTGATCATAGGGAGGGATCAGCACCTCTTCTGTTCATGTTTTCAAGTAAATATTACTGTAATTCTTAAAACCACTATAAGAAAATAAAAAGGAAAATATCACACATTGATTTTTTTTAATCAATATCAACAACATTTTAGGTAAAATATAATCTACATGATTCATCAGTAAATTTAAGGATGATCCTTTATGAATAAATATGATCTATATTATGAATCCAAGATGTTTTAATATTAGGAAACATCAAAATAATGTTACAGTAATCATACAGGCATAGGCACAGTCATAAAAACATGTCAAATTCGTGGTAAAATCAAGCAATAATTTAAAATTTTCAATTCATTATTAATAAGGAGAACTTAATATTATTCATCATAATGAGTTATAAAAGTTAGAGTGAAAAAAATCTATAAAACATCTAGGAACACATGTAGAGAAAAGTGTGTTAAGAAAATTCTAAAATCTTACTGAACAGTCTAAATAATTTTTTAATACATACAAGTATATTTTGCCCTCATAGTTGGAAGTTTTAAATACAAAACTGAGAAATTTTTCAAATATATGCTTGTGTGTATTTAGCACTATTACAACTATAATATGCAATGTTAAGTTTTGTTTATTGTGTTTCGAATGCTCCCTTGACCCAGATAGGAGTTTCTGGCTAAAGACTGATCATTCCCCTCTTGAAAAGCTAAATTTACCCTCAACCGCATTCTGGAAGGACTCTCCTAATCTACATCACCACAACCAGCCCCAATGGATGCTGGGATAGCTACCTGACCACTTCAAACAACCCTATGCCTGGAGCATAATTATTCAAATTAGCCAATACACAAGGAGCTCTTTAAACCTAATTAACTCCCCTCCCCTTTTTAGGCATGAGCACTCACTGCTTTTCCCTGAATGGCAGCCTTCCATCCTTTGGAGCTATAACAGAAAGTTCCAACTTTCATCTACCCAAAGGTCCAGTGTTGTGTTCCGTAGTTAAAAGAATCTGTAAATTGGGTCAGCCAGTAGCACAGTAGTTACTCCCTGTGTATTGTGAGATGGACCCCATATAGCCAATGGCATTTAGTGTCCTGTTCTATGGCTTGGCTGGGCTTTTAAGTTAGTTCCTATTAGGAGTGCGCCCTCTCTCTCTCTCTGACAAGCACATGTGCCCTCTGGCACCCAAAATCATTCTTTAAATCTTTTAAAACATTGGTGATATGAACAGGTTGCTTGGCCATGGTGACCGGCTCTTGTATAGCTTGGTTGCACAGCTGCTCTTGGTTCAGTAGTTGGTTTCAGGTCACCATCATGATGACTTATAATACAGCTGCCACCTGTTGGTGACCATGAGACTTTCTCTTTGCTACTGTCCCAGCCTTGGTTGGGACTTCGGTCCTTTAGCAAACACCCTTGCTTTTGGAATATTTAAGATGAACTGGCTAAATTTTGGAGGCTAGATTCTAGCCCAGTGGAGGCAACAAAGGTGATAAGCCACTTAAGCTGCACTTTTCCTAATGGGTATTGAGGTGTATTTCTGGTCACAGTCTGTGTTTGACGGGGTTTATTCTAGGGACCTTGTCACTTCTTCAGGTTAGAGTTTTACTGAATTATTTGCTCGGGGGTGGGGGAGGGGCAGAGGGAGGGGAGTCCATACCCTGTTTTGCTTTGGAATACCCCTGAGGAGAAAGTTTTTGGGGCTCACCCAAGGTATCAAAATGGAACCCTGTCTCCCTGTCTTTATTGCTCAGGATAGAGTAGCATTGTCACCTAACTTCTTAGCTGCTTCATACCTTGCTGATGTCACCAGAAAGTTTTCAGGCTCCTCAGACCTGCATGGATATTTTCAAGGGTGGTCCGCACCTTTGAAAACCACTAGGCCATTGTTTAATCCCAAGGAAGCAAAGGAAAAATATCTCTTCCCTACACACACTCCTTCTGCCTAATTCCTGGGATGTTATTCAATTGCTTAAATAATACAAGACCTCTAGTCAACCTGCTTTGACCTTAGTAAAATACCATGGCGTATCAACATTCCAAGGGACTGAAACACAAGATAAAGGGACTAATTGAGCTGTCCTAGCAGAGGTTGCTAGAGCTCTCTAAATACAAATCCCAGGCCTCAGTGGGGAACCAGAAAATGGCCAGGTCTCAGACTCTTTTCCCATAGAGCATGAGTTATCAAGTGGAGACACATATTAAAAACTGTGGATTTAGCTTGCTAGAAGTCCAAAATGGAGTGAAAATGGATGTTGAAAAAGCCCACAAGCTGAGAAAATGTGTGGCTGTAGCTGAGAAGGGTTTCAGTTTTCAGCCTCTGGGATGTGCTCTCGTGACCTGCTTCTTTTCCATTCTGTAGCCCATACCTTAGGGATATAGAAGGCGATACTCAAAGTAATCCTGCGGCATAGTGAAAGGGTTATTCCAATCCAACTGATGCCTGAGGTCCTTAAGACAGACAACTATTACCAGGGGGAAATTTCTTTTTTTTTTTTTTTTTTTTTTTTTTTGAGAGTTTTTTGCTATAGGCCGTGTGTGCTCTCCAGAAAGACGGAGGGAGACAGAGAGACAGTAAGCAAGAAATCACCCCCCGGGGGGATAACCACTCCGCAATCCCTTCTCCTCCATTCTCCTCTCAGGATCTTGGGCATGCACGCACATGCGCCCGGTGTGAGTTTAAGCCGCCGGGTCCAGGACTCAAACCCAGGTCAACTACATGGGAGTCTATGACATAGCCATTATGCTAACTGCTGGTCTCCACCAGGGGGAAATTTCTAACCCAAATTAACAATTTGAGGCTATCTAGAAAAAATAAAATAAAATTATATAGATGTGTGTGTGTATGTGTGTGTGTGTGTGTGTGTGTATGTGTATATATGTATATATACATACATTTATATATACACACGTAAATTCATTCAAGGTGAAGGAAACTGTATACATACCTCTGCCACCAAATCTACCTAGTGGAGGAAAAAAAGGCAAAGAAAAGGAGTATAAAAACACTTCAACACAGATTGAAGAAATAAGAGTGAATAAACAATACACACACATATATGTATACATTACTGCTATTACATTAAAATTAAGTTTGATAATTTGACCCAATTAGAAATTCAAAAGTTACTGAAAGAGTTTATATAATAAAAAAGATGAAAAAGTGCTTCTTGGATTCTGCGCTATAATAAAGATCCTAAATTAACATTTGCTAAAAGGCACTATTGGACAAAGCGGGAGGTACTTTATCAGTAGTAGATGGTACACTGATTACAGGTATACTTGGAGGTGACACAAAATTAAATATTGTATCCCCCAACAATCTTAGGACAATAAATACAGGAATAATAGGTATGCCTTACTTTATAGTCTTCCTAAATTTCTCATAATACCTGTTGTCCTAAAATATTTCCATATAGAAGAAAGATGCTTGGACACAAAACTAATATATTTAAATTAACTCTTTGACACAAATGGGTTTGACACAATGGGACCCACAACCTGCCAGGAAAATTGGTTATTTTGACCCAATACATGTTAATTTTTTTTTTTTAAATGAGGAATTTTAATTTCCCAAAGTTATATAAAATAAGTCATCAGCTGGATGTGTGTGGATGGTATTTGGGGTAAAAGGAATAGCAGATTTGAGGAATCAATCATTATCACCTAGAAAGTTATCTTTTAAAAAGCAGAGACTTAAAAAATGTTCTAAAATGTTTAAAAGTTTTGTGGAAATTTCTGTTTGCGGTTCTAATGGAAATATCATCCAAAATCTATGTCATATGATTATAATAATTTTATAAATAATTTAGTGAGATGGATAGAGTGGGAATTGCTTTCAGTGTTAAATACTGTTTTTTGTTGGAGACAGGCTGTAGCTGTAAGAAATAAGTATAAAATTAAAACTTCATTTTTCACATGCAATCAATGTGGAGGCAAAAATTTAAATGTCTATGGGAATGTTAAATAGTTTTAAGTTGTCAAAGTATTTAATGTTAAGATATGTATGTACCATATGTACAACTTAAGTTTCCAGAAGTTTGAGTAAAGGAAATTTTAACTATAATAAAATCTGTCATCTTTTTTTTCCTTTTCCACACACACACAAAAGCTAAACTCATCAAGCCATTTCCATTGTAAAGAGTACTCTTAGAATTCTTCACTTCAGAAAGTTGAATCTTTGAATATGCATATCTTATTTGCATTAAAATACAGTTATCTGCATTGCTATTTTTGCCAGCCTGACTGTCAAAAGTGCATCATACTTGAATGGCTATTTTTTTTTAAAGTGACAGTTTGAGTGCATAAGCCTTGTTTAATTTTTATATAATTATATCCTTGATGGCTCAAGTCCAATACTTGATTTCATGACAATCGTGGATCACTTTATAACTAATACAATTATACAACTGTATTATAGAGATGATTTTATAGGGACTTAATTCATTGCCAGCTGCTAGGAAAAGTTAGGGATCACCCAATGTCAAAGAAACACCTAACAGTACATCAGGCTCTTTACCACTACTTAGTACTTAGTTCTCTAGGAAAGACTTGACAAAGCCTATTGGCAACAAACTGAAATTCACCCACAATTATGCAGGTAGATCCAAACAAGTATGAATTCATTATGACATTGACACGCAAGTTACTAAGTTAACAAAATCATCACTGTATAGAGGATATGTGAAAAGCATATATTCATAGAAACATTTATTTTGCAAATCGTTTGTTTTCTTTTTCTAGAGAGGTTTTTGCTATAGGGTGCATGCGCTTGCCAGCCAGACAGAGAGAGACAGAGAGATAGAAAGCGAGAAATCACCCCCCAGGGGGGATGGCCACGCCGCAATCCCTTCTCCTCCATTCTCCTCTTGGGATCCTGGACACACACGCACACGTGCCCAGCATGAGTTTAAGCCACCGAGTCCGGGACTCGAACCGTGGTTGACTACGTGGGAGTCCAGCGACATAGCCATTATGCTAACTGCTGGTCCCCTATTTTACAAATGGATTTTAAATGCTTTGGCCACAAAAGAATATCATTTTGAGAAAATATTAACATAGATGATGTGGTCCTTGTGATATCTTCTTTTGAAACTTTTGCAACTTGAAAATTGGTTGTATTTCTTTCTTTATGTAGGTGATTGTCCATTAGGTGTTTTTGGAGCAACTACTTTATATATGCCAGTTACTATGGGCTGGGAGTACCGGGGCAAACAAGAGACAAATTGTCTTTCTTTGTGAACCTTTACTCAAGTGTGGCATTCAGGAAACAAACCTGCAAATATGTCTCTCAGGTGGTGCAAGGTAGTAGGAGAATTAAATTATCCACAGAACATAAAATGGCATGGGTGTATGTCAGTGAAATGCTGAACACTGTACCCATGAAACTGCGCAGAACTGAGCACTTGAGCCGGCCAATCAGAGTTCACTTCACTTGGCTTTTACTGTATTGCCTCGTTGAATGGTTGAACAGTAAAAATCAGGTACATTGAAGATTAACATAATATTGCTAAACTAGCGTATTCCAATTGAATAATTAATATTCAAGGATCATTTAACCTATTCTTATAGCTGACCTTTTCCCATGACAATGATAGTCTCAATAACTATTGTGACTTTTATAATACTGAAGTAAAAATTATTTTGTTCCACCTAGCTAAAGTCATAATAGAGACCTTTCATTTTGATCTCAATGTGACATGCTAAAACAAGCATATGGCAAGCAATTGTATGGATTTTGGCTATTCTGTATAGTCTTTGTATTTAATATATATATCACCTTAGGACATAAATCTTCCAGCCGACAAATGATAGGCAATAATCAGCATTGCATGCATGCAAAAATAAATAATTAAAACAGAATTCACTTTCTTTTATGTTAAAGTAATAATATTTGTAAGTTGTCATGAATTGTTTAGCAAACAATAATTTGTTTCAGAACACAAGTATATTATTTAAAGACAGGTATAGATGGAAGAATGGGAGGAAGAAAGGTTGCACAGAGTAAGAAATAAAGACCAGGAGAGAGGGAGTGAGGGAGGGAAGAGAAAGGAAGAGACACAGAAAGGATTAGAAAGAAAGTAATTTTCTTTTTACTATCACAGGAAGTAATTAATGTTTTCCAGTCACACTTCATCTTGAGAAAAAAGACGGATGTTTAGTTATACAATTATTATCCATTTAATTCTTTTCAGTTACATGTTTCTTAAGTGAATTCATTATATTTGGAAAGTTTTGTTTATTTCTGTTAATTTTTAGTAAATCTCTTGCTGAAATCTATGTGTCTTATATATATTGTGTGGTAGGCAGAAAATTTGCTCCCCCTCTCCAAAAGATGTCCAGAGCCTAATTCTGCAACTTTTGAATATGTTACTGAGCATGGCAAACTCAACCTTTTAAATGTATGATTAAATTAAAACTCTTAGGAACCAGCAGGTGGCATAGTGGTTAAGATGTTGGATTCCCACATGGTTCACTGTGGTTCAAGTACTGAACCTGGTGGCTTGAAGCATGTGAGGCTCGTGTACATGAAGGCCCAGACTCACCAGAAGAGAATGGAGAAGAAGGGATTATCGCGTGGCCGTCCCCCTTTGGGGGGGGGGGGGCTGTGATTTCTCACTTTCGGTCTCTTTCTGTCTCTGGTGAATGTACACACCCTATAGCAAAAATCTTTTTTTTTTTTTTTTTTTTTTTGGGGGGGGAGAGGTTTTTGCTATAGGGTGCATGCACTCTCCAGACAAACAGAGAAAGACAGAGAGACAGAAAGCGAGAAATCATCCCCCAGGGGGGATGACCACACCGCAATCCCTTCTCCTCCATTCTCCTCTCGGGATCTTGGGCACATACGTACACGCACCTGGCGTGAGTTTTAAGCCATCGGGTCCAGGACACAGATCATGGTCGACTACGTGGGAGTCCAGCGACATAGCCATTACGCTAACTGCTGGTCCCAAAAATCTCTTTCTTTAAAAAGAAATTAAGATGCTGAGCTTGGGAGAGTATCTTGGATTGCCCAGATCTTGGATTGCCCGGCAGGGCAGTGAGAGTGCATGGGGTTTCAAAGGCTGAGAACATATTGGCTGTGGTCAGAAGGACATGTAACAATGGAAACATGGTCAGAGAGGCAATATTGACTTTGATGATAAGAGGAAGGGAGTCTTGAGCCACCCAATGTTGGTGATCTCTAGAAGCTAGAAAAGACAAGAAAAATGTGCTCTTCCCAGCCTCTTCAGAAAAGACCATAGCCCCATTGACACATTGGTTTTAGCTCAGCAAAATCTAACCTTACAGAAGTAATCAATCTGTATGTACATATGTATTGTGACTTCTGGTTTAACCATTGCATTACCTTTGTCCCACACAGTTTAGTTTTTCAAAGCATGCATATAGTATATGACAATCAAATTAAGGATATAGACATATTCTTCTTTATCATTTCATATTATACTATGTTAGGTTCATGTGATAGTAATGCTACTATTTTCTTTCCTTTTTTTTTTTTTGAAGAACATCTTCAATTGTAAATGTGTTTAGCCCTGTTGTGGTGTCTGCACTCTATCATAGAAATTGAGGGACTTAATATAGAAGTAGAGTAAGTAATGGTAGATACTGTTAAAGTCTAATCAGCGAGAAATAAGAGGACATCCAGGCATAGCAAAATTATTGGAGTTTTATTGATTAACCTGGCAGAATACGGGAGGACTCACGTCTCTCAAAAACCCTGCAGCAATGAGTGAAAGGTGAGGGGTGCTTATAAAGGCAAAAATCACATTCATTTCTGGGTTGACAGCTATTACAAGAACAAAGAGCTGTGAGCTTGAAAGGGTAAGAGTAGAGGCTTACAATGCTAAAGCAGGTTACAGAAGTGAAAAAAGCGGGTTAGTCTTCTTAAGGGTATGTTCCATCCCTACCTAAACACAGTGGAATCTAATGACCTTAATGACTCAGGGCAAATGAGTCTCGTGGTTGCTGATCATATCACCATAGACCATCCTAAAGTAGGGAGTGGCGGGTTATTTAGCAAAGACAGTGGGCATTATTCATCACTCTCTTTACTCTTGGCGAAAGGAAGAGGCAAGTTTTCAATCTAAAGAGGAGTTCAAAATGGAGGTGCTCCGGTTTCAAACCAGAAACTGCGTGGAGTGGGCAGGAGGGAGAAGATATTTAACAGACACAAGGAAGCATGTACACAAGTAGGATAGGCCATGGAACAGTGTTCCACGGTAGAGTTTCTGTTGTTTTAAGCCACTACATTTTTGGTAATTTGTTATAGAAAAAATAGGAAAGTAGGGTCAGCCAATGGTGCAGTGGTTCAGGCAGTTGGATCCCATGTGGCTAATTATGCGGCAGCTTGAAAAATATGCGGGGCTCATGTGCATGTGTGCCCAAAATCCATAGAGGAAAATAGAAAAGGGATCGTGGCATGACCGTATCCCCTGGGGGTACTTTCTCCCTTTCCCGCTCTCTGTCTCTCTCTGGTGAACACATGTGCAGTACAGCAAATTTTTTTAAAAAATGAAAAAAAAATATATTCAAAAAGGTAACTAATACATATTACAAAGTTACAGCCTAGCAGTTAAAAAAAAGGATATTTTATATCTTTTCCATGGCCTTGGAAATAACATATATATAAGAAATAGAAGAATAATACCTAATAAAATAAAAAATATTTATGAAAATACTAGAAATTTCTCTCAAAACTAAATATAATATCTTTTATTTTTAAAGTTCTTTGCCAAATTCACAAAAATGCATGTGTGACAAAATATATACTATCTGCTTCAGTACTGTTACAGCAGGAGAATCAAATATATTTTTATGTAGTGTCATAAGTAGGTAGAAGATAGTTCTTACTTCCTTTCTTACTTAAAAGTCATCCAGGACACAATAATAACAGTGTTTGTTAATAATCAGTAATTGAATTAAAAATTCAGTCAACAATTTGTTTGAGACGATCTTTTCATATGCATTTTATTGTGCTACTAAATGTAATAATGATAATAATGATAGAATCTATATTAGATGTAAGCAAAAAGACAAGGTGAAAGTTGAATTATAGATTACGACTTAAAACTATGCAGGATTCAATGTATTTTCTGGTAGCAATTATATATTTAATTTCTAGCATATATTATTTAAAGTTTTCCCTAGGGAAATAGAAAATTCTTATTTTGTGTCTATAAGCATAATCGGAAACAATACTTCTGTTTCTAACTTTTTATTAGGTTTATGTATTGAAATATTCTCTCTAAAAAAAAATTCTGAAAAATGTGGACCCTCCCCCAAGGTAGTTATTAAGTGATCATTAAAAATAATGTGCTCAGGCAAAATTTATTTAGCTGAGGAGCATGAGGAGGGCACAGAGGATATTTAGGGGAACTAGAGGCTAAGAGGAGTTTGATTTGATGAAGATTTCTGGAATATCTACAAGGAAGTATGTAATTGACCAGAATACATTTTACATCGTTTAAACAGGGCTTTTCTGAGCAGAAAGACAACAACAAAACATGCTAAAAAAAAAAGTATAAAAAAATGTAAAATACAACCAAAAATAGAGTAAAGTAGGTATATACTCATTTATGTGTTGACAAAATGCGGGTTCATGATGAAAGTGAAAAATTAAACAGGGAACAAGCAAATGAGACAGAAGATTACTCAGTGTAGATTATTCTGCAGAATGAAAAAATGCAATTGTAAAAGCACCACCTTCAATCTTTAGGTAGTGAAGTTAACCTGGTATCAGTAAACTATGGAGTTGTATCAAAATACCTGTTTCACTTCTGCAAATAAGGTAGTTTAAACATATACTATGGATGAAGGGTACTAGAGAGAATCACAGAGGAGGAAAGAATGCTCATCAAGCCAGCCCATGACAGGGTGGTTAGGGCAAATGGATCCCATGGCCAACAGTATGGCTCAAGCACTGAACTGGAGAAACATACTGGGTGCATGTGTATGTGCCCAAAATCCTGAAAGGAGGGAGAAATGGAGAAGGGATTGCAGAGTAACCATCCCCATGGGGACTATTTCCACACATTCTCTCCCTCTCTCTCCTCTCTCTGTCTCTGTCTCTGTCTCTCTCTGGCGAGTGCATGCACATACACACTCTGGAGAAAAAAGAAATCACTGTCAACACTTGTATTAGTGAAAGGAAAGAACTAACAATAGTGAATAATCCTGATCTCTAGCTTCTGGGACACTTGACTGACCCTCTTAATAGTGAAGTATATATTCAGGTATCTATAACAATACCTCAATATCCGATGTAAAATTGTGAAATTTCTGCTCATTTTCCATGCTTTCCTCTGATTCTGATACCTATTGATTCAGACCAGGACTGCTTTTTGAAGTTAGGCAAGTGCTGTTTGCCTTGATGTCAGTCTATGTTCTCAACTTAACTGGGCTCCACAGAGGCAGGAACAAAAAGAGATTCTGAGTAGAGACTTTAATAAAATAGGTTTCTCAGTACACAAGTAAAACATAAATATACAGCATACCAGAAATATAAAAGAAATGTCAAACCCGATAGAACAACTTTTTGATGTAGATGTCACAGATCAAATTTTTGGTGGGGAAAAATGTTGATGAAATGTCTCTGAATCCTCCAGAAAAATATATCTGTTCACTCAGAGATTTATTATTAAAAATCTTTTGATATCAACTGGATATATACAACGAGATTTCTACACTATGACAAACAAACTGCTGGTTTTATAACTTCTTGAGTTCAGGTTATACTGTCCTCTCGGACTCACATATGAGCACAGTATATTGTAAACTCTACTTTTTAGATTTCATCAAAATTGTAGTGTACTTTCTATGTAATATTTCAGTCTTGGTTGAATATATTGTCAAACACATGTATTTCATGTCACTAGGTTTAAAAGAAAACATCGGTGTGTTTAAATACAAGCCAGAAAATACTGAAGTCCTCATGTCCTTTCTCAACCAGATTAGGTTCCACCCTGTCACTGTGCTCACATTTGCCCACCTTTTTTTTTTTTTTTTTTTTTTTTTTTAATCTCAATGGCAAATGATCCAATTGCAGGCTGTCTATGAGCTTCTAAGGTACATTAGATAATCAGTGCTATGTTTTGTTTGTAAGTGAATACATAAGGAAACTTGCAAGTTTTTTTTTAAAGAATTATTTATTTAATTCTATTTATGATGATGATTTTTTTTTAGAAAAATTTGCTATCAGGCACATTCACTCCCCAGAGAGAGAAAGAGAAAGTTAGAAAGCAATCCTCTTGGTCTTGTACTTGAACCACAGTCAGCCTTGTGAGAGTCCAATGCCTTACCACCATGCCACCTGCTGGCCCTTCAATTAATTTGTTCCTCACCAAGCCCATCATATTTTCTTGGAAAAAAAATGAAAATAAATACAAAACAGTCCTATTGAACCTTTCTATTCTAGATCTGTTTATTACTCTATTCATGCTGACTGGACTCACTTTAACTTGCTATCAACATTTCTAGTAAAATTTTATTCCTACAATTAATACCACTATACTCCCTAGTTCATTTACTCCTATATTTGTAGATAATCGCTTTCTGCATTCCTCTCTGGTATGATGTATGTCCCTCCAAAATTCATGTGTTAAGATTTTATTGTGAAGATATTAGAAGGAAACAATTTCATGGTATCAAAGGTGAGGCTTTGGAGATTGATTAAGAGATTAGGGTGGGGCCTCTACAGTTGAGTTCTAGTGGGTTTATAAAGAGGAAATAAGACCAGGAAATTCATACGGAGTAAAGAGCACACTCTCCCACTCTCCACTGTGTCGCGGTGCGATACACCTAGAAGATCCTCACCAGAGGTGACACCTGGACCTTAATCCCCCAAACTATGAGCTGCATAAACCTCTATTTCTGTAAATCACCCAGTTTCAGGTATTTCAGTTAGCAACACACTAGTATACTAAGGCACTCTGTCCCTTTACTCTTCTATTTTAAAATTCATTTATTTATTTCTTCCATGAAAGACAGAGAAAGAAAAAAAACGTGAGGGAGATAGGCGGGGTATTTAGACCATGATCCACCTCCAGTTTCAGCAAGCCCAGAACAAAGGCATGTGTACAGATCCCCAGCTTTTTCAGGGAGGTCTCAGGAGTTGAACCGAGGACCTTTTCCATGTGGATCCAGTTGCCTTACCAATGTGCCACCAGCAGGGCCATCTCTTTAAATTTTTAACATCTCCAGCTTTACTCTTACTTGATGAATCTCATTGCTATCTGAAAACACAAGCAATCAGAAGAAAACTTTCATACCACATTCATCAAAAAAAACCCTCAATGACTTCCTACTATGCTGGATATAAATGCCATTGTTCTCTCAATCACATATAAATCCAGTCAAGAGCTCCTTACTCTATGTTCTTCTCTTATTTCATCCAATTACTCTCTTTTTTCTTCCTTTTCTTTCACAAAGTCTTCCTCAATGTTTCCTCGAACACCAGGCATTTGACTATGCAGGTATCTGGACATTGTTCTTAAAAATGTCTGTATAAGGGCCAGCAGATGGCATAGTGGTTTTATTGCGGAACTCCCACATGGCCAGCTGCAGTTCTAGTCTAGGACCTGATGGCTTGAAAGTCACACCAGGTGCATGTGCATGTGTGCTAAAGATCCTGGGAGGAGAATGGAGGAGAGCAGATAATGCTGTGGCCATCCACCCTCACTTTCCCTCTCATAGTCTCTCTCTCTGGAAGCAAACGTGCCCTAAGGTAAAAACCTCTGAAAAAAAAAAAACATGTCCATATATCTGTATGGTCAAATTTCCTCTTTTCAGGAGGACCTTTCTAGACACTCTCATTTCAATAGATGCCTCCAACACAGGTACTTCCTTTCTCTTTGACCTGCCAGATAGATCTTTATTGCATTCATGCTGTTTGTCCAACAGGAAATGAGTTGCTTTATGTGCTGCACTTATAAAGTACCTGCCAGTATCAGAGCCATCTGAGAGTTGTTGTTGTTATTGAAAATGCAACTAATATTATTTAAATTGTATTTTCACTTTAAAAACTTCTCAGTTCGCTTGCATTCCATGGTAAATTTGATGAAGGTAAGGGTTGGACTCTATTTCGCTGCATTTATCATCAGTACCTCGCTGTCCCAGTGCTCTGGACTGCTGTAACAAAATGTACACAAACTGGGTAACTTACACAAATACAAGAGAATTTTATTTCATACAGTCTGGAGACCAGGAAGTTCAGAAGCAAGGCACAAACAGACTTGGTGACAGGTGTAGGCCCTTTTTCCTGGTGTAGGGCAAAGGCAGTTCTTGGGGTCTCTTTGTTAGGGCATTAATTTCAATTATGAAGGCAGTGCCCTCATGATCTCACCACCTCCCGAAAGCCCTACTTCAGAACACCATCACCCAGAAGGTTAGGCTGTTAACATATGACTATGGAAAGACACAAACAGACCATAGCACAAACAGTGTTTGGTACATAATATAGGTTTATCAGTGTTCCTGGAAATATACCTAAATATTTAAATGCTTTCAAGAGTATAATAATACATTAGTCATTATCTCTCTGTTGTCTACCTGTATATCTTTTTTTTTTCTTTTAGCCATGTGTGCATCTTTCTATTGGTCTATCTTATTTTCATCAAATAAGGGAATCTTATTCAAAACGTAGTTGAAAAAAGATTTCAATCCAAAGCTTTATAAAATGAGTGTATGTTTCCATATCTTCTTTAAAAGTAGGTATGTTTAAAAATGTTTACATTTTTCCCCTGTAAATAAGAATTACAATCTGTTACACTAAGCTTGAAGAGTGAAGTACTCTATTTCTAATCTGTTCTGGACTGAGTGCTATGTAAAACTGTTTGGGAATGATTATATCATATATTACACAGTGGCTGCTACACAGTAGACTCAGAAAATTCGTTCTGTCAGTCTATTCCTCTGTCTTTCAAACTACAGTTTAAGAAATAGCAGGTTTGGAAAGTACTTCCCTTTACTTTTATAGACTTGTTTCAAATATTTACACCTGATCTATATATTTGCAGTAGTACTGATTACACAGTAATTTAGTTATTTATTTACCTGCCTTTTCAATTAGAGAGCAAACTACTGAAAGGCAGTTTGAATGCCTAAATTGTTGTAGCCAACGATTGTTGTTTAAGCCAACATAATGGCTTAAACATAAAAAGTGGGTTTTTCTTGGTTGAGTTAATCACATCTGCTTACATCTATCAATCAATGTATCAGTGAGGGTCCTTCCTGTGTTCATTTTTATCTGTCATGTACTCAGAGAATTTTTTTGATGTTTCTTTTTTGTTTTGCTTGTTATTTAATTTGCTGGAGGGTGCATGTGTTTTCTAGAAAGAGACAGAGAAAGACAGTGGGAAAGGAGTCCCACTTCTCCGCCATGGGGGACGGACATGTTGCAACCCCTCTCTTCCATTTCTCCCTTTAGGATTCTGGCACACACACACACACACACATACCTGGCATGTTTTTAATCCTTCAGGTCTAATACTTGAATTACATAGTTGACTATGTGCGATCTAATCACCATGCCACTGGATGGTCCAGTATTTGTTCTTCATTTGCGTTCACAGTGTTTACTTTCTATATAAGTAATTTTTTTAATAAGAGTTCACTTTTATAGAAAATCAGTTCATAAATATATAAGTGTGCTGTCAAAATATCAAGTTAAGAAGTTTCTGTGTCTTTGTGATTACATTGGTAACAGAAATTCCTAAGATTGGGCAACTTATAAAAATAGAGGTTTATTTGTCTCATGAGTCTTATGGCTGGAAATTGCAAAGCATCACAAAATAGCATAAGACAGAACTTTAAGCAGAGTGGAACATGGTCTGTATACAGATGGGCATTTGTTCTTATAAACCTGCTGGCACTCGATTATTGGGGCCCCTTGCTAACCTGATAACTACTCTCTTTCTAAAATCCCCACCTTTCTACACCATAATGGATCAGGTTTGCAGTCTCTTAATCCCATTACAGAGGCTCAACACATGGATTTTGAGAGGACATATTCAAACTACAGCAATTTATAATGTCCTGTCCATATGTGCAATAGAAACTATTGTACATCTAGTGGGTTGTTGGAAAAGTCATGATGCATTTTTGTATACAAAAACAGAAAAATATGTAATGACTTTTCCCATGAACTAATGTATTCATATTCATCTATGCACTTATATGTACCTATGAAGTATGCATACAGTTGTTTGCATTAATGAGAAAAGCTTAAAGTGGACTGCATAAATGTACATAATTGTGTGTGTGGTTCCCATTAAAACCTTGTATTAATATCCGAACATAATATGTGTTTTGAATCATAAGAAAGTTCCCCACCCTTGGGGGCCAGCAAGTGACCTGGTGGTTAAGGCACTGGATATCCCTACATGGTCAACCATGGTTCGAGTCTCAAACTTGGTGGCTTGTGGCTTGCTTTCTCTCTCTCTCTTTCTCTCTCTCTGTCTGTGTGTGTACATGTCTCTGGTCAAATTAAAATAAGTGAATGAAGTTGAATAAATAATGCTTTAAAAAAAAAAAAAAAAGAAGAAAGAAAGCTTCCTACCCAATCACCAAGGGGTAAAGTGATACAACAACTATTCTACTGTCTCTTCTTCTTTTTTTAAGTTTATTTATTTCTTTCATGAGCAAAAAAGAGATAGAGAGAGAGAGAGCACCCATACCAGAATCTTCACAGTATGACCCACCCCCAGCCTCAGTCAGTCAAGATCACAGACAAATCCACGTGTGCTTGGAGGAAACAGGGAGACTCAGGGTGTGAATTCAGTGCCTCCCCACTTGGCTTCACCATCTCAGAGTGTTGTGTTAATGCTATGCCATTACAGCTGGTTCTTTTTATTTTCATTTATTTAATTTTTAACTCTACACTCCACACCCCTCCTGCACTAGATTCAGACCCCTGTGCTTTTCTCCTGTGCTCATAGAGAACAGTAGTGTGGGAAGCATTTCTAGGTGGCTTTACATAACACAGAGAGCTTGGGGAACATGATTTTTAAAAATGTATTTATTTATTTTAATTTAATAGGAGATGGACAGAGAGAGAGAGAGAGAGAGAGAAAGAGAAGAAAGCAAGCCACCAAGCCACCACGTGCCCTGAACCACCACGCCACCTGCTGGCCTGGAGAGCATGATGTTTCTGTAGGTGTCCACAGGCCAGGGCTGTGGGTGCTCCTCAAGCCCTCAGTCATCTAGCATATGAGTAGATTGTTGAATCCCAGATGAAGAGTATGCAAGGAGTACTTCACTGACACAAGACATTTGTGCTTGTCAGCCTTCCTCCCACTCAGGAACCTGTAAAACTTCCTGGAGAAGTTCTTTTAAGACTTACCAAAGCAGACCACATTTCCATTTTGTTTACAACTAGAATTTTTAAATAAATGGAAGACTTTTTTAATCCCATGGAATTATTTTTTTTCTATAATTAGATATGTAAAGAATATCCCTAGTAGAGAAAGATCTACCTAAATATATTTGTACTCTAGTACAAACAAGTGAAATTTTCTTAAGGTACCACTGCCTATGTAAACTGAAAAAAGATTCTTGCATCTGTGCTTCTAGTAAAGTTATAAATCTTTCAGAATAGTCTAAAAGAAAGGATTCTTTAGCTCCACATTTTTTTTTCCCCTGAGAGAGAGATTTTTGCTATATGGTGCATGCGCTCACTGGAGAGACAGAGAGACAAAGCAAGGAATCACCTTCCAGGGGAAAATGGTTATGCTACAATCCCTTTTCCTCCATTCTCTTCTTGGGATCCTGGACACATATGCACACGTGAATGGCATTAGTTTCAAGCAACCAGGTCCAGGATTTGAACCACTACACAGGAGCCCATTACGTTATCTGCTGGTCCCAGCACCACTCTTAAATAAATGTCCTCTCTAACTTAAAATCTCATAGAATTTACTAACTTCATGTATAATTATATAGACAAATAATTTCAATATTCCTAGACATTTTAAATATCTTAGACTTTTTAAAAGACACTAACTTTTTTGCAGTTTTTTTGGCTTATGCTAGGAGCACTCATATTATCTCAGCTATCAGAATCTGCTAAATATCAAACATCTGTAGATGATTTGTGTTGTGTTTGCTGGTGTTGAGACTTTTCCCATGTTGTGTTTCTCAATTAATATCCTACTTATAGATTTAAAGTCACTGAAAACTAAACAAAAAGTATTATATGAAGCAATAAACAAATGTTAAGGTAATATAATAAATAAAGCCAAATGCTTCAAAAGTAGTCATAGAAAAAAATCTCACAAAGACTCCATTTTGATGAATAGTCAGAAGTATTATTAGAAAAGGACAACACTTGAGTTAGAATAGAGGTTATTTAACCATTCATTGTGTGTAAAGATTTGTCTCCTAGGCCAGCTAGTGGCATGGTAGAAATACAACACTCTGTGAGACTGGAACACAGACGGCAGGTGCTGTGTTTGCATCCTGAGGACTCTGTGTACATACAATATGTGTGTATGTGTCTGTGATCTGGACTGACTGAGGCTGGAGATAGATCATAGGTTTGAAACCCTGTTGGGGGTGACTGTATCTCTTTATATATTTGTCTCATGTGAAGGAAAAAAAATAAACTTAACAAATTAATTCCCTGGCACATATAGAATGGATAATTATTTCTGACTGCCCTAGGAGTTGGTTATGACTGCATCTATGTCTAAAGACTCTTCTGCCCCATACCTATAAAGTCACACTGCTGCCTGCATAGCACAGCTTTTAGTTGCAAAGAATCAACATCCACCAGAAGTAGCCAGCTTTGTGGCCCAGTGGTTGGGGCAGCTGGATCTCATATGGCTGACTGAGGGTTAGAGTCCCACACCTAGTGGCTTGAGACACATGCTGGGCGTTAAGTATGTATATGCCCCAAATCTGGAACGGTGGGAAGGCGGAAAGGCGGGAGAGACAGAGGAGAAAGGATTTAAGCAGGACCGTTCCCCACAGGAAGTGCGTTGTTCTTTCCCTCTCTCTGTCTCTCCATCTCTCTCTCTCTTTCTCTCTCTAGGGAGTTCTTGCACTCTCTGGCAAAAAGAAAAAAAATATTCCATAGAGGGGTATTCTACAAAATATCAGACCAGTAGTTCTTAGAATTCATGGTCTAAGAAAGTGTCAGTCAAGAGCTATCCAAGGAGACATGACAACTACACATATTGTTATCCTGATTAGGATCCTGGAATAGAAAAAGAGCATTAGGTAAAAGTGAACGATTTGGAAGAACTTTGGACTTCAGTTGATAATAATGTATCATTATTGGTTCAGTAATTGTGCCAAATGTAGCATACAAATGTAAGATAATAATAGGGAAACGAGGTGCTGGGGACACGGACATTCTCTGTACTGTATTCGCAATGTGTCTGTAATTCTAAAACCATTCTAAAATAGAAATCGATTAAAATATATACCTCACAAATTTAAAAAGTTAAGATCTGATGCATATTGGATTGTCACATCAAATATTTTAATTGAGAGCATATTAACTTGAAAATGCATCTGTTTATGAGTTATATTTGTACCATGACAATAAAAAATTATGTGGGTTTGATGAAACCAGTGGTTGAAAATATTTACATCCATTAACCACAACAAAATTATCATCTTATTAACAAATATAATTGGAAATATATGAAATTAGTAAAAGGATGTTAGGAAAGCGAAATAAAATGCCTTAGTAAATATATAAAATGCTCCTTGAAACCGCTAGTATATTTTCCCAAAGTAAAATTGTTAAGTCAATTGTTGTGATAATATCTAATAAAATGTTGCTAGTTCTAAGCATTTCCATTTAATAGTGTATCAGGATATAGTACTGATTCCATCATCTATCATACAGGGAAAAAATTCCATTTCTTATTAGAAGGGATATTATAACAATGCATTTTTACATTAACTCCTTTTATCCCGTATCTTAAAGCTGCGTATAGTCTAAATCATTTATTACACAACAGGCAGTGTAAAATCAGAGAATAAGATAGATTCATTAAGTAGTTCTATTGAAACTACATGGCTAAAAATATGAACTAACAAGAGAAACCAAGTCTGTGTTTTAGTGCAGTCAAATTTCTTATACTGTGGTCCTGATTAAAACAGGCATAAGAGCCATTTACTGATAAACCAGGCCCTATTCTATGGCACTTGAAGATGCAAAGAGGAATATGTACTCTGTGTAGGAAAGAACAAGAAGGAAGAGGTGAATGTCAGAATGTTACTTTCTTTTTAGGTAATTGTAGGGGAAAAATTCTGGCAAAATAGAGCAGCTGTCCCCTAAAGCTATAGAAATTAGAAAAGGGAGAGATTGGGCTGGCTTTGTCACATCTTGGGATCTTACCTGGTTTTAACAAAAAAATGAAGAGAAATATTCTTTTTAACCCCCAAATTTGTGTGGTATTTCATGCCATTGGCTCTATATTTTCAGAGAAAAAACGACTCCCAGAGACAGCTGCTTTTAATGAAAAAATTGCAAGCCGAGTACTTCTAGGGAGTTTGTTATTTTACAATGATATTTTTTAATTTTATTTTTTGAGAGAGTTATTTTTGCTATAGAGTATGCCCACTCGCTGGAGAGACAAAGAGAGACCGAGAGACAGAAAATGAGAGATTACTGCTCCCCACCCCCCACCCCTGAGGGGATGGCCATGTCAACAATCCCTTCTCCTCCATTCTCTTGGGATCTTGGGCATACACGCGCATGTACCCAGCGTGACTTTTAAAATGCCAGGTCTGGGGCTCAAACCATGGTTGACTATGTGGGAGTCCATTGACATAGCCATTACACCATCTGCTGGTACCAGTTTATAGTTATTTCATTAGTTGACAACAGGTGTCAGCAGAGACTATAGATTTCTAAAATCATGATCTCGCTATAGATCCTAGATATCTAGTTTCAGTAAAAACTTAAAGAGGACAAAAATCACTAAGTTTAAATTGAAAGGTTTTAGTGAAAGTAATCCATTCACTGAAATAATATGCTTTTTGGCTTATCTTTGACTTCAAAGATTATTTCTTTATAAATAGACATATCTACATAAGGGAGATAGAAATCTTGCTATATTAGTGTAGATGCCTGTAATATCTTGCCACAACTTGTCACTTTTTATATCTCCAAACTAGTTCAATATAACTCTCAGCCTCCAGATTCTTCCATGTTTCTGAGTTTCTCCTTTGAGAAATTAAGATGAAGAATTAGAATAATTTCTAAGAATAAATATAATATCCAGTTATCTTAGATGTTACTGCCTCTGCACTGTATTTTTAAAAGTTTATTCATTTGTTTCTTTCATGAGAGAGAGAAACAGAGAAAGGGAGAGAGAGATACAGTTACCCCAGCAGGTCTATGCCATGATCCACCCCCAGGCCTTATCCAGCCGGGATTTCAGACAAGTGCACATGCCCAGCATGTACATAGGCTTTGTGATATCAGCCCAAGCAAGACCTTTCCATTCAGCCTTGGAATTGCGGAGGAGTACAATCCCACCTTGCTACCACAGCTGGTCATGGCATGGGATTTTTAGCTTGAGTTTAGTTTTGACACTTAGTTTTTCTCTCCAACAAATGTTTTGTTTTCTACTTCACCTTTAGATATTGGACTCTTGGGACCAGCAGATGGCGTAGTGGTTATGTCACTGGACTCCCATGTCATCTACCACAGTGTAAGTCCTGGACCTGGTGGCTTAAACCTCATGCTGGGCATGTGTGTGTGCATACTCAAGATCCTGAAAGGAGAATGGACGAGAAGGGATTGCAGCATGACCAGCCCTCCTGGAGGGGGGGACAATTTCTCACTTTCTGTCTCTCTGTCTCTGTTTCTCTGGTGAGCTCATGCACCCTATAGCAAAAACCTCTCTCAAAAAAAAAAAAAAAAAAAAAAAAAAAAAAAAAGATATTGGACCCTTGGTTTTCTCTCACCTTGAATCTCAGTCTCAAAGACTTACTCCTTTCCCCAAATTGTGTCTGTCTCTTTTTATCTCTTCATTATTCTCCTGAATTGAACATCTTATCTCTGCCTGCTGATCATTCTCCTTGAATTTCTATTTCTTAGTTCTAGAACTTGTTCCCTAGATGATTTTTTTTGAGAGGTTTTTGGTATACGGCACGTGCACTCACCAGAGAGACAGAGATAGAGAGACAGAAAGTGAGAAATCACACCCCCCCCCACCAGGGGATAGTCACACTACAATCCCTTCTCCTCCATTTTCCTCTCGGGATCTTGGGCACACACGCACACGCACCTGGCAATGAGTTGAAGCCACCAGGTCTGGGACTTGAACCGTGATCGACTACATGGGATTACAGCAACAGAGCCATTATGTCACCTGCTGGTTCCATCCCTAAATGATCTTAACTAGCTTTCCTAGATCTGTACCTAATTCCCTTTTCTGGATATCCTAATTTTCTTCTCTGAGTCTTTCAAATAAACCCTCTGCATTTCACTGCTTTTGATGTCTCTCTTTCTACTGTCTATATGCATTTCATTCTTAAGTAGTTCAATCACAAGTTCTACATTATTTTGTTGTAGTCTCTGGAGCTTTTAGTCATTTTTCATCCACTAACTGACCTTTCCTTAGTTCTATGAGGTTTTATTTTTTTTAATCATTCATTTTGTTACATCTACTTGTCCTTTCTTAAATAAGAGCCCAGTCTCCTAAATTGTGTTCTATAATGGAAGGTATAAGCTTTATTTAGCACTGTAATTCCTACTCTGTATTCCAGAAAGGGTAACCAATACTCAAGGATAACCCAAGGAAGTGAACTGAGAAAACAAAATGTTATTTCAGAGATTAAAATCATGATGGATTTCGTTTGTCAGTTTCTAAAGCATGAGTAGTCAATTATACACATGAAGAAAATAATTATTTCTAACTATGGTGGCACTGAATATTCAAAAACCAAAAGAAAAAAATAAGTATTTATTCAGCTCTTTTATATTAAAATATGCTTATACAAGTTATTATACTCATTGGAATTATTGATCTCCATTTGTGATAACAATATTAGGTTATATGTTACCTTCCCATCTGTAATTTATTAAAAAAACTGTTATGATTTAGTTCCGTGGTATCATGATTATTTCAGTTATATAAATTGAGCCTAATTTCACATTACATTTATAACTATTTAGAAAGATTCACGTGTACTCAGAACTCTAATTGAAAGAAGTATTTAAAACTTCTATTTTCTATCTTCTTCAAAGGGAAAAAAATCTATAAATACTTCCATATTTTCAACTATAAAAAAATTTAAGTAGTTCATTAACTAGTAAGCATTCCATTGATCTGAAAGAGGAGTGTAGAGAAACCTATCATTCTTATTCTAGGACTCTGGCTCTTAAAGTGGAATGTTCAAACAGCAGCTTGAGAATTTGAGAGGTGTGTAACCTGAATAGCTCCTTACAGATAGGAACATCAGAGACTCTGGCTGAGGCCCAGCCATCTGAGCCTTCAATCCTCCAGGTGACTCTGATGTATGCTGGAGTTTGGGAACCAGTCCTCTAGAAGAACTCATAAGGAGACAAATGAGAACATAAAAAGAAATAAGATTATAATGATATATTTTATGTAATTGTAAATTTATTCAAGATCAAATGAAAATTATATTTCCGTAATAACCAGTTATAATTTAAAATTTTCTTAGAAATTTTATGGTTATGAATATATCAGCAGTATTAATAACTAAAACTAAGTGAACCCTTAGACAACTATTTCTTGTCGTGTTTGTTCAGATTTTGTCATCAAAGATATATTTTAATTCTTATTGAGTTGAAAGAAAATCTTTCATGTCAATAGTACTTGTATATTGTTTTCATTTTTAAAAATTCTAAAAGGATGCTGTGACATATCCACAAAATATTAAAAAATATATTTAGGGTTCTGTAATTTTAATGATTTAACTTCTGTAAGTGATCATAGCTGATAGGCAGAAGAAAGAAGTAAAAAGGAAGAAAGGAAGGAGGTAGGAGTGAGAAGAAAGCAAGCAAGAAAGATTGATTAAAAATATTTTCATTTTACAGGGTAATATGCTTATGTAGATTTTAAAGGATTTAAATAAAGTGAAATTTTCTTCAAGAGCATCTGATATGCAGACACTGCAAAGAAGAGATATAAAAATGGCCCTTAAAATTGCAAAAATGTGCAAACTCATTTGTAATTAGATAAATGAAATGTAAAACAATATTGAGATACCATTTCTTTTTATTTATTTTATTTTATTTTTGGCGAGGTTTTTCTATAGGGCACATGTGTTTGCCAGAAAGACAGAGAGACAGAGAGACAGAAAGCGAGAAATCACCCCCCAAGGGGGATGGCCATGCCCAATCCCTTTTCCTCCATTCTCCTCTTGGGATCTTGGGCACGCACGCACATGTGCCCAATGTGAGTTTAAGCCACTGGGTCCCGGACTCAAATCGCAGTCGACTACATGGGAGTCCAGCGACATAGCCGTTATGCCAACCACTGGTCCCTGAGATAACATTTCTTATCACACTGGCAAAGATGAAAAAAGTGTGATGAAACATTCTTTTGGAAAAACTGTAGAGGAGCAGGCTCTCCCATCCTGTGCAGTAAGACTGCAATCTGGGGACCAACAGGTGGCATGGTGGTTAAGGTGCTGGACTCCTACATGGCCCTCTCTGTCTCTATCTAGTGAGCATATAAATCCTATGACAAAAACCTAAATAAAAAAGGGAACACAATCTAGTACAATGATTCTTGGGAGAAATTTCACAGTTCCTAACAAAACTGCATGTACACTTACCTTTCAACTCCAGAAACTCCACTTCTAGAGATTTATCCTGTGTCTTCCAGGAATCCAAATATAATCACACAAAAGATTAACGTGTACCATTAGTTTATTCAACCACTCTTCTAAAGAGGGACACGTGTATAATTTTTAATATTTCTCTATTACAGAACATAAAATAAGGTACATTCATATCATGGAGAACTTTACCACTTTACCTGAAAAATAAATAAGAAAGATCTCCACGAACTCTTGTAGAATAATTTTGAAGATATACTGCTATTCAGTATGAAAAGCTGTGTTGTTATGCTACTCCTTATGTAAAAAATATTTTTTATTTATGCAAAAGAAAAAAAATTACACAAAAGAAATATAGGAAGAGTACAATGTTAGTTTTAAAAAAAGGAGATTGTATCCTTGTGTTTAATGAGTTGCTAAAAGGTAGAAAAAAAGAGGAGAATGGGAAAGAAATGATAAAAATATGGCAGTAGCATGACTTCTGAGTCTACTTTTAGTGTAACTCTTATTCTTAAAATTGCGGTATGATTGATATCACCACAAAATAAAATAAGTAAAGCTATTAATGTAAACCAACATATATAGGAACTACAAGTAAAATAAAAACAATCAAAACTGAACCCAAAAGAAGAACATAGCCATTCTCATGAAGATCGCCAGAAAGAACCAACCTAAGTACCTTTCAAAATGTATTTTGATTGGAACTATGAAACAGAAGAGAAAAACAGCAATATGTCAACAGCACATTCTAGCTGTTGGATCAGTTTCACATGGGTATATCAATTAGCAATTCTGAAACTGATCAGAACTTCAAAAATGTCAAAGGCATGAAAAACAAGAAAGATTAACATGTTAATAAAAAAGGATCTTGGAGAAGACTAAGGAGACAAAATGACTAGTTGCAGTGTGGGATTCTGGATATAATCCTAGCACAGAAAAGGACATGAATAGAAAAAATAGTGTAAAAAATATATTAGTATCTGCATTCTGGTTAAGATTACAACATCATTGTTAATTGCTTAGGTTTTATCATTGTGATACATAAGGTGCTAACATTATTGGAAGTCACGTGAAAAGCACATAGGAATTCATTATAAATTCAATAAGTCAAAACATTTTTTGAGAGATTTTTGCTATAGAACATGTGCACTCACCAGACTGAGACCGAAAGTGAGAAAGCACCCCATAGGGGAGATGGCTGCACCACAATCCCTTCTCCTCCAATCTCCTCTTGGGATTTTGGGCACACATGCACATACTCTCAGCACGAGTTTTAAGTTACCAGGTCCAGAACTCGATCTGCAATAGACTACGTGGGAGTCCAGTGATGTAACCATAACGCCATCTGTTGGTCCCCCAAAACATTTAAAAATAGATAAGAAAGGGAGGACGGAAGGAAGGCAGGCAGGCAGGCAGAGAAAACCAGAGGAGGGGAAAAAAAAAAAAAAGCTTATAGGAAAAACTTAACATATAAATATGTTGGTCATCAACAGGCAAGAGATTTTGTTTTACGTATTTAAAGAAAATCCATAATTTTGTTACATTGCTTTATTTTTTAAAATTCTTTCAGATCTTATTTGAAGGTTGAGATAAATTTAAGAGGATCTAATATATACAAATACTTGAGTCTCACCCCAAAGATGTAAATGAAAATATTACCTAGAGAAGGAGACTGGGTATTGGTCATTTTAAAAGGACCTCCAGTGAACAGTTCAGACAGGTTTAAGAACACCTACTTTAGAACATGAAGTATTTGATTATTTAACTATGCAAAGTAAAAAATGTTGGAAAGGACTTTCAAAACCTAAAAAAAAAAAAAAAAACTCATTAGTGAAATTAAAGTATGAGTTAGTTTTGATGCAAAAAAAAATTTGAGATCCATGCATAGTTTCTTCATAATATGAATTTCTGTACATTTTTGAAGATCGTCTTACATAAAGTTAATTGAAGATATAGCAGAAATGAAAGTATACCCTTCTATCGATAATATAATTTTAATATAATTTTATGTCAAAAAAGATTACATTTTTTCTATAACTTAAAAAATTATTGTGTAAAGTAAGCAAACATAAACATGTTAAAATGCACTTATCAAAGAAAAACAACTTAAATTGTTAGGCCCAACAGATGGCATAATGGTTACATCAATAGACTCCCATGTAGTTGCTATGGTTCGAGTCCTGGACCTGGTGGCTTAAAACTCATGCCAGGCATGTGTGTGTACATGACCAAAATCTCAAGAGGAGAGTGGAGGGGAAGGGATTGTGGTATGGTCATAACCTCCTGAGGGGTGATTTCTCACTTTCTGTCTGTTTCTCTGGCGAGTGCATGGACCCTATAGCAAAGTCTCTCTAAATTGTAATAATTAACTTTGAGTGTCATTGAAAGATAGTAAGAGGTGTATAAAAAAATAAAGGTTAGAGCTGGTACTGTAGCACACAGTTAAGCACTGTGCATGCAGAGCTGCATCCCATATGGCCTACTAAGATTTGCATCTGGGCCCAGGGAGTTGGAAAAGCCTGTCAGGTATATTTTTGTTTGTGCACCCAAATACCTAACAGGATGGAGAAATGGAAGAAAATATTATTACACTTTGACAGCATACCACCAGAGGTGCTTTCTCTCCTTCTCTCTCTTTCATTTTCTCTCTCTTATGCATGAATGCCCATGCCTTCTGACAATTAAAAAAATATATAGTAACGACACCAGCAGTTGGCATAATGGCTATGTTGCTGGACTCCCACTTAGTCGACTGTGGTTCAAGTCCTGGACCCAGTGGCTTGAACTCATGCCAGGCGTGTGTGCGTACATGTCCAAGATCCTGAGAGGAGAATGGAGGAGAAGGGATTGCAGTGTGGCCAAACTCCCTTTGGGGGGGTAATTTCTTGCTTTCTGTCTCTCTGTCTCTCTGGCAAGCACACACATCCTATAGCAAAAACTTCTCCAAAAAGTATATATATATACATATATATATATAATAAAATAAAAGTTATTAGAGTGGATATATTACTCCCCTCAGCATCTAGATTAACAGTAATTTGTTTATCCAGTATTCAAATATACTATTAAACATTCTATTAAAATTATTTTAAAAGAGTCTTATATTTTGCCAAAATGAAACAGAGATATTCAGGTCTATTTTTTGCTCTTAGAAAAAAAAATAAAATTGAGAGATTAGATTGTATATCAACATCCAGAAGGAATTTGATTGTTTCTCAACTTTTCATTTTATAGATGAAACAAACTCTGTCCCAGGTATCGCCAATGGCTAGTATAAACAATGTTGACAGAATTGGTTCCCTCACAATATTCAAAAATTCATAGTAAATAAATGACTCATACTTAATCACTTAGTTCAAGCACTTCCAGTTATGAAGCTAGGTACCAGTTCCTATAGATGATGGTTACCTTTGCTTTAAAAAAAAAAAAAAAGAATTGCTAAAGAGCCCATGCACTTACTAGAGAGAAAAGAAAGAGAAAAAGAAAATGACAAAATACCCCCTTACCCTGCATCCCCGCTAATGGGGGATGGTCACATGGTAATCCCTTCTCCATCTTCAAAATTTTCAACATTTTAGACATGCAAGCACAGCACATGTTTCTCAAGCTGCCAAGTCTAGGGTTCTAACTGTGTAGTCAGCCATGTTGGATTAAGCTGCCTCAGCCACCATGCCACTAAGTGGCCTGCTTTCTTAATTTTTACTATATAATCTCTCTTTCAATTGGCTAATTATGTGGCAAAATAATGGGTCTAAGTGAAAAAGGATGGTCATTGTTGAGTAAAAACGTTACTGTAGCTGGAAACTTTATTTTCACATGGAATTCTTTTAAACCTCATTCTAAGAAAGGTGCATTATTTAGTAAACCTCTACTAATTAAATCTTGGTGAGTAAAAGCCTTAAGTGTTGTTTCTAACACTAAATTGATATGTTTTAAACATTTTTGACAAGTAAAAATCTCCTTTATGTTATGCATGAAATTACAAGTAATCTGCAGGCTGAATTCATACATTTGTTTCTCTGAAAACTTTCTTTTTTCTCCCTTAAAATTCAGCTTTGAGAAGTTGTAATATGGAGTTTTACGTACACTTATGAAAGCGTCATTTCTTCCTTTAGCCATCACTTACCATTCTAATTCATTCTGTGGGATCTATCAAATAATTCAAAATTGGACCTACATACTTATTTCTTTTTTATATACAATTACAGATGAGATAGATTCTCTCCTGTTTTCTGTTATTTTAGGTCCCAAAGCTAAAAATAATAGATATACCTTAAATCAGCTATGTCTACATCTGTAGCTTTAGGTTTACAGAAATAGAGATATAGTACATTACCACAAAGAACATATTTGATACATATGGAGAAATTACAGAAATTAATGAGAGAACTAAAAGTAACTTACTAAGACTATGTGATTAATTGGTTGAGTAGAATTTAAATTTAAAATATTATACATTGTAAAAAAGCATTTTTGTTTCGATATGTAAATGACCCTTCTAATTAAATGTAAAGAACAAGTACAGGCAGTCCTCAATTTATGATGGTTCAACTCATGATTTTTTGACTTTATAACATTGTGCAAATGATATATGTTCACTAGATACCTCATTTAAAATTTTGAATTGTGTTTCAAAAATAATTAGAACAACTCTATATAAAATAGACTTTACCTTAGATGATTTCATCCAACTGTAGGCTAAGGTAAGAGTTCTGAGAACATTTAAGATAAGTAACACTAAACTATTATATTCAGTAGATGGTAAATGCCCTATTAATATATTAAATGCATTTTTAACATGCAGTATTTGTATTAAATCATCTGTATTAAACCTTTCATGAAATAGTATTTTTGACATAGAGAGTTGTAACTTTACTAAAAATAGGTTATTAGGTATCTCCCAAAGTCATTGATACCATTGTGGAAAAATAATTTAAACAGAAGGGAAAAATAAATACATGTATTTGTTAAAATACCTAATTGAAACATTCACATACACAAAATTATTTCTTACAGAAGGTATCAAAAACATTTAACAAATGACAGGTTTGCTACCATGTAACAAAGGTAGTTTTACAACTTTCTGTCAGAAACATTTGCAAGGCAGTGGACCAGCAGATGGCATAATGGTTGCATGACTGGACTCCCACATAGTTGACCATGGTTCAAGTCTCAGACCTGGTGGCTTAAAATTCATGCCAGGTGTGTGTGCTTGTGCCCAAGATCCTGAGAGGAGAATGGAGGAGTGATTGCAGCATGGCCATAACCCCTGAGAGGTGATTTATTGCTTTCTGTGCATGTGCCCAGCAGCAAAAATCTCTCTTTAAAGAAAAAGAGAGAGAGACCTGCAGTTGATGTAATAGTTATGTCACTGGGCTCCCAGGTATTCGACCATGGTTTGAGTCTCAGACCCAGTGGCCTAAACACATGCAGGGCATGTGTGTGCGTGTGCCTAAGATCCCAAGAGGGGAATGGAGGAGAAGGGATTGTGGCATGGCCATCCCCCCTGGGGGGTGATTTCTTGCTTTCTGTCTCTATGTCTCTGTCTTTCTGGTGAGTGCACCTGCTCTATAGCAAAAACCTCTAAAAATAAATAAATAAATAAATAAATGAATAAATAAATAAAAATGAAAGAAAGAAAAAACAGTTGCAAGATTTTGAGAAGACTTCAAAAGAACAAGTAAATGTTGGTATAAAAAATTTGAAAGCCATGTGTAATTTTTCATGATATACATTTTTCATGAACTTCATGAAGACACTTTGTATGTGAGATCAACTCAGATATTCTTTAAAATTCATTTAGAAGTGGAAACTGCTGTGTGCTGTACTCAGAAAGGTCCAATGATTCCAATGATTTTTTTTTAAGAGAGAAATTTTTGCTATAGGGCATGTTTGCTCACTGGAGAGACAAAAAGAGAGAAAGTGAGAAATCACCCCCTGGGGGAGATGGCCATGTCATGGTCCCTTCTCTATTCTCCTCTTGGGATTTTGGACATACACGTTTTCACACCTGGCATGATTTTCAAGCCTCCCTGTCTGGAACTTGAACCAAGGTTGGCCATGTGGGAGTCCAGCATTTTAACCACTACACCTGCTGGCCTCAGGTCTTGATATCTCTACAGAGCTTCATTAAGGTTGTCATGGCAATCTGATTAGGTGATAAATTGGTTATTGTCAGAACTTTTCCTTACTTACCTAAGATGAAGCGTAATGCAAAGTACTAGCCACAGTATAGGTAATTACAGCCACTGTCCTCTTAAATAGTCCAAGGTTTCATTAGACTTTTATGACCTATTATCTATGGAGTGTTAAGTACTTTATATCCATTGGAAGATTAATTCCTTGGCCCTAGAAGCTACTAGATTGTCAGAAAAGTCATGCCACATTTTTGCAAATTAATATATGTTATGACTTTTTCAATAACCTAATATTGTATTCATCTTTATGCTGCAATATAAACCACAGATACACTGAGCAGATGTTGAAAAGGCAAACAGTTGTATTTATTTAATGACCGAATATGTCTAAGAACTCACAGAACTGTTTCATGTTTTTCCCCAACTGCTAAAACTAAGGAAATACTTAGATCTGAGGTAACAGTGATTTACACAGGTCAGTTTTTCTAACCTTTGCTTTATACATGCAAGGAACAGTGAGTTTCATAACTAGATGGTAGTAAAGGTATGGAAGTTTTGGAACACCATTCAGATGTCCCAGTCAGTCAGGAGTCAAGAGGGGGGAAAAAGTAATTGTAGTTGAATGAAGATTTAAACTAAAAAAGATTGATAATCTCAACACTAACTATTTTAGGTAGTTTATTTATGACTTCTTATTTAATGGTTAAGACAGCACTCCAAGGACCAGCAGTTAGCATAATGGCTATGTCGTTGACTCCCATGTAGTCAACTGTGGTTCGAGTCCCATACCCGGTGGCTTAAACTCATGCCAGGCGCGTTTGCATGCGTGCCCAAGATCCCGAGAAGAGAATGGAGGAGAAGGGATTGTGGCGTGGCCTTCCCCCCGGGTGGTGATTTCTTGCTTTCTGTTTCTCTGTCTCTCTCTGTCTTTCTGGCGAGCGCACGTGCCCTATAACAAAAACCTTTCCAAAAAAAGAAAAGAAAAAAAAAGACAGCACTCTATTGAATAGATATGGGGATTTTCTTCACTTCATCCTGAGAATGAGTGAAATTACACAGAAACACATGTATGTCTAAATTTAGAGTCCATGCTCCTAATAATGGAAGACTGATGTTTACTTAGCTAAGTGAAAAATCATGAAAAGTAAAAAGTTCAGAGTTACAACTTCTGGATTTGGGTAGACAAAGAAAAAATAGAAGGCAGACAATTTACTGCAGCAATGTCTTAAAAAACAAAAACAAAATACTTTATAAAGTTAGAACAGAGTTATTTACAGCAGAACAGGTCAGTAAATGGTAAAAGGCTCAGTATTTCTGGATAAAAGGTGTATCTGACTGGTCTCTGTGTTTGCCTGGTTAAAAAAACCACATGTACTTGAAAGGTAAAAGACAAAATGAGTGAACACTCATTATACACCATCTAGGACATATTTTACCCTCAGCAACTGTTCTTTCAATATTCTTGAGCTTTTGGTTGGCCAAAGAGGGCTTACTAGATTACTGCTTAGCTATGTCTTCATAAAAAAGTGATATGCCTTTGTAATTGTATACTACCTTGTATGTGCGCCATCGTGGAGAGCCGTTTCCTGACTTAATATACTTGAACACACACACAGTTATTCTGCTTCTCATTTAAGTCACTATTGGCAGGAAAAAGGAATAGCTAGGATATAAATAAGTTTAAGCCCAGTTCTGTTTTAGATAAAAGAGAAAATCATAGTTATTTAAATTGAAAATTTTTATTATGTTTAGACAATGTTCAAAATACCTACATTAAGGTGAAGACAAAAATGGGAAAAATAGGATTTTCCTTATGCTATATATATTCAAGTATGGGGAATAAGATGATAAATGTCACACATAAATTGATTATATCTTAATTTAGGAAATTATACATGCTAGGGTCAGCAGGTGGTGTAGTGGTTAAGGCACTGGACTCCCAATGGTCGACCATGGTTTGGGTCCTGGACTTGGTAACTTGAAAATCACACCGGGCACATGTGCGTATATGCCCAAGATTCTAGGAGGAGAATGGAGAAGGGATTTTGGCATGGCCATACCCCCTGCAAGGTGATTTCCCACTTTCCTTATCACTGTCTCTGTCTCTCTCCAGTGAGTGCATGTGCCCTATGGCAAAACCCCCTAAAAAATATAAATGCTACCGAAATATTTTAAAAAGAGAAAATAGAGACAGAGTACCTGATAGGTCCTCAGCTTTTATCCTGTAGTCACTTGAAAAGAAATAAAGAATTCTATGCAGATATGTCAAAATTGTATTTTTTTTTTATCAGAGTCATTTCAGCTGTTTGTCAAAAATTGAAAGTAAGAAATGGGAGCAACAGGGAGACAGGGAAATCAGAGATGATGCTGGTTTAAGAAGGGTGGCAATTGTGAATGTGAGATGTGTGTTTCCTGTAACATGCAAGACATCTTGAAAGAGAGCAATATCAAGGGAAAAAATGAGCCAATAATCTGGGTGACCAGTTTATAGAAGCAAGAAATGAAAAGTAAGGAAACCTGAAAATATCCTCACCATCACTGGTAATCAGAGAAATACCAAAGTCTGGAATAAGCTATTACTATCCCAATCACAAATGTCTAATTCCAGTTATGAAAATAATGAGTTGTAAAATGCCAAGAATGTTCCAATATGCAGTCTTTCAAATTTTTCATCAATTGCAGATGAGAGTGTAGACTGATACAGCAGTCTGGTGCTACAGAATCAAATTAATATATAGGTGTCCTGTGACCCAATGATTCCTCTGCTATATATATGTGCTAGGGAAATTCTCACTAAAGTCCATAAGAGAACGTGATAGAGGGTTGTCTTTGATTCATTCATCATTGTAACTGGGAGCTAGAGGCATCCCCTATGTCCGTTGCTAACAGATAAATAATTGAAAAGTAAACAAACACATTAATATAGTTGTATTTTAGAGAACAGAATGCTGTTGAGGTTTGGTTATTAAAGGGAATAAATAGTATTCTGTGGGTTCATTTGAGGATCTATTGTTAGACTTTCAAGAGAAAATGCTGACGAGTCCGTTGACTGTAATACCCAGCAGTGTAGAAGAGAAATCTATGATGAAGATAAAAGTAGAAGTTATCCACCTATGGAGGCAGAAAAAAAAAATTTTTAGAGGTTTTTGCTATAGAGCACGTGCGCTCGCCAGAAAGACAGAGAGAGACAGAGAGATAGAAAGCAAGAAATCATGCCTCCAGGGGGGATGACCACTCCACAATCCCTTCTCCTCCATTCTCCTCTCGGGATCTTGGGCACGCATGCACATGCGCTCTGTGTGAGTTTAAGCCACTGGGTCCGGGACGCGAACCACGGTTGACTACATGGGAGTCCAGCGACATAGGTATTACGCTAACTGCTGGTCCCAGGAAGCAGAAATCTTAAAAGTATAGTTTTAAAAGATTTTCTTGAAGATAAACTCGTAGATGAGAACATGTAAAAATCTTTGGAATTGGAGTTCACTGAAAATGAATAGCTCATAAACATGACAAAACGATTTTCTTTCACATGTTAAAAGAATAAAATGGTTCAATAAAAGTGGGTATGTCCTAATGTTGACATTAGCTAGGCACAACCTCTAAAACCAACCTCTAAAAAGGAAGTCACAGTGACACTGTACTATTTCTTCTTTTTGAAAAAGTAAATGTTCTAATTATTTATACTTTCATTTCAATAAGCATATGCAGATTGTATATTCAATGTAAAAGTATATAATATATATAGAAAGAAAATTATATATTCTAAATTTAGAGTAAAATCACATAGTAATTAACACATCTTGAGTATGTCATGTACTGTGATAAATTTGAACTAACCCATGTCAATTACTGGACATTTTATTTTGCTTTCCAGATTTCAAATGATTCAGTCCAATAGCAAGACCAATACAGTTAGAGACAGTATTTTAAGGTTTTGTGAGTGTATTTTAAATTAATATTCAAATATTTAAATATTTCATTTTTACCTAGGTGTAGATACTACACTTAGGTGAAGTTAAAATTTGATGACTTATGTTTCCATTTATAATTTTGTCCAATTTGCCTCTTAAAATCTTTACTATATTTAGAAAAATTATATTACAATTATAGTTAAGACCTACTAAGTAGCAAGGAAAGAAGAATTACTATTTTTGGTTCTCAGTTTTTCCTTTTAAAATATATACATCTTTTTTGAAAGTAACACATTTAAAAATGAGACTTACTACTAATTGAATAGCCGGTAATTGTACACTTGAGCACCGAATTATAAATTATAAATAACATGCATTTGCATGTTCAGCCACCGTGGCAATAAAAATTTTAAAGTATATGCTCACCCAAAAAGTTGTGGAGACAGAAAAAGGACATTAAAGGAAGAAATAAAAAGGAAATTTGATTATAAACTTCCAGAAGTAATAATATATGAATGTTCAGTAGTAATAATATATGAACTTTCTTAGTAATAATGTATCAGTAATATATTATTATGAACTTTCAATAATAATGATATATCACTATTGGTCCATTAGTTGACCAACCATTGGTCCACGTGAAATCTTTATGTAAAATGTCAATTGGGGAAAATGAGTATGGATTATACAGGAACTCTTTGTACTACTTTCATAGTAGCAGTAGTACATAGTAAATCTGTAAGTCTAGAAGTATTCTTAAAAAAAAAAAAAAAAAAAAAAAAAAAAAAAAGATAATTTTAGAGGCCAACAGGTGGCATAGTGGTTAAGATGCTGGACTCCCACTTGGCCAACAGAAATTCAAGTCCTAGACCTGGCAGCTTGAAACTCATACTGGGTGTTTGTGTGTGCATGCCCAAAGTCCCAAGAGGAGAGTGAAGGAGAAGAAACCGTGTTGTGACCATCCACTGGGAAGTGATTTCTTGCTTTCTGTCTCTCTGTCTTTCTCTATTTTTCTGGTGAGTGCATGCACTCTACAGCAAAGATCTCTCTCAAGGAAAAAAAAAAGATAATTTTAAAACACAAAAAAAGTTGTGAATTATAATAATAAAATCTTTTTTGAACATTAGGAGGATAACCACTATAACATGTGTGTGATCAACAGAAATTCTATACACCAATAATTAAAGTATTAATTATGATTACTTTTTATATAATTTTGTACTATATGAAACATTACTAATTTAAATGCTTCCAATTTCTGAAATTCTTCCCTAAGATTATATACCACGAAAGGCAAGTTTGTTTATATCAAGAGACAAATGAATGCATGTTTATTGAAACCTTATTTGCAATACAAATCATCCGCACACACACAAACGAATATATAATTTTCTATCTTAGCATAGTCATATACTGAGATATTGCCAGCTTATATGAAAATAATTAAACTAAAATGATACTTTAAAAAGGAAGGTCATTGAGAGGACAGCAAGTGGCATAGTGGTTGAGGTGCTAGACTCCCACATGGCCAACCATGGTTCAAGTCCCAGACCTGGCAACTTGCTTTCTCACTTTTCCTTTCTCTTTCTGTCTCTCTCTGGTGAGCATGCGGGCCCTATGGCAAATTTTTAAAAGGATAAAATAAAATGAAATCTTTAAAATATAATGTCATTACAATGCTGCAGCTGTCAAATACAATATTCTGCAAAGCTGACCTATATGGGAAGGTTCTTCATGTCCAGAGACCTCCCTGAAAATGTTGGATCTGGGGGTGGGTCATAGAGTCAAGATCTTTTTGGGGGTGTTGAGTCTCTATCTCTCTCTGTCTCTTCCACACATAGAAAAAATAAATAAGCTTTAAAAAAATGAAAAAAAATAATGTCATTAAAAATCAAAGTATGAATCTATTTTGGTGAAAAAAATTAAATTCATGAAATTTTTTTAGGTAATATACATTTTTCATGAGTTTTTGAAAGACCCCCTGTACTATTAAAAGTATTGCTATAGATTATATGTTAGACATAATACTGGAGACCAGCAGTTGGCGTAATGGCTATGTCACTGGACTCCCATGTAGCTGACCACAGTTTGAGTCCTGGACCCGGTGGCTTAAACTCACACTGGGCGCTTGCGCATGCATACCTAAGATCCCAAGAGGAGAATAGAGGAGAAGGGATTGTGGCGTGGTCATTTCCCCGTGGGGGGTGATTTCTCACTTTCTCTGTCTTTTTGTCGAGCATGTGCACCCTAAAGCAAAATAATAATAATAATAATAATAATAATAATAATAATAATAATAATAATACTGAAGAGGGGCTGGCCTTATAGTAGTTAAAAGAGCCAGATCCTACCCTATTGAATGTTATTTTAATCCCAGTCCCAGATGCTTGAAAAAACATGCTGGTGGGTCAACCAGTGGCATGGCTGTTAAAGGGGTTGGATCCCACGTGATCAACTACATAGTTCAAGTACTGGATCTGGCAGCTTGAAAAACATGCTGGGCACATGTGCATGCCTGCCCAAAATCTCAAACGGAGAAATGGAGAAGGAGAGATTGTGGTATGCCTATTCCCTGTAGAGTGTGTTTTCTCACTTTCCCTGTCTCTATCTCTCTGTCTCTGGTGAGCACATTTGCCCTCTGAGAAAAATTATAAAAGGAAAAAAAAAAAAAAGAAGGAAAGCACATGAGCTACATATGCATGCACCCCCCAAACTCCATAAGATGGAGAAGTTGAAAAGGGATGAGATTGCACACTGAGAGGTGCTCCCTTTCACACCCTCCCCCTGCTCTCTCTGGCAAGCACATTCATCCTTTGTCAATTATAAAAAAAAATACTGAGTAAAGAAACGAAAGAACTTCCCCAATTAACATAAAAAAATAACCTTCTAAAAGGACATAAAACAAGGAAAATTTAACAATGCATTGTAATGAGCTTTGCACAGTTTGTTAATTTTTTTTTAAAAAGATGAAATATAAAATCTAAGATAATGGTTATTCCTAGGGAAGGAAAGCCAGAAGAGTAGCATTAAGGTAGGGACAGACCTTACTGAGTGGATATAAATTATTGGTTATGTTGTAATATTTGGAGAAGTCACAGATGTTCATTTATTATGTTTTATCATTTACATAGATGCTGCATGTTTTTTAATGTACTCAACATTTGCAGATGATGGAGGAAAACGGAGATTTAGGAAAGTACCTTCTCTATGTAAAATACAATTAAGACGATCAACTTGAATTCTTATGACTAAACACTAGCATATAAAACTGAACAGCTCATGAAGAAATAGCTACAATAAAACCTCAGACATAAAATCTTACTCTATTTTTTAAAATTTTTTTACTTGCCAGAGAAAGACAGAGAAATAGACAGGAGAAAGCACTCCTCCTCTCCCAAAGGGGCATGGTCATACTTCAATCCCTTCGTTCCCATCTCTTCTTCCTCTTGCGATTGTGGGCACTAACACTTCCAGCATGTTCCTCAACTGTCAGTTCCAGGACTCAAACTGTGAGGTGGGATCCAGTCTCCTTAACCACCAGGTGGCATGTTGGCATAGATATCTATGATTTGCATAATGAAGAATATTCTGCCACCAAAATTAAGTTGCAGCTCTATCAATAAACAATACACTACGGCACAGAATTTGCCAAGAAAAGAAGTATCCACCTTCTCACTTCAGAGATCTATAACAAGCAGCAGGTACATGGGAAAGAGCTGGAAATGTTTGAAATTCCCCTTTAAAATCAGACCTGGCAGGCCAGCAGGTGGCGTGGTAGCTAAGGTGCTGGACACCCACATGGCCTACCATTGTTTGAGTCCTGAACTTGGTGACTTGCATTCTTACTTTTCCTTTCTCTCCCTATCTCTGGTCAAATTAAAAATAATAATAATAACAATATATAAAAATAAATAAATAAATCTTTTTAAAAAATCAGAGCTGTCAAAGACTGTTGAGTGTTCCTATTTTTATATAAATCGTAGCGGTCTTAATTTTTAAAAATGAAAATCTGTGTATAAATTCTATTTAGACAGATGTGAATAATAATAGAAAGTAACATTTATATTCATGTTGGTGTGCATGCATACATAATTTACAAGAGTGAGATTGTAAACCAGCCTAGACTCAGAGACTTCAAAAACACACTGGGCACATGTGATTTCATACCCAAAATCCCAAGAGGAGAATGAAGGAGAAGGGATTGCAGTGTGGCCATTCTCCCTGGAGGGTGATTTCTCATTTTCTCTCTCTCTCTCTCGTTCTGTTTCACCCTGACAAGTGTACATGCCCTATAGCAGAACTTTAAAAAAAAAAAAAAAGAGTTTGTGAATGGTCTCAGGTGTAAGTTCACATTACAGGCGTGAAGCTTATTGACTTACCGATGAGACACGTTAGCTAGTGTCAGCCCTGGCACTAGAGGACACCTTGACTCCTGACCCGAGGTGGGCAATGTTGTTGGGCCAGTGAATACAACTAAAAAGTAAATAGATAAGCACCATCACAGGACTGTTCACATAATGCAACAGCTGTCTGTAGTGTCCTCCATTTCTGATTTGCACGTATCTGTTAAAAGAAAAAGAGTAGACAATTTAATATAGTGGAGTTTAATTAAGCAAATCTTAACTCAATTTGAATTGGGCGGTTTCCTGACTGAGCAACTCTGGGTAGCCTTGTGTTCAACTTGGTATTATAAGTTACAGAAAGAGAAAATGACATGTTCAGGGTCAGGAGAGTGATGCACAAAAACAGAAGTGAAGGAATGAGGTAGAAAACCAATTTGGGTTGGTTACATTCTGAAGGTTGTCTGCCTTAACACAGTTTAAAAGCGCTGGACTCCCACGTGGCTGACCACAGTTCAATTCCTGGACCTGGTGGCTTGTTTTCTCACTTTGCCTCTTTCTCACTCTATCTCTCTCTGGTCAAATTAAAATAAATAAATAAAATAATTCTTTAAAAAAAGAAAAAGGCAGCATGCCTGTGATCAATGGAAGCCTAGCTGCTGTGATTGGTTGTAACACAGCAAAAAGAAAAAGAAAAAAAAAAGAAAAAGCAGCCTTGTCTCAAGGAGGCTGCAGTTTGTTTATGGGAACCAAGCAGGAGTATGGAGGCTTTTAAGATATTTTTAACATATCAAAGCAAATGCCATATTTAAATTTATTTAATAGGGAAACCATCCCAGTCATAATCATTTCTTTCTTTATGGGACCAGCAGTTGGCATAATGGCTGTGTTGCTGGACTCCCATATAGTCGACCACGGTTCAAGTTCTGGCTTAAACTCACGCAGGGCGTGTGTGAGTGTGTGTCCAAGATCCCGAGTGGAGAATGGAGGAGAAGGGATTGTGGCATGGCCATTCCCCCTGGGGAGTGATTTCTCATTTTCTATCTCTCTGTCTCTGTCTTTCTGGTGAGCACATGCACCCTATAGCAAAAACCTCTCCAAAATAATAATAATATAATAATAATAATAATAATAATAATAATAATAATTTGTTTCTTTACTCTGTTCGCCATTTCAGTGCACTAGTTATTGACTTTAGATCACCTGCTAAGCATTAATATTAGAATTAAAAGTGAATACATTTTAATTTGATTTAGTATATTGTATTTCAAACTTTTTGTTTTATTTACATTCAAGACCCTTACTTGTTAAAAGTTTGTATAAGATTTCTTTCCCCTTTGGAGACCCTGGAAAATAAGTGTCCTATAGTAAGTACATTAAAATATCATGAGATTCTCCCTGTTCTAAACAAACAGATTAATTATGTGCAATGTCTTTAAAATCGTATGTATGTGTATGAAAAGATACATGATTACCCAAGCATCTTTTAGAGTTTTCTTTTAAAATACTCTTTTATTTTATTTGACAAATGTAGCTTTTGTTGAAGCATGGTCATTCTTTCCCATAGTAGAAACTATATTTCTTTTCATTGTAAACATTTCAAAAAGTTACTAAAAGTTCTCATGGTGTATATTATGTTTTCTTTACTAACCTGATCTTGTATAAGTTATAGAACCTTTTAATTTTACCACTTTATCAAGTATCTTTTAGGCTTTATTTTCAACCATACTTGGGATTAATTAGATGAAATATTTGGAAGAACATTAGAGAAAACCAAACCTGAAATATTTCTTCCCTTGGAAAAACATAAGGATATTAAATGACTAATTCTATGACTATATGGTAGGGTAAAATTCTCATTTTCCTGTAACTTTTTTTCTTCTATTTACTGGCTTCCCGTTCCTCCAATTATGGGAATTTATTAATCACAAATCAAATGAAGGCATTCATTTCATTTTCTTCTGTCTTTTTTCTCTCTTCAGTTGCCAAGTCCAGGGACAGACAAGCAGCAGGCTGTGGCTGGGGCAAGTTGACTGACTGTAACTGTATCTGAACGGGTTGTAGTGCTCTGCAGGGAGTATGTGTTCCTACAAACTTTCTAAAATATTAATACGCAAAATTGTACTGGGGTTTCTGATAGCAGAAGACTGGCTGCTCTGCGGTTTTCTGATTAGGGTTCTATTGGTGATTCTGAGAAGTCAGTGGCGCCTAAATGGGTTAAGTCTAATGAGGTTTGGAAAGCTGATAGCATAATTTAAGACGACTTTCAATCTCGAAGCTCCAGACCTGGCTGACCCCAGCAATTACAGTGTTTGTTAATGCTCTGTCATAGACATCTCCTAGTCAACCCAAACCAGATATATTAAGTGAAAAAATCAAGTTGTGGTTCTCTGAAAAATGTTCCTGGCTACATTTTGACAAATCTTCTGATTACAATTTTTTTTTTGAGATATCTGATAGTTCTCATTTTTTAGAGCATCCTATCTAAAATATATACATGCATGCACACATATGCACGCACATAAAAACACACACACGCAGTTGTTTTAGATTTTGCTGAAGAAACATAATGACATTAAAACTTTATCTTCTTAGCTTAGATTTTTCTCACAGGAAATCTCAGATAAATTTAAAGAATCAAAGACCAAAGCTAAAAGCAAAATTGTATGACTTCCATCTTAACCAAAGGCAGAAATACAAGCTACACAAATGAACAAAAATGCCCAAAGAGTATATGTTTAAACTATGTAAAATTAGAATGAGACAAAAGATTGTGATTTTAAAATTATTGAAATTTTAGCAAATCATTGTAAGAATCAGTGACAAATAAGTGTTGGCTTAGAAATAAATGTGTTCACATATATTGAGTATATAGATAAAAATTGTGTATCCCTTCAGTATAGAAATTATGTGAAATGTATTTCAGACATAAGCATTTATTTGAAATAGTCATCATTTCCGACAGATATTTACAAATAAAGCACACCATAGCTTTTCAAAATATGAAAAGCTAAACAGAAGTTTAGAAGCTTTGGAAATTTTATTTGAAGTTAATATTTTTCAGTCTTTAACGTTATGGGATTTTCTGAACTATAGAGAGCATTTTCCCCTGTTTCTCAATTAGTTTCATTATTTTTAAATTAAAGCCTATTTAGAATTCTGGACTACTTTTTATCATGCAAATCTTATAATTGGATTCTGATGAATTAGAATTAACAATAGTTTTGAACCAATTAAGCTTAAGTCTTGACTGAACAACCTAATAGTGCAAATAGTATAAAGCCATGTTGAATTATTTAAATTAAAACTCTTCTTCATTTAAAAGTTTATATTTAGGTGTATCTCAAATAGTGTCTTGCCCCAATCAACTGAAATGTACGCTTACTTTAAATTTTAATATTTGAAATAATTTTGACCACATGTTTTTATCAAATAAATCATCTTTATAAAAAATTTCAGTTTCCTATGATTTTGTTTAATATATAAAAATATTTTGTTTAAAATTTATAAAAAGTTAAAAATAACCCTTAGGAAAACAGAGGAAAATAATTTTATAAAATACTGAATATTTTGAATTGTAAGAATTTAAAAAACAATTCCTAATATTTTAATGCCAAAAATTAATGAACATGGGACCAGCAGTTAGTGTAATGGCTATGTCACCGGACTCACATGTAGATGACGGTGGTTTGAATCCCAGACCCAGTGTCTTAAACTCATGCCGGGGGTCTGTGCTTGCATGCCCAAGATCCTGAGAGGAGAATGGAGGAGAAGGGATTACGGTGTGGTCATCCCCCCTGGGGGATGATTTCTCGCTTTCTGTCTCTATGTCTGTCTCTGTCTGTCTGGCGAGCACACGCACCCTATAGTGAAAACCTCTCCAAAAAAAAAAAAAAAAAAAAAAAAAACAGAGAGATAAGATTTACCTCACCTGCTTAAGACTGTTTAAACAAATATTTATCAAATTTATATTTTTAAGGCATATCTTGTATCTCAAATAAGTCCTTTTGGATGATTACACATGCATTTCAACAGTCAATATTAATATTATAAGTCTGGACATTCTTTAGAATTTGGTTGCATTCTGATTATTATGTTCATAAGTCAAATTTGTAAAATGACTATGGCAGTCCTAAATTATTTATTTATTTATTCATTCATTCATTTATTCTATGAGCAAGAGATGCACAGAGAGAGAGAGCTAGAGAGAAAGACAGCCACCTGGATGGGGTCTTTACTCTGTGATCCACCTTCAACCCCAACCAACTCTGGATCCTGGGCATGCATTTACCACGCCTGTTCAGAGCAATTTCTAGATGCCTTGCAGAGTACCTTCTTACCTCTGCCTCACTGCCCTACTGTCTTATTTCCCATAATTCTTTTAAGAGATTTTTGTTATAGGATAGGGCACATGAATGTTTCAGAGAGACAGAGAGAAACAGAGAGACAGAAAGCAATAAATCACACACCCCCTGGAAGGAATGGCCATTGTATGATCCCTTCTCCATGCTCCTCTTGGGATTTTGGGCACACAAACCCACACACCTAGCTTGAGTTTTAAGCCTCCAGGTCTGGGACTCAAACTGTGGTTGACTATGTGGGAGTCCTGTGACGTAACCATTACACTATTTGCTGGTCCCCTGTTTCCCATAGTTTTGATTTTACCTAAAACTTTTACAAAGCTGTGTGTCTTCTATTTCAGTGTTTCCAATAACTACCAAAAATTATAAATTCTTCTGTGTAAAAAACTATAGGCTTTGAGATAGTTTCAAGATAGCAACAGGCAAAATAGTTGACATGTTCAAAATCATTCACAGTTTCATTAGAACAAGGATTATCTACTTAAATATAGATAGTGTGTGTGACTGAAGTAATAATTGGAATTTTGAACATGTGAATGTTACTATCCACAGTGTGATACAGCCTCACAATGTTTATGTTTAAGTGTTCTGTGCTTAGTTTATAATAAGTCATAATGATTTCTGTTAGTGCAAAAATAATCTCAGTAATTAACTTTATCCATTGCCCATTAAAATGGAAAATTAGGGGTCTGACATTAATGGAGTGATAAAATGTTATACTCTGGGAGGCTGACCCACCTGGGAAGGTTCTGGTTCAAGGCTAGAGACCTCCCTGAATACACTAGGGACATATGTGACCATGATTCTGAGTCAGCTGAAGCTGTGGAAGAATCCAAGAGTCCAGACCTTGTTGGAGGTGCTCTTTCTGTATTGCTCTCTCTCATGTGGAAGAAATAAACATTAAAGAAATATTAAACAACAACTACAACAACAAAAAAATAACAGGGACCAGCAGTTGGCGTAATGGCTATGTCACTGGACTCCCATGTAGTCGACCGCAATTTGAATCCTGGACCTGGTGGTTTAAACTCATGCCAGACACATATGCATGCATGCCCAAGATCCCAAGATGAGAATGGAGGAGAAGGGATTGTGGTGTGGCCATCCCTCTTTGGGGGTGGGTGATTTCTCACTTTCTGTTTCTCTCTCTTTCTGGCAAGTGCATGCACCCTATAGCAAAATCCTCTCCAAAACAAAACAAAGAAACAAGAAAACAGAAAACAAAATTGGGACAGTTTTATCTGACTCTTGAATTCATTAAGGAAATATTTTATAAAATTATATGTAAAAATTCTATATCTAGTTATCTTTCTGTTTCTTGGACTTCGAGCTACTTGGTTATATTAGTTGAATTGTATTGTATTCATATATATTTACTTAAATATTGATTTTCTCATCTACTGCCTATAAACAATGTTACTCAAAAATGAAAAATAGTTAAATCGAACAGATTTATTGGGGGAGTGGTGGACTGCAGGGGTGGGAGCACTTCGGATATATAATGCTGCTTAGGTCATTAAACAATCTCTCAATAGAACACTTTTCAGAGAAAAAGGGAGATAGATGCCGTTGTCTTTCCTCTCCATTTATTTTTTATGGTTATTTATTCACAGATGATGTGGGCAGACTGTGTGCAGAGATAAAGCTTGGGTAATTCACAGGCAAGCGTAACCCTCCACTGGCTAGGATATTCAAAGTGCTCTATGGAATTAAGTGGGAAGTAGGTCATTTGAATCATAGGCATTTTTAACATTTATTTCACAAATGAAGTTAATATGTACTTGTTCTAAAAGCAAAGGGAAAAAAATTGGTTTCGAACAGGATAGAGAAGAGAGTTAGACAAAACAGAATTATTAAACTCTCCCAGTTTCTGCACCTCTACGGATTGCAGTAGGTGGCCTACTTCTGACAGTGTACGAACCAGCAGGAGAGTTTACTAATGAAAGACAAGATACATGTGTTGACATAGCATTAAATGACTGGTTTGTCACTCTCCCGGGACGTGAATTGTGGATTTCATGCTGGAGTAGCACAAATGAACTGCTTTTATCTTCTTGTTTTCTTAACTTTAACTTCTCACACAAATTAACAGCTTTCAGTTTGCCATTTGCATGTTTAGCTCATGCCATGCTTGGTTGAAATTAAAATCGGTCTACAACTTCAAAATTTAGTACCTCTTCAAAGACCTGCAGTATGACTTAATGAGTAGAGAATTCAATTCTCTTCTTCAAATCAAATTAAATATAAGTCGTCTATGTTCAATATTGCAAGAGTACATTGTGTATGCTATAAATTGAGAATCCTCAATATAAAGAGATGGTTTTATGTTTTCCCATGTCTAAAAATATGCCGTCAGATTGGCTAGCTATGGATTTTTACTCCTGGTTTCCAGTCACAGGGGAATTTCTAAGTTATAACACTGCAAATCTATGGTACTGTGTCCCTGAATATAAACAGTAACAGAACCTAAAAAGATCAAAGCTCAAGTTTTCTTTTGACAAAGAGACTGTTGTAAGAAAACAATTTTCTTCTGTTATCACCATGGGATACGTCTATAGGCTTGTGAGGTCATCTTGTCATTCAAATTCTTTAAAATCAGTTTTTCAGGGTGAAAGAATAATCAAAAGTAAAGCACACTCCTGAGGGTCAGGCAATTTAGTTAGCTCGGGCAGCTACATTACCAGGTGGATACTGATGGCCTGAAAAATAGATCTATAACCAGCTCAAATAGTAAATAGGGAGTCCATTGGTCTTTAAGTTTTTCTTTTAATGTTGACAGTGCAAAAATTGACACTATTGTCAAAATGACTAGTGCTTCTAATTAAGATATATAATATAATATATAGATCACATACCTGATTAGACTGACCTAGTTCACTACCACCAGTGTTTACTTATTTCTTGCAGATCAATGTTGATGGAAATTTATTAATCTCGATATAGTTATTGGCAAGGGGCAATATTCCCCCACAGAAAACAAACAGTTGTATATTTAATCTAATTGAGTTTATGTTTATCTATATGTCGCTTTAGAACTAGAATACTTGTAAATTCCAACATGTTTATTAATGCTAGATGTAATTTTGTTCAAGTGAGAACTGGTCTCACTTTGATTTGAAGGTAGCCAAATTTTAGAAAAATATTGAAGTCAGATATGACAAAAACAGCAGTGTGTCTAATATTGGAAATCAGGCTTCCAGACATGTCTGATACATATTTTAAGATTGATAATATTAGTCTCTTTTTAAGCCACAACAAGGATGATAATTGCAATAATTTTGTTAAACAGCACTAGACACTTTAGTGAAAATGTTAGTAGAAATGATCCTTCAAATAGGTAGTTACAGAGAGCACATTCCAGTGTGAGAAAATCAAACAGTAGTTTCAAACAGGGAAGAAAGTACTATCTGATTTAAATAATATTAAACTGGACTGGCTTATTATGGTGTCTAATCCTATTCATTATGTCAATTTCAAGCAATATATTAAATATTTAATGTCTACTGAGCCAGACAATGTGTAATGTACTGTGAGAAATTCAGACATGAATCATACATGTTTATATTGAAAATCCAATATTTACCCAAGGATAACACTCTATGGTATATAGCATCATTTATTTAGAGGTTAGCAGCATGAATTCTTTAAGTTAGATGGATGGATTCAAATCCAAGAATTGTCAAAATTTTATATTAAATACATGGCAGTAAGTTTTAATACCTTGGAGTCTTATTCTATAGTGGCATCTAGATGTAATAAAAATGTCTCACTTCTCTTCCTCAAAAATTTCTTCTTTCTTTATATGGCACTCAAACGTTTTCTAGGTCGTGAATTCTGCTTTAATATTTCTAGATTATTTTGCCATTTTTGCTGATGTATTATGTAACTTTATTTTCTAGCCATTTGAAGGCAAAAAAATTTGAAAATAATGAACAGAAACTATTTTATCCAAAGCATGTAAAACAGTTATTTTTTTTTAACTTCAGCTACAGAGAGTTTTTATTTTTTATTTTATTTTTTGGAGAGGATTTTGCTATAGGGCACATGTTCTTGCCAGAAAGACAGAGAGAGACAGAGAGACAGAAAGTGGGAAATCACCCCCAGGGGAGATGGCCATGCCACAATCTCTTCTCCTCTGTTCTCCTTTCGAGATCTTGGGCACACATGCACACGCATGTGTTTAAACCACCGGGTGCGGGACTCAAACCGCAGTCAACTACCTGAGAGTCCAGAGACAGCCATTACGCCAACTGCTGGTCCTGAGAGTTTATTTTTTAAATGTGAAGGGTGTCTTCTATTTTTCTCTTTCTCTTATTATTCTTCTGTCTTTTCTACATATATACTTTATTGTGATGTTTTCCCCTCATCCTCAATATTCAACAATTCTACTCTTTTCCTTTTCCCCATAGACTCTTACTATGTATTAATAAATGCTCTTGAACATATATGTCTATTTGAACATACTTAAAGAGTATATATTATACATTATATTAAGCAAATAATATTGTACCAGCCATTATTCTCTTTCTTCTTTTATATTTAGTATATTATAAATAAATATTTTTTATTTTATATATTTATTATGAGCAAGAGAGACAGAGATAGAGAAGGAAAGAGAGGTATCCCCAAAATAGTGCTGATGTACATGCCGTGTGCATTCAGGCAGGACTCTGGAAATGAACTGGGAACCTTTTGTGTGGGAATACCTCCCAGAGTGTTGTGATTTACCACTGTGCTACCATCGGGATCTCAATATGCTTTTTTTTTTTTTTTTAAGACATCCATATTATTGCACACATTTTGAAATTACTCTTTTGACTAATAGGTTTTATTGTGTAGTTAGCACCCACAATATCATTATTTTATACCTTAAAAAAATTGTCAGAAAGTGCATGTGCTAGTTGGAAAGAGCCAGAGAGAGGGAAAAAAAAAAAACCCCCTCCCCATAGGGCATGGTCTTACTGCAATTCCATAACCTCCATTTCTCCCTCCTTTTGAGATATTGAGCATACTGGCCCATGCACCCAGAATGCTTTTCAAGGTGCCAGGTCAGGGACTCAAACTGCATAGTTGGCCATATGGGATCTAAATGCCTTAACCACCAGGGTATATGCTGGTCCCACAAGATTATTTGTAATTTTGCTAATGATAGACACTAGATGGTGTCTACTCTTTAGTACTCTAGCAAAGCTATAATAAAAACTATTTTAATACATCTCCTTAGGACTCTATATCTTGCTTCTTTCAGAATTAATACCCAGATGTGTACTCCTGGTCATTACATGTGATGATCCATAATTTCACTAAGCTGCCACTTGCGATTTACAAAGATTCTTGTTCATCCATACCCTCGCCATTATTTACAACTACTTGACTTCAACATTTTTGCTAGATTAGTGGCTATAAATTGGTTTTGTATCTATTTGTAATTCTTAAAAAAAAAAAAATTGAGGCACTCTTCACATACTTGTAAGTCATTTGAGTTTTGCCTGTAAATTGACTTTTTATATATTTTGGCCAATATTTTTAAGCCTTTCATATTTTTAAATGTCATGACTGTACTGCATATAATCATTGCAATTATCTAATGTTATTGCATAGTTCACCTTTTCTGAAGGATTTATCCAATTTTTAACTTTTTATTTTGAGAAGTTGTTTATTTTCAGAACTCTTGCCCCACTTAACACTCTAAATATATTATTGACCTCTTTAAAGTTACATGTTAAAAAGAAGGTATGGAAACATTAAGTCATTTGGTCAGGGTCACGCAGTTAGTGAACAGTGACATTGGCTATCAATAAATGTTTGCTAAAGAAAGACAGTGTCACTTGTTTGATGTAAGTAGATGCCACCTACACATTGGAATGGGTAAGCATGACAATTTAGGAGATGTCAAAAGGGAGGTACCAAGATAATTATGTAGGTATCTGGGTTAGGACTGGAGATTGGCAGATTATTTCTGTTTTAATTTAGATGCCAACAACTAGTCTATTGTTGCTAGTTTAAGTAAAAAGCCAGCACATGCAGATCTTGGGAAGCAGAGTCAGGACTAAAGTTGTAACAGGGATCAGTGTTAAGGTCACAGCAGGAACAAATGTTTCCACCAAAGTGAAAGCTCCAAATCATAAGACTGAGAATCAGATTGACCACAACGACTCCTTCAGTCATCACTGTGGACACTATTAACTAGGGACTAAGTTTTTTTTTTTTTTTTTTTGGAGAGGTTTTTCGCTATAGGGCGCGTGCGCTCGCCGGACAGACAGAGAGAGACATAGAGACAGAAAGCGAGAAATCACCCCCCAGGGGGGATGGTCACGCCGCAATCCCTTCTCCTCCATTCTCCTCTTGGGATCTTGGGCACGCACGCACACGCGCCCGGCGTGAGTTGTAAGCCACCGGGTCCGAGACGCGAACCGCGGTCGACTACGTGGGAGTCCAGCGACATAGCCATTACGCTAACTGCTGGTTCCCAGGGCTAAGTTTTTTAATGACTAATTCTTACACAAACAAGCTGTCTCTGTTACCACCTGGGAAACAAGGGGTAGCTTCATTCTATACTTTAATTCCAGTGGGAGTCTCATCCGAGCTTATATGGCTGCCAGGCTTGGGTACACATGTATTCCTAGTTGTAAGGGGTATTGCTTCATGTTGAAGCTCATTCGAAGAATAATATGTAGCCAGGCCCACCTGTGGCATGGTAGCTAAGGTGGCTGGATCCCACATGGATGACTGCATAGTTTGGGTCTTGGACCTGGTGGCTTGAGAATCATGCCAGGCAAGTGTGCATGTGTTCCTAAAAGAAGAGAGAAATGGAAGAGAAGGAATTTCAGCATGACTATTCCCCCATAGAGGGTACTGTCTCACTTTTTCTCTCTGTCTCTCTCTGGTAAGAGTATGCATGCCCTCCGGCAAAATGTTTTATAAAGAATCAGAATTTGTTCTCTATCTTCCATCTTCCTAGAAATACTTGAAGAAAGCCTGCTTTAGGTCACTCAAGCAGGAATCGTTTTAAAAAGTAATGTATTTATAAAAATTTATCAATCGTTACTCATTTCAAATATTACACTTACATATATATATTTTTAATTCAGTGATTCATTTAAAAATGCCTTCTATCAGCTATACTTGATGCATGTACTAAGCCATCAGGAACAACCACCCAAAATGCAACTCACATGGCTAGAAATTAACTTGATTGGGCCAGCAGGTAGTATGGTGGTAAAGGTGCTAGACTCCCACATGGCCTCCTGGGGTTTAAATCCTAAATCTGGTGGCTTGAAAATCACACCAGGCACACGCGTGTGAATGCCCAAAATGCCAGGAGGACGATGGAGGAAGAGGGATTGCAGTGTGTTCATTCCCCTTCCCCGGGGGTTGGGGTGGTGGTGGCAGCATAGTGGTGGTGGTGGTGATGTGTGTGATTTCTCACATTTCTTTCTCAATGTCTATCTCTATCTCTCTCTGTAGTGAGTGCATGTGCTCTATGACAAAAACATAAAAATAAATAATAAAAGAAGACAAAATGTATTTCAGTTTTTAATGAACAATTTGCTATATATTTTCACCTTACCTTTGGAATATTTTTATAGTTTAAGTGCAGAGAACTGGAGCCTCCAACATTAATCTTCTATTATATAAGAGATTTTTAACTGTTCTGGCTCACTCAACATAAACAGAAATAAAAGCAGGGAACTTTTTCTCAGATAAACTTCTTATGGATCCAGAAATTGTAATGACTACATTCTAATTTACCTTTAACAAAAACTGAAAAATCTAATTTAGCATTTCTCCAAATATATTTTCCAGAACACTAACTCAAAGAATATCACTCAAAATATGTCTGCTATAGCCAAATAATCTTGTGACATGCTATATATCATATATGCCTCTTGCATTTTTGTTATTCAGATTAGAATGTTAAGTATCTCAGAAGCATACAGGGAGAAAACCTTTGTGACTTGGTTTATCACATTTTTGCCCTGACAGATTAATAATGCCTTGACTTAGTAAACTTTGTAGCACTGCAGGCCATTCTCCCATTGAGTGGAGTTGTCTCTTCTATCCTTGTAATAGATGAGACACCTGACATAAAGAAACTGTTAATAATTTACAGTTTATATCTGGTCCTTGATAGAGCAGAAATTTGAATAAGATTATTTAAGCTAATTATATTTCAATATATGTTATTCTACCCTATTATTCTTTTTAATGATTAGTTCTTCTGCATCCCCTTTTCCCTCCCAACAATTCAATCATTCACATGTTAAATCTTCCTGTTTTCTAAATGCATCCACTTAGTCATTTATACTTTCCTTTCTCATCGTATTTTGTGACCCATTAATTCATTCATTTGTTTGTTTTGTGCATAAAATTTTTATTCTTCCAGGATACTAATTGAGGTTTTATCAAAGGTCATGCCTTTCTTCAGTTATCTATGGAGTCGGTCAAGTAGGAAATGAGGTAGATTTCAGGCCAACCAGTGGCATGATGGTTGGGCCAGCCGGATCCCATGCGGTTCGAATCCCAGGCCCTGTAGTACAGTAGGACAATGGGTAGGTGAGTGTGTACCTAAAATCCCCAAAGGAGAGAGATGAAGGGAAGAGACAACAGCATGACCATTCTCCTTGTGGGGTGTTTTCTCATTTTCCCTTACTTTTTCTCTGGCCCTATTCTGCCCTCTGGCAAATTGAGAAGGAAAAAAAAGAAAAGACAATGAGGTCCTTGATATGTGAGTGTGTATGTGTGTGTTTGCTGAAAACCTCTTTTTATGTTATAATTAACTTCAATTAACTTCGTTTTCTTATTGCTTTTATTATTTTTATGTTGTATTCCTTATCTTCCTCTCATATAAACCTCCTTCTTCTGATCATTTGTTCTGTTAATTCTGACTTATCTGTTTTGGTTGTTTGTTTTGGAGAGTTTTGTTTTTGTTTTAGTGATAAAGAATGCATTACATGATAGGAGAAAAACAACCTGGACAGGTTCTCTTCACTCTACAACCCACTCTCCTGGCCCTATAGCTTCACAGGATCTTGGGTACCTTTGTGCATGCATGCATTTTGCATGTTTTCAAGCTAAACTGGAGATCCAGACCCACAGTCTGATCTTGGGGCTTTCATCACTGCAGTTTAGTTTTCTACCAACTGCACCGCCAGGCCAGGCCTCACCTGTTACTTTTATCCAAGTTTCTAGTTCCTAGTTCTTGGAGTGCAGTAACTGACAGCAAGCTGAAGAATGTTTGAATGCAAGGTCAAACGTCCACCATAGCCTAGCAGATACGAGAAACCAGCTGAAAGTTCCCGGCCAACAGGTCTGGAGCAATCCTCTCTGCAACCATCTTTCCTGTTCCTTTAGTCTCAGTTCTCAGGGATATTTTAGTCCACACCTTTCATTATTTTCATTTATCACTTTTGGAATGAAAGGTGTGATGTTCTGAAAGTTTGTGTCCCCCCCAAAAGTTTATATTGAAATCTTCATCCCAAAAATGGTATTAGGAGATGGAGCTTTAAGAGGTGATTTGTTCATGACAACTCCACACTTAAAATAGATTAGTGGACTTATAAAAGAGACCCCAGAGAGATCCTTCACCCTTTCCATCGTGTGAGGACACAGCAAAAAGACAACTATTTAAACCAGGAAGCAGATCTTCACCAGACACCAAAATATCAGTGGATCCATCTTAAGCTTCAGTCGCCAACATGATGAGAGACAATTTTTGGTTGTTTATATGCCACTCAGACTCTGCAAAATTGTTACAACAAGCCAAATGGACTAAGACAAGGGGACTCATTAACTAAAACATGGACTGATATCCAATTTCTCTCCAAGAATCCATAATTCTAAATATCAAACTCTTCCCAGAATGCACTGCATTTTGATTTTAGGTCTCTATAATGCTATTCTTTTTTTTTGTTTTGTTTTGTTTTTTTTTTCTTTTTTTTTTTGGAGAGGTTTTCGCTATAGGGCGCGTGCGCTCGCCAGACAGACAGAGAGAGACAGAGAGACAGAAAGCAGGAAATCACCCCCCAGGGGGGATGGCCACGCTGCAATCCCTTCTCCTCCATTCTCCTCTCGGGATCTTGGGCACGCACGCACACGCGCCCGGCGTGAGTTTAAGCCACCGGGTCCGGGACTCGAACCGCGGTCGACTACGTGGGAGTCCAGCGACATAGCCATTACGCTAACTGCTGGTCCCTATAATGCTATTCTCATAAGAGCACACACAGCTCAAATAGAAAAAAATCCATAAACATTTTCTTTGGGGGCCAGCAGGTAGCATGATGGTTAAGGCACTGGACTTCCAGATGGCTGACTGTGGTTCTAGTCCCGGACCTGGCAATTTGCTTCCACATTTTCTATTTCTCTTGCTTTCTGGCCATCTCTGGTCAAATTAAAATATAATAATAATAATAATAATAATAATAATAATAATAAGTAAAATTAAATAAATAAAATAAATCTTAAAAGACAAAGTTTTCTTTGCCAGAACATCCACAAGGGGCCGGCAGGTGGTGTGGTAGGTAAGGGCGCTGGACTCCCACATGGCCAGCTGTGGTTTAAGTCCCAGACCAGGTGGCTTGCTTTCTCACTTTCTCTCTCTCATACACACTCTTGCTCTGTCCCTCTCTGATCAAATTAAAAAATAAATAAATAAGGTTAAATAAAATGAATATATATATATATATATACACACACACACACACACACAAACACACGTGCATATGTATATATATATATATATTTCTATTTTTTGAGAGGTTTTTGCTATAGGGCGCATGCGCTCACCAGACAGACAGAGAGAGACAGAGAGATAGAAAGCGAGAAATCACCCCCCCAGGGGGGATGGCCACACGGCAATCCCTTCTCCTCCATTCTCCTCTCGGGATCTTGGGCACGCACGCACACGCGCCCAGAGTGAGTTTTAAGCCACCAGATCCAGGACGTGAACCGCGGTCGACTACATGGGAGTCCAGCGACATAGCCATTATGCTAGCTGCTGGTCCCTATATTTTAAAGAACTTCCACAAACCCTAGTACTTTAACCAGCTTCAGACATAAGTTTCATTCAAGGAAGACAGAGAGCTCGAAGGTACAGTGTTCAGGAATCAATGTTTACTGGTCTTCCCCAATCATACACCCAAAAGAGCATTTTCATTCCCTCAGAACAAAGAGAAGAGATTATTTGAGCCTTGAAAATGTGTAATTTCAGTTGTCTCCCCCTTATCTCAACAGATACACTCATTCATTCATTTATTTTTTCATAAACTTATTCTGATTGAGTGTAATGTAAGGAATTTGTCAAGTATAACAGTTGGCATAGAGATGTGCTGAGGAGCAGAAACCAAAGCTTAACTTGCCCTCGTTGTACTGAAAGTCTAGAGGAGGAAAAAGAAAAAAGTAAAGGTAAGAAAGGAAAAGGGAAATGGATGCAACAACCACATTCAAAGAGAGGTAAACATGCAACTGTGACAAACCATGAGAATAATGTACACCGAACCCTGGATGCATGTAGACATGTGAGGGGTAGATGTCACTCCCTGGGGAGTTGGGAGAGCATGTCATGTAGTATCTGTGTTTTGGTTAAATAATGAGAATGAGTATGAGTTACCTAGGCCAAGGGTAGGGGGACAAGCATTGTGGAAATAGAGCTCTAGTGAAGAGAGTACAAAAATGCTTGATGTTGATGACTATGGAGGGATTATAGAAGGGAGGCCATGGTGTGGGGGCGGGCTTTTTTAATTGCAGCAAAATTTTTGTTTGTAACTGTACAGCAATGAAAGTGACTATAAAGCTTTAATCAGGGAGGGATACCATCTAGTTATTATTGAGGAAAACAAATTAATTCTGTGCCAAAGAGAAAATGGATTTGAATGAGAGAGAAATATGCTTATGAAGGCCAGTTCAGAGTCCACTGCCGTCTTCAGAGTGAAAAACTTTGATGTCTAGAAGTAATTTGCTGCTGAGATGTGAAAATACAGAGCAATATATAAGGCAAGTTAAAATCTATAGACATATTTGAGTCAGGGTTTTGAAAAGACAGAGATCTTTAACATAATTTCTATGCTTTTTTTTTTTTTTGAAGTGAATGTATGTTGGTTCACATTCATGAAAAGGATGGAACTGTTATAAAACCAAGGTCCCAAAAAGATAGCCTCATTTTTAACTTGGAAAATGTTCATTCTGAATTCTCCAAAAGGAAATCTAAAAGAAGAGAGAGAGAGCATGAGTGAGTACATGCTAGGTTGGAGATCCTCATTAGACAATGATTTCTGTATAAGTGGAATTGAAGCCATTGATAAAACAAGGACTGCTGGATTAGATGATGGAACAGAGGTTTAGATAACAGGATAGTAGGAAATTAACTTTATAGAGAGTAAAGAAGAGGCCCATGAGGGAAAAGGTAAAGTAGGAGTGTTGGATAACAATAAAACCAAGGTAGGGCATGGTGGTTTAGGGCGCTGGACTCCTACATTGCCAACCGTGGTTCAAGTCCCAGACCTGGCAGCTTGCTTTCTCACTTTTCCTCTCTCTTTCTTTCTCTCTCACTCTGTCCCACTCTGGTCAAATTAAAATTTTAAAAATAAATAAAGTTAAATAAAAAATAATTCTAAAAAGAAAAAGGAGTGGAAGCAGGGCCAGCAGGCAGCAGGTAACATGGGGGTTTAGGCACTGGATTCTCATATGGTCAATCATGGTTCAAGTTCCAGACCTTCTGGCTTGAAAGGCACACTGGGGGCATGTCCTTGCCAGACATAAATCTCAGGGGAAGAATGGAGGAGCAGGGATTGCAGTGTGGCCATCTCTCCAGGGGGTGATTTCTGACTTTCCCTCTAACTCTCTCTGGTGAGTGCACTTGCCCTATGGCAAAAACTTAAAAAATAAATAAATAAAAAGAAGTATCCCAAAATTATCTACATTGAGGGAAAATGGTCCAGTGACTGGAGACAGGAAGAGGATAAAGATGGATATTAAAGAAAAAAAAGTAGCTTTTTGAAGGTGATGGATATGTTCATTATTTTTAGTATAGTGAAGGTTTCATGTTTGTATACATAATCAAAACTTATCAAATTGTACACATAAACTATGTACTGTATTTGGTCTATCACATACCTCAATAAAATTATTAAAACCTACCCAAGAAAACCCACAAAAGTACAGAGAGCTTTGGACCCAGTACAAGAAGCACAGTTTCCAAATGGTTTTAGTTACATGGAAGTGAGTTTTGATTTATTGAAGTAGTAGAACCATAACATGTTTTGCAAAAGCCTGATAAGTGAAGAATTGAGAAAATGATGATAGAATCTTAGAAAACTCGATGTAAGAGTTTCGCTCCCTGAGCTGTAACTTAGAAACTCTCTCAAGTCAGTGAGTCAAGGCAATCATAGTTTTCACGTTGCTTGTTTCTCATTCTAAGAAATAATTTTCCTACTTCATTGGTATCTGTGGTCTCAAAATTACTGCTTTATATTTTTATCCACTTATAAAAATGTGGGTTGTTGTTGACTTTATTACAAGCCTGGCATTAAACCTGGTTTCCGATACTCCACATTGGCTGAAAGCAGAAGTTAATCACCTGTAAGATTTTGGATGCACTAAATGTCATATGTGAAAACTGTGAAAAGGAAAGAAAGACTGTAAAGTTTGGGTTTGAAGTACTATGAGGTTTTTGGGGAAAGTCACAAAGTGTTTTTCTATGCAAAAATGTATCATGACTTTGCCAACAACCAATATAAACATAAACTTGCTAGTAACTGAGAAAGGAAAAACTTCTTAACAATGCTTTTAAACTGGTAATGTCTGCCTTTAACTATAGCTCTCAAGTCTGGCTGCAAATTAGAATCATCTAGCAAGATTTCGGAAAATACTTGGAGTTTTCCCATAAAACATAATAGAAAATCTGAAATATCAGCACATTGGCATTAGAAAAAGTATTTGAGGGGCCAGCCAGTAGCATGGTGGTTTAGAATCTCACATGGCCAACTGTGCTGAGTCCAGGATCTGGAGTCCAGCACCTTAAAAAACATGCTGGGCATGAGTGCATGCAAGTCCAGAATCCCAAGAGGAGAATGGAGAAGTGTGGTCATCCCCTCCAGAGGGTGCTTGCTCACCTTCTCTTTATTTTTCTTTCTCTGGTACCCCACAGCAACTTTTTAGAAAAGAAAAAGATGTAAAATTATCATAATGTTTAGCTAGTGATGGGGAGGTTAAGGCATTTGAATCCAATATGGTCAACTGTGTGCTTTGTCTTGGGTCTGGTGCCTTGAAAAACACTTCAGACATGCACATGTACCTGAATGCTCTAAATCTTGAGAGGAGAATGGAGGAGAAAGGATTGTGGCATGGCCATCTCCCCTGGGAGGTGATCTATTTCTCTCTCCAGTAAATGCATGCACGCTATAGCAAAAACTTAAGGAAATAAATACACACAAACATACACACACACACACACACACACACACACACAAACTAGGTTGTTATACGATTACTTCTCATTTTAATACATATATGACTCACAGAGCTTATAAAATTCAAATTCTTATTATAACAGAGTGATAAACTTCCTATCTCTAACAATATCCCAAGGAATTCCAGTGCGGCCAGTCCACATGTTACATAGGAGTCTCTACAATTCCAATCCCCCGTGATGTGAACCTGACACACTGTGTAAAACATTTGTGTTAGTTCTTCTATATTGAAAGGAATATGAATAAAGAATTTAATGGTTAATTAAGCCTGGCAAACAGTGAGTTAAACAAGGTTAGAAAGGTTTCTTTATTTCTGGGATTATTCATAGTTAATGCTCTCCTAAAGTCACTTCTTCCTGAAGCCTATTTTCATGGAGCACATTACAGGATTAGGGATTTGCAAAACCTACTGCCCTGTATTAATGTAAAGGTTGAGCGATCTACAAATAATCTTTGTTACTTGCTTAAAAGCTTAAAATTTTGCTGAAACATCTATTTAACTGATTTGTTTTCAGTTTCCTAATCTGACTCACAAGTTGATAATCCAAATTTATTTACAAATCTAAATAGGCTTTACAAAAAACAAATTAATCATGCTTTTGGACTGCGAAGCAATTTTGTCATAGAGACATATACGATCCTTTTGTTTTTACTTTAAACAACCTTGAAAAGTGAATATTCTTTTCCTTTGTTCCCCTGTATAGAATTTCCAAGTACTAATATATTTTAAAATACTTTCCTCTGCATATTTTATTGCATATTGTTTGGTGACAGGTCCCCATTACCAGCATTTTTTGAAATTATGCAAGATGGGAGAAATATTCTTTGAAAAAATTACAATGTTTTTTTTTTTTTTTTTTTTGAGAGGCTTTTGCTATAGGGTGCGTGCACTCACCAGACACAGAGAGAGAGATAGAAAGTGAGAGATCACCCCCCACCAGGGGGGATGGCCACGCTGCAATCCCTTCTCCTCCATTCTCCTCTTGGGATCTTAGGCACGCACACACATGCGCCCAGCGTGAGTTTAAGCCACCGGGTCCGGGACTCGAACCGCGGTCGACTACATGGGAGTCCAGCGACATAGCCATTATGCCAACTGCTGATCCCAATGCGGTTTTATTAATAGGAAAAAGTTAGGTAAATGTTATTAAACATTAGAGAAATTTTATGTAAGAATTCTGAATTGACTGTAATAAGTGTAATGATTTATTCAGAAACCAGTGCTGAATCCCACACATGCCAGGAATTTCTAGGCTAAAGGTAAACAAAAGTTCATTTTATATTGATGCTCCAACTTTGATGGGTCAGAGTTTCTGCTATGTTATGTAGGACTTTCAGAGCATTCTCTGACACCTCCCACACTGTTACTCTGTTGATTCTAAATATTTTTAAGATTCTTCAGGTGTGGTTATGGCCCATGAATAGGCTGTAGTTTTTCTTTTTCTTTTCTCTTTTTTTTAAGAGAGATTTTTGCTATAGGGCACATGTGCTCTCTGGAGAGACAGAGGGAGACAGAGAGACAGAAAATGAGAAATCACCCCTTGCAGGAATGACCACTCCACAATCCCTTCTCCTATTCTCCTCTCAGGATCTTGGGCACACACATATGCCTGGTGTGAGTTTTGAGTTGTCCAGTCCAGATCTCAAACTGTGGTTGACTAGTGGAAGTTCAGCAACATACCCATTATGCCATTTGCTGATCCCTAGGGTAAGTTTTTCTGTTCCAGCCTCTTCATTCTGGTGTCTTACTCATTCCGTATATTCTACCAGATGCATGTAACCAGTTAAGAGACATTGGATATTATATGGGAATGCTGGAATATAAAAGTAATGTATGTGGGGGGAGGGAGCAGGTGGTGCAGTGGTTAAGGCACTGGACTCTCACATAGTCGACCATGGTTCAAGCCCCCAACCCAGCAGCTTGAAACTCATGCCAGGCACATGTGTATGCATGCCCAAAATCCCAAGAGGAGAATGGAGGAGAAGGGATTGTGGTGTGGACATTCTCCCTGGTGAGATGATTTCTCACTTTCTGTCTCCCTGTCTCTCGAGCGAGCACACATGCCCTATAGAAAAAATCTCTCTAATAAATAAATTAATAAATAAAAGCAATGTGAAAGTGTTGAGGTATAATTGACTAAATTTATCCCCAAACTGCATGAATGTGCTAAGAATCAAAACCACCTACACAGTTTAGACTTTACATTAATATAAATTTACTATTCCAAGGTTTTCATCAGTGTAACTTCACTATGTTAGGAAGATGAAGTTCCACATAATCTAACACTAGGAACTTTCCAAAAGACATATCACATATCAGTTCTTCAATGGGAACGTCAAATAACATTGTAGCTTACGCTGGAACACTGAATTCACACCTCAAATCATTGCTTTGCTATTTTTACCAGTTCTATGATGTCACATCAAGTTCTTACCCTATACTAACTGGGATGCTTATTGGAAGACCCACCATAAAGAAGATTTAAAAATCTTAATAAATACCCCAATTTTGCCATTCCCCCGGAAGGTTGTTACAAAGACACTGTAGAAGTAGTGCACTCTTGCTGGGAAATAATGTGGATATCTTTGTTTTTCTGGATACTCAAGACCTCCTGATAAGAAAATTAACATGTTCTGGTGATAGAGGATGTTGCCTTCTTCCTACCTTATATTCTGAAGTGATGGAGCTGGAGTCATGAGTTTACATGTCAAAGGCTAATAAAATCCAGAGCCATTATTTTATTCAGAAGGATTGTGAAAATCCAGGAGCTTTGTTTTCTCTCCCTGGAGTGTTTGTTTACATTCCAGAGAAAAGGACCTCTCTCTGTCTTGTGTGGAGGAGAGGCGAATATACCACCACCTGTTGTATATAAACTTCAACTTCCATAACTGTGGATTCTTCTCCTGCAGGAGTCTCCATCTACTCCTCTCTCCACTGCCGGGTCCATCTGACCCTACTACATTCCCTCATGGACAGCAATGGAGCCCAGACAAACAGATCTAAAATACGAAGGTTCTTCAAAAAGTTAATGGAAAAATTAGTATTATGAATGAATTTCAAGTTTTTACATTAAAATTAACTCATCATGGGAACCAGCAATTAGCGTAATGGCTATGTCTCTGGACTCCCACGTAGTCGACCGCAGTACATGTCCCAGACCTGGTGGCTTAGAACTCACGCTGGACGCGTGTGCGTGCATGCCCAAGATCCCGAGAGGAGAATGGAGGAAAAGGGATTGCAGCATGACCATTCCCCTGGGGGGTGATTTCTTGCTTTATGTCTCTCTGTCTCTGTCTGGCGAGTGCACACACCCTATAGCAAAAACCTCTCAAAAAAAAAATTAACTCATCATTTCATTTTTTTATGAACTTTATTTTTTTTTAAATTTGCCAGAGGACATGTGTACTTACAAGAGAAGAGAGACAAAGAGAAGGAAAGTGAGAAAGGATGTCACCCACCATGGGAAATGGCCATGCCTAAATCCTTTCTTCTCATTTCTCCCTCCTTTTGGGGTTTGGGACATAAACATACACATGTCTAGTATGGTTTTCAAGTCACCAGGTCCTGGATTCATACTTTGCAGCTGTGGGCTCCAACCACTTTAACCACCATGGCCCCAGCTTGCCCGTAATCTTTTTTTAAAAAAATATACTGGGACCAGCAGTTAGCGTAATTGCTATGTTGCTGGACTCCCATGTAGTTGATCACTGATTGAGTCCCGGACATGGTGGCTTGAACTCACACCGGGTGCGTGTGTGTGCGTGCCCAAGATCCTAAGAGGAGAATGGAGGAGAAGGGATTGCAGCGTGGCCATTCCTCCTGGGGGGTGATTTCTCGCTATCTATCTCTGTCTGGCGAGCACATGCACCCTATAGCAAAAACCTCTCCAAAAAAAAAAAAAAAAAAAAATCTAACAAGTTTAAAAAAAAATATATATATATGGGAGGTGGACTGTCAGGCAATAAGAAAAAGATAACAAAACAATTTTGTAAAATTAGGTTGTAGAAAAGTAACCAGATTATAAATACTCATATATTATTGATAAGCAAAACATTTTACCTTAATTTTGAATGTTTTACTATTTTTTTCCTACTGTTGTCCTTATAAAATCATTTTCTTGGACAATATTCATACTAAAACAACTTTCTATGGTGAATTAGGCACTGTGCGGCTCATAGACACAGGAATATGTGCATTGGTCGTTTATGTTCACAATCCTAATGTCATTGTGTGATGTTTCGGTGAACGTGGTATACATTAGAAGCAAGCAAACTCTACCAGGTAGCTGAGTGTCATTTACTGTACCAGAAGGGACAACAGGAATGGAACCCGTGTGTTCTGAAAGACATTTACCTCTCATTTTTGAGTTTTAGCAACTAATTTGCTTACAGTAGAAGCAAATGATGATTGTGGCAATTTCCCTTTTCTTTCTTTCCATTTGGGATTTCGGGCTTTTCTGATTTATTTTTCTTTCATATTAAAAGAATTCATCACACATATTAATGTTCTGTATTATAAGAGCTACTTTGAGGGGGACCAGCAGTTGGCATAATTGCTTTGTCGCTGGACTCCCACGTGGTCGATCGCGGTTCAAGTCCCAGACTCGGTGGCTTAAACTCACACCGGACGCATGTGCATGCGTACCCAAGATCCCGAGAAGAGAATGGAGGAGAAGGGATAGAAGTGTGGCCATCCCCCCAGGGGGTGATTTCTCGCTTTCTGTCTCTCTGTATCTCTCTGTTTTTCTGGCAAGTGCTCTGCAAGTGCTCTACAGCAAAAACCTCTCCCCCCCCCTCCAAAAAAAAAGAGTTGCTTTGAGGAATGCCCAAATTAAAAAGAAAACAAGCTATAAATATATGTATAATCCACTTAAGTTTGATATACCTATATCACATATATATATATATTATTTAAATATATATGATATATAAAATATTTTTATAAATCATATATATGATACATTATATATGATTTATATATAAAAATATATATTATATATATCAGATATATGTATTTTAAAACAATAAACTTAAAAAATATATCTGAAAGGAAATTTTTCTGAAAGAAAAATTATTTTTCTTATCTAATCCCCTTATTTTAACTCTTAATATAGGAAAAGATAAACTCTATGAATTAAGAGTGTACCTTTTTATTTGATGTTTATTTGATACATACACATGCACACACACATATCCAAGGATAAACTTAGTTTAACTGGAAAAGTTAGATTTTTAAACTGAGGAGGTTTTATAAATAAAACAATTTTTAATTTTGAGGTGTGTATATTGTCTTTTTAGCTATAGACCTACTGCTTATAGTATTTTGACCCTAATTTTCTGAGACAAAAAAAAAATCCCCAGGAGGCCATTTATTACATTTTTTGTATGTATCATGGAAGGCAGGTAAGGTATGCTATAAAGAGAGAGGAACAGCTGCTTGAATCATTAAACAAAATGTCCATCTAATTTCCTCTCAGGAAAGGAAATATAAAACTAATATGCATATTATTATAGCAATAATTAGAAAGAAACTCTGCTAGGTTATTTGGATATTATTTCCCATTTAGTGTAAAACTGTTTAGGGGTAAATGGAATCTTCATGTTATCACTTTGAAAATGAAGTTTCTTTGGACAGTTTAAAACATCATTAAAATATTTGTATGTCATACACACATATTGTTCATGCCTAGGCTTTTTTTGGCCCCCTTTAGATAAATTTTAGGAATTCTGCATGGTTAGAAATCAGGATAAAAAGGATTGGTCATAGTGAGAAAAATGTGATCATATAAATGAACCACAAAACGTGTAACGATTTGGTAAATGGTTTTTTTATAAGGCAGAGTTTCATAAAGTAGTATAGTATTTCTCAATGAGTGGCATTATCAAAATTGAATGAGCAGAGATCACAAAATATGTTTAAGAAATTCTGCCACTTTTTTTTTTAGAGGTTTTTGCTATAGGGTGCATGTGCTTGCCAGAAAGAGAGAGAGAGAAAGTGAGAAATTACCCCCCGGGGGGGATGGCAATGCTGCAATCCCTTCTCCTCCATTCTCCTTTCGGGGTCTTGGGTACGCATGTACATGCACCTGGCATGAGTTTAAGCCAGTGGGTCTGGGATTCGAACTGTAGTCGACTACATGGGAGTCCAGTGACATAGCCATTATGCCAACTGCTAGTCCCCCAAAATTTATTGTTTTTAAAACATATTTTTAACAATTATCTGTGTATTATTTCAAATAATGTTTTTTGAAGGATAGACTTGAAAAATTATAACACATTATAATTTATTTGGTGATTTTGCATTTTTTAACTTATTTTATCTTTTATAATGTATTTCACACTGCTGTAATGTCTTATGTGAGTTAGAAAGCTTTATTGACTCTTAAAATCTCATATGAATTACCTTTCAAAAATTTTTTCTCAGGGACTAGCAGATGGTGTAATAGTTACGTCACTGGACTCCCATGTAGTTGATCATGGTTCAAGTCCTGGACTCAACTGCTTAAAACTCACACCGGGTGTGTATGTGTGTGTGCCCAAAATCCTGACCAAGAATAGAATAGAAGAGAAGGGATTGTGATATGGCCATCCCCCCTTGGTGGTGGGGGGGGATTGCTTCTCACTTTCTGTCTCTTTGTTTCTTTCTGGAAAGCACAGAAATCTCTCTTAAAAAACAGAACAAATATTTTTCCTCAACATTTATTGGGACCAGCAGTTAGCGTAATGGCTATGTCGCTGGACTCCCACGTAGTCGACCGCGGTTCGAGTCCCGGACCCGGCGGCTTAAACTCACGCCAGGCGCGTGTGCGTGCATGCCCAAGATCCCAAGAGGAGAATGGAGGAGAAGGGATTGCGGTGTGGCCATCCCCCCTGGGGGGTGATTTCCTGCTTTCTATCTCTCTGTCTCTCTCTGTCTGTCTGGCGAGCGCACGCGCCCTATAGCAAAAACCTCTCCAAAAAAAAAGAAAAAAAAAAATTTATTATAAGGTGGAATAATAGGACTTGGTACACAACACATTGATGTGATTGTTTCATTTATTAAAACATATTTAAAGCATTCTATGCCAGTCAGACAGGTTTATCAACTTATAGTGATTATAGATATGCAAATATTAATGTTTTAGTAAATAATTCTACACCAACATATTTATTATATTACTTGTGAACCTCTATAGCTAAAGTGAATAGAAAAAATATTTTTCTTTCCTAGTCCCCTTATTTTAACTCTTAATAAAGGAAAAGATAAACTGTATGATTTGAGAGTATACCTTTTTATTTGATGTTTAACCATAATAATTAAATCTTGATTTCCAACTACTCTTAGGGTGTACTTGACTACAAATAATGAGCTTCTTAAAAATGCCTGACCTTAAGTAGCTGCTCTTCAACATTGCTACAATTCTAGTAAATATAAATACCTACTCACCCAGAAGAAACAATGTTTTCCAAATCAAGTTTGAACTCAGACATCTGTTATTCTTATGTACTGTATCTTATTTAATAACAAAAAACACTAATAATAATAATAATATTGATTATTTGGTTCTCCCACCATTTACTTGTAAGTCTTTTCATTATTGAAACCATTTCTTCTCCATATAAAATTTATTTTATCATTTTCTTTATGGCTTCTTAGTTTTTATTATACTAATCAAACAATCTATTATTAGAATCAGAAGATGTATGCACACAGAACATAATCATCTCACCAAATGAATATATTTAGATCAATTTTTAACACCATTTTTATTTATTTATTGATTTTTTTGAGAAGGGAGTTTATTCTATAGCCAGTTATAGGGAGAGAATCCGCAAATACTGTCAAACTGTCTCCCATTTTGATTTTATTTATTATTTAAGTTTTTGCCATAGGGTGTGTGCACTCACTAGAGAGATGGAAAGAGACAGAGACAAAGGGAAAAAAAGGAAGAGAACCAGCAGTTAGCGTAATGGCTATGTCACTGGACTCCCACATAGTCGACCGCAGTTCACGTCCTGGACCCAGTGGCTTAAAACTCACGCCGGGCACGTGTGCATGCATGCCCAAGATCCCGAGAGGAGAATGGAGGAGAAGGGATTGCGGCATGACCATCCCCCCTGGGGGGTGATTTCTCACTTTCTGTCTCTCTGTCTCTCTCAGTCTGTCTGGCGAGTGCAGGCGCCCTATAGCAAAAACCTCTCCAAAAAAAAAAAGAGAAAGAAAGAAAAGGAAGAAATCACCCCCAAGAGGTGATTTTTGAAAATCACCCCCCCTGTGATTTTCATGCTGCCAGGCCTAGGACTTGATCCATGTTGGGCCATGTGGGAATCCAGCACCTTAACAACCAGGCCACCTGCTGGCACCACTGTTTTTACTTTTATGTTTTAGAAAAAAGAATCAATTTATTGCTGACTTAAATATTATTTAAGCTTAATCATAATCATTAGCATATATGGACTGACCAAGAAGTGCTATAACAAATGCAAAATAAATCCAGGGAACCAGCAGTTAGTGTAATGGCTATGTCGCTGGACTCCCACGTAGTTGACTGCGGTTCGCGTCCCGGACCTGGTGGCTTAAAACTCACGCCGGGCGCATGTGCGTGCGTGCCCAAGATCCCGAGAGGAGAATGGAGGAGAAGGGATTGCGGCGTGACCATCCCCCCTGGGGGGTGATTTCTCACTTTCTGTGTCTATGTCACTCTCTGTCTGTCTGGCGAGCGCACGCGCCCTATAGCAAAAATCTCTCAAAAAAATAATAAATCCAAAGATATTTGTGAAATATTAGGTTGTCCAGAATGTCATGACATGTTATTCTATGAAAAAATGTGTCATGACTTTCCCATCTACCCAAAATATTAACTGTAACCATTCATAATTTTTGCTAATTATGCTTGTAAGAAGGCTAATATAGGAAAGAAGGCTATAGGAAACTATATCATTTATTCTGATGCTCTCAAGTGTATTTTTTTTTTTAGAGAGTTTTTTCACTATAGGGTGTGTGCATGCTCCTCAGAGAGACACAAAGCAAGAAATGACTCCCTATTGGGGATGATCACATCTCAGTCCCTTCTCCTTTGTCTTCTAGGGATTTGGGACATGCACACACATGGGCCCAGCATGAATTTTAAGCCACCAGGTCTGAGTCTCAAATTGCGATCAAACACATGGAAGTCCAGCAATGTAACTAACCATTATACCATCTGCTAGTCCCTCAAGAGTTTTTATAACTGAAACAACTATATAAGATTCTGAGTTTCAGAAATGATAATTAGGGGACCAGCCCCATTACCACATGATTAAGGGAACCTGATCCCATATGGCTGATACAATAGTTCAAATCTTAGACCCAGAGACCTGAAAAGCACACTGGGCACACATATTTGTGTACCCCAAATCTTGACTAGATAGAAGAGAAAGGTTCATGTGTGATAATACCCCATTGGAGGGTTCGTTCTCTTTCCCCATATCCTTCTTTCTCTTTGGCTGTCTGTGAGTTGCATGCACACTCTGGCAAGTTTTAAAAAAATAAGAAAGGAAAAGAAATGATAATTAGGGAACAGGCAGAGGCATAGCCGTAAACACGATGCTCTGTGAGGCAAGACCACATGGACATGTCTCTGGTTCATGTCCAGAGACTTCCTGAGTAGAAAGCATATGCTTATCCATGACCTGGGACTTACTGAAGACTTGGATCAAATCCTAGTGTTGAGATGCTGTTGGGCACACTGTTTCTTTGTATCTCTCACTCATGGAAGGAATAAATAAATAAACTTATAATAAAAGACATGAGAATCTAATTGTTCAAGCTTTTAACAGTTAACAGTTTATAATTAACTTTCCTTTTTTTTTTTTTTTTTTTTTTTTTTTTGAGAGAGAGAGATTTTTGCTATAGGGCACGTGCACTCGCCAGACAGTCAGAGAGAGACAGAGAGACAGAAAGCGAGAAATCACCCCCCGGGGGGATGGCCACGCCGCAATCCCTTCTCCTCCGTTCTCCTCTCGGGATCTTAGGCACGCACGCACACGCACCCGGTGTGAGTTTTAAGCCACCGGGTCCGGGACGCGAACCACAGTTGACTGCATGGGAGTCCAGTGACACAGCCATTACTCTAACTGCTGGTCCCACAGTTAACTTTCTTGACAAGAGTCAGAATATGAGCCTGGATTCCTTACAACACAACATTAGTGCATGTTCCATGCTTCCACACTATGTCTCATTCTCTTGATATGAACACTTAGCCACCATAGTACACAAGCAGAAATGAATGAAGTTTAGACACCCAGGATTATATGCCTTTTATCTGCCTGTTTTGAATTGGAAATGTAATTCTTCTGCATTTCTGAATTTCATCTGGATGCTTTACTGACATTCATTGACAATTTCAGTATATTTCTTTGAAAGACACAGCATTGAAGAAACAAATGTATATAAATGTTGGCAGGTGAGAAGTTAATTCACTATATTTAAACTTGATTTGACCTCTGCATTCTAAAAGTATTTAAAGGGCCAATTGGTAGCGCAAAGGTTACATAATGTTTTTGCAATACTGAACTCACTTTTAAAGGTCCTAGGTTCACATCTCTAGGTCTTTCTGTATATGCCAGACACATGTGTGTGTTCATGTTCCATGCTGTTGAAGGCTGGGAATGGATCACAAAGTGAAGATACTGTTAGAGAAGATTCTCTGTCTCTCTCTGATTCTCTGTCTTGCTCGTGGAATAAGTAAATAAATAACTATTAGGAGTAGTGAAATTAATTAATAGTGAAATCATGCATGAAGGTGAAAACATTTAGTAATTACTGCTAAATCATGATTCGATTTAATTCCAAATTTTTATTATTACAGCTCTTGTGCAATTAATATATAATAAGTATTTTTGTATTTAGAGTATGATATGGCAGTGCAATCACTCATTAATAATAGTGGCAGTAGTAGTATTTGGTAGATTTTAATGATATGAAAGACTTTGTTTTGCATTTTTTCCAAATTAGTTGTATTCTATCCCAAATAGTTGATAAAAATATGATTGCTGATATATACTTACCTTTCCAGTAGATGGTAGTACAGATGCTCATAAGATATCATTTGGTAATACACACTTCAAAAGGAGAGAGGTATTTTCAAACTTGAAAAATAACATGTTAAATAGCATATGAATTATGAGGAGCAAGAGAATTACAGAAATTGATAAATTTATTTTAAACAATTGAACTTGTAAAAACAGTTTGTGTATGTATATTGCTTCTAAGTGAAATAAGTTTTTAAAAATCAAAGCTACACTCCCCAGGACACCAATCCCTAATGGTTATCTGTGTTTATCAGTATAAATCTAAACACTGCTTTGTTAAAAAAGCCCATTCAATTTAATGTCTTATGGTCAATGCAATTTTAAGTAAATTACACATCTCCAATTCTTAATCATTATACATAAAACTGTATAGATGTCCTGTATCCCTTGAGATTTTTCTGGAGTAAAGTAAATATTTAATTTTGTTGATATTTATAGTTTGCCCTATTGGCAGCATTCTTGATTTAAGTACATGTTCCAAATCGGCAATATAGGAAGGATAAAATACTCATCAATTGTCATAGGTAAGTTGCAAAAAATAAATAATAATCACAGTGTATATATTTGCAGGAAAAAATTTAATGTCAAACCTGTGTTTGATTGACGAGATTATATTTTAAAAAGACAGAATTTCTCATATGTTTTGAGCAGTATAGATACCTTGGGTGGTTCAAAACCACTTAGCCTTGTGGTTTACATACATGTCTATAGCAGTGTGTTTAGAATGATCATGCAAAGCACTAGGCTAACTGCATTTTTTATTATGGTATATTCTTTGTAGAGTCTTCAGTCATTAATTAGTCCCAAGTAGGAATAAAGGCAGTACTCACTTTACAAAACCACTTGGATTCAACTCTGCACTGTGACTTGTACCCTACTATAATTACGAGCAAGTAGCAGATTTGAAGTGAGGGCGCACAAAGCAGCATGGTCGAATGACCTGCTGAGGGGTTAATATCACAGTTCCTTGAGGCCAGCCTGCCTGAGTTACCCAAAGATAGCGACCTCTGCTTCTGCAAGCATCTGAGTAAGTGGGGAGGCTCTGAACAATACTCAGCCTTGCACTAACCTGTGCAAAAAGTCACTCCAGTACATTCAAGTAAGGAGGAAATAATGGTCAACGTAATTCTACTAGGTGTTTTCAACAATAGCAGATATTCTGTTGCTCTTTTGGCTTAAACTATTAGGTTTTTCTGAACATTTTCTCTTTTATGTGAATATGTACCTTATTGTGTTAAATAATGGTTAAATAATCTTGTCAGTAACCGTTATCTATTATTTTGATGCTTTCAAATGTTTACTTGAAACAAAACCTATGAACAATAGTTTTCAAAGTTTTGGGTTGCTTATTTATTTCTATTTTAAGTCATAGATCCTTGTGCCTAAAGGAAAACATAGAGAAACTTATTATGTAAATATACAAAATCATCTTTTCTCTAGTTGACTGGGAGAATGGTCAAGAACGTATTGAACCCCTTACCTCCAAATCATGTCCTATCATATTCCAGTTGCCAAAGGTAGCTTACTTGTGGAAGCTTAAACGAAAAAGGAGAGAGAATATAGAATGCTGACAACTGTTTGTAATATTATAAAATTTTAAGAAACTACCTGCTAAAAAAAGCAAATTATAAGAAGAGTGACCCAAAAAGCACTATTTGGGAATTAACATTTAAGTTATTTTTATATGAGTACTAATTTATGTTCAGCAAATGTTTTATTAAATCCTATCAGTTTTTGTCGATATCTATCCCTATTGGGCTATAAATGCACACTCTCCATAAGCTATCCTCACCACCCACCAATACAAAGCAACTAAAAGCACACAGATGTAAGCCCCATGAAAATCTATGTCCACACATACACACCTCATATCATCTATTAAAAGAGAAAACTAATCAGAACAAAATCTTTTGGCTATCTTTATTTGTATTTCATATGATCATTATAAATTATTATTGTGATCTTTTTCTTTCTTTCTGTTTTCAGAAGAAAGTATCCCCTTCTAGTGGAATTTCTGTCTCCAACCCTCTCATCTATTTTTTTTTTTCTTTTTTTTTGGAGAGGTTTTTGCTATAGGGCGCGTGCGCTCGCCAGACAGACAGAGAGAGACAGAGAGATAGAAAGCAGGAAATCACCCCCCAGGGGGGATGGCCACGCCGCAATCCCTTCTCCTCCATTCTCCTCTCAGGATCTTGGGCACGCACGCACACGCGCCCAGCGTGAGTTTAAGCCGCCGGGTCCGGGACTCAAACCGCGGTCGACTACGTGGGAGTCCAGCGACATAGCCATTACGCTAACTGCTGGTCCCCCCTCTCATCTATTTTTAATTTAAAAAGTATTATTTCAGTCTGCAAGTTGGTGACTTTTTTTCCTTTCTCTCATTTCTGCCTAAAGCTATCCATGTTACATACTCAAACCTAGATGATAATACCTACACACACACACACACACACACACACACACACATACACATATGTGCATGTATGTACACACACATACATGAGATAATATATATCCCATTCCCACTGAATTTAACCTCTACAGCCTGGTTTAGCTCTCTTTTTGAGTCTTGCATCCCTGTTCCTTCAAATTTTTTTTCTTAAGTTCAAAGAAGTTGGACATTTTTATCTTCTTCATATTCCCTGGCAAATCTTAACTCTTTTAATGCTCTTGTGTGGACTTTACTCATCATATGTTCTACCTGAAATGCCCGATCTCTGCTGGGTAAAATGTGATTCACTGTTTTCTGTTTCCCTCTGAAAACTCCTATGTGGAAGTTTTATTACTTTCTGATAAACTATAGGATATGATGTTATTTTCAAGGTAATTTACACATTTTCTTATGTCATTGTGGTTTTATCTCTTGTATTTGATTTCAAAATCATGCCATTTTACACTTATAGCTTATTTATCTTTGTGTTCTGTATTTTATGGAAAAGTTAAATGAAAAATATATTTGCTAACTAAAGTTACAAATATACTCCTGGGTATTAGAAATTAAAGAAATAATTTCAGATTTTATGGGAGAGTTAACACATGTAATTATATAGAAAAGCAAAAAACGCTTTAAAATATTTTGATAACCAGTTCAAAAAAAAATAAAATTTAAGTTATAAAGATATTTACCTCAATGTCAACTATAAAAACATCTGTTTGTTTATAAGACTTTACTGTTTCTCTCTTATGTATATTTCAATAAAATATTACCATACATTTTTATTTCAAATTACTTCTTAGTGAATGTTTATAATGTTAGAATAATTTTATATTATTTCTTTATGAGAGCAAAAGAAATTACAGGCATATATTTGTGTGGGAGTTTATAATATAATGTAGGTAGAAATAGAGGAAATGGAACTGAAACACAAAAATCTTTTCCATAGCAACAGATGGAATTAAGTATTTACTTTCTCTTCCTCTGTTTTTTTACCTTTTTATTATTTATACTTTTCAGAAGAATTTACATGTGATTTTTGCTGTTATTGTTCTCTAGGAGATAAATTGATGATATAAAAGTTGATTTTTAAAATTACACTAGGAATTAATAGCTAGAAACATGTTCTAATTTCTCTACATGACCAAAGTATAGTCAGGAATATTCATATTCCATCATATTCACCTTTTTAGTCTGAAAAAATTTCCCACAAAAAATTGATATATTAAACTTTGTTAATGTCAAATGTGAGCTATATTTCTTAAAGAATAAATGTCTTTTTCAAATAATTTATGAAACATATTCTTGGGTAATGAGTTGCAACGTTATTATTAGCTTATATCCAGGATTACGAAGTTGGCCCTGAAAAGTCTTAGATCAGTTCAGCTGTTTACTTAAGATTGAGCTATATTCCTCTCAAGCGAGTAGTCATTCTCTGGTATTTGGGTAACATGCTTTGTGAAAATAAAAAATTTAAAAATCTGTAAGACTAATTGAAAAAATATTATAATTATGTTTTGCTTTTAAATCAAAATTTGTTTTGAAATAAATACAAGCCATATTGGGAAACATTTAAAAATGGAAAAGCAAAGTATGTGGAAAGAAGTTGAAGGCTAGACACACAGCAGAGGCACAATGGGACCCACACAGGATGTGCTTCTCTATGAACGGGTATGCATGTGTGCCCGTGATCCAGATTGGCTGAGACTAGAGATGGGTCATGGCTTGGAGACCCTATAGGGGGGGTGCCTGCCTCTTTCATTTTCTTTCTCTCTCTCAATAAACTTTTTTAAATATTTTAAAAGATTTAAAAGATAAAATAACAAAGCAAAGATTTTGATTTATTTTTTGCATTTGTGATAGGGCATGTATGCTCACTAGAGGGGAGGGGTGAGAAAGTACCCTCCCAAGGAAGGTATGGCCATGCCACAATCTCTTGTTCTCCATTCTTCCCTTGAAATTTTGGATATAGATGCACCTGTCCCCAGCTTGTTCAAGCTGTTGGTTCCAGGACTTGAACCACATTATCAGTCCTATGAGGTTTAGCCACCTTAATCACCATGCCACTGGTTGGCCCAAAACTTGTTTTCTAAAATTATTTTTATTTAATTTATTCATTCATTTATTTTAATTTGACCAGAGAAAAACAGACAGACAAAGAGGAGGATAATGAGAAAGTAAGCCACCAGGTCCGGGAATCTAACCGTGGTCCGCCATGTGGGAGTGTCCAGAGCCTTCACCACAACACCACCTACTAGCCCAGCCCAAGACTTTCTATATTTATCATTTATAATTGTTGAAGATAAACAGATTTTTGTTTTGGGGGATTGATTGATTGATTGATTGATTGATTTTGATTTGCAAAGGGGAGGCAATAAGAAAGAAATGAGGGATTTGGTTTGTTGTTCTGATTTCAGGTAGGCCTTTAAGTATCCAACTTGGCCTGATTCTGCACTGATCCACCTTGAATTTTTCTTCAGGTCATCCCTGCTGTCCCACAGTAACTATAGGACCTACAGTAACATCAAACTCACCAATAGATGCAGAGGCAATGGCCCTTCACACACTACTTCCTCAGTTGCCACAGTAGTATAAAGTCTAATTCTTATAATAATTACCATATTACATGTCACTCATACTACTTCTGTTTTCCTTGTCAAATCCTAACAGTGATGAATACCTACTTTGCAATTTCCACAAGTTGATGTGGCTACAACACTAATAATGTCTTAACACCATATTTGGCTCTTGTAACACATGTCTTTATGTGGAATTCAGATATCAACTGTGTTTGAAATCAATATTACATTCAGTAACCATTTGCAGCATTTTGCCATAATGGTTTTATTCACTATGTAGTGCCATGCTCCCTCAGTCTCTGAGATAACTCCTTGAGCAAGTGCAGATACTCATACACCTGACACGCCAGTTGCACCATGTTCTCCTTCCTGTAAGTCATTCACCTTGAGGTTGTGAAGTTAATCTTCCAACAAACCACCATCTCAATCCATGGTGGAAGGGTGACTCCCAAGGGATTATAATCTCCATGCATGACATGATTAACATTTAGGTCAAAGCCAGGCAAGATATTCAAAATTGCTCACCAAGCAGTATATGTCACTGCCAGTTTAGCACCACCTCAGTGAGATGCAACAGGATGTGTGTGTCCAGTTCCAACACTCCCACATCTCAGATACTGCAAGAGGCAGAAGGCCATAGCAGAACACAGACGTCTTCTCTGCTTACAAGAACAAGGTTGCCTCCTGGGATGGAAGGTGGCAGAGATCATAGGGCAATAGGGCAGAGGCAGAGAATGGGAGGAAAGGCAAGTCTAGTTCACCAGGGAGTAGCAAGAAAATGGTCAAGAACACATCATAGGAAGGCAGCGTGAAGGACTGGAACATGGGACCACATGTAAGTCAAGTTGTTGATGTATTCCATTGTCCCATTGGATTTCGTTTATTTTTGTTTCTTATAAAACAGAAAAAATTCCAGCTGGCAGGTGATGTGGTGGTTAGAGGTGCTGGATTCCCATATGACTGACCGCAGTTTGAGTCTTGGGCCAGGTGGCTTGCTTTCTCACTTTCCCTTTCTCGCTCTCTCTGTCTCTCTGATCAAATTAAAAATAATAATGATAAATGGAATTAATTAAATAAGTAAATATTTTTAAAAACAGAAAAATTCCAATATAAAAATATAAAATTATTAAGATTTTTTTGCTATAGGGCGCATGTGCTCACCAAAAAGACAGAAACAGACAGAAAGCAGGAAATCACCCCCCAGGAGGATGACCATGCCGCAATCCTTTCTCCTCCATTTTCCTTTTGGGATCTTGGGCACACATGATCACGCACCCGGCATGAGTTTTAAGCCACCAGGTCCAGGACTCGAACCACAGTTGATTACATGGGAGTCCAGCAACATAGCCATTACACCAACTGCTGGTCCCCAAAAATTATTAAGATTTTTAAGAGAGTGAACAGAGATAATTCATTTCCAATAATTGGATCCTTTTGGGTACAGAGCCCTGTGTAACCATAGTGGTCAGACACCCATTATGGTGGTTCTTATTCTTTTTTATATATGACATTAAAAGCAAATAACTCACTTTCTTTAGCTTCAAGGGAGATGAATCCTCATAATTCTAGGGCTGGCCAGTAGGGTAGTGGTTAAGACAGCTCAGTCCCACATGACTGCCTATACAGTTCAAGTCCTGGACCTGCAAGCTTGAAAAACATACCAGGTTTTTGTGTGTGGCTATTCAGTATCCCAGGACAAGAATAGAGAAGGGACTCCTGTATGGCCATCCCCATTGGTGGATACTTTCTTGCTTTCTCTCTCTCTCTCTCTCTTTCTCTCTCTCTCCTGCTACACACACACCCAATAGCATATTAAAAATAAGTAAATAATTAAAATTTCTGGTCCAGACATGATGTCACAGGTGATAGCTATTGCCTTCTGCCTCTTGCAGGATCTGAGGTGTGGGAAAGGCTTGAGTTCTGATCCCAGGTTGACCTGAATTTGCTAGGTGGCTCCATATGTGCCCATGATCCTGACCACCTGTGAGGCAAAGATCAAGGGGAGAGTTGTAGCATGGCAAGACCCAGGCGAGAGTACTTGTCGCTCTCTTCTCTCTCTCTCAATAAATAAATGTTTTAAAAATTTCATATTTGAGCCCAGCAGGTGGCATGGTGGTTAAGGGCCCTGGACTACCACATGACTGACTGTGGTTTGAGTCCTGGTCCTGGTGGCTTGCTCGCTCTCTCTCTCTCCCCTTCTGTCCCTCTCTGGTCAAATTTAAATAACGTTAAACAAAATAATTGTAAAAAAGTTTCATATTCAACTGGGTATGGAATTAAATTTCTGTGCAAGAGTTTAATAGGATTCAACATAAAATGGAACTTTTCCTATGAACTTAGCCTTGAAGCACATATGAGAGAATTTCAATAACTGAGGTTCAGAAAAGGCAAGTGCATATTATGTTATTGAAGGTCATCGTATTAATTTAGTGACTAGTATAGAAAACCCAAAGCAAATGCACTGACTTTCAAAATAGGTATTCCTCAACAACCTACTTGTTGTCAAGACAAACACTCAAGGTAATTTGGCATTGCTATTACTGAAGTCCCTATACATATTCATTCCCATGCTTAGCAACGTACAGCAGAGTCACTTAGATACAACAGTGGATTTGAATTCCATAAAGTTTTGAGTACTTGATATCAATTCTGTTTGAGGCTGACCTATTTAACAGAAAGCGAAAGTCACCTCCAGGGGATATATCTTTATATAAGGAAGTTTGACAAAAGATTTAGGGAGGGGCACACATTCATTAGATGAGGCAGTTGAAAAGCTCATTTAAGAAGATCAATCAGGAAATAATTAGCCTTAGGATATTTGAAAGTGAAATAGCCAGTTCCGGATTAGAGGTGAGAGCGAGAAAAAGAGGGTCAAGGATCCTCTGAATGTTCTCATCTCTAAAAATCCTGATTTTGTCTCCGAGGAATAGGACCTGCCTATCATTCTTGTTTTAAAGTCTTCATCAGATGTAAGATTATACTTTTCTTCATCTTTGTTAGAGTAGTCAAATGAGCTCTTTTTATGACCTGGCTTATGTCAATAAAAAGGCATATTTCCTCAATTATAATGCCTATCATTTTTGATGAGGAAAAGTGCTAGTAAATCAGGTTAAAAGAATAGGGGTTTAAATTTTATATGACATTTGCAAATGGAAAGTGAAATAGTTTAAGAAATGGTTTTGATCTAAATTAACAGTGCCTAAAAGACACGGTGGCCAACGCTGCCTTTACATCAAATCAGATGCCACACATTTGTTCAGATGCTCTAGAGCTTGTCAGGGTCTCCCCGAGAGGACTTTTGGACACCATTTGGTGCCATTAAAAGTTATGATCCATTAAGAGCATTATAATGCACCCTCCATTTTCTGTCTTTTGAAATTTTATTTATTTATTTTTGGTACCTTTATCATTTTTTTCTTTCTCAAGTTCTTTGTTTAATTATTTTTTCAATCTTTCATCTCTCCACTAGTTCATTTATTCTTTCTTTTTTACTTTTTTTTTGTTGTTGTTGTTGTCATATGGTGCATGTGCCAGAGAGAGAGAAGGAAAGCGAGGTCCCCTCCACCGAGGTGACAGCCATGCCTCAACCTCTTCTTCATTATTTCCTCTTGAGATTATGGTCACACACATTCATACACTCGGAGTGATTTTCAAGCCCCCAGATCTGGGACTTGAACCTTGGTCAGTCATGTGAGATCAAATTGCCTTAACCTCCACACCATCTGCTGGCCTTCTACTATTTCTTTTTTAACCAGGTGAAAATCTAACTATCATGTGATCATATACCAAACAAAATATACTTTTGTATTGGGTGGTAGTTTCTTCTTAATCACTTCACCTCATTGCTGTTGAATCCCTTTTATGATTTGTTGTTCTTACGACTTTCAGTTAATATTTATGTTAGATGAAGCAGGATAAAAAATAGACATGAATATATATTTCAGTTATGATCCTATTTTTGCCCTTGCATTCTTTTGCACCCAGATAAGTTTGTGTATGATCACTGGTATTTAACAGATTTGTTTTCAGGCTGTGTATTCATTGTCACCCTTCTTATCTTTCATAGTAAATACAATGCCTAGCTTCAGCTTAGCTTGCTGACATTTTCTCTTGACTTTTAGAAAACTTGTGAACAAATTAGTGCTCAAACACATTAACTATATTAGCCCTGATGATACATAGCCTGATTTGAGTCCAATAAATATGCATATATTAAATACATTCTATTTTCCAGAATCAGAAGGTCACTTCACTCAGGTAACATATTGCCAGTTGAAAAAAAGATTGCTTCAAAATGTGTTCATTATAGTACTGTGTGTTACATTCTGCAATAAAGGTAAACAGATAGTGTCACTATAATCAATAGGAGGGCCAAATATTACTCTAAACCAAGGATAATGATACCTTAGTGAGTCCTTAAAGAATATATAGGGGTTAACTAGACAAAGAAGCATAAAGCGAATGCCATACAGAGTGAGCAGGCTGTGCAAGTGATACCTTCTTGAATTCAGTCTGCTTGGTAAACAGTTAAGGTACTTGTTTGGACAGAGGAAAGAAGTGAGATTCTGTTAAGAGATGGGAGTACAGAGACAAACGAAATAAGAGTCAAACTTTTGTGCCTACCAGGGCCAAGCCTAAGAAACAATATATTTTTTGTTGTTATTTTGATGGAAATAGGCTGTAAGAATATAATAGAATAGAAACCAATGTGAAACTAGATTATCAAGCCTACAAACGATCATTCCAACCATCTCTGTTTTCTGATTCTACAAACGGCATTTCTACTTTGACAATGGACTACTTGTTCAATTCTGCTAAAAAGGGGCTCTAGAGAGGGTCTGAAAGGTGGAAAGAGAGCAGAGAGATTTTCTTCTTCCTGTTTGCTTGCTGCTGTCAGTACTGCAGCTCTGTTCAGCAGTTTGTTGGTTCTAGACTCAGGTGTTTCTTGGCATTCTTAGAACCAGCTTTAACACCCATCCTCAAAGGACCAGCCATAACCTGAGCCCTTTCTCTCCAGGGTGTTTTTTCCTCTTCCCTAGAGTCTCAACCTTTCCCCCTTGTATCCTCCAGCCTTAGGGTCTGGCTATTCCCTATAATTACCTCTGGTGCACCTCATTGTTTTCTGTTCTCATCTTCAGGCTGGTAACAGGCATGTAGCCTATTGTCAAATATCTTCTGTTAAAATAGTTAGCATAGATTCTGCTTTCTGGATGATGTGTGACTGTAATTCAAATTCAAAAATTTTAAATGCATAAATTTAAAATACAGATACAAGTGGTTGTCAAATGTTGCTTTTATCATAGCTTGCCAACCAGAAATCTAATTTTTCCCTATACAGTGATGATAGTGTCAATTCTCATAATTAGTTCTTTGATTTGTGTTCAGATTTCATCCTCGAATTCTTCAATTGGTATTAGCTCTGTGAACAGTTTATTTTTTGTTTGCTTTGTTTTCATTATGATTCATTTAAGTTTCATAATGGAGAATGTCTCTTGGCAAATATGTCTTGAATTACAACCTGCACTTGTTCCATATCCAAAGTTTGTTACTCATGTCAATTTAGAGGCTATTGTAAGTCTGATCATAGTGCTGTGAAGAAGCCATGCTCATAGGTGAGGACCACATTGGGCACCCAGGTTTGAGTCCCAGTCCAACCTCAAGGCTAAATGTGATGATAAAAATCTAGAATCCCAGCAATTTGGGAGTCTGAGGCAGGAGGATCATGAGTTTGAAGACAGCTTAGGCAAAAATAAATGAGTGAAAAGTAAGAGCAATGAATGATTGTTTTCTTAAATAGCTTTCTCTCAAATATGATTGCATATATTAACTCATTTAAGCTTCATAATAATTTATCTAAACCTCAGAATGTGCTAAAAACCCCTTAAGTGTGTTCAGAAAATTGAGTCTTCTAAATGGATGTTAAGTAACTGATCTATTTGATTTCAAAGCACAATGGTCTCTTTTAATTATGTAACATTCTTTTGTTTGATAAGTAATCAGACTCTAATTCAAATTAAAATGGTATTTTTAATGAACAGAAACAGTACTTTGAATTAAATTACCTAAAATTTTTATATTTAAATTTTATTATTATGCTCAGACTTTCTCTAGCTTTTAATTATCTTTAAACTACTCTTGTATTACTTTTGCTTTCTGAAGACTAAAAGCAACAACTTTACGGTTTAAGTTATTTCAAATTAATAAATTTGACTACTATGATAGGATTCATTTATCATGGATTAACTTATTTAAAGATGGCATAGAGGTTAAAGCACTCGATTCCACATAGTCAGTTTCGTGGTTCAAGTCCTGGACCTAGTGCCGTGAGAATCATGCCAAACACACACGCATATAGGGGTGTGTGTGCACCCCAAATCCCAGAGGGAGAATAGAGGAAAAGAGATTGTGGTGTGGCCATCCCCTTTGGGGATATGCGTGTGTGACTTTTTTCATTTTCCCTCTCTGTGTCCGGCAAGTGCCTGCACCCCCTAGTGAAAAAAAAGCTATAAATGCGTGTAATAGATACATGATTTAAATATATATCTTAAATATGGTTATATAAGTATTAAAATATATAAATTTATGTATTTCATGAATAAAATGTATTTAAATTATATATATTTTAAATATTAATGCCAATAGCATCTCTTCTAAATCTCTGTGACAGTTATGGGGTGGTGGGACAATATCTAAATTATAAAATTGGTGAAGGGGAAACAAGATTTTAGAAATAAAATATTAATTAGAAAATATGGGAGGTATTCACCTGAAACAGATTACCTGTGTGCTGGCTTCACACCTGGGCACTCTTCTGAGGATACACTTCATTTCATTATATTGTCTTCCATTAATTCATCTGTCCAGTGAAGATGCACAGCATCCTCTCCCTAACTATCTATCTGTGAGGCAGGTTTTATAACTTGCCTTCATAAACATGAGATGGTATATTTCGGCAGTAGTATGGAGTTGACCCTTCCCTTCTCATACTCTTATCTGTAAACTCTTGAGCGTGATCACCACTGGGTGTGCTTGAGAATATGTATAACAGCCCTCTTTATAATACTAACAACCTAGCATGAAATCAAATGTCATGCACAAGCCAACTTTATTTTCTTTAAAAGGAGAATGGCTAGAAACTTTATTCTGGGGCAAAGAATATTTTTAAATCCATGCATAATTTTCTCATGTATTTTCTGTGTACTGAGTAAAATCAGAAAGAAACTGAGTGAAGTCAAACAATGGAATATTATTAAAAACAAACTATAGCACCATGTGAAATATAGATAAACATTAGCTGTAAAATATTGAGTTAAAAAAATTTAGAATGCATATCCCTTCATAAAGTACATAAATATATATATTTATAAAGGAAGAATATGTGAAAGACTCAGAAGGGGTTAACTTGGTGGCATGAGGAAGGGGAATGAAAAGATAGGAGTAAGACAGAGGTAAACTATATGAACATTCTATCACTCATGGTAGGTGGTCAAACTAAAGTAACTTTTTCCCTGGCCTGGCCGTGTTGGTGCAGTGGGAGAACCGAAGCTCTGCAATGCTGGAAGCCATGTTGAAGATCAGGCTTCAATTCTGGGTTGACTTGAAACACATGCATCCCTGTCTGTCTGTCTGTCTCTCTCTCTCTCTCTCTCGCTTATGAAAGAGAAAGAAAGAATTTTTTTAAAAAATGCCTGTCTCATATGGCTATTGTGAGAATAAAGTTATTTTAAAAATAAAGCATCTTTTTCCCAAGGTTGATTGTTAATTGAGGACTATTAAGAATGTCCTGAGGGATGTGTACATGACAATTTGAAGAATCATATTAGTAAACACAACCACTGTATTGTTTTGACTTTGATGAAAAATAGACTGGATGGGATTAACAGAAGATTAGATTCTGCAGAAGCAAGAACAATGCAACTCATTTTAAAGTCAATAAGATTAAAGCATGGCTGAGATAATTATTGGTTTGATGTAAACCAAGGGCTGCAGCCATGATTGATTTGAAATATGTACAAAGGGTCTTCAAAAGTTCATGGAACGTATATAATGAAAAAAACTATGCATGGATTTCAAAATATTTTTTGCACCAGAATAAATCATACTTTAAATCCATTTTCCATGAGGTTTTTGCAGTCTCCTGATATATTAAGGTCAAGGTAGATTAAGTAAATTAAACATCTTTACTGAAGCATATGCAGAAAAACAATCAAAGATTATTGAAGCGTGATATTTCCATTCACTGTTATTTTTAGCTGACTTCCTGTTTATCTTCTATGTGTGTATGTATCTAGTGTATCTACCTACCTTCCTATCTATTAGTTATCTATCTACCTATTTATATTTTCTCTATTCATCTAAGTCTACATTTTTCACTAAATTTGATTTGATGAGAATTAATTCTCCAGATAGTGATTTTAAAAGCCTACATATGTCATTTGATAACCACATTGTAAATATAAGTTAAGAAATTTTTAAAATGTATATATCTACATCTTTTAAAAATAACTCTAATATCTTGCAACATATAATAAGTCTCTTGTTATTTGTTCTTAGTAAAATATACATTCTTAAAAGAATTAGTGTAGTTTTTCTAGGAATTAACTAGATATTTTAAACATTTATCCATGTCTTGATTAATTACATGTTAAATACATTAAATATGGCTAACTGACATAGGGTAATTTTGAAAACTTCAGACAAAAGTTATATACTGAAAGGAGATCAAATTACAAAATACTGAAGTGAAACTCTAGATAGATGAACAGAGGCATTGAATCTCCATAGAACTAATCAACTATACTTATTAAATATGAGAAATGTAGAAATCTAAAAAGCATAACACTCATTTGTTCGCAAATATGTACTAAACACTAAAGGTCTCAGACGCTCGAATACTGTATATAAGTAAATAAAACAAACACTATGTAGCTTATACACTCGAGAGACAAACAGCAGAAACAATAAACCAAACATATAAGTAAATTATTTTCAACAGTGCTATGGAAAAAAGAAGCTCTACAGAGGGTAAGGAGAATTCAGGTGTGTGAGTTGCAAAGGGAGTGTGTGCATATTCAATGGGATGGCCAGGGCTGGCTTTTTGAGATTTCAGCAAAGACCTGGAAGAAAGAACTCAGCAATTGTGTCTGGGGAAAGCATGCCAAATACCTAGGGTTGGTAGAATTACAGATATGCCTGGCCATCAGGAAACAACAGAGACTAGTTTGTTGTGACTGCAAGGGAAGAAGATGAGCAGCTAAGTGGATCAGAAATAAAATGGGGGGATATAACAGGGAATAATACAGACTCCCCTGTCATGTAGGCCCGGTGGGCTGTCCTGAGGATTTTCATTTTTAACCTTGAATAAAATGAGATGCCTGTGCAGAGCTTTGAATGTAGGAATGACAAGATATAATTTGTATTTTAACGGGACCTCTGGATATTGTGTCAAGAATAAATTATAAGATAAGGGCATAACTGGAGCAGTGAGATCAGCTGGGACCTGTAGTGACAGCCAAAGGTGACACTGCCAGTCCTCCGAAATGTGCATTATAAAGCAGAGTCCTGCAGTGGAGAGACTCGGAACAATCTCAGCATGTGAAATAAACTCCTGAATTGTCATGATGAAAATGATTCACTCAACTCAGTGTCTGAGATGATCTCTGTAGTATGCATTGAATACATAGATAATGGGTTGTTGGAAAAGTCATGCCATATTTTTCGGTGGATTTATATGCAAAAATATGTCATGACTTTTGTGACGACCCAATACATACAAAGCAAAGTACAGCATTGTCCTGACCCACGGGACAGTCGAATAGGCTCCCTAGGGGAGGGAGTGAGAGATGGGACAAACACACGCGCACACACACTACGAAATGCTGATCAAGTCGTCTTCTTCCATCTACTTCCGTTTATTGAGGAAAAATGACGAGTTATATACAGCTGGTGGGCACCAATTGGTTGCCCGAAATGCAAATGAGATAGAACAGCATGAACCAGTCATTGATGTGGGCGGATCTCTCCTGTTGCCTAGAAACCCAACCACTTCCGGAGAGAACGGTTGGTCACATGATTTCTGAGAAATGGTTTGCTCAGTGAGGAAGTGAAACCTAATTGTTTCCAAGATGGCGGATAGCTCAAGATAGCGGATAGTCAAGATGGCTTCCGTATGCAGCGCCCTCCACATGTCCCCCTTTTCTATTTTTTCAAAGAGAGGAGAAAAACCTGGGGGAATCTTAGGTTGGAGTCATTTTTTAGAGCCACACGTCCATCCTTACCTGTCATTGGAGAGTCCCATAGCTATGATGGGTTTCCTGTCTTAGGTGGGAGGACTGTACAGCTGTTAGGCTCAGACTCTCTTACCCATCTTTGGCTAACCAATTCAGTGCCTCAGGTGGGAGCAATGTCTAGGCTCTGCGATACTCCATCTCTAGGCTGTGGTAGTGGACTTGGATAGGCTGCATTTTTATGGAATTAATCTGTTGTTTAAGGAAAGCCACGAGCTTATTAAAGAGAACAGGCCTCAAAGAGCAAACAATCAGTAAACCCAGAATCATACCAAATATGGGGAGGAAAAAGGGGAGGAATCCATTCCATGCAGACCATAAGAGATTGTCAGAGAGTTGTCACGAACGATGCCGGACTTGTTGGTGTAAAAGCAGCAGCGTTCCTGTAAAGCAAGACATAGGCTCCCCTGTTCTGCCAGGAGGAGCGTCATCAGGATCAAAACCAGCAGCAGTAGTGTCAAAGAAGCAAAACAGGATCATGTATTTAAGAAGGATCTTCATTTTGTGGATCAGTGGAAGGAGAGAGAGATATCTCAGGGCTTTCATCATCCCTGGATGGCTTGTTAGAATCAATCTGTTTGATTAATCTTTCTGGTAGCCAACGAGCAGCATCCATTTTTTGAGAACAGATGCAGACAGACCCTCTGCCCCAAATGAGGACAGGGTCTGGACCATTCCATGTATTGTCCAGAGGATCTTTCCACAAAACTGAGGCAAATTTTGTTTTGGTAGTAGAATGCCAGAAGTGCTCAGCAGCTGAGTCTCCATCTTTATCAAGAGACAGGAAATTTAGGACAAAAAGAGCATGTGCCAGAAGGTTTTGTGGTGAGCCCTGAGTCTGTAAAAGCTCTCCCTTTTTTAGCTTTTGGAGAGTATTTTTCAAGGAAAGATGAGCACGTTCAACAATGCCTTGCCCCTAGGGATTGTATGGAATTCCCATAACATGTTTAATGTGAAGTTGTTTACAAAAAAAAGGCAAAATTGTTTCCTGTGTAACCTGGGCCATTATCTGTCTTAACTTGTTGAGGTTTGCCCATAACAGAGAGTGCGGCAAGTACATGGGAAATAACATGTTTGCCAGCCTCACCAGTTTGTGCCGTGGCAAAAATGAAACTACTAAAGGTATCAACAGAAACATGAATATAAAACAAAATCATGGGCAGATAAAAAATATAAAAGTTTATCTGGAGGAAGATGGTTATCAATAGTTCCAGTAAAGGAAGCACATGCAATAGGCCAGAAATCTGTTTGTTGGAAAAGCCAATTAACTTGGTCCTTAGTATACGGCTGGATGATTGTATCAGGATCTTTGCCATATGTCCAGGCTGACCACAATTGAAGCAATTGCCTCCATTATTATGGTTAAGAAATTGGCGAACAGTATATCCTTTAAGAGCAGCGTCCAGAGCCAATCCTTGTTGGTATGCTGACCCAATATCAGAACAGAGGCAAATATATCCTGATAAATCTGTCTTTTTTCTATATGGCCTGATTGCTGCTTGAAATCCTCTCCAGAGAGCACAGCACGGGCCAATGTTTGCCAATCTAAAATCAAAGCCACGTATGTGGCGCCATGCTTGTCCTTGTGGATCTATGGTTTCTGTTACCGGGAAGGCTCCCTGCCCCTCAAAATCTATCAATGATCTTAGTTTTTGAACTGGTTTAAGTTTTGTACCATGAGTAAAAGTGGGCTGGTGGTGATTCCATGAGGAATCTGCACTTTTAGATTTACCCACTTTTAGTTTTTCTAATTGTGATATTAATTCTTGATGTTCTTTTTCTAACTGAATTTGTTCTTTAAGTTGTTCTATCTTAGTCTGAACTTTGCCTTAGGATCAATAACGGGCATCACCAAAGATGGTGGGGCAGCCTTTTCATGGCAAGAATGATTACACACCAAAGATAGCACAGATTTGACCGGATTGTAAGATGGCGGTTGTTTTTTGAAAGGTGGCCATTTTGAAAATTTGTATTTGGCAGTCTTTGTTTCTAAAGTTTTTTCTTCAGATGGCTATTTTGGGTTACTGCACGTGGCAGGCTTTGTTTCTAACGTTTTTTCTTCAGATAGCCATTTTGGGTTACTGCACGTGGCAGTCTTTGTTTCTAAAGTTTTTTCTTCAGACGGCAATTTTGGGTTACTGCACATGGCAGTCTTGGCCTCTAAGGTTTCATCCTCTGAACTAGATAATGACTGGTTTTTCTTGGCTCTTGGAGAGCCTTAAGGTTGTTTTTCTTTTTTAGTTTTTTAGATTTTTTGAGTTTTGTCTCTCTTTCGGGGCTTTTAACTTCTTCTTCACTATCTAGGGAAATAAGATCCTCTCCCTGTTCTTTTTCAATTTTAGAATCCTTGGTTAGATCTGAGGTGGCTATAGACTCCTCCTGGGGTTGATCATTTTGCATGATCTGCTCTCCCTTAGTGACCATAATGACAAGAGCTTCTATTAAGCTCTGAATGGATATTTCTTGCTGACTAAGCTTTTGTCCCATTATTACCCGTACTTAAAATAAAACATAAGTAAATACTTACCAGGACGTCTTTTCTATGTCCTCTATCTCGGGACGAGTCTCTGCCATCCCCTTCTGGACGAGTCTATGCTGTCCGCTTCTGCGGCCTTTCCCGCCGGCTTTTCTCACTTGCTCTGCACTGGAGCCTTCCTCGGGAGCGCTTCACTGGACCCCTCGTACCCAAGTCCATGTTCAGGCGCCACGTGTCCCGACCCACGGGACAGTCAAACAGGTTCCCTGGGGGAGGGAGTGAGAAATGGGACAAACACACGCACACACACTACGAGGTGCTGATCAAGTCGTCTTCTTTCGTCTACTTCCATTTATTGAGGAAATATGGCGAGTTATATACAGCTGGTGGGCACCAATTGGTTGCCCGAAATGCAAATGAGATAGAACAGCATGAACCAGTCATTGATGTGGGCGGATCTCTCCTGTTGTCTAGAAACCCAACCACTTCCGGAGAGAACGGTTGGTCACATGATTTCTGAGAACCGGTTTGCTCAGTGAGGAAGTGAAAACTAATTGTTTCCAAGATGGTGGATAGCTCAAGATGGCAGATAGTCAAGATGGCTTCCATATGCAGCGCCCTCCACACAGCATAAATAAACAAGAAAACAAATCCACGACATTTGCTTCGGTTGGCATCAAGATGACATCACAATCTGGGACCAACAGTTAGTGTAATGGCTGTGTTGCTGGACTCCCATATAGTCAACCATGGTTCGAGTCCCTGACCCAGTGGCTTAAACTCATGCCAGGCACATGTGCGTGTATACCCAAGATCCTGAGAGGAGAATGGAGGAGAGGAGAAGGGATTGCAGCATGGCCATCCCCCCGGGGGGTTAATTTTCACTTTGTGTCTCTCTGTCTCTGTCTTTCTGTTGAGTGCATGTTCCCTATACCAAAAACCTCTCCAGGAAAAAAAAAAAAAAGATGACATCACAATCTGAAAATGACACATAATGTGTCTGCCTCCATAAGTAAATGTGTTGAAGAGTCACCCGTTTATTTGAACACACCAATAACAAAGATTTCAAAGCTTAAGAGATCCTTTGAGTCACAGTCTTAACTGCAGACTCCAGAAACATTATCTAAAAATATAAGAAAAGCTCCATTGTGAATCAAAGTAAGTATTGAGTAGTAGATACTTGAATAGGAAATTATGATTTCCGGTATAAAAATTTGCTATTTTAATGGCTTTACTTGTTCAAAATTATGATTCTAAATATACAGAAATATTTTCCATTTAAGATTCAAATGTACTGGGAACCAGCAGTTAGTGTAATGGCTATGTCACTGGCATCCCATGTAATCGACCGCGGTTCGCATCCCGGACCTGGTGGCTTAAAACTCACACCAGACTAGTGTGCATGCATGCCCAAGATCCCGAGAGGAGAATGGAGGAGAAGGGATTGCGGTGTGACCATCCCCCCTGGGGGGTGAATTCTCGCTTTCTGTCTCTATGTCTTTCTCTGTCTGCCTGGCGAGCACACGCACCCTATAGCAAAAAACCTCTCAAAAAAAAAAAAAAAAAAAGATTCAAATGTACTTTTCTTTATTAAAGTGCCTTCTTTTCTTTTCTGTATTGCAACATACTACTTTTTTTTAGTTTCTTTTTTCCACTATGTTGTAAAAGTAGGACATACCAAGAAAATATTTGAACATATCATAAAAATATTTTCAAAGTTGTAGAATTTCATCCTAACTTAGTAGTCTTTTTCTTATATAAGGTAGTATAACTATTGGGTCATCAGAAAAGTCATGAGACATTTTGCATAGAAAAATAATGTCATGACTTTTCTGATGACCCAATACATATGCCTGATACTTAATACAACTTGGAATAATTTATTTCTGCTATCTATCTGGCTACATAGATTTGTCTTCATAACATCTGAAAGAATATTATTTTATCCAGAAAATCTTACTCTTGGGCTGTGTCAATCTAAAATGTAGGGTTAGTGCTAAAGACTAAAACATATGCCTTATATTGGAAAATCCTGTAAATTTTGGATGCATATTCTTCTTTTCTCATATATTATTGATAATTTTACCATAAACCCTCAGTAGTAAACCAGAAAGCACATTCTGAAAGGCAGTGTCTATATTCTAAGAAGATTATAGGAGATTAAATAGCACATAGTTTTAAAATGGATGCTTAAAAGCTGTTGGTAGCTTTTAAATAGTATAAAATATGTATCAGGATACAGATAGCAAATTTGAATAATATCAGTAAATTAAATTGACATAAAATGTGATTGACAAAGCATCAAATATAATTACTTTTTACTGAAATAACTTGAATTTACTGATGATTTTTATTCAATATATTGTCATGCTTTTATTCCATGGCTTGTATGTGAAAGCATGTCGAATTTTTATAGCATATGTTATACCTTAGATAACATTGACAAGAGATTATTAGCCAGAATATTTTAATTTAGCTTCTAAAATTTATTAGACCCAATGAAGCAGCAAATAAGGTGTAGACTGGGTCTACTATTTTAACAAACAGTGCTTTCACGTGCTTTGGGAGATTTGGAAACCATTTTGAAGAGTTCAGAATGTTTGGGGAGGTTTATTTTGTCCTTTTCTTAGTAACTATTGCAGTGTGCTATTTTTTTTCTCCAAAGAAATCAGAAATGTGGAGGACATTTTGTCAGACTATAGTGAAACCAAGGGCCTGTAAATCCAAGCTCACTGGGACTATATGGGCAGAGACTCCCTGGTCTTGACAAGAAATGAGCTCTGGGGAAATGAGCCTATAAAGAAACCAGAATGTGAGAGATGATGAAATAACATTTCATTTGTTCCAAGGAATGTATTTCAGTGCATGAATTTACCTCTCAGCATCACCTTCTTATACCGATCAAAACCCCTGAAGTCCTGAGAAGAAAGTGCTACTATCCACATAAAATATTCTGAGAGGTCTTCATATGATTTCTTTTTAGTTAGTTAAATGAATAATCATAATCAAAATAATTATAACTAAATATGTAATACTGTTTCAGCAAATTATAAGCACTGCTAGTATTTTATCATTATAATAACTATCATTTAAAAGGCAATGCATTTGTGTATTTTTATTGTCCACATTTATTTCATTTTGCTTTCTGAGGTTTACAAAGGCCTAAATAGTATTTTCAATGTATATTTGAAACACTCCAAATTCTTTATGACTAAATTTTAATATAGAAAATTATCTGAAGAGCATATAATATATATGCATAAAATGCTTTCTAAGTTCTGCATTTTCATCCCTTTAAATTAATTATAAAATGACTGAATTATTAAAAGATCCATTATATTAATATACAAACTATACACTGTATAAAAAATTGCTTAGTAAAAGTATTTTAATTACTTATAAAGTATATAACTAGTTAAACAAGAAAAAGTTCATTTTGCCTATACTGTGTGTTGGGTTATCAAAAAAGTTATGATATATTTTTATATGCAAAAATGAGTCATGAATTTTATGGCAACCCACTATATTTCATATGGATAATTGAATTAGATTATCTTTTAGTTTTATCATAAAATATCAAATAAAATTGTGCTGATAATTCTTTAACTTGTATCATTAACAAATAGGAGCTTTGTATTCTGTGGTTTTTATGATAGTTAGGTGGCAAAATTTTTTTTCTCTTTCTTAGGAATTTTAATACCAAGAAAGAAATAATTAATTTCTATGGTCTTTTTAACAAATAGCAATAAAATTATGAAAGATTTTTGCGTTTTTATATTGTATCCTATGTTAGAGACTATAATCCCAGCAATATTTTTAGTTGGTACTTCTTTTTCCAAAGAAGTACATCTTTTCTCAATCATCAGCTTGTACCTAGAAAAATATAAGTTTTAAAAATTTATTTCATTCTTCATGAAAAAGCAGGCAGGAGACAGAATGGACACAAAGAGACAACACCCCTGATAGGTTTTTGCCATTACGATCCACCAACCAGATTCATCCAGCCCCAGATCTGGGGACATGTATGATGGTTTACTCAGGGAGGTCTCAGTATGCAGTTTTGTGCAGTGGGTCTCAGTGATGTGTGCCATGGTATCACTGAGGTGTGATGTAGGTCACAGTGGGGTGTGCTATGGGTTAAAGTGGGGTGTGCTGTGGGTCTCATTTTTGTGCAGTGAGTCTCACTGATGTGTGCTGTGGTCTCAATGAGGTGTGCTGCAGCTTGCACAGGGGTGCACTGTGGTTTAAAGTGGGGTGTGCTGTGGATCACAGTGGATTATGCTTTGGGTCTCAGTGAGGTTTGCTGTGGGTTTAAGTGAGGTTTGGATATGAGTGGGGTAGGCTATGGGTCGCAGTTTTGTGTGGTGGGTTTCAGTAATGTGAGTGGTCGTATCACTGGGGTGTGATGTGGGTTAAAGTGGGGTGTGCTATGGATTTCAGTTAATCCTGCTGTGGCTCTCAGTGAGGTTTGCTGTGGCACTCAGTGAGGTTTCGGTCTGAGTGGGGTGTGCTCTTCACTGCAGTTTTGTGTGGAAGATTTCTGTGATGTGTGCAGTGGTCTCACTGAGATGTGACATGGGCTACAGTAGGGTGTGCTGTCTGTTAAAGTAGGATGTGCTGAGGATGTCAGGGAATTGTATTATGAGTCTCTGTGTTTTGCTGTGGGTCACAATGAGGTTTGGGTCTGAATGGGGTGTGCTGTTGGTCACAGTTTTGTCTGGTGGAGTAAAGAGGTGTGTTTGGTGGTCTCAATGAGGTGTGCTGTGGGTCACAGTGTGGTGTGCTTTGGGTAAAAGTGGGGTTTGCTGTGGGTATCTCTCAGTTGAACTGTGGGTCTCAGTGAGGTTTGCTGTGGGACTCAGTGGGGTTTGTGTCTATGTAGGGTGTGCTGTGTGTTGCAGTTTTGTCCTATGGGTCTCAGTGATGTGTGCTGTGGTCTCACTGAGATGTGCTGCAGATCACAGAGGGGGGTGCTTTGGGTTAATGTAGGGTATGCTGTGGATCTCAGTAAATAGTACTGTGGGTTTCAGTGAAGTTTCCTGTGGGTCTCAGTGACGTTTGTATCTGAGTAGGGTGTGCTTTGGGTTGCAGTTTTTTGCTGTTTGTCTCAGTGATTTGTGCTTGGGTCTCAAAGAGGTGTTCTGAGGGACTCTGAGTGTGCTGTATTCTGAGCACACTGAGTGTGCTGTGGGTTAAAATGGGGTGTGCTGTGGATCTTATGAATTGTGCTGTGGGTCTCAGTGAGGTTTGCTGTGGGTCACAATGAGGCTTGAGTCTGAGTGGGGTGTGCTGTGGGTTGCAGTTTTGTGTGGTGGGTTTCAGAAATATGTGCTGTGGTCTCAATGAGGTGTGCTGCAGGTTGCAGTGGGTAAAAGTTGGTCTCAGTGAATTTTACTGTTGGTGTCAATGAGGTTTGCTGTGGGTCTAAGTGGGGTTTGGTTCTGAGTGGGGTGTGCTGTGTGTTGCAGGCCTGTGTGGTGGGTTTCAGTGATGGGTGTGGTGGGTATCACTGGGGTGTGATGTAGCTCTCAGTGGGGTGTGCTGTGAGTTAAAGAGGGGTGTGCTGTGGGTCTCAGTGGGGTTTAGATCTATGTAGGGTGTTCTGTGTGTTGCAGTTTGGTGTGGTGGGTCTCACTGATGTGTGCTGTGGTCTCAATGAGGTGTGATGTAGGTCTCAGAGGGGTGTGCTGTGAGTTAAAGTATGTGTGCTGTGGATCACAGTGAATTCTGCTGTGGCTCTCAGTGAGGTTTGAATCTATGTGGAGTGTGCTGTGTGTTGGAGTTTGGTGAGTCAGGTCTCACTGATGTGTGCTGTGGTCTCAATGAAGTGTGCTGTGGGTCACAGTGGAGTGTGATATGGGTTAAAGTGGGGTGTGCAGTGGATCACAGTGAATTCTGCTGTGGCTTTCAGTGAGGACTGCTGTGGGTCTCAGTGAGATTTGGATCTGAGGGGGGTATGCTGTGTCTCGCAGGTCTGTGTGGTATGTTTCAGTTATGTGTGTGCTGTCTCATTGAGGTGTGATGTGGGCCACAGAGGAGTGTGCTGTGAGTTAAAGTGGGGTGTGCTGTGGGTCCCAGTGAAGGTGCTGTGGTTCTTTGAGGTTTTCTGTGGGTCTAAGTGAGGTTTGGTTCTCAGTGGGGTGTTCTGTGGGTCGCAGTTTTGTGAGATAAGTTTCAGAGATCTGTGTTGTAGTCTCAATGAGGTGTGCTGTGGGTTGCAGTTTGGTGTGCTGTGCATTAAATTGGGGTGTGCTGTGGGTCTCAGTGAATTGTCCTGTGAGTCTCATTTGGGTTTGGATCTGAGTGGGGCAAATTGTGTGTCACAGTTTTGTGCTGTGGGTCTCACTGATGTATGCTGTGGTCTCAGTGAAATGTCCTGTGGGTCACAGAGGGGTGTGCTGTGGGTTAAAGTCCAGTGTGCTGTGGATTTCAGTGTATTGCGCTATGGGTCTCAGTGAGTTTTGTTGTAGGTTTCTGTGAGGTTTGGGTATGAGTGGGGTGTGCTATGGGTCGCAGATTTGTGCGGTGGGTTTCAGTGATATGTGTGGTGGTATCACTAGGGTGTGATGTGGGATGCAGTGGAGTGTGCTGTGGGTTAAAGTGGGGTGTGCTATGGGTCTCTATGAATTGCAATGTGAGTCTCAGAGAGGATTCCTGTGAGTCTCACTGAAGTTTGGATCTGAGTGGCATTTGCTGTGTGTTTTAGTTTTGTGCTGTGTGTCTCAATGATGCATGCCATACTCTCACTGAGGTGTGATGTGGGTCACAGTGGGGTGTGCTGTGGGTTAAAATGGGGTGTTCTGTAGTTCTCAGTGCATCAGGATGTGGGTCTCAGTGAGGTTTGAGTCTGAGTGCGGGTGTGCTATGTGTTGCAAATTTCTGCTATGGGTCTCATTGATGTGTGCTGTGGTCTCAATGAGGTGTGCTGCAGGTCTCAGTGGAGTGTGCTGTGGTTTAGAGTGGAATATGCTGTGGATCTCAGTTAATAGTACTGTGGGTCTCAGTGAGGTTTGTATCTGAATGGGGTGTTTTGTGGGTCAAAGTTTCATGCTGTTGGTTTCAGTAATGGGTGTGGTTGTCTCAATGACGTGCAATGAGGTTGCAGAGGGGTGAGCTGTTGGTTAAAGTGGAGTGTTCTGTGGATATCAGGGAATTGTACTGTGGGTCTCAGTGTGGTCTGCTGTGGGTCTCAGTAATGTTTGGGTCTGGGTGGGGTGTGCTGTGGGTTGCAATTTTGTGTGGTGAAATTCAGTGATGTGTGTGGTGGTCTAACTGAGGTGTGATGTACGTCGCATTGGTTTGTCCTGTGGGTTATAGTGGGTTGTGTTGTGGGTCTCAGTGAATTTTACTGTGGGTCTCAGTGAAGTTTTCTGTGGTTCTCAGTAATGTTTGGGTCTTAATGAAGTGTGCTTCTGTTCGCAGTGTGGTGTGCCATGGGTTAAAGTGCAGTAAACTTTGGGTCACAGAGAATGATATTGTTAATCTCAGTGAGGTTTGCCTGTGTCTCAGTGTGGTGTGGGCTTAAGTGGGGTGTGCTGGGTGTCACAGGCTCCTGCGGTGGGTTTCAGGGATGTGTGCTGTGGTCTCAATGAAGTGTGAGGCTGGTCATAGTGGGTTGTGCTGTAGCTTTAAGTGGGGTGTGCTTTAGGTTCACTGAATGGTGCTGTGGGTGTCTCAGTGAGGTTTGCTGTGGGTCTCAGTGAGGTTTGGGTCTGTGTGAGTTGTGCTGTGGGTCACAGTTTGTGTGGCAGGTTTCAGGGATGTGAGCAGTGTTGTCAATAAGTTGTGTTGCTGGTCACATTGGTGTGAGCCGAGGCTTAAAGTGGGATGTGCTTTGGTTCCATTGAATGGTACTGTGGATCTCAGCAAAGGTTACTGTGGGTGTCAGTGAGGTTTGGGTCTGAGTATGGTGGACTGTGTGTCGAAGATTTTGTGCTAGGTTTCAGGGATGTGCTCAATTTTCTCAATGAGGTGTGTTGCTGGATGCAGCGAGGTGTGCCGTGGCTTAAAGTGGCGTGTGCTTTGGGTCCAGTGAATGGTACTGTGGGTCTCAGTGAAGTTTGGGTCTAAGTTGGGTGTGCTGTGAGTCTCAGGTTTGTGTGGCAGGTTTCAGGGATGTGTGTCTTTGTCTCAATGATGGGTGTTGCTGGTCGAAGTGAGGTGTGACCTGGCTTAAAGTGGAGTGTGCTTTGGGTCCAGTGAATGGTACTGTGGGTGTCAGTGAGGTTTTCTGTTGGTACCAGTGAGGTTTGGGTCTGAGTGGGCTGTGCTCTTGACTGCAGTTTCGTGTGGTAGGTTTCAGGGATGTGTGCCGTGTTGTAAATGAGATCTGCCACTGGTCGCAGTGGGGTGTGCAATAGCTAAAAGTGGGGTGTGCGTTGGGTCTACTGAATGGTGCTGTGGGTCTCAGTGAGTTTTGCTGTAGGTCTCACTGAAATTTGGGTCTGAGTAGGGTGTGCTGTGAGTTGCAGGTTTGTGTGGTTGTTTTTTTTTTTTTTGGAGAGGTTTTCGCTATAGGGCGCGTGCGCTCGCCAGACAGACAGAGAGAGACAGAGAGATAGAAAGTGAGAAATCACCCCCCAGGGGAGTTGGCACGCCGCAATCCCTTCTCCTCCATTCTCCTCTCGGGATCTTGGGCACACACGCACACACGCCCGGCGTGAGTTTAAGTCACCGGGTCCAGGACTCAAACCGTGGTCAACTACATGGGAGTCCAGCGACATAGCCATTACACTAACTGCTGGTCCCTGTGGTTGGTTTCAGGGATGTGTGCAGTGGTGTCAATGAAGTGTGCTGCTGGCATCAGTGTGGTGTGCCATGGCTTAAAGTTTGGTGAACTTTGGGTCACATTGAATGGTATTGTTGATTTCAGTGAGGTTTGCCCTGTGTTTCCGTGTGGTTTGGGTTTAATTGGGGTTTGTCGTGGGTCACAGATTCATGTGGTGGGTTTCAGTGATGTGTGCTGTGGTCTCAATGAGGTGTGCTGCTGGTCACAGTGGGGTGTGCCGTGGCTATAAGTGGGGTATGCTTTGGGACCAGTGAATTGGTCTGAGTGGGGTGTGCTGTGGGTCAGTTTTGTGCAGTAGGTTTCTGAGATGTGTGTGGTGATCTCAACAAGGTGTGTTGTTGCCAGCAACAAGGTGTGCTGTGGCCTAAAGTGCAGTGTGCTTGAGGTCCAGTGAATGGTACTGTAGGTTTCAGTGAGGTTTGCAGTGGGTCTCAGTGAGTTTTGGATCTCATTGTGTACTGTGTGTCTCAGTTTTGTGCGGTTGGTTTTGCAGAGATGTGAGTGGTGGTCTCAGTGAGTTGTACTGCAGGTCACGGTAGGGTGTTCCATGGCTTAAAGTGGAGTGTTCTTTGACCCAGTGAATGGTCCTGTGGGTATCAGTGAAGTTTGCTGTTGGTGTCAGTGTGATTTCTGTCTGAGTGGGGTGTGCTGTTTGTCACAGGTTGTGCTGTAGGTTTCAGAGATATGTGCTCTGGTCTCAGTGAGGTGTGTTGTTGGTCGCAGTGGGATGTGCTGTGGCTTAAAGTGGGCTGTACTTTCGGTCTAGTGAAGAGTACTATGGGTCTCAGTGAGATATGCTGTGGGTCTTAGTGAGGTTTGGGTCTGAGTGGGGTGTGCTATCAGTCACAGATTTGTGTGGCTGCTTTGAGGAATGTGTGAGGCGGTCTCAGTGAAGTGTGTTGCTGGTGTCAGTGGGTTGTTCCAAGGATTAAAGTGGGGTGTGCTTTGGGTCCAGTGAATGGTATTGTGGGTGCCATTGAGGTTTTCTATTGGTCTCAATGAGGTTTCCGTCTCAATAGGCTGTGGTGTAGGTCTCAGGTTTGTGCTGGAGTTTTCAGGGATGTGTGCAGTTGTCTCAATGAGGTGTGCTCCTGGTAGTCATTGGCTGTGCTGTGGCTTAAAGTGGGGTGTGCAATCAGTCCGGTGAATTGTGCTGTCAGTCTCAATGAGTTTGCTGTGGGTCTTACTGAAATTTGGGTCTGAGTGGAGTGTGCTGTGTGTCGCGGATTTGTGTGGTTGTTCTCAGGGTTGTGTGCAGTGGTCTCAGTGAGATGTGTTGCTGGTTGCTGCAGCTTGAGCAGTGGCTTAAATTGGAGTGTGCTTTGGGTCCAGTGAATGATACTGTGGGTGTCATTGAGGTTTGCTTTGGGTCTCAGGGAGCTTTGGGTCTGAGTTGGATTGACCATGTTTCTGACATTTGTTCAGTGGGTTTCAGTAATGTGTGCAGTGGTCTCAATGAGGTGTGCTGCTGGTCACAATTTGGTGTGCTGTAGCTTAAAGTGAGGTGTTCTTTGGGTCCAGAGAATGGTACTGTGGTGTCATTGAGGTTTGCTGTTGGTCTCAGTGAGGTTTGTGTCTCAGTGGTGTGTGGTGTGGGTCTCAGGTTTGTGCAGTAGTTTTCAGGGATGTGTGCGGCGTTCTCAATGAGGTGTGCTTCTGGTCGCCCTTGGCTGTGCTGTGGCTTAAAGTGGGGTGTGCTTTGGGTCCAGTGAATGGTACTGTGGGTGTTATTGAGTTTTGCTGTGAGTCTGAGGGAGCTTCGTGTCTGAGTGGGACTTGCTATAAGTCCGAGATTTTTTTCGGTTGGTATCAGAGATGTGTGCATTGGTCTCAATGAGGTGTCCTGCTGTTCACAGTGGGGTGTGCTGTGGCTTAAGGTGGGGTGTGCTTTGGGTGCAATGAATGGTACTGTGGATGTCATTGGGCTTTGCTTTGGGTCTCAGTGATGTTTATATCTCACTGGAGTATGGTGTGGGTGTCAGGTTTGTGCAGTAGGTTTCAGGGATATGTGCAGTGGTTTCAATAAGGTGTGCTGCTGGTTGCCATTGGGTGTGTGATGGCATAAAATGGGGTGTGCATTGGGTCCAGTGAATGGTACTGTGGGTCTCAGTGAGTTTCTTCATGGGTCTCAGCGAGGTTTGGGTCTGAGTGATGTGTGCTATCAGTCACAGATACGTGCACTTGGTTTCCGGATTGTGAGCAGTGGTTTTAGTGAGGTGTATCGCTGGTCACAGTGGGTTGTGCCGTGGCTTAAACTGTATGCATTGGCTCCAGTGAATGTTACTGTGGGTCTTACTGAGTTTTGTTGTGGGTCACAGTGTGTTTTGGGTCTAAGTGGGGTGTGATGTTGGTCACAGATATGTCCAGTTGGTTTCAGGGATGTGTGCGGTGGTATGAGCGAGTTGTGATTCTGGTCGCAGTGGGTTGTGCCATGATTTAAAGTGGGGTGTGTCTTGGGTCTAGTGAATGATACTATGGGTGTCTTTGAGGTTTGCTGTTGGTTTCAGTAAGATTGTGATTCTAAGGGGTGTGGTGTGGGTCTCAGGTTTGTGTGGTAGTTTTCAGGGATGTGTGCGGTGGTCTCAATGAGGTTTGCGGATGGTCACAATTGAGTGTGCTGTGATTTAAATTGGGATGTGCTGTGAGTCACAGTGAGTGGTACTGTGGGTCTTTGAGGTTTTAGGTGGGACTAAGTGAGGTTTGGTTCTGAGTGGGGTGTTCTGTGGGTCATAGTTTTATGTGTTGGGTATCAGGGATTTGTGGATAGGTCTCAATGAGGTGTGCTGCTGGTCACAGTGGGGTGTGCTGTGCCTTAAAGTGGGGTGTTCTGTGGGTCACAATGAATGGTACTTTGAGTCATTGAGGTTTTTACTGGGTCTCAGTGAGGTTTGGTTCTGAGTGGGGTGTTCTGTTCTGTAGTTGTGTGTGGTGGGAGTCAGGGATTTGTGTGGTGGTCTCAATGAGATGTGATGCTGGTCGCAGTGGGCTGTGCTGTGGCTTAAAGTAGGGTGTGCTGTGGGTCACAGTGAATGGTGTTGTGGGTCTTTGAGGATTTTTGTGGGTCTCAGTGAGGTTTGTTTTTTTTCTTTTCTTTTTTCTTTTTTTGGAGAGGTTTTTGCTAGAGGGCGCGTGCGCTCGCCAGAAAGACAGAGAGAGACAGAGAGACAGAAAGCGAGAAACCACCCCCTGGGGGGATGGCCACGCCACAATCCCTTCTCCTCCATTCTCCTCTCGGGATCTTGGGCATGCATGCACACGTGCCCGGCGCGAGTTTAAGCCACCGGGTCCGGGACTAGAACCGCGGTCAACTACGTGGGAGTCCAGCAACATAGCCATTACGCTAACTGCTGGTCCCAGTGAGGTTTGGTTTTTAGTGGGGTCTTCTTTGGGTCCTAGTTTTGTGCAGTGGGCTTCAGGGAATTGTTTAGTGGTCTCGATTAGGTGAGCTTTTGGTTGCAGTGGGTTTTTCTGTGCCTTAAAATGTGGTGTGTTGTGGTTCACAGTGAATATTACTGTGGGCATTTTATTTTTTTCTGTGAATCTCAGTGAAGTTTGGTTCTGAGTGGTGTGTTAGGTTGGTCATAGTTTTCTGTGGTGGGGTTCAGGGATGTGTGCTGTGGTCTCAATGAGGTGTGCTGCTGGTCACAGTGGGCTGTGCTGAGGCTTAAAAGTGGGCTATGCTGTGGTTCATAGTGAGTGACACTGGGGGTCTTTGAGTTTTTCTGTGAGTCTCAGTGTGGTTTGGTTCTTAGTGGGGTTTTCTCTGTATGACACTTTTGTGCAGTGGGTTTCAGGGATTTGTCTGATGGTCTCAGTGAGGTGTGCTGCTGGTCACAGTGGGCTGTGCTGTGGCTTAAAGTGGGGTGTGCTGTGAGTCACAGTGAGTGGTACTGTAGATCTTTGAAGATTTCTATGAGTCTCAGTGAGTTTTGGTTCGTAATGAGTTGTTCTTTGGTCCATAGTTTTGGGTGGTTGTTTTAAGGGATTTGTATGGTGGTATCAAAGAGATGTGCTGCTGCCAGTGGACTTTGTAGTGGCTTAAAGTAGGTTCTGTTGTGGGTCACCGTGAGTGGTACTGTGGGTCTTTGAGGATTTCTGTATGTCTCAGTGAGGTTTGCTTATTAGTGGAGTGTTCTGTCTGTCACAGTTTTGTGCTGTGGGTTTCAGGGATTTCTATGATGGTCTCAATGAGGTGTGTTGCTGGTCACAGTGGGCTGTGGTGTGGCTTGAAGTGGGGTGTGCTGTGGATCACAGTGAATGGCTCTGTGAGTCTGAGTATTTCTGTGGGTCTCAGTGAGGTTTGGTTCTAAGTGGGGTGTTCTGTGGGTCGCAGTTTTGTGCAGTGAGTTTCAGGGATCTGTGCGGTGGTCTCAATAAGGTGTGTTGCTCACAATGGGCTGTGCTGTGGCTTAAAGCAGGGTGTGCTGTGAGTCACAGTGAATGGTTCTTTGGGTCTTTGAGGTTTTCTGTGGGGCTCAGTGTGATTTGGTTCTTAGTGGGGTGTTCTGTGGGTCGCAGTTTTGTTCTGTGGGTTTCAGGGATTTGTGCAGTGATCTCAATGAGGTGTACTGCTGGTCTCAATGGCCTGTGCTGTGGTTTAAAGTTGGGTGTGCTGCATGTCAAAGTGAATGGTACTGTGGGTCCTTGAGGTTTTCTGTGGGTTGCAGTATGGTTTAGTTCTGAGTTGGGTGTTCTGTAGGTCGAAGTTTTGTGCAGTAAGTTTCAGGGATGTGTGCGGTGGTCTCAATGAGATGTGATGCTGGTTGCAGTGGGCTGTGCTGTGGCTTAAAGTTGGATGTGCTGTGGGTCACAATGAATGGTGCTGTGGGTCTTTGAGGTTTTCTGTGGGACTCAGTGAGCTTTGGTTCTTAGTGGGTTATTCTGTGCATCATAGTTTTGTGCAGTGGGTTTCAGGAATTTGTGCGGTGGTCTCAATAAGGTGTGCTTTTCATTGCAGTGAGGTGTGCTGTGCCTTAAAGTGGGGTGTGCTGTTGTTCATGGTGAATGGTGCTATGGGTCTTATGGGTCTTTGAGCTTTTCACTTTGTCTCAGTGAGATGTGGTTCTGAGTGGGGTGGTCTGTGGGTTGTAGTTTTGTGTGCTGGGTGTCAGGGATTTGTGCAGTGGTCTCAATGAGGTGTATTTTAGGTCGCAGTGGGGTTTGCCGAACCTTAACATGGGATTTGCTGTGGTTCACAGTTAATGGTACTGTGAGTCTTTGAGGATTTTTGTGGCTCTCAGTGAGGTTTGGTTCTCAGTGGGGTGTTCTGTCGGTCATGTATTTTTGTGGTGAGTTTCAGGGATTTGTGAAGTAGTCTCAATGACATGTGCTTATCGTTGCAGCGGACTGTGCTATGGTTCGTAGAGGCTATTTTCTGGCTTAAAGTGGAGTGTGCTCTGGGTATCATAACATTCAATTGGGGGTCTCAATGAATTTTTCAGAGGACCTCTTTCCAATTTGGTTCAAATGGTGTATTCCGAGGGTTGTGATTTTGCATTGTGGGTTACAGTTTTGTGTGCATTTGTCATTGTGAGGTGATCTGTGGGCCCTAGAGGCAGTCTTAAAGCATAAAGTGGGGTTTGCTCTTGGTAGTAGTAAGTCCAATTGTGTGTCTCAATGAATTTTTCTAAGGGTCTCTCAGATTTTTGTCCCTGTGGGGTATAATGCAGGTCGCAGTGTTGTGCTGAGGGTCACAGTGTTCTGTGCTGATGTCTCAATGAGGTGTGCTGTGGCTCCAAAGGCCATTTCCTGGCTTAAAGTGGGATGTGCTCTGGAAATCAGTAGATCCACTTGTATGGCTCAAGGAAATTTTCAGAAGCTCTCTTTCAGATTTGAGTGCTGTGGGGTATGCTGAGGGATGCGGTTTTGTGCTGTGTGTTAGTGTTGTGTGGTATTTTCTGTATGAGGTGGACTGTGTGTCCTAGAGGATGTTTTCAGGCTTAAAGTGGGATTTGCTCTGGCTATTAGTAAATCCAATTGTAGATCTCAATGAATTTTTCAGAAGATCCCTTTCAGATTTAGGTCCAAGTGGTGTAAGCTGAGTGTTGCGATTTTGTGTTGTGGATTACAGTTGTGTGTGCGTTTGTCTTTGCGAGGTGTGCTGTGGGCCCTAGAGGTAGTCTTAAAGCTTAAAGTGGTGTTTTCTCTGGGTAGTAGTAAATCCAATTGTGGGTATCAATGAATTTTTCAGATGGTCTCTTTGTAATTTGGGTCCCAATGGGGAATGTTGAGGGTCTCAGTTTTGTGCTGTATGTTATAATGTTTTGTGCTGTTGTCACAATGTGGTGTGCTGTGGGTCCAAAAGGTTATTTTCTGGCTTAAAGTGAGGTGTCCTCTGGAATCAGTGAACCCAATTATAAGTCTCAATGAAATTTTCAGAGGATCTCTTTCCGATTTGGGTTCAAGTAGGGTATGCTGATGGTTGCAATTTTATGCTGTGGGTTATAGTGTTGTCTGCATTTGTCTTTGTGAGGTGTGCTGTGGACCCTAGAGGCAGTCTTAAAGCTTAGAGTGGGGTTTGCTCTGAGTGGTAGTAAATCAAATTGTGGGTCTCAATGAATTTTTCTGAGTGTGCCCCTGAGATTTGTGTCCCAGTGTGGTATGCTAAAGGTCGCAGTATTGTGCTGGGGGTTACTGTGTTCTGTGCTGAAGCCCCTTGAATTGTGCTGTGGGTCCAAAAGGCTGTTTTCTGGCTTAAAGTGGGATATGCCCTGGGAATCATTAAATCCAATTGTATGTCACAATGAAATTTTTGGAGGGTCTTTTTCAGATTCGGGTCCTGGTATGGTATGCTGAGGGTTGCAGTTCTGTGCTGTGGGTTACAGTGTTGTGTGCTGTGGTCTGTACGAGGTGGGCTGTTGGTCATAGAGACTGTTTTAAGTGTTCAAGTGGGGTTTGCTCTGGGTTTTTGGAAATCTAATTGTGGTCTCAATGAATTTTTCTATGGGTCTGTCTGAGATTTGTATCCCAGTCACAGTATTGGACTGTGGGTTACACTGTTCTGTGCTAGTGTCTCAATGTGGTGTGCTATGGGTTTAAAAGTCTACTCTGTGGCTAAAAATGGGGTGTGCTCTGGGAATCAGTAAATCTAATTGTATGACTCAATGAAAATTTCATATTTGTGTCCCAGTGGGGTATGCTGAGGGTTGCAGGTTTGTGCTGTGGGTTAATGTTGTGTGCTATTGTCTGGATGAGTTGGGCTGTGGTTTATATAGGCTGTTTTCAAGCTTAAAGTAGGGTTCGCTCTGGCTATTAGTAAATTCAATTATGGGTCTCAATGAATTTTTTGGAGGATCTCTTTGAGATTTGTGTCCAGTGTGGTTTGCTGAGGGTTGGAATTTTGTGCTGTGGGTTACTGTGTTGTTTGCTGTTGTCTGTATGAGGTGTGCTGCGGGCCCTAGAGGCAGTCTTAAAGCTTAAGGTGGGGTTTCCTCTGGGTAGTAGTAAATCCCATTGTGGGTCTCAATTAATATTTCTAAGGGTCTCTCTGAGATTTTTGTCCCAGTGGAGTATGGTGAGGGTCGCAGTATTGTTCTGGGCGTTTCAGTGTTCTGTGCTGATGTCTCAATGAGCTGTGCTGCAGGCCTAAAAGGCTATATTGTGGCTTAAACTGGGATGTGTTCTGGGAATCAGTAAATCCAATTGTAGGTCTCAATGAATATTTTGGAGGATCTTTTTAACATTTGGGTCCAAGCGATGTATACTAAGGGTTGCAATTTTGTGCTGTGGGTTACAGTTTTGTGTGCATTTGTCTTTGCAAGGTGTGCTGTGGGCTGTAGAGGCAGTCTTAAAGTGTAAAGTGGGGTTTGCTCTGGGTAGTAGTAAATCAAATTGTGGGTCTCAATGAATTTTTCTGAGGGTCTCTGTGATATTTTTGTCCCTGTGGGCTATAGTGTGGGTTGCAGTGTTGCACTGTGGGTTACAGTGTTCTTTGCTGATGTCTCAATGAGGTGTGCTGTGGGTCCAAAAGGCTATTTCCTGGCTTAAAGTGGGATGTGCTCTGGGAATCAGTAAATCCAATTGTATGTCTCAAGTAAATTTTCGGAAGCTCTCTTTCAGCTTTCGGTGCCTGTGGGGTATGCTGAGGGTTGCAGTTTGGTGCAATAGATTACAGTGTTGTGAGCTTTTTTCTACAGGAAGGGGGCTGTGTGTCGTAGAGGCTGTTTTGGGGCTTAAAGTGGGATTTTCTCTGGCTATGAGTAAATCCAATTGCGGGTCTCAATGAATATTTTGGAGAGTCTCTTTGAGATTTTTGTCCCAGTGTGGTATAGTGAGGTTTGCAGTATGGTGCATGGTGTTACAGTGTTCTGTGCTGATTTCTCAATGAGTTGTGCTGTGGGCCCAAAAGCCTACTTTGTGGCTTAAAGTGGGTTGTGCTCTGGGAATCAGTAAATCCAACTGTAGTTCTCAATGAATTTTTCGGAGAATCTCTTTCCGATTTGGGTCCAAGCAGTGTATGCTGAGGATTGTGATTTTGTGTTGTGGGTTAGTTTTGTGTGCGTTTGTTTTTGCGAGGTGTGCTGTGGGCCCTAGAGGCAGTCTTTTCTTAATTTTTATTATCATCATAATCTTCTTTATATTACATTAGATTACATATAATTTTACAGTGTATTACATTGCTTTTTCAAAAGGGAATGCCATGCATGTCAGTCAATACAGAGACATTAATCTCCCCACTTCATCATTCAATATCTTTTCTATGTTTTCCCCATCATTATTATTATTCTAATTATTTTTTGAAACAGTCAATCACTATTTCTCATTTTGCTTGTAAAAAGACTACCCATCATGAAATACTTCTCAGACCAATCCAGTTGAGAATACTATACATATCATCATCAACAGGTAATAAACCGTATCTGTTTCTCACTAACGTCTTGCCTCTCTATTGTTCTCTAGCTATCTATCTCTATCCTCTTCTCCTCACCCCCCCATTCCACACTGTCCTATTCTCATTAAGTACTTTCATTGCTTTTATGTCCTCCATTTTTTTGCTCTCTACCGTAGAGTGAGGGTAGTCAGTATATATTGAGTGGATACATACAACATCTTTCTTTCATAGCCTGGCTTACTTCACTCAGCAATAGAACCTCCATATATGACCACTTTCTATCGAATTCCAGGGTCTTGTTTATTTCATGGCTGAGTAGTATTCCATAGAGTATATATACCACACTTTTCTGATCCATTCATCAGTTTGTGAACATTTAGGTTGGTTCCATGTCTTGGCAATTGTGAATAATGCTGCAATAAACACTGATGTGCAAGCATTTTTCTGGCTGAGCGTTCTCCTATCTTTCAGGTAAATACCCAGAAGTGGGATTGCTGGGTCAAATGGTAGTTCTATTTGTAGACCTTTGAGGAACCTCCATATTGTTCTCCACAGTGGTTGAACTAGTTTACATTCCCATCAACAGTGTAGGAGGGTTCCCTTTTCACCACATCCCCACCAACACTTATCACTTTTTATATTCTTCACCTTTCCCATTCTGACAGGGGTTATGTGGTATCTCATTGTGGTTTTTATCTGCATCTCCCTTATGATGAGGGATGTTGAGCATTTCCTTATATGCTTTTTGGCTGTTCGTATGTCTTCCTTAGAGAGATTTTTGTTCAGCTCATTTTCCCATCTTTTAATTGGGTTAATAATTTTTTTTTGGTATAAGGCACTTGAGTTCCCTGTGTATTCTGGTTATCAGTCCCTTGTCTGAGGCATATTTAACAAAAATATTTTCCCATTCTGAGGGTTGTCGGTTCACACTTGATACTGTGTCCTTTGCTGTGCAGAAACTTCTTAGTCTAATATAGTCCCACTTGTCTATTTTAGGGGTTATTGCCCCAGAGGTAGTCTTAAAGCTTAAAGTGTGGTTTGCTGTGGGTAGTAGTAAATCCAATTGTGGGTCTCAATGAATTTTTCTGAGGGTCTCTCTGAGATTTTTGTCCTTGTGGGGTATGGTGAGGGTCACAGTATTTTGCTGTGTGTTAACAGTGTTCTATCCTGATGTCTCAAAGAGGTGTGCTGTGGGTCCAAAAGACTTTTTCCTGGCTTAAATTGGGATGTGCTCTGGGAATCAGTAAATCCAACTCTATATCTCAAGGAAATTTTCGGAATTTCTCTTTCAGATTTGGGTCCCAGTGGGTAGGCTGTTGGTTGCTGTGTTGTGCTTTGGTTTACAGTGTTGTGTTTTGTTGTCTGTATGAGGTGGGCTGGGGTTCTTATAGGCTGTTTTGTAGGCTTAAAGTGGGGTTTGCTCTGGCTAGTTGTAAAGCTAATTGTGGGTCTCAATGAATTTTTGGAGGATCTCTTTCAGATTTGTGTCCCAGTGTGGTTTGGTTAGGGTTGGAATTTTGTGCTGTGGGTTACTGTTTTGTGAACTGTTGTCTGGATGAGGTGTTCTGTGGGCCCTAGAGGCCTTCTTATAGCGTAATGTGGGGTTTTCTCTGGGTATTACTAAATTCAATTGTGTGTCTCAATGTTTCTAAGGGTCTCTCTGAGATTTTTGTCCCTGTGGGGTATAGTGCGGATCACAGTGTTGTGCTGTGGGTTACAGTGTTTTATGCTGATGTCTCAATGAGGTGTCATGTGGGTCCAAAATGCTACTTCCTGGCTTAAAGTGGGGTGTGTTCTGGGAATCAGTAAATCTAATTGTATTTCCTCAAGGATATTTTCAGAAGGTCTCTTTCAGATTTGGGTGACTATGGGGTATGCTGAGGGTTGCAGTTTTGTGCTGTGGGTTAGTGTTGTGTGATGTTTTCTGTAGGGTGTGTGCAGTGTGTCGTAGAGCCTGTTTTCAGGCTTAAAGTGGGATTTTCTCTGGCTTTTAGTAAATCCAATTGTGGGTCTCAATGAATTTTTTGGAGTGTCTCTTTCAGATTTGTTTCCCAATGTGGTAAGCTGACAGTTGGAATTTTGTACTGTGGGTTACTGTGTCATGTGCTGTTGTCTGTACGAGGTGGGCTGTGCATCGTGGATTCTGTTTTGAAGCTTAAAGTGGGGTTTGCTCTGGGTTTTATTAAATCCAATTGCGGGTTTCAATAAATATTTCAGATGGTCTCTTTGATATTTGGACCCTATTGGGGAATGCTGAGGATCTCAATTTTGAGCTGTATGTTACAATGTTCTGTGCCGTTGTCATAATGAGGTATGCAGTGGATCTAAAAGGCTATTTTGTGGCTTATGGTGGGGTGTCCTCTGGGAATCTGTGAACCCACTTATAGGTTTCAATGAAATTTTCAAAGGATCTCAGATTTGGGTCCAAGTGGGGGTATGCCTATTGTTGTAATTTTGTGCTGTGGGTTATAGTGTTGAGTGCATTTTTCTGTGTGAGGTGTGCTGTGGGTCATGGAAGCCGTTCTAAAGCTTAAAGTGGAGTTTGCTCTGGGTAGTAGTAAATCCAATTGTGGTTCTCAATGAATTTTTCTAAGTGTCTCCCTGAGGTTTGTGTCCCAGTGTGGTAAGGTGAAGGTCACAGCATTGTGCTGGGGCTTACAGTGTTCTGTTCTGATGTCCCTTGAATTGCGTTGTGGGTCCAAAAGGCTGTTTTCAGACTTAAAGTGGGATGTGCTCTGGGAATCATCAAATCCAATTGTATGCCTCAATGAATATTTCGGAGGGTCTCTTTCATAATCGGGTCCCGGTGGGGTATGCTGAGTGTTGCAGTTCTGTGCTGTGGATTACAGTGTTGTGTGCTATTGTCTGTGTGAGGTGGGCTGTGGGTCACAGAGGCTGTTTTAAGTCTTAAAGTGGGTTTCCTCTGGGTTTTAGTGAATCCAATTGTCGGACTCAATGAATTTTTCAGATGGTCTCTTTGAGATTTGGGTCCCATTGAGGAATGCTGAGGGTTTCAGTTTTGTGCTGTTGGTTACAGTGTTGTGTAATGTTGTATGAGTTGGGCTGTGGGTCGTAGAAGCTGTTTTCAGGCTTAAAGTGGGTTTTCCTCTATTACTAAATCTAATTGTGGGTCTCAATGAATTTTTTGGAGGATCTCTTTCAGATTTGGGTCCCAGTGGGGTATGCCGAGGGTTGCCGTTTGGTGCTGTGGGTTACAATGTTGTGTGCTGTTGTCTGTATGAGGTGGGTTGTGAGTCGTGGAGGCTGTTTTAAGGCTAAAAGTGGGGTGTGCTCTAGGTTTTAGTGAATCCAATTGTGGGACTCAATGAATGTTTCAGATGGTCTCTTTGAGATTTGGGTCCCATTGGGGAATGCTTAGGGTCTCAGTTTAGAGCTGTGTCAGAGTGTTCTGTGCTGTTGTCTCAATGAAGTGTGCTGTGGTTCCAAACGGCTATAATCTGGCTTAAAGTGGGGTGTGCTCTGGGGATCAGTGAATCCGACTGCAGGTCTCAATGAATTTTTCAAAGGATCTCTTTTACTTTTGGGTCCAAGTGGTGTATGCTGTGGGTTGCGATTTTGTACTGTGGGTTAGTTTTGTGTGCATTTGTCTTTGTGTGATGTGCGGTAGGCCCTAGAGGCAGTCATAAAGCTTAAGGTGGGGTTTGCTCTGGGTAGTAGTAAATCCAGTTGTGTGTCTCAATGAATTTTTCTAAGGGTCTCTCTGAGATTTTTGTCCCAGTGGGGTATGGTGAGGGTCGCAGTATTGGGTTGGGCATTACAGTGTTCTGTGCTGATGTCTCAACGAGCTGTGCTGTAGGCCCCAAAGGCTATTTTGTGGCTTAAACTGGGGTATGCTCTAGGAATCAGCAAATCCAATTGTAGTTCTCAATGAATTTTTTGGAGGATCTCTTTTACATTTAGGTCCAAGCAGTGTATGCTGAGGGTTGCTATTTTGTGCTGTGGGTTACAGTTTTATGTGCATTTGTCTTTGCAAGGTTTGCTGTGGCCCCCAGAGGCAGCCTTAAAGCTTAAAGTGGGGTTTGCTCTGGGTAGTAGTAAATCAAATTGTGGGTCTCAATGAATTTTTCTGAGGGTCTCTCTGATATTTTTGTCCTTGTGGGGAATGGTGAGGGTCACAGTATTATGCTGTAGGTTATAGTGTTCTGTGCTGATGTCTCAATGAGATGTGCTGTGGGTCCAAATGTCTATTTCCTGGCTTAAAGTGGTATGTGCTCTGGGAATCAGAAAATCCAATTGTATGTCTCCCAGAAATTTTCAGAAGTTCTCTTTCAGATTTGGCTCCCTGTGGGGTATGCTGATGGTTGCAGTGTTGTGCTGTGGGTTACAGTGTTGTGTTTTGTTGTCTGTATGAGGTGGGCTGTGGTTCATATAGACTGTTTTGTAGGCTTAAAATATGGTTTGCTCTGGCTATTAGTAAATTCAGTTGTGGGTATCAATTACTTTTTGGAGGGTCTCTTTCATATTTTTGTCCCAGTGTGTTATGGTGAGTGTTGCAGTATTGTGCTGTAGGTTACAATGTTCTGTGCTGATGTCTCAATGAGGTGTGCTGTGGGTCCAAAAGTCTTATTTCCTGGCTTAAAGTGGTATGTGCTCTGGGAATCAGTAAATCCAATTGTATGTCTCCTGGAAATTTTCAGTTCTCTTTCAGATTTGGGTCCCTGTGGGGTATGCTGATGGTTGCAGTGTTGTGTTGTGGGTTACAGGGCTGTGTTTTGTTTTTTGGGCCAAAAGCCTATTTTGTGGCTTAAAGTGGGTTGTGCTCTGGGATTCAGTAAATCCAGTTGTAGGTCTCAATGAATTTTTCAGAGGATCTTTTTCAGATTTGGGTCCAAGCGGTGTATGCTGAGTGTTGCGATTTTGTGCTGTGGGTTACAGTTTTGTGTGCGTTTGTCTTTGTGAGGTGTGCTGTGGGCCCTAAAGGCCTTCATAAAGCTTAAAGTGGGGTTTACTCTGTGTAATAGTAAATCCTGTAGTCTGTCTCAATGAATTTTTTCAGATGGTCTCTTTGAGATTTGGGTCCCAATGGGGAATGTTGAGGGTCTCAATTTTGACCTGTATGTTACAATGTTCTGTGCTGTTGTCACAATGAGGTATGCTGTGGATCCAAAAGGCTATTTCCAGGCTTAAAATGGGGTATGCTCTGGCTATTAGTAAATCCAATTGCAGCTCTCAATGAATTTTTTGGAGGATCTCTTTCAGATTTGTGTCCCAGTATGGTATGCTGTGGGTTGGAATTTTGTTTTGTTGGTTACTGTGTTGTGTGCTATTGTCTGTATGAGGCGGGCTGTGGGTCATAGAGGCTGTTTTGTAGGCTTAATGTGGGGTTTGCTCTGGGTTTCAGTAAATCCAATTGTGGGTCTCAATGAATTTTTCTAACGGTCTCTCTGAGATTTGTTTTCCAGTGAGATATGCTTAGGGTCACAGTATTGTGCTTTGGGTTATGCTGTTGTATGCTGTGTTCTTGAGGCTCTTTTGTGGCTTAAACTGGGGTGTGCTCTGTGTATCAATACATCCAATTGTGGGTCTCAGTGTATTTTTCTCAGGGTCTTTGTTAGGTGTGTGTCTCAGTGGGGTATGCTGAGGGTCACAATTTTCTGCTGTGGGTTACAGTGTTGTGTGTTGTGGTCTCAATGAGGTTTTCTGTGGGTCCTTGAGTCTTTTTTCTGGCTTAAAGTTGTGTGTGCTCTGGGTATCAGTGCTTCCTGTTGTGTGTCTCAATGAATTTCTCTCAGGGTATCTTTGAGGTTTGGGTCTCAGTGGTGTATGCTAATGGTTGCAGTTTTGTGCTTTGGGTTACAGTGTTGTGTGCAGTGGTAACAATAAGTTGAGCTGTGGTTCATAGAGGCTGTTTTCTGGCTTAAAGCAGGGTGTGCTCTGGGTATCAGTACATCCAATTGTGGCTCTCAATGGCCTTTGCTCTCGGTCTCAGTGAGGGTTGGGTTTCAGTGCGGTATGCTGAGGGTTGCAATTTTCTGCTGTGGGTTACACTGTTGTGTACTATGGTCTCAATGAGGTGTTCTGTGGGTACTTGAGACTTTTGTTTTGCTTAAGGTGGGGTGTGCTCTGGGTATCAGTAAATCCAATTTTGGGTCTCGATGACTTTTTCTCTCAGTCTCAGTGAGGTTTGGGTCTCAGTGGGGTAAGCTGAGGGTCGCAGTTTTGTGCTCTGGGTTACAGAGTCTTGTGCTGTGGTCTCAATGAGGTGTACTGTGGGTCCTAGAGGGTGTTTTAGGGCAGTTAAACTAATACATATGATCCTATGATGCTGGATACATATCATTGTCTAAACCAACCCAAAGTACATACAACAAAACCCAAACCTTAATATAAGCTATAGACTTTCAGTGGTGTATCTGCAGAGGTTTCTTGTCTGTAACAGATGTGACACTCTGGGGTGAGGAGCGGGGGCAGCTGGTAAACATGGAAGCTATGTTTGCATCTGCAGAGTTAAGAGGTAGACAGGAAACCTATGTACATTCTGCTTTATTTTGCTGTGAACTTCAGCTGCTAGAAATAATATAGTCTATTTTTTTTAAGAATGGAGGGATCAAGACACAAGTGCAGCCACTCACAGAGAATGTACAGTGTTTTATAGGCTGTGATCATATTTAATATGAAATCTGTTTGAGACACATTGAGCAGAGCACCCAAGGTACACTCACTTTGACAAGTCCCTATCAGCTTATGTGTCCCTGGTTGTGTCTCTGTTTTACATGGTTTGTTCTAACACCAATTGAATGCTAATTATTTTAAGTAGATTTCTCAGATGACAGAGACCTTTAACTGAAAGACAGGCTTGACATGGACAATTGAAAGTTAGCTAATGAAGAACACTATAACCAGCATGGTAGAATGCTAATGAGTCACCCTCATTTTTCTTGAAAAACAGTATAACTTTTACACGTAAATCATCTCAGCCGATGTTAATATTTTATATTTACTGGTGCTCAATATGATTTGAATGAGTAGTCTTACTGTCTTTTGCAATTTAAAATTCCTCATCAATTTTTGTTGCAGCTTATGGTTATTGCTCCGGTTTGATTTTCTAAGATTTAAAAAGGAGCTCTGTGCCTTTTCTCTTATAAAGAAATCTCTTTAAGGGATTTTATTAAAATGCATTTGTGAAATTCTTTCTTTTAATTTTGTTTAATAACAAGAAGACTGGATAACCTTTCTGCTTTCAAAAGAATTATTTTATTTATTTAATTTTATTTGTTATTATTATTTTTTAAGTATACCACAGAGACAGAGAGAGAAAGGGAAAGCAAGAAAGCAAACCACCAGGTCTGAAATTCGAACCGTCCAGCACCTTAACTATTATGCCACCTGCTGGCCCCCTAATAACCCTTCTATTAATAGATGAAAGATAAAACTTTTACAGGTACCACAAACTGTCTTCTATTGTTATTTTTCAAGTTTTGACGTTAGACAATGTTCGATTTCCTAGACTGATGATAAGTGTTCTCAGTGCATTAGCACAACACTTCAGTTTATTTTAATTATCAGTGAAATGAGGAAAAGGTAATATATTGACTCCTCTGGAATATTAGTTATATTACTACAAAATTCTATGCCAGTAGTGGTCTGGTATCTATATAAATTCTGAGTGCTTAGAGAGAAGAGTAAGGTTTACTGGAATACTTCCAACCCCACACTTTCATCATGTGCAGTTTTATGTAGCAATTGAACAAAAACCATGTTTTCTCATGAGTTCTTTCTATTTATTAATCTTTTCTATTTATTTGACTTGGTTTTTGATGCACCAGAATACTTCTTCTCTTCCACTATAATGACTCTCTACAGGAATTCTCACACTTTTTGTTTCTTTCAGTTGTGATGTTTCAGACTTGCCATCCCTGGGACAATTTTTCAATTAGCACTTCTTTGTGGAAGCAGCTTCTGTGCTTCTGCTAGTTTGACTGCCTTGTTGTTTACTAAAAACAGGATTAATTAGTGGTCTCTGTAGGGATTTTTTTATGGGTACTTTTAAAAATCTTAATTCAGGTATGCCTGGCATGTGATGATGCCAGTTTATGTAAATGTTAGAGCTGAATTGAAGTCACAAATGCTGTCAAGATCAGCAGCTATAGAATAAAGATCATCTGTCAGAATCTCCTATTTTGACAAATATGTAGTAGGTCAGCTGGAAAGTAAAAAGTAGAAGAGTGTATTTGATCTAATTAGTAAATAAAAATCCATGTACAAATTTGTATCACGGGCATTAAAAGGCAGATCTGCATGTAATTTCTGTAAACATTAACTTTGTATGTTGTTAAAGTATCCTTACAAATGTTACTTTCACACTCTGAATCTTTTTTTAAAAAGAGATTTTTGCTATAGAGAACATACTTTTGCCAGAAACACTCAGACAGACAGACAGACAGAAAGCAAGAAATCACACCACCCCCCACCCTGGGGTGGGGGAATGGCCATGCCACAGTCCCTTCTCCTCCATTCACCTCTCAAGATTTTGGACGTGCACATTGATGTGCCCACTGTGAGTTTCAAGCTACCAGGTCTAAGATTTGAACTGTAGTTGGTCATGTGGGAGTTCAGTGCCTTAACTACTATGCCACCTACTAGCCCCATGCTCTTGATTCTTAATATAAGTTAATTAAGAAAATTTCCATAGATGAATGGATTCAGTTGTCTAAAGGGATCTCTAAAAAGTGCCAGAGAATGAATATTATGAAGAAACTATGTATGGATTTCAGCTATTTTGCTGTAAAATAAACTGGTACTTCAATCTCATTTTCCATGAATTTTCTAAAGTTCTCTCTAGCTCACTGATAGATCTAGCCATATTACAACTCATGTTTGTCAGCATAAATAGAAATGATATCATTGAATATATGAATAGAATGAAATGTTGAAATAACTCATTTAGATTAACTTTATCAAAAAAAGGCCTCTTTCAGAAAAAAATAATTCTAAATTTTAGTATGCATTTCCCTTTGTAACTATGTAAAAAGGATACACTCTGTCACTACAGTGTAATGTTCATGAATATATTTTTTTTTTGACTGAATGCTCTGTGCCAACCAGGTTAGCAAAAAAGGGAAGAAAAAAATGTTATAAAAAGTTGCTTGCAGTTTAAGTGAATTGCTCTAAAATAGTGACAGGATTATTCATCAAAAGAAAATTAACCTTTGTTGCAAAAAACACATCCCTTGATTGGCCTTTTTGGTGATGAAAGGTAAAGCACTTTTGCTATTATCTACACAGGAGGTATCTGATAAATAAGAATTAAATTGCTCTGTTATATGATGTAAGGGGGGTTTTGTGCTTGACAGGTGATGCTTTAATACAGAGTAGATATCACTGGAGAAAATATGGGAAAAGGAGGACGTGATGCTGGGGTGAACAGGGAGGGTAATAAGGGGAGGATGAAAGCTGTCATGTGGGAAGATGCTTGAGTCTCTTTCATTCTGTCATGGCCTGACCACAGACTTTAGAGAGGATGATACATAGCTTTCTGCTTATAATGTAATTACCCTCTTTTACTGTCACACTTTCAGGAATGATCTGTCACACACAGTGATACTTTTCAGAGATGCTTTGGGCAATAAAGAAATTAAGAAAGTGGTAAGAAGGTTCTATTAATGTTCAGTAACCGAACAGAGGCCTAACAAGAATGCTCACATTGGTGACTGAGCATCATTGGCTTCCAGGAACACATGAAAGCACTGGCCCTCTAAGGGTCAATGAACCCTTCTCACCCAAACAGACAAAAGTTTGAGGAATGTAATATACAGAATCTATAGTCTGATAATAGCTGAGTCCATTTTTAGAGGTATTAGCAATTTCCAGTAATTCATGATGATTTGACATTATACCATTGAAAAATAATCTTTTTCTATTTTCTACTTCTTAAAAAGAAGTTTCCAGAGCACATGCACACTTGTTGGAGTGAGACAGAGACAGAGAGAGATAAAGGGAAAGTGAGAAAGCAAACCCCATGGGGCATGGTCATGCCACAATCTCTTCTCATCTTTCCCTTCTTTTGGTATTTTTGGGCATGCACACACATGGGCCCAGCATGTCTCTCAAGCCACCAGGTCTAAGACTCAAACTGTATAGAGTCAGCCATGTGGCACCCAGCTGCCTTAACCACCATGACGTGGATGAGACTCCTCTATTTTCCACTTTCTAATAAAATATTTAGAGATGTCTGGGTAGTTTTCAGAGAGAGTGGATAAAACTCACCAATATGAAAAAAATACACATGCACACACACACACACACACACATCTATTATGTAGAGTTGGATAATATGTTTATAACAGATTGCAGATATGTGTATGGTTCTTAATTATTAAAATGATGCATACAAAGAGTGCTTCATTTTGAGAGATATTTCAGATAATGACAATGATATGTTTTCATTAATCCAGAAGAGGCATGATCTTAATGATTCTCAGGCACTCTCAATTTACATTTCCAGAAAATTAATCATTTTAAGCCATTATATGGGCTGAAATAACATGGCTTTTTTATTATGTAATTACTGGGCATGGTAGGGTAAAGTTGTTTCTGCCCTTCTATGACTCTCGGGTGAGTAATACATTACAGCTCAGGGTGGCAGTTCTAACTAGAAAACATGATACATTTCTTTATCTTGTTAGTATAAGTTTTCTTTAGAAAAGCCTCAGAAAATATAACAGAGCTTGGTGACAACATGAAACCTTCTCAATGATACAGTTTATTGATTTGTGCATATAGTAACCATCATCTGAAAGATAGGGATGATTTTAAAGCATCCCTCTAAAAATATTGATAGGAGATAGATTCTTTTAGCATATCTAGCAGCAGATAACATGAGTTAAGCTTATTGAAATTATTTTAATAAGGATGTATAATATGTATCTAATGATTTTCAATACTGAATAAATGAATCTTCATGAAAAAATAAATACCGATCTTCAAGTTCTTATCACCGTTAGTTGTAACAGCGCAATAACTGAAATTGATGGTTTTATTTCAATAATTTCTTATTATACATAGGTTTCATAGTAAATAAGTAACTATGAAATCATTGGTGACAATCTTTAGAGGTTGTTTTTCTCATCAAGAAAAATATGTTCTTTCATCTATGTTTAATTTGGGAATATTTATAGCTAACTAATAAGAGAGAAAAAAGAAAGTAGGATGCATTCTTTCAAGAATTTTTTATATGTTGAGGAGAGTGAAAACTAAAATAGAAACAGATTTACAGTACAATGAATATCTGCAGAGGAATAAAACACTTCAAAATTTCATGTGAAACAGAAGTATGATATAGCTAGTTACCCTAAATCAAAAGGCTTCTCAAATCTAAAGGATTAGGGAAAGTTATCGATAGTTTTCTAAAAATGTTGGCATTATACCAACTCTATTTTCCATTGTTTCACATGCAGGTAATTTTCAGAGCTGTTCTTGCTTACAAGTGGTAATATTCTTTAGTCATTAATACATGCTATGATGACTCAAAAAACAACGTTTAAAATAATTGGCATGAGGACATGTAGTGGTGTAGAGCTATAAAAAATTATTTTTTGTGGTTAAATAATAATAATAATTTATAGTACTAATAATTTTTTGAAAATTTACTGTTTGGGTTTATGGTTTGTCATGACTTCTTATCTATTGAAAGATAGTTGGAAGTCATTCACCCATACCTATTTGTCACAAGTTAACCATATTACCCCAAAAGAGAGTTATTACAGTGGATGCAGAAATGTTCTCAAGTAAGCAAAGTCATGAAGGACAATGATGCTGTGAGTGAAAGCAGGAAAAAGCAATGAGGTCACAGGACAGGAGGATGTGTGTGCAGTGGAGTGTATAAGGAAGGAAATAGGTAGACATGAAAGAGGAGATCGAGGGCAAAACATTAATGTGTACCGACAGCAAACATTAATGGTTAATGGGCAATAAAAATTTAAGATGGGGGGGTCTTTCAATCTTAAAGGGATTGATTTTTGTGTTTTTATTACAGGACAGAAGACACCAAAATTATATTACCAGCACTTATGTCATTTAAATATCCACACTTTGTGTGAAGGAAATAAAAAATTAATGGTGGCTATTATTCTACCCAGTGCTTAAGTCATTCTTTAGTTAAAAATTATGTGATAAGGAATGTGTTTAATTCTTTCAAGTCAGATTTCTTTTAGTAGTGACCTTGATGAATGAATGCATTTGCTATATGCCTATTCTTTTTGTGTTTTAAGTTTCTTTATTTATTGCTCCTATGAGCAAGAGATAGAGACAGAGAGAGAGAGAGAGATAGCAACCTAACAGGGTGTTTATGCCACAATCCACCACCATCCAACCCCAGTCATGGGCATGAACATACGCTGTGTGTTCAAGTAGGACTCTGGACACAAATCTGGAACCTTTCCAAGTGACTCAGCCTTGCAAAGCATTGTGCTATTGTTGAACTACTGTTCATCTCCCTACATCCCTATTTCCCTATTATTCCTGTATGCCTCCTTCCTTCTTGTTTGTGTGTGTGTGTGTGTGTGTGTGTGTGTGTGCACATGCTCATGCTATAGGGTATTATGTGCTTGCCTGAGGCAGACAGAGAGACAGAGAAAAAGAAAAAAAGTGAGAGTTCACTTCCCCCCACCCAACAGGGTGAAAGGCCACATTGTAATCTCTTCTCCTTGATTCTCTTCTTGGGAATTTGGGTATGCATACACATGTGACCACAGTATTTTTCAAGCATCAGGCCTCCAAGTCCTTCAAATCATGAAGGTGGCATGTGAAATCCAGCCACTTTAATCAACATACCACTGACTGGCCCTATGCCTATTTAAATCTTTATTTCCAGGTTGTTATTAAATTTTTCTAAAGTCTTATAGATTTTTTATGGTTTATTTGTTGTAAAGTTATTGGTTCATATTTTGATATCTAAATATACTTAACATCACAATGTATTTTTGCATAAGAAAACCGAAAAATACACCATGACTTTTCCAGTGACCTAGTATTTTGCTTTGATTTAAACCTAATCATTGACAAGAGTGAATCAAATAATACAACATATAGGTACTTCAATCAAATGAATATTTAACTCTTTTTCCTCCTTATAATATCATGAAAGAGTTGCCAATTGTCTAGTAAATAACATATCTGTAATGAAAATATGACATTATCCACAGTATTATAGTTGGTTACAAATTGGAGTATGTCCTAATCTAATCTTTATTTAAGAAATAGAAATAGCTACTAAATATTACTTATTACTGATGATTTATCTAGAAGCAAGCATATTTTATCATTTTTCTTTCAGGTATTTTGATCAGTATTTACTTAAAATTTTACAGAAATTGCAAGTAAATTATTAAAATAATAGATATTATTTTTCTGTTATTAGCTTGAGGCACTGTTTTTCTGGTTCTAAGCAATAAAATAAAATATCAATAAAACAGATATAGTGCTAATCCAAAGTTTCAAAATTTATTTGTAACATTTAATTCCAAACATTTTGTTTTTATCTGAATAGCATCCTTGTTCTTGTATATTAAATAAGTACTAAAAAGTAACATTTATAAATAAGTTTACTCTAGAAAAGCATTGAGTATTATATATGCTTAATGGTTCCTATCATATAATTCTTTTTAGCTTGAGAAAAAAATGATAAGTAGGAATGCTCTAATAATAGCACCTCTGTTGTGTCTAAGGGTAAGTTATCTAGATTGAAATGTTTTGATTATCATTATTGAAAAGCTTCCTTTCAATATGTTCATTGGCAATACCAGAGCATTTTAATTTAGTATATTGTAGAAACTCTGAAGTTTCTTTTTTGCACCTGTCAGACCACTTTTGAGATACATATTTGTTCTGTGCAATATCCTACTAGCAGAACCCTCTAACTTCAGGAGAAAACAGCAGTTTTGGGTAAAAATATTTGACTTTATTGCCATTTGACCCGTCAGTCTGCCTTAAACTGTAGGTCAAAAAATAGCTGCTGTGTTGTTCTTACAGAGTTTCTATGAGAAGCCAAAGAAGAAAATAAATACATATTTGTATTTTATAGACAATGTGTTTTTTATTAAAAATAAAAGATTCCTTATTGCTATGATATAAATATGTGTCCCCCAAAATTTACTTGTTGGTATTTAGTTGTGATGAGGTTAAGAAAGTGAAAATGTAATCTAATGATGGTGTTGAAAGGCAAGGTGTTTGGAAAAAGATTAGAATTAAGGGCATTAGAGAGAGAAGGCCCCATGGTGGAAGTCTGGTGGGTTTTTAAGGAGAGGGAATAATACATAGTCTCACAGACACAGGCACACACACTCCTGCTCTGTTCCGTGCTTCCTGTCTTGCCACCCTCCAGTGCTGTCTGTGATCAAGGCAACCCTCACCAGATGAAGCCTCTCCACTGTGGACCTCCAAAACTGTGACGTAAATAAACACATACTCCTAAATTACCCAGATTCAGGTATCTTGGTTATTAGCAACAGAACAAAGTAGAACAATTGTATAGAAAGCTTATTTTCTAAGGATGCAAATAATGTGTTATAGGTCAAAGTTACTTTCCTCCTTTCTGCATTTCTCTGCAGCAAACAAGACAAAATTGATATTCATGGGGTCAGCCAATGGTGTAGTGGTTATGTCACTGGACTCCCACAAGCCCAGCTGTGCTTTAAGTCCTGGACTTGGTGGCTTGAAACTTATGCCCAAGATCCCTGGAGGATATGAAGGAAAAGGGATTATGGTGTGGCCATTCCCCCCCCCCCCCACCCTGGGAAGTGACTTTTCACTTTCCCTTTCACCATGTCTGTCTGTCTTTCTGTCTCTCTCCAGTGAGCACACATACTCTAAGGCAATGAATCTTAAAAAAATAATACTGTTATTCTGAACATCTATTCCTTCTAATTTTGAAGCCATATATTTACATAGTAGCTATTTCTATGTATAGGTATTGAAATAAATCTTATATGAATTATTTCTCATAAAAGGATATTATATATATATATATAAAATACATATGTATTGTATAAAATACATATATATATACATGAATATATACTTCATATATATTTACATATGTATGTGAGAATACATATGTAGTAGATGTATAAATAATCTAGGTATTCCTTATTTGAATTATTTCACATTAAAAACCAGCCAAGATTACTAGATATGTATTCTAACTTACTTATCTTACCAGACAGGTTATAAGGTTTGTAAAATTCCATGGTGTGCAATCCAGGTTAAACAAGTGATTATTGAGTTTCTGTCATGAAAACCACTTACATGGTAATGTGCTTATTGACTAAATCTAAAATTGCAAAATGACTGTCCTTTATAACACTTAGTGTGTCACAAAACCCACTATCTCTCTTTGGAGATATTCACTGACAATATATAAATGTCAAGAGTTTTTTGAAATGTGAAATTGAATAACTTAAACTGGCCTTTCAATGAACTGCTACTTAAAGTTTTTCCCGAGACATTTTTATAAATTTTACTTTTTTCCCTGCATTGATGTGTTAAAAACCATTATGTGACTAAACTGAACTCGTAAAACTTGAATGCACTTTTCCTGCATATTTACAGATTTTTCTATATCTGCAATATTTAGAATTACTTAATAATGTTCCTTCATATTAATAATTTAAACCTAATATTTCTCATGTAGAACTGCTACTTCAAGACTTTAGATATTTCTTTGTACTTTTAAAAAAAGGTTTTACAGTCTCTTTCTTTTTTAAAAATTTTCTTTAACTTCATTTATTCATTCATTTATTTATTTCAATTTGACCAGAGAGGGATAGAGTAAGAGAGAGAGAGAGAGAGAGAGAAAGAGCGAGCAAGCAAGCTGCCAGGTCCAGGACTGGAACCACAGTTGACCATATGGGAGTCCAGCACCCTTAACCCCCAAACCATCTGCTGGCCCCATTTCTTTCTTGAGTGAGTGAGAGACAGAGACAGAGACAGAGAGGGACAGACACCCTCAGCACTGTCTCATGCTTAGATCCTTTTCTCCAACCTCCACAGCCAGCCAGTGTCATGGCATATGGTGACACACATTCTGTAAACAAATCTATGAAGGAATTGAACCCTTATCTTCCACATGGCTTCCAGCACTGCAAAACATTCCATTACCCCTGTGGCATCAACTGAATCATATACATTTTTTTTTTTTACTTTTTTGTCTTTTATTTTTCTTTCTCAGATTAATTAAATTCACATTTTACATAAAGTTCCCATTATGTATACAATATACATATATGTATATAGTTTTCAACAGAGAACTCTACATTTTTTGGTGTTAAATGATTCTTGAATCATGTACATTTTAAAGTCAAGTTCTCCAGATTGAATTTCAGCATCAAGATGGAAAGAGAATATAGAAAAAAGAAATTATTTTTTCTAAAAACTTGCAGAATTTAATGTTTCAGAAATGATTGTCAGCTAGTTAATACATTAAAGGATTATCCCTCATGGATAGTTACTAAAACATTTTTTTCTTTTAATTTGGTTTGACTCCTGAAAAAGCTTATTTCCACATGAGGTGTGCATATTTCATCCTCACCCTGCATGAAATTAGAGCTACCATTAGGAATGGGTGAACTACTTTAAAGAAAATTAGCCTAAAACTAAACTTTCTTACCCAAAACCAATATGGTTTTAAATACTTTCTGAAGGAAAAGGAAAGAGATTCAGATAGCAATGTTCATTTTTGTAACACCTTTACACAAGCTGGGCCAAAGATGAGGATTATATTCATCTGTCTAGCAAAGATATGCAACATCCTTTCACTATCTATCTGTGAAGAAAATTTTGCATAATATCTCCTTGTTAGGTGAGAAGAGAGAAGACCTGTAAAATCTATTTTATGTATAGCATTTAGGCATAAAAAATCTGGTAGAAAGAACCGGAGGGCTTGTAGGGATGAACAATGATGTCTTTGCGTAAGAACATCAGGAATTAAAGACCACTGTTAGCAATATGTTCAGATGTCTAAAGGGGAATAGTACATATTGACTTACCAAATCTGTGTTCTCTGGAAATTCAGAGAACCCTATGGGTTCTCTAAACCCATATGAGAACCATATGGGAAATACATATGGATACAAAAAAAAGAATGAAAGAGAGGAACAAAGTGGGAATGGAGGGAGGAAAAGAGGGACAGAGCATGGAAAAAGAAAAAAAAAAGGAAAAAAGAAAAGGGAAAAGAATGGACTTGCAAAATAAAGTCATTTTCATTTATGCATTTTTGCAGGTTCTAGACCAAACTCTTATGAGGCCATAGATAAAATAGAAAACAAAATCCTTTTACAATTTTATTGACTACCACACAGAGGGAAGAGAACTTGCTTTCTCACCTTGCAAGAGCGTAGTTGAGGCATCAGGAATCTGCAACTCAGCTCCTCTGTAGCTGGAAGTACACAACATGCACTGCAGATCTGTACACCATCGAGACTGCTGCTGGAGAGTCCCAGCTGAGCTAGCAGGGGTGCTTGCCGATTGCATGCATGATGCATCATAGAGGAAAATGAAGGGCAACAGGAATGGGAAATGGGACTCCAGCAAACCAGTGTGGACCAGACTAAATTATTCCTTGTATATTCCCAGCACTAGTTGGGAATGGAAACCTGGAAGATGTCAAGGGTCGATAGGTAGGAGAAAAGAGCTACAGTCATTAGAGACTCATTAAAATGGCCATACTTTCACTCATTGACTCCTGAAGCCTCAGTCATTTGAAATCTATTCCTTTATACTTCCAAACATCCTTATTTCAAAGATTTAAAAATGGAAGTTTATGATAAATCCTCCAAATGTATTTTAGAATCTCTTCACAAGAGTATTTTGATGAATGTACATACTTCATCTGATAAACTCATTAATATGCAGAGACATGAAGGATCATTCGAAAAAGCAGCACACATCTATTTGATTCTGTAACAATACTATATAACAAAAAATTTTCACCATCTTACCATAATTATTTCTTGTTCTTATTAAAGTATACGGCCATAGCATGGCTGAAATACATCTTTCCCTTGGCTAGCTCAAGGATCCAGATTCCTTCAGATCTTCCAAATGTTCTGTGTTCAGTAAGTAGATGGACAAAATCAGAGAAAAGGCATATTTTTCCTAAGTTCCAAGACAGGAATGTTATATGCCACTTTGCCTACACATACCTCTGTACTTAAAAGAGACAAAATAGAAATAAGGCCTGGCCGGGACCAACTGTAGGCGTAATGGCTATGTTGCTGGACTCCCATGTAGTTGATTATGGTTCAAGTCCCAAACCTGGTGGCTTAAACTCATGCCAGGCGCATGTACGTGTGTGCCCAAGATCCCAAGAGGAGAAGGGACTGTGGCGTGGCCACCACCCTCGGGGGTGATTTCTTACTTTCTGTCTCTCTGTCTTTCTCTGTCTTTCTGGTGAGCGCATGCATCTTATAGCAAAAACCTAAAAAAAAAAAAAAAAAAAAAAAAAACAAAAAAAAACCCTGGCCTAGGGCAGGTAAACTCTATATATGAAAAGGATAAGTTGAATCTTCGTGGGTGATTGACCAATTTTGGCACAATGACATGATGTCTAAAGCGTATAAGATATTGTCATGTATATTATTTCACTTCATCCTTAAAATAAGATGGAAGCAGATTGAGAGAGTTGGAAAATTAGGTTTCATGAGCTGGCTCGGTGAACTACTGATTAAGGCAGCAAGATCCCTCATGGCCAACCACAGGGTTCTAGTCTCTAGTGGCTTGTGCATGGCAAAAATTTTCCCTAAATCATGACAGGATGAAGAATGGGGGAGAAGAGATTGTGGCATGATAATGTCCTGTTGTGGGGGGCGCTTTCTGAATCCCTCTCTTGCTCAGTCTCTCTCTGGCAAGAGCACATGGTTCTCTGGAAAATTTAGAAAAAAATATTTGGCTTCACATAGCTTCGAAGAAGTGAAGGTCAGACTGAATTTCAATTATTTGAGCTCATAGTCTAGTGAGCTCTTTATACAAAGGTATCTACAAAACTTAATTCTATATTAATTCCTTAAAGCGCCTTGATTATTTTTCTTTATGGTATGCCTACTCTTGACATAAACTTTAATTTTATAAAGTTCAACTTCCAAATTCCAAGCAGGTATTAATGTACATTTTTCCATTACTGCTTTCTGTTTAAAAGCTAACAGAATTTAGAACCAACAGATAGTATAATGGTTATGTCGCTAGACTCCCACACAGCCATTCATGCTTTGAGTCCCAGACCCAGCACCTTGAAACTCACGCCAGGCACGTGTGCTTGCATGCCCAAAACCCTGAGAGGAAAATGGAGGAGAGGGAGTACGACCTGGCCGTTCCCCCTTGGGTGTGATTTCTCACTTTCTGTTTCTATTTCTTTCTCTGTATCTCTCCATGCAGTACCACATCTTATAGTAAAAATCTCTCTTTAAAAAAAAAAGGAAAAGAAAAAGAAAACAAAAGCTAATGAAATTAAATTAACAGTTCCCCTAAATCATTATAAGGGGTGCTAATTAGTATAATGTCATTTGTTTAAAAAAAAAAAAAAAAAAAAAAGGTCTTTGGGACCAGCAGTTAGCGTAATGGCTATGTTGCTGAACTCCCACGTAGTCGACCGCGGTTCGCGTCCTGGACCCGGTGTCTTAAACTCACGCTGGGCGCGTGTGCGTGCGTGCCCAATATCCCGAGAGGAGAATGGAGGAGAAGGGACTGCGGCGTGGCCATCCCCCGGGGGGGTGATTTCTCGCTTTCTATCTCTCTGTCTCTCTCTGTCTGGCAAACGCACATGCCCTATAGCAGAAACCTCTCCAAAAAATAAAAACAAAAGGTCTTTTATATTAATGGGCTAAAGTAAGGCAAGTATAGGCCAGTTTCTGATTTTTGTCTTGAGGTATTCGACTAAGTCAATCTATGCCTAAGTGTAACAAACATACATGTCATTAATAACTTCATAATGTATAAGCTTGTGATAACGTGATTTAGATAAATTGATTACTTATATTTTGGGCATATACTAAGTAAAACAATCCATTCTCCCCTCAATTTTATTAAAGGATGCCTTCTGGTTTTGATGTGAAAAAATGGGAAAGGAAAAAAAAATGGGAAAGGAAAGTTCTAGGATGAAAACTGCAGAATCTTTCCCACTCATTTCAAGAACTGCAGGCTTATTAAAGCTAGATTTGAAGCCTACTGCCTACAGAAGCACTTGTTTCTTTCCGACAGACCTTCCCATCTCCTGCAGCTGTCTATTGAAGGCCCTTCTTCTGTTATCGCAAAGACTTCTCAATGACACTGCCAATTACTCTTAATCTGTCACCTATTATTAGCCTCGGCAAGGCTCAGAACCCCAGCAGCTCTTAGTCTCATCCATCACGTTTCCAAGTACAAGAAGTCTTGGTTGTATGTAGATCAGTTCTACAAACTCAAGCAAAGGAAATGGAAAAAAAAAAAATCAACAGCAGCGTGATACCCTCCCATATTACAACTTAAATATTTAGATGTCAGGATACCTAGGCTTTCAGTGATCCTGTTAGGTACTCAGTGTTCAGCAGAGCACTGAATCTTTACTGAACATACTCAGTGAGTACGGCCTGCAATTGGTATATACTCACTAAGACATGGAAGAAACTGCCTTAAAGAGTTTGTGATCCAGGGAGAAGAGTACAGGTAGTAGGTACTAAATGCTCACTTGGTCTTCTTTTTCTGTGTGTAGAAAATGCAGTTGCTGGGACCAGCAGGTGGCATAATGGTTACGTCACTGGACTCTCACATAGTTGCCTGTGGTTCAAGTCCCAGGCCAGTAGTTTAAAACTTAGGCTGGGCGCATGTGAGTGTACGCCCAGATTCCTGAGGGGAGAATGGAGAAGGGATTGTAGCATGACCATCCCCCCGGAGGCCATTTCTTGCTTTCTGTCTCTCTGTCTCTCTAGTGAGCACATGTGGCCTGTAGCAAAAATCTCTTAAAGCAAGCAAACAAAAAACTGCAGTTACCGATAGAGTCAGTGGGTGCTGCATTTAGAGATGTGATTGGTGATGCTCTGTTGGGAGGCCTTTTATTCTATAAATCACCCTGACTCAGAGGCAGTCTCCTGGTGAACCATTGTCTAAACACTCAAAGACACCTTACCTTTTCTTAGAAGAAACTTAAGAGGCCCTGCACACAACCTTCCCATGTCCTCGTTTTGTTGCTGGCTAAAACCCAGCAGGTGTTTCTGTGAATAATTGTGAGGTGCAACGAAGAAGGAGAAATGGAGTTTATTTAGTGTGTTTGAGCACAGGGAGTGGCCGAGAGCTAACAAGCTCATAACCAACTCCCATAAGGTATATCCCTAGCTCATTAGATATCATTTCACTTCTCGTTCATGTACTAGTATCTGTAATATAAATTGAGCTAGTTGTATTACTCTTACTCTCATGACTTTCTCTAGAGTGTTATGTGCACCTTTTCCTTTCACATGAACTTATTATCCTGTTTTTCTTCTTAACGGCAATATTGAATCTATTGACTGAGACTTGTAACATACATTGATAGATTAAGGGAAGCTACAACATATTTTCTTTAAGTTATACTGTTTAACAAGATAGTCTAATGATCTATGAGTAATTGTTATGGTAAACAATAACATTATTTCAATCTTCCCAATTTAACCTGTTACATTGTATCCCTTGAGTAAATATTTCCATCTCTTAAAAATTTTTTGCCTGGGACCCTATGCAGGTTTTAATTTTTGTGACTGTTGTAGAACAAGTGACTAAAGTTTTCTTTTCTAAGCAAACAGGCTTATTTATTACTTTGTTTGTTACAACAGTTACAGATTACATTATTTACAGAAGCTCCAAGCACCATTTTATCCTTAAAGTATAAGAAAGTTGAATAGGGACCAGCAGTTGGCATAATGGATATGTTGCTGGACTCCTATGTAGTCAACTGCAGTTCGAGTCCTGAACCTGGTGGCTTAAATTCATGCCAGGTGCGTGTGCATGTGTGCCAAAGATCCTGAGAGGAAAATGGAGAAGGAGTTGCAGCATAGCCACCACTCCCCAGGGGTTAAGAAATTGTTTGGTTTGGGGGCCAACACATGACATAGCAGTTACATCACTGGCTCCCACATGGCCAACCAGGGTTCAAGTCCTGAATCTGGTGGCATCAAACTCACGCCAGGCACATGTGTGTGCATATCCATGATCTTCTGAGGTGAACAGAGGAGAAGAGATTTCAGCATGGCTATTCCCCCTGCAGGGCAATTTCTCACTTTCTGTTTCTGTCTCTCTGGCTAGTGCACATGCCCTATAAAAAAAAATCTCTCAAAAAATTGTTTGGTTTTTCCAGTTAAAATTTCATCATTTACTCTAAAGCCACTTTTCTCTCCTGGCAGGACTGGAAATTAAAAACATTTATTTATACCAATCAAAAATAAATAAGGTGATTTGAATTTTAGGGGTGTTTGCAATATACTCAGGGTCAGCCTTTCCTATGGATGAGCAGGCAGAAGAGACTGAAGTGGCAGATCTTATACTACAGGCCTTCAAAATTTAAAAAAAAAAAAAAAAGGCAAAACAGACAAAAATCTATTCAGAGATGATATACAATATGATGTCTAGACTCATTTCTCTATTTAATGCTTTTATTATATTTACGTTATTCCGATTTTCTACTCAGCACTTGAAGTCTTATATTTTCTCCTCCATTGAACGTTCTTTTTGAGATTTCCGTATTTTTCTAGTTAGTGCCTAAAGACTCAGTTTTGATGTGATGCTGTTAATCACAAGGGCTTCTATTAGGTGTAAAAAAAATAATAATGGATGGTCAGTTTGTCCTCACCTAGTCTTCGTTGACAGCATATACTGTGGGACTTCGAGGAGTTCATGGAAATACAGAATTAAGTATTATTTTGGTGCAAACATTTTTTCATACTATGTGTTTTCTGGGAACTTTTTGAAGTCCCACATATCAGGTTTTTGTTTTTGTTTTCTGCAAATAAATTGCTCCAAATTTAGTGGCTTAGAAAAGGCCACAAAATGATTAGCTGACAGTTTTGTCATTACATTCACATAGGTCTCACTGGGCTGAAATCAAGTTGCTAAAAGGGCTCTGGGAGACTCTGGGAGAAAACATGTTTTATTATTTCTAGCTTCCAGGGGTTGCCACATTGCCTGGCTCTTGAAGCACCCCCCTCCCCCTGCCATCTTCAGAACCAGCAATGAGTTGTGGTCCAGTCTTCCTCACACCATTTCACATTGCTCTGACTCCACCCGAACTCTTCTGCCTCCTCCCACATCAAAGGATCCTGTGATTACCACGGGCCTACCTAAGTAATCCAGGATAATCTCCTTCTCTTCAAATCAACTGATTAGCAACCTTAAACGCATCTACAGCTTTCATTCCTGTTGCAGTGTCTCCTAACATCTTCCCAGATTCCAGGGATGAGAATGTGTACTGCTGGAGGGGGAGGGGGCATTATTCTGCTCACCACGTTAGAAGGATGCAAGATTGCAGGTACTTCATTCTGTTGTCGTATTACGACTAGAAACCTCTTATTAGGTTTTGCAGCTTATGTCCTATCGTTTTCAGACTCTTTGGAGGCCACCTGGCCATCTAAAAACTGATGCTTCACTAAGTTTCCATTATTACAGCCATTTGAGGTTTCTGGTCCATTATTTGCCGGAAGCAGAGATTCTGAACTGGTACCACTTCTCAAGACGTGGACTTTTGCCAGACTCCTTAGATGAGGGCCTTCAGCCGCTGTTAATATAAATCTTCCTCAGACCTCATGCACAGAATGCAAACTGGGTGCAGGACTGCCTCACCCACAGGAGCGACTATGCTATCTCCCTTCTCCTGGGCATTAGGGCCCAGATACACAAAATATAATGGTATCCCCTCAGACAGCCCCAGGAAATAGGTGAGATATTAAACTTGACCCTACTTTCCCATGACCTATTCTTATCAACCCTGCTAACTAGGCCACACCACACAGAGCAATCCCAATCTCAGTTTAAAGAATGATGATCTCTTTTGTTTTTAAATGCTGCTGTAGACTATGTGTACTCACTGGAAAGGCAGACAGACAGAGGGAAGGTGAGAAAGGGAGAGAGCAGCCACGCTGCAGTCCCCTCTGCTCCATCCTCCTCTCAGGACTTCGGGCATACATGCACACATGCTTTGCATGTTTTTCAACTTCTAGGTCCAGAGGACAGCTGCCTTCACCATCCCACCACCATTTGTTCTAGAATTGATGATCTTGACCTACTTCAAGGCTCCTTTTATTTAATGTTCTATCAAACCAGTGAATGAGCAATTCAAAGAATAAAGACAAGGACTGCATGACCACCTAAGTCCCCCAACGTGCTCTTCTTCCAGAGGACGCACTTCTCAGCCTCCATCTTCCTACAGGGCCTTCACTCCACCAGGCTTAGGGAGGGGGACAGCAGTTTCTAAGACCAACAAACCGCTATGCCTTTTACAGTACTGCAGTTCATTATCCTCCAGTCCAGTCCTGCCACATTAGAATATTCCATTTTACCAAATACAAACTTATTTACTTAAATCCTCTCCCTTTTCTATACGTATTCTCAGGGCACAAGGATCTGTTGAATGTTTAATTAACTTATTATTTAAATATAATTTTCAATTGATATATAATAGACATTTATAGAGTATAGGGTAGTTTCTCAGTGTATTTATAGAATAATATCAGTCAAGAAACATGTCTGTCATTTCAAACATTTATCAATATTTTGTACTATGACAATGTGAATTCTCTTCCTAGGTATTTTGAAATACACATTGAATTGTCTCCAGCTGTAGTTATTCTCCTATGCTATAGCACTCTAGAATTCATTCCAGTAATCTACTTGTTCTCTTCCCATCCTTTCCCCTTCCAGCCTCTGGTATCTATCATCTCACTCACCACTTCTAGGCAATCAAACCTTTTAGCTTCTAAAAACTAAGAACATATTTGGGACCAGCAGTTAGTGTAATGGCTACGTCGCTGAACTCCCAGGTAGTCGACTGCGGTTCGAGCCCTGGCACGGTGGCTTAAATTCATGCTGGGTGCGTGTGCGTGCGTGCTCAAGATCCCAAGAGGATAATGGAGGAGAAGGGATTGTGATGTAGCCATCCCCCCGGGGGGTAATTTCTCACTTTCTGTCTCTCTGTCTCTCTCTGTCTTTCTGGTGAGCGCACACGTCCTATAGCAAAAACCTCTACAAAAAAATAAGTAAGAATATATGACACTTGTGTATTTGTGCCTGTTTATATATTTTTACTTTTTAAATGTTTTAAACTTAACATTATTATTATTGTTATTATTAAATTTGACCTGAGAAACAGAAAGTGATGAAGCAAGCTGCCAGGTCTGGGACTCAAACTATGGTCAGCCATGTAGGAGTCCTGCACCCTCAGCTCCCCATGCCACCTGCTGGCCCCAGTGCCTGGTTTAATTTACTTAGCATTATTTCCTCTACGTTCATCCATTTGCTGCATATAACAAGATTTCATCTTCATCTGTCTATATGTATGTTCTTTACCTGTTCATCAGTTGACACTATGGCTGATTCCATATCTTAGCTACTATGAATAATTTTGCAAGAAACATGGAGTGCAGATACCTCTTCTACACACTGACTTCCATTACTTTAGGGAAATAACCAAGAGTAGAATTCCTGGATCATAAAGTAGATCTATTTTGGTTTCTTAAAGGATCACTATACTGTTTTCCATAATGGCTATAATCATTAGGGGAATGCTAAGCAAAAGCAAAATGAAATATCACTTCATCAATTTAGAATGGATATTACCAGGGGAGAATAACAAGTGTTGGCTAGGTTGTGGAGTAAGGGAAATTCTGGCACTGTTAGAAGGAGTGTAGATTATAATAGTACAGCCATTGTGGAAAATAGGAGCTCTGAAATGTCTCCTGCCTTCTTCCCCTAGTCTATGATTATCAGACATAGGGATTTTAATTTGTATCATGCTATTTTATGTAAGGTTCTATTTTATTTTATATTTATTTATTATTATTTTTATTTATTTATTTATTTATTTATTTATTTATTTATTTACGGAGAGGTTTTTCCTGTAGGGTGCATGTGCTTGCCAGAAAGATGGAGAGAGACAGAGAGGCAGCGAGAAATCACTCCCAGGGGCATCAGACATGCCACAATCCCTTCTCCGCCATTCTCCTCTCGGGATCTTAGGCACGCATGCACCACCCAGAGTGAGTTTAAATCACTGGGTCCAGGACTCAAACTGCAGTCGACTACATGGGAGTCAAGCAATATAGCCATTATGCCAACTGCTGGTCCCTGTAAGATTCTAAAATGTATTGGCCTAATAAAACATGACTAAATAATAGTGGCTGCAAATTTTATTAGTATTGAATACTTTGTCATTGAAAACAGAATATATCTGTAATTGATAAAAGGATAGATACCCTACACAGACACAGACACACACACACACACACACACACGCACAAGTGTGGAAAAGTGAGAATCTCTTTTGTGGTATATGTATAAGTGCCATAAAAAAGTTCTTTGGGAAAATTAAGAAAGCAGTCAATTACAAAATCAAGCTATAAGGTTCAAATGTGTATATATGTATGTGTTGTGTGTGTACTTGTGTGTGCACATGGCTTTCACTATCTATATGTTATGTAGATCTCAGGAGGGAGTAGACAATAGTGTATTACATAAGTAATTTGACAAGGACAACAGTTTTTGAAAAACATTTACAGCAATATATTCAGGAAACCAATCTGGGTTCTATCTGCTCTAAACAATCAATTTTTCTTCTCACATTATTTCTTTGATGTCAACAGTGTAATTCTCTTTAGAGATGACAATACAGAACGAAAGTCAGATTGTTTCTTTGTTATTTTGACTGTTTCCAATTTTTATTATATGTGATGGAGTTTTCTGCTTCACTTTTCACTTATTTAAATTTTAATGAGTTAACTGATAAATAACTTCCACTTTAATTCATCTTCAATTATTATTATGCTTAATATATTAATCACTCAAAACAATTTTAATTGGCAATGCCTAGCTTCTTAACAAATAAATAGAAATGATTTTTAATAATTGCTATATTAAAATAATAAAAAGCATTCCAAAGGCCCTAAGAAGATTATGTAAGGCAACTTCTATCTGTAACAAAGAGGCTTAAATTTAGCTTATGTTACTATAACCATGATTTGTCAGAGGAAACTGTGAAAATGTTACTTTGTCAAGCTTAGAAGAAATTCAGTCTTGCTGACTTTCATTGAAATAATATTTTAGGAAGAACATTTGAGTAAGTATGTATTTAGATCAGTATGCAGTGTGAACAATGCAAGGGTTTTTCAAAAAGTACATGGAAAATATGTATTAGGAAAAACCCACATGGATTTTAAAATTGTTTGGTAGCAAAATAAACTTGTGCTGTAGTTTCATTTTCTCCATGAACTTTTGAAATCTCCTTGTATGTATGTATGCTATTCTATGTTCTCAAGTAGTGGCGGGAAATCTTCCATAGTTCTCTCAATGCTAAGCCCCTCTTGGTCCCTCCTGGAGTTGTGGGCTCTTTTTCTGTCCTCTGCAGAGGTAGATTGTGGTCTGCTTTCCTTCTAAATCCATCTTATTTACTGCATCATTTTCTTTTGGTTATTTTGTTTTCTTTCCTGTGGCACTTATAGACAAGGTAGTAACCCATTTTCTTTCTTTTTTCAATTGTCAGGGATATATGTCCTCACAGGAGTGAGTCAGAGACAGAGAGAGAGAGAGTAGAAATAGAGTAAGCATGCCTTCTCCTTTTCTCCATCTGATTGGGACTTTGGAAACCCATGCACATAATTTTGACTTGTCCCTCAAGCTGCAGGGTTTGGGACTCAAACTGCTATCAGTGATGGAGGATTCAGCTCCCTTAACCACTATGCTACGGGCTGGCAATAGTTAAGTGGTCTTCATGCTAACACCTGATGAATTCATTTTCAAGTAATTCTTCCCTCCTTCCCTACCTCCTTCATCCCCCCTTCCTTCCTTCCTTCCCTCCCTCCCTCCCTCCCTCCTTCCCTTTCTCTCTCCTTCCTTCCTTCCTTCCTTCCTTCCTTCCTTCCTTCCTTCCTTCCTCTTTTTTCCCTTCCTTCCTTCCTTCCTTCCTTCCTTCCTCCTTTTTTTTTTTTCCCTTCCTTCCTTCCTTCCTTCCTTCCTTCCACCCTCTCTTTCTCTCTTTCATACAATTTAATCAGAGAGGGACAGAGCAAGAGCAAGAAAGAGAGAGGGAACTATGGTCAGCCATGTGGGAATCCATCACCCGAACCATCATGTCACCTGCTGGTCCCGCAAATGGCCCTTATAAAATCTACCACTTCTTAAGTTTTAGTGTAGTATCAAAGGAAAACATTCAAGGTTATCTTGAGAGTGCTAAAAATATTCCTCCTTTCTTTCATAAGTAAATGTATTTGTGAGATGAAATTTTCTTCACATGTTTTAACCAAAATAACACATCACCAAAAAATATAGAATTTATATATATATATATATATATATATATATATATATATATATATATATATATATATAAAAAAGTACAAGATTGATAACACGTAAAACTTAAATATAGGGCCAGCAGGTAGTGTGGTGGTTAAGATACTGGATCCCACATTTAGGACTTAAACTCCACAGTTTGAGTCCTGGATATAGTGGCTTAAAAAATAGGCTGGGTGTCCAAAATCTTGGGAGGAAAATGGAGAGAAAAGATTATGATATGACCATCCCCCCTGAGGGGTGATTGCTCACTTTCACTCTCTCTGACTGTCTCCAGTGAGCACATACATACACACTATGGCAACAATCTAAAAAAATTAAAAATTAAAGAAAAATATTTTCCATAGTTACTTATATTTTGTATCTGCTTTTCAGAGAAACCAAAATAAAAAAATACAGTTTGTGACTAAAATTAATCAAACAAAATATTGTGCCATTTTCAGACTTTCTATCTCTCAATCATTACTTCAAATTACCATTTCAGAGTAAAATTTATGACATCACAAGGTGCTTTCTACTTAGAAGATGGCATATCAGCAAACACTGTGGCATATGATTCCATGACTACTCATTTTACTAGCTCTAAGATATTTCTACCAGTAGGTGTGAGGGCCTGTTACATTTTTTTTTCTCCTTATCTCCAATCTCTTTTCCATGTCTTGAATCATTATAGAAGTTTTATTTTTTTAAAAAAATAAACCTCTTATTTAATTGATCAGCAAATATATTAAAAATGTATCAAAACCCAGAAATTATGAATATGTGTGAGATTTTGCAACTAAGATAGAAACTGAAACATACCATTAGAGAAGTAGCCATTTTTTCTCAGTCTCTAGGCAAGGTTGAAAAGAGCACAAAAGTGAAAAAAATCTAAATTATTCAAAATAATAGCTGATGGTGAACAGTGAATTTGTTATATCTAAAATATAAAAAATAAAGAATGAATCCAGATGTGTGTGAATTTCTAAAGAATGAAGATGAAGAACAAAAGCCTGTTACAGGTTTTGTTCTGTAATACAGTAAAAAAATTTCCTTTACTCAGTTCCTTTAAGAATAAGTTGGGGATAGACAACATTGAGAATCAGCAGATCAGAGAAAGTAGGAGGCCAATACAGGCATATGGCTGCTACCGTGGCAAGGGCCTCACCTCTCAAGACCTTGACGATAAGAGTAAGAAGTTTTAAATTGGATTCAAAATTGTGTTGTGTTATTTGGTATAGGGATGGAAACCATCAACTCAGAACTATTTTTTCTTTTTTCTTTCCTTTTTTTTTCTTTCTGTTCTTCTCATCTTAGAAGCCTCTGGAGTTGGTCACAGAAATATCAAAATATCTGGAATCATTCATCTGGCTTCAAGTTTTCTGAGCTACCAGAGAAAGAAAAAAAATCAATAGAGGTGTTACCTCTTATAACGAGGCTTTGCACTTTTTTAAGTACATTTAGCTCTCTTTCAGCCACCAGGAATCTTCTCTCACTTGGAAATCTGGTATCCTACCCATTTCCCATTTGGTTCCAATGAATCCTAAACTAATCCTTTTTACATTTAAAATCTCCTTTTTTTTGAATTTATAAATGCAGTTAGGTGTGAAAAGCTCATTTATAAATGTGTAAGTGGTCCTTATTGAACTAGTCTACAAAACTGGATGATCTTTAGAGATGGGGATTTGCGTTCGTATGTAGAAAATATGTATGATATAAGGGAAACAGTGTCTTCTGCACTTTTAATTTATACATTTGCTGTTTGATGCTAGAAGTCAAATACATGTTTTATCATCAACATTCTAAAGCATGCTTTACTTCTTCTTATTATTGTTATCACCTTTAAGAAACTATGCTCTTGAGTCCAGCAGACAGTGTAGTAGTTAAGGCGCTGGATTCCCACATGGTCAAGTGTGACTGGAGTCCCAGACACGGCAGCTTGAAACTCACACTGGAAGCATGTGCGTGCATGCCCAAAATCCCTGAGGAGAATGGAGAAGAAGAGATTGCCATGTGCCCATCCCTCAGGCAGGGAAAGGGAAGGTTCTCATTTTCTGTCTGTCCTCTCTGTCTCTTTGGTGAGTACATGTACCCCATAACAAAAATGTCTAAAAAAAAAAAAAAAAAGAAAAAAAAGAGAGAAAAGAAAGAAAAATAAAACTATACTTTCATTTAATTCATGATTTTTCTAAGACTTTAGCTAAATCATTTCAATCTTTTCAATTTACATTTTTTCATCACTGTCACCATTACCAGGAACTATATATGCAAAACTGTGTGGGGTTATGTTTGGCTGGTTGTCCTTCAGCACAGGGACATTCTATGTAACAGTACACATAGGCAGCCTAATTTTAATTAATTGTTCAAAAGTTATTTTGTGAGACGCTGATTTAACACTACACTGAAATTAGAACATTAGAATTTCTACAACCTTTCATCTTAGAATTTAACCAAAATAGTTAGAAAACAGTATTGGTATGATCCTCTATCTAGAGATCTCTCTGGCTGATGCGATTTTCATATAGACATATGGTAGTGATTTTCATTACCAAACCAGTCTTACATCGGAAAGTGCTGTGTTAAATGGCTAAATACCCCAATTTCTGTCACTCTCTGGTTTCCCACTGGAAGGTATCTGCCTTATCTCCAAAGTGTTTCTCAAAACTGGTGATGAAAAAGCATGTTGCCAGCTATAAAGATATACAATGATTAAATGAGCAAGTAAAATAAATATATGTAAATAAAATTAATTAGCAAAAAAAAACTATGGTGATCTTCTCACCTTCAGTTTATTCCTTTGTTCAATTCTCTTCAACTTACTTAGAGTACTACAATAATCATAGGGTCTGCTTTGTTCATCCCATCCTTTTTTTAAAAATTATAATTCAACTTTAGTATCAGCAAGAATTTTTTTTTAATTGTCATTGTCCATTCCCTAGAAGAAGAGAGAGAAAGCGCACCCCACCCCCATGGGGCATAGTCTCACTGGAGTCCTTCTCCTCCATTTCACCCTGTCAGGACTGTGGGCACCTGAGCATATGGGCCTTGTGTGTTTTTTCAAGCTGCCGGGCCAGGGTTTGAACTGTGGTTCGCCATGTGGGATCTGGAATCTATACCTAGCACTTAACTGCTGTGCTATGGGGCCAGCCTAACAAGTCATGTTGATCCTGTCATTTGTTTCTTTCTCTCTGAAAATGACCTTCTCTGCTATGACCCCCTAATCTCCAGGGAGCATATTTATTCCTCTCTCCCAGAGCTCCAGTCCCAGCCCCAGCCTCCATTTTTTTTGAAGAGATTTTCTCCTTGTGGCTTTTTTCTTGAGGTTTTCTCTGCCTTGAACATTCTTTCTGCAGTTAACTTATTACTGTTTCACTTTTTTCGAGACTCTAGATGCTGCCT